>CM060707.1:96345655-97047528 GCA_030686995.1 Artemisia argyi | reverse complement strand
GTATTTGTCCGTTTTCATCTGTTTACTTATGCTTTCGTTCGTTTTCATACGTTTTCATCCGTTTTCATACGTTTTCATTCGCTTTCATATGTTTTTGTCCATTTTCATCCGTTTTCTTTCATTTTCATCCATTTTTCATACGTTTTCGTTCATTTTCGTACGTGTTTTTATGATTTCATACATTTTCGTCTGTTTTTAAATGTTTTTAGCCGTTTTTATACGTTTTTGAAAATCACAAGTGATATCCTGTGATATCTAGAATATCACAATTGATATTCTGAATATGTGATTTTCTTAATATCAAGTGATAATCAATGATACTCAGAATATCGATATTCAGAATATTACTTAAGATATTTAGAATATCACTAGTGATATTCTGAGTATCACAAGTAATATTCTGAGTATCACAAGTGATATTCTGAGTATCACAAGTGATATTCTGAATATCACAAGTGATACTTTGAATATCACATGTGATATTTCGAATATCACAAGTGATGTTCTGTGATATTCGGAATATCACAAGTGATATTTGGAGTACCACAAATGATATTCTGAGTGCGTTCCATACGTTTTTGTCCGTTTTCATCCGTTTTCTTATGCTTTCATTCGTTTTCATCCAGTTTCTTACGTTTTCATTGGTTTTCATATGTTTTCGTCCATTTCATTCGTGTTCGTCCATTTTTCATACGTTTTCCTCCTTTTTCATACGTATTTTTATGATTTCATACGTTTTCATCCATTTTTAAATGTTTTTAGCCATTTTTATACGTTTCTGAATATCATAGGTGATATCCTGCGATATCCAGAATATCACAATTGATATTATGAATATCATAAATGATATTTTTAATATCACAAGTGATATTCTATGATATTCAGAATATTACTTATGATATTCAAAATATCACAAGTGATATTCTGAGTATTACAAGTAATATTCTGAATATCACAAGTCATTTTCTGAATATCACATATGATATACTGTGATTTTCTGAGTATCACAAGTAATATTCTGTGATATTCAGAATATCACAAGTGATATTCTGGGTACCACAAATGATATTCTGAGTACGTTTCACACGTTTTTGTCCGTTTTTATCCGTTTTCTTATGCTTTCGTCCGTTTTCTTAGGTTTTCAACCGTTTTCTTTCGTTTTCATATGTTTTCATCCGTTTTCATCTGTTTTCTTTCATTTAGTCCATTTTCATACGTTTTCGTCCTTTGTAATACGTGTTTTATGATTTCATACGTTTTCGTCTGTTTTTAAATGTTTTTAGCGATTTTTATAAATTTCTGAATATCACAAGTGATATCCTGTGATATCCAAAGTATTACAATTGATATTCTGAATATCATAAATGATATTCTTAATATTACAAGTGATATTATATGATATTCAGAATATTACTTATGATATTCATAATATCACAAGTGATATTCTGAGTATCACAAGTAATATTCTGAATATCACAAGTGATTTTCTGAATATCACATGTGATATTCTGTGATTTCCTGAGTATTACAAGTGATATTCTGTGATATTCTGAGTACCATAAATTATATTCTTAGTACCACAAATGATATTATAAATATTATAAGTGATATTTTGAATATCACAGGTGATTTTCTAAATATCACAAGTGATTTTCAATTAATATTTTGTAATATGAAAATCACAAGTGATATTTAGAATGTCACGAGTGATAGATATTCAGAAAATCACAAGTGATATTCAGAAAATCAGAAGTGGTATTCAGAAAATCACAAGTGATATTCTAAATATCAGTTGTATATTCAAAAGCATGTCAAAATGGACAAAAATGTAAGAAAGTAGACGAATATGTCTGAAAACGGACGAAAACATAAGAAAATCACAAGTGATATTCTGAATATCACTTGTAATATTTAGAAACGTAAGAAAATGGACGAAAACATAAGAAAACGAACAAATACGTATGAAAACGGACAAAAAATGTATGAAAGCTTAAAAACACGTATGAAAATGGATAAAACCATATGAAAAATGGACGAAAACAAAATAAAGCGGATGAACAAGGACGAAATCATATGAAAACGAACGAAAATGTAAGAAATCAGATGAAAATATATGAAAATGGGCAAAAAACTTAAGAAAACAGATGAAAACGTATGAAAACTGATGAAAATTGACGAAAATGTTTGAAAGCATAAAAACACATCTAAAAACAGACGAAAACATATGAAAAATAGACAAAGACAAAAGAAAACGGACGAAAACGTATGAAAATGAAAGAAATGGACGAAACCTAAAAATGACGGATAAAAACGTATGAAAATGCAAAAACACATCTGAAAACGGACGAAAACGTATGAAAAATGGTCAAAAATGAAAGAAAATAGATGAAAACGTATTAAAACGGACGAAAACGGACAAAAACTTATGAAAACAAAGAAAACGTGATAAAACAGACAAAAACGTAAGAAAATAGATGAAAATGGACATAAATGGGCGAATACGTAAGAAAACGGACGAAAACGTATGAAAACGGACAAAAATATAAGAAAGCGGACGAAAATGAGCAAAAACGTAAGAAAACGGGCGAAAACGTATGAAAACAAGGAAAAAAAAGGAAAAAAGTGAATTAGAAATAGAGAACAAAAAAAGAAATACAAAAAAAGTGAGCTAAAAAAAAAGAACTGTAAATAAGAAAGGAAAAAATGAAAAAAAAGAACAAAAAAAACAAAACGTGAATAGTTACAAAGAAGAAAAAAAATAATACTAGTAATAATAAATAAGAAAGATAAAAAGACAAAAGAAAAAGGAGGGGAAATATGGAATTAGGTTGTCCTATTTAATCTTAGGTTAATCCCCACAATTAGATCAAACTATATAAATGGGGTGAATTTGTCCTTTGTTATGCACCAAAATAAATGTATGTAATTGAATTTTCCTCCACAAGTGTATGCATGTAAAGTCCTGAATTCTCTTTTTAAATATGACATACGAATATGTTATGTTTATTTTCGATTTCGATTCGGGTTTATTATTATGGCCCGACTTCATTTTGTTTCTAATTGTTAAAGATAAGCCTTAAAACCTAAATTTACATTTTAAACTTTGAACTTTGCTAAAATGAACAAAACTTATTATATTTATATCTTAAACCCTAAACTTGTCATAGTCACATTTCAAACCCTAAACTTGTGATAATTACATTTAAAACCTTAGACTTTTATAAATTGTCATAATGAACCCTAATCTATAATTATTTGTCATTTTAAGTATTTTAACTTGATTAAATGGTAACTTTAATGATAAATGATTAATCTTGCTAATCTGGAAAACTTTTTAATGGAAACTTACTAATTCGGGAAACTTGTTGAAATTAGAAAGTTATTATTTTTGAAAAGCTTCTATACATGGAAAATTTCTAAAAATGGAAAGCTAAAACGAGTAATCTGATTTAAAATAAGTCATTAGTAATAAGCCGATTATTAATTTGTGTAGATTCGCTGAATAATGAGTGACTTCATATTCTTATGTTATATTTTCGTTGGCGGTCTAAGGTACAGATATTCTGACCTTCCTTATAAGATTTCTCATGACTCTTAATCCTTGATTATAATTCTTTATCTTGATATGATCCGAGCCTTTGCTATTATTCCCTTGATATTTGATATAATTCGTTCGTTACCTTGTGACATGAATATTCGAATCCCTTGATACTCTGAAAGTTCATTTGATATTGTAACTGGATGTGAAAACCTTTCTTAATTATATTATGAAAATGTTTTGAGAAAAACTAATTTAAAATGATGTTTAGGAGCACGATTCGATACAACTTTTATATGAAATTTTACTAACTTTTATAAAAACTACTTTTAAAGACTATCTTTATGAAAACCGTTATTAAAGGTCACTTTTATAAAAGCCATTATTAAAAGATTTCTTTAAATGAATATTTGATATAACCTTTTGAATTGAACCTTTGCTATGAACCTTTGAACCATATAATTGTGAACCCTTGATTATGAATCTTTGATATTCTGATGACTTAGACATTTGCCAAACTTTGACTTTGCCTTCTCATTACTATGTTCCATTTCTCTACCGCTATTATGATTTCTGACCTTGGTACATCTGACATCTTTGGTTCACTGATATTATATTTGTCTGAAAACTCTTTTTGAATACATAACTTGGTAATATGAGATAAAACTATTTGAACTAATTTATGAAAATATGACAACATGTCAGTTTCTAAATGGAGGTTTAAATAACCTTTGTCAAAAATGTTTTAAGGAAATACTTTTACGATAACCATGTTTTAAAATGAATTACTAAGTTTTCCAAATCAGTTTCTTATAACATTTTCACACTTGTAAACCTTGAACCATTGATACGAACCTTTGCTTGTTTAGGATTCCCTTTGCCACTGCTATGATACCCTCTTATTATTTGAATCTGTATTATATGGACCATCTGATATGAACCTTTTGACTTACCTTTAACCTATTCAGTATGAGACCCGGGCTATCACTAGGCATGGGGGTTCCATGTCCATAGCATTGATGCACCGATGTTATGAATCTAGTGTGGTCGAGTGATTTTCCACACCGTCCCTTTCTGTTATATGATATGTGCGCTTTATGATATGATTTATTATGGCCAATCTGATTTCTGTGGGGGCGTATGGATGCATCCTAGATCTGTTATCTAGTGATTGATATTGCGTGCGTGCACGTCCTTCACAACTCATTGAGGTCACCCCTCTGATTTCATCTGATATTCTAAGGCCTCCCCTCTGGAGTGCATATGAGGCTACTTATGGTATGATTTGATCTGTTCTGGGCACGGGGTTGAAATACTGAATAACCTAAACCTATACTTAACCTTTACATTACATTCATATTATACCTTCTGATACTTATCCAATGCAACATATTCTGTTTCTCATCTCTATTTCATATTACTTTGTTGTTATATCTATTCACTGAGCTTTTTAAGTTCAGCCGCATTTCTTTTCACCGCGGCAGGTTTTAGAGGGAAGCTGGGATATGAGTGAAGAGTGTTTAAGAGCTTAGTGGACTCCACTTTGATAGCTATATTCTGGATTAGAGATGACTAGAAGAGATTTACATTTCAGACTTAGTATTTCATCATTGTTCTCTTTGGTAACCTTGTACTTCAGATTATTCCTTGTAACATTCGAAATTCTTTTGTATTACTTATGTTGTATGTCTGTATGTGCTTTGATATGTCATCATAATGTAATGCTTCTACCCTTTTCGGTTGGGGTGCTACAATTCCGATCTTTATATTTCTGTTATGTTTGCACTTGTGGTCTAAGGTACAGATATTCTGACCTTTTTAGTAAAGGTTTCTCATGATTCTCTTTCTTTTTGCTATCTTTCATTCTGATTAGAATTCCCTATGCCATTGCTATGAATCCTTTTTGTTTTCTGAACCTTTTCTGTGATGAACCATTGTTATATTTTAACCTTCTGATTTGGACTTTCTTATTTAGAACTTATGATATGAACCTCTGATATTTATTTATGATTTTGGACTATTATGATGACCTATGAACTGTGTAATTATATGACATTCTGTTTGACCTATTCTAGTTTGACACCCGAGTCATTTCACTAGTCATGGGAGTTCAATATCCGTGTTAGTGATGCACCTTTGGCATGACTCTAGGGCAGTGGAGTGATGTTCTGTCACGTCCCTTTATTTGGTTGTGCATATATATTTGTTATATGTTTAGGTAGGGGCGTATGGATGCATCCTAGATCTGTTATCTGTTATATGTTATCTGTTATTATCTAGTGATTGATGCTGCGTGCATGCACGTCCTTCACTACTCTGGTAGGTCTCCCCTAAATATGTTGCCTTATGTGTGATTATGATATGTTTCTAGGCTCGTGGTAGATTACTAACCTTTACCTTTACCTCTTATTTCTGTTCTCAGTTACTTTCATTTTATTTCAGTTATTTTCCTTTACACCATATTTTGTATTCATTTCCGTTTCATATTACTTTGTTGTTATATCTGTTCACTGGGCCTTTTAAGCTCAGCCGCATTTTCTTTTCCTACGGCAGGTTTTAGTAGGAGGCTGGGTTATGGGTGGAGAATACTTTGGACTTCGAAGACTACACTTTGATAGCTATTATTGATTTAGAGATGACTAGAAGAGATGTACATTTTCAGACTTAATATTTATTTATGTTCTTAGTTGTAACCTTGTACTTCAGATTTTACCTTTGTAACCTTTGAGATTATTTTGTATTACTTATGTTGTATGCTTGTGTTTTACTTTGATATGTCATCATAACGTAATACTTCTACCCTTATCGGGTTAGGGTGTTACAAAAGTCATCTCCTCTCGTCTAGTCTCGTTCATCTCGTAAAAAGAATTTATTATGTATAAATTATTTCCTCATGTCAAAAAGTCTCACTAAATTAGCAAGATTTATTCGTCAAAAATCAAAACAGAACAAAAATTCGTCCCAGTAGGCCACGACACCATTAAAGTAGCCACGACACCACTAAATTTAGTGGTACCGTGGTACTGTGGATCCGCTACAGCCTGTATTTCAGCTCATCTTTCTCTCACTATTCACTTTCAAACTTTCCCAACTTCTGCCATTGCTGTCAAAACCGAACCTTACAACCCAAAATTCAGTTACACCCTTTCAAAATCAAAATTCTAGGCATTAATTTTCAAGATTATCAACCATTACTATTTTCTCAACATAATTGTAAGTCATTTACCTCTAATTTTCTTTAATCTTGAGTCTAGGGTATGTTCATACACAAAAATTGAATTGGGGCTTTTCAACTTTGATTGAATCTTTATGCAATTGAGACTAGCTTTAGACAATGTATAACGATCATGATTCCTCCAAATAAACCCACTTAAATCACAAATTTTGGTCCAAATTTTGCTTTTATAATTGATACCTGGGTTGCGACCTAGCAAATGGTTTACTTCTCAAGGGATCTTGAGAAGCATGCAATCCTCCAGGCAGTGTACCTTATTGTTGCAGTGTAGTATAGGTATTGATGCGGGATCACAAGACCTTCGCAAAAAGTTTTACTTCTCAAGGGATCTTGAGAAGCTTGCAATCCTCCAGGCAGTGTACATGACCGTTATAGTGTAGTAAATGGTAGGTCCGAGGGATTGATCGTTCTCTAGAGGTATAGTGTCGTTAGGATTGAAGTGTAGGTCAACTAGGTCTAAAAGTGAGGCATGATTCTTTTTGTATTTTTTTAAATCAATTAAAATCTCTGGTATTGGAAGAGTGGGCAGAATTTGTTGCTAGTCAACTAACCCAAAACTAATAATTAAACTAAAAACAATAAAATAAAAATAACAAGAAAGTAAATGTGGTGAACTTCTTATAATGAGACAAATGTGTTTACTTAGATTTCTTTACTCCCTAGTTATCTCTTGTTGGTAAGTTGAGTGTCACAGTACAATTGTTTAGCTGAAAGGTTGTATTCCTTAATACCAGTCGTGGGGGTGTGCACAGCCTTCCCCAACACTATGAATATCTATTTCTTCTTATGACGACACGTTTAGTACCCTATCATAAAATCATTAACATCTACTCACGCATTAAATACAACCAATAAAATCGTAGTGCACATCCGATTACGTTTCTTAAGACGTTCAAGCTTGTTACCGTATGGGAGATTAGCCAGTTTTCTTAATGCTAACCCGAATCAATCAACCAAATAATAAACAACTCACCAACAATTAATATCTAGGTTTCATTAGATCTAAGCAAACATAAAACAACCTAAGCTAGCATGTTAAAAGGAAGAAAAGATAAACAAGAAATCAAACAACACATAGACATGATGAATGATTAAAATATTATTTATCTTCATTAAAACATGAGAGAAAATAGTGTTTGGAAACCCTATAATTTTCTGAAAATTTGTCTCTAGGGTTTTGCACAAAGTTACTCTACCAAAGTTGCACACTAATGAATGAAAAATCTAAAACTATATATAGAATTACAAGGCTGACTGTGTCAGGTTATGGTTTATGACGCCGTCAAAACGCCGCTATTAGGGTTTCCTATCGCCGAAACAATCCTATGACGTCATCTTGTGTAAATACTTCTGGGCCGTCTTGTGTAGTTGCAAAGCCAGACGGCCTCGCTTCTTTTGTGCCTGACAGCGTCAGGTGTTAACTTCCAAAATTTTTCTGGGGCGTCTCGTTATAAAATTCCACCATTCTTGTCATAAGGTGACAGCGTCAGCCTCCAAAGCGTGACGCCGTCAGGTGTAAAAACTTGACTTTTATTGACTTTCTTATTTTTTTCATTCTTGAGGATAAAAACGTCCAAAAAGCTCCAAAATGCTTCATATTCCAGAAATCACATCCTAAGTACCTAAAATGAGAATAGAAACAATTTGAGGCAATATTTGATCATAAAATCATAACTTAGGGCTTAAATGACCCCCCTAAAAAAGCATCAAATAAATCCTTATAAAATACCCTTACACTGTGTATAAATCCTTAGCAAATGATCTTTTACACCAATTAAAATACAAGTTATGGGTCATTTAACATTAATATGAAAGTAATTTCAAAAAATGATCATTCTACCCTTGTAAAAAGCAAGCACGAAAATTGTACACTAGCACCTCACAATAAGTGTTTGGATACTCTAATCTCTCAGCTGTTGTATTATATATCACAAATTGAAATGGAAAAATATCTCTCACTACTGTCATGGCAAATAGATTACCATAGGCGTGGGAAAGGATCAAAACCTCCACCACTTTGGCATAAGAACCTATGATTAATTATCAAAGAGGTCTTTTAAAGGGTTGTAACGTTAGGTGTAAAGGTATGGAAAACAAGGTTTGTTGGATAAAGGGATGGTTTACTGGTGGCAAGTCAATTTTCTTAGTTAATTACATATACAACGAGGCGTTGCTAAGCCAAGACTCGACTCAACTTGAACTAACTACGACTCTTTTTGGATTTTTTTCAAGACACTATATTGACTTAAACATAAATACAAGAAAGGGATAGTAGCCCGTATGCTTTTCTCCTTTTTTTTTTTTTTTTTTTTTTTTTTTTTTTTTTTTTTTGCATACACTTTTACTCGACCATCCAAAATAATACATCAAAGGGGACTCGTTTCCCCCTTATACTTAAACTTTTACATTAATGCACATATGGGGGTAATAAATGATATTCTTCGCCCATTACTCCATGACACTAGTACTTTACCCATAAGTCACAATTGTCCCAAAACAATATGTACAAGATATGACTTGACTTAGCAACATGTAATCAATTAGATAATTAACTAAGGGTTTAAACATATAGCAATGATGCACTAAAGATGAGTGCATACAAGGAAGGCTAAGGTGATTTGGGTGTACATTTGGGGGTGGATTGTAAAAAAATTCTTCCTTTAAGCAAAATGCTTAAAGTTAGAAACAAATAAAATAGGCTCTAAGAGGTGTACTAGGGGTATCGTGTACGAAAAATGAATGCAACGCAAAGGTGTGGGAAAATTACTTGACCAATGAAGTTAATGTAATTATAATACAGGTTTAAAACATGGGTTATCCTAATGCCTCTTATCATGTAGTAAATTCTAACTACACGAATGTAGTCTCATTAGCGGTCTCAGGATGCATCACTAACGCAAGTTCTAGAATCTAAATACTACTAGTACACTCACAAGCACTAATAATGAATGCTTTTTCCTAAAGATGTAAAGGTGAACCTCACATATTTGGGGTGGAAATTTTTAATTGGTACAGTTTTTGTGCTAGTCATATAATTCCTATCCATGAGACGCTTATTAAGGCTAAAGTTTCACTCCTATATGTTGCAAAATTTTTTAAATTTGATGCAAAAATTACCTTAACAAGTATTTCTCTTAGTTTTATTGCACATCTACTATTAAACAAAGCAAATATAAGTTAAGTTATAGTTTCTAAGGTATCCTGATTTACCCTCCCCACACTTAAGTCGAACATTATCCCCAATGTTTAAAATAAAAGATGTAAAAGTAAAGATAAATGAAAAGGAAAGAAACTAACACTCCCCTGATTCGCTCGGTATGGACTATGTGGTAACATGGTTAAATCATCCTCCAAGAAAATGAGCATGTAAGGCTTTACTCTTGTAATATAATCATCTTCTTGTCCAATATAACCTGTTAAACAACAAAGGAAACAAACACGAAACCTCACGTAAAATCGACGGTAAATTCTATATAAAAGTAAATCCTAGAAAACAACGTAAGATATAATACTTGCAAAATAAATGTTTGCAGATTACTGGAGTTTAAAAATTAAAGAGTTCACGAAACTTTATAGTTCCAGCAAAAAACAAAACCTGGAAAATTTCTCAGAAATAACACCTAACGCCGTCAGGCTATAACCCCTGACGCAGTCAGAAGTGATCTGACATAATTCTTTATATTTTGTTTCTGGAAAATTTCTAGAAAAACCATGTTTTAATACCTGAAATCCTGCAAAACATCCATTGTGACTCGATACAAGCATTTGACTCTAACAAATACTAATATGTATGCTAATTTCTAATTGTTATCGTTCATGTCCAATTCATTCTTTAAAAACAAATATGATCTTCCCTACACTTATCTTTTTGCAAAGTACCTTAATATGTAATTAAGACGAGGTTAAAGACAAAATAAAGCATTTTCACAATTTATTTGAAACGTGAACAACGAACAAAAAGATAAAGCGTACATACGGAATCAAATAAAAATAAAGAAACAAGCAAATAAATAATTAAAAAGCTTGGGTTGCCTCCCAAGAAGCGCTTGTATTTGTTCGAGTCACAAGCCTGACTCTATCCTTATTTCACGGATAAAGGGAGGGGTTTCCCTACACTTAGGATTAAGTGCGGGTGATAGTAGTGATACACGCCATCTCGGTGGTAGTATGCCGCGTGAGGAAAGAGTGGTGGATGAATTATATGCTCCAAGGGGTGTGCTCCTCTCATCATAACCTTACCTAGTTCAAATTGGTCAATGGGTGAATTGAATTTTTCTCCTAAAAAGGGATCATCTTCTATCGATTTCGAGGGACTCCTAGTTGGGAATCCATCTTGACACAATAAACCCGGTTTAGATCCATAATGTTTCTTGTGATCTATCATAAATGGGTGATGTAAGTTTGTAAGGTAAAGGTTCACTCCTATGGTAGCTTCCTCTCTACAAGGCTTAGAGTCTACTACCTTCAACGTAAAACTACCCGGACT
Organism: Artemisia argyi; assembly: GCA_030686995.1. Taxonomy (NCBI): domain Eukaryota; kingdom Viridiplantae; phylum Streptophyta; class Magnoliopsida; order Asterales; family Asteraceae; genus Artemisia; species Artemisia argyi. The sequence goes on along the minus strand of CM060707.1, from coordinate 97,036,269 downwards.
ATATGGTTTGATGCGTGGATCAGGACCTATTTCAATTTCTAAATTTTCATCCAATGATGGAAGATTAGGTAACGGTTTTGGTTGAGGCTCCGGTTCATCAAAACTAGGAACTTCCTTAGAACTAAAATAAAGGTTGTGACTACAAGTATTAAACTATATCCTCTAGTTTTTCTTGGTTCGAGGGTTCTACCTCTATCGGGGTTCATATAGTCTCTTCTACTTCTTTCGGGTAAGTCACGGGTGGTGTGTATTCCTCAAATGATGGTGGATTTTGTGGAGTACTTGGTGAACTTGGATTTTTTGCCTTATCCTCCATCACATCTGGATAACCTATGTGCTTATTATGTGTTTTGTTGAAGTCAATCCCCAACATGCACCTAGGTATCTCAAATCCTTTTCTATTCATCTCAAATTCTTGATCTGGTTCATAAGAATCATTATCAATAACTTCATCACTATGTTCCACTTGCCTAAAGGATTCCTCATACTCATCATATGTCCTGGTGAAATCTAATCCACATATGCACCTAGGTGGTTCAATATTAACCATCTCACATCCTTGGTTGTATTCATAAGAAACTATCCTATGTGAAGGCTCATATGGTGCATAGGTTTTTCTAAACGAGGTATTTTGAGGGTTTGATGGAGCTCCTAAGGTGATTTTCTCAAAAATTTTATGCACTTGGTCTCTTTTCTCAAGGTACTCACTAAAATCAATGTAAGATCCTATTCTCCTTATTTCATTCCACCATCTTGATATATCCAAATTAGTATAATTATATTTTTTTCATGTAAAACTCTAGTCGCGGATTTGGTGGATTCACATTCTCCATAATGGTGAACAGAAGAGTCAATGGAATGGTTTTACGAACAAAAACACAAAGAAAAGATAGACTAAAGAAATCTACGAAAAAGAAAATAAAAATCTCACTTGATAGGAATCTTGTGAGTTGACCTAAGTGAGATAAAAATCAACCTAAACGATAACTATTCCCTAGTAGCGGCGCCAAAAACTTGATGCGGGATTACAAGACCTTTGAAAAAAGTTTTAATTCTCAAGGGATCTTGAGAAGCTTGCCATCCTCCAGGCAGTGTACCTGACCGTTGTAGTGTAGTAAATGGTAGGTCCGGGAGATTGATCGTTCTCTAGAGGAATAGTGTCGTTAGGATTGAAATGTTGGTCCACTAGGTCTAAAGGTGAAGGATGATTGTTTTTTGTATTTTTTTAAAGCAATTAAAATCTCGGGTATTGGAAGAGTGGGCGAAATTAGTTGCTAGTCAACTAGCCCAAAACTAATAATTAAACTAAAAACAATAAAAAAATAACACGAAAGTAAATGTGGTGAACTTCTTATAATGAGACAAATGTGTTTACTTAGATTTCTTTACTCGCTAGTAATCTCTTGTTGGTAAGTTGTGTGTCACAGTGCAATTGTTTAGCTGAAAGGTTGTATTCCTTAATACTAATCGTGGGGGTGTGCACAGCCTTCCCCCACTCTATGAATATCTATTTCTTCTTATGATGACACGTTTAGTACCCTATCATAGAATCATTAACATCTACTCACGCATTAAATACAAGAAATTAAACTGTAGTGTACATCCGATTACGTTTCTTAAGACGTTCAAGCTTGTTACCGTCTACGAGATTAGCCAATTTTCTTAAGAAAAACACAAATCAATCAACCAAAAAATAAACAACTCACCAACAATTAATAACTAAGTTTCATTAGATCTAAGCAAACATAAAACAACCTAAGCTAGCATGTTAAAAGGAAGAAAAGATAAACAAGAAATCAAACAACACATAGAAATGATGAATGATTAAAAGATTACTTATCTTTATTGAAACATGAGAGAAAAGAGGCTTTGGAAACCCTTTAATTCACTGTAAATTCGTCTCTAGGGTTTTGAACAAAGTTACTCTACCAAAGTTGCACACTAATGAATGAAAAATCCAAAACTATATGTAGAATTACAAGGCTTACGGCGTCAGCTTATGGTTTCTGACGCCGTCAGAACGCCGCTATTAGGGTTTCGTATCGCCCAAACAATCCTACGGCGTCGTCTCGTGTAAATACTTCTGGGCCATCTCGTGTAGTTACAAAGCCAGACGATCTTACTTCTTTTGTGCCAGACGGCGTTAGGTGTTAACTTCCAAAATCTTTCTGGGGCGTCTCGTTATAAAATTCCACCATTCTTGTCATAAGGTGACGGCGTCAGCCTCCAAAACGTGATGCCATCAGGTGTAAAAACTTGACTTTTCTTGACTTTCTTGTTTTCTTCATTTTTAAGAATAAAAACGTCAAAAAAGCTCCAAAATGCTTCATATTCCAGAAATCACATACCAAGTAGCTAAAATGTGAAAAGAAACGATTTGAGGCAATATTTGATCATAAAATCACGACTTAGGGCTTAAATGACCCCCTAAAAACGCATCAAATAAATGCTTATCAGGTATATCTGGGGGATTGATCGTTCTCTAGGAGAATAGTATCGTTAGGTTAAAGCGTATGACGATTTAAGCCTAAAGGTGAGGGATGGTTCTTTTTGTATTTTTGTATTTTATGAAAGCAAATTAAAATCTCGGGTTTTAGAATAATGGGCAGAATTAGTTGCTAGTCAACTAACCCAAAGGCTAGTTTTAATAAACAAAAATTAAAATAACAGAAAAGTAAAAGTGGTGAAGTTCTTATAATGATACAAACGTGTTTACTTAGATTTAAGTACTCCCTAGTTATCTTTTATTGAATTGTTGAATGTCATAGTGCAGTTGTTTTATGTAACACCCCCATTTTCAAGGTTCGCAGCGGATTTAGGGTTGGGGTATTACTTCATGGATTCACAGTTACATTAATAGAAAACGACTCGAAAAAAGACGTTTTTAGAAATTTAGTTAGCATTCATTTAATTATCAAAGTTTTTATAGTAAAAGGTATACTTTTACTATTGACGAGGTCCCAAAGTCTAGGTGTTAAGTTATGTTTGAATGATAACCGGTTTGAAAGTCCTCCGAGTTCAGTGCCTCCTTCTGCCATATCTCTGTAGAAGTGATATACCTAGAATACATGCTTAAAAGTCAACACTAGGTGTTGAGTGAGAGTCATAGGTTTAACTATTAGTGAATACAAGTTCCCTAGGTTCCGTTGTTATACCCTTCTGGGAAAATGTTGTGTGTGTGTGTGATAATTGTGATGTATGCCTAATTATCAAGAGTGGGGTGTGTTGCACTAAGCTCATGAACCACGCGTTAATAGTCAATAACACCTAGCACATCTTAAGTCAATACATTCTCTATCAGACATTTCATCAAACACCTTTCGTGCACTAAGTAAACACCTTTCTCTAAATCGCCATACTAATCTGAGCTTCAAACCATAACTAACACCTATTACAACTCACCATTAACAACTCAGTAATATAACTAAATCAACTCACGAAGAAGTAAATACATGAGACTGATGAATCACTTCGAGCTCAATGAATCACTTCAAGTCAAGACGTTAGGGTTTTTCAAACTCACTTCAAGCTGAATGAATCACTTCGAGTCGAGATGTGGTTACTGATGAGCTGAATGAATCACTTCGAGTCAAGTTGATCCTTTAATACGAGCTCATTGAGTTCTGTAATCAACACATCAATCGCACATTCACATCAATCAATAATCATCAATTGCACCTCTTACACATTTAACACAATCGATCTCAAAATATCAAAAACACATCTAAAGTCTACTTACATTCTCTAAGGGACACCTAATTCACATAACTAATACCTAATATTTACATTCTCTAAGGGACATTTCATCAAACACCTCACGTGCACACCTAATTCACATAACTAACACCCAATATTTTATATGAAAGTGGCTACATAATCATAAATCAACTCACGAATACGCATAAATACCTGAAGACTGATGAATAAGGATTTGAGAGATCTTCGATTCAATTCACCGTTAACAACTCCGTAACAACTCACCGTCAACAACTCCGTTATCAACTCACCGTTAACAAAAATGTTAGGGTTTTTGTTATAAAAGATGAATACTGATGAATACTAGAAGATGATATAATTTTCTTTTGTAAATATGAATACTAAAAAAAGTGATATTGAATGAGAAATAAGTGGAGTATAAAAAATTTTATTACGAAAAGTGATATTGAATGAGATATAAAAATTTTATTCGGATCCGGGTTTTGTAAAGGTGTTCTTATACTGATGAATACTAAAAAGTGATATTGAATGAGATATAAGTGGATATTGGATCAATTGGGAGTACAGGGCTTTAATCAGAATGAGATATAGTGAACGACCTCGGCTTACCATTTAATCTTATACTACATACGGACGAGTATACTTGCTCGTATGTGTTTCGTTTGAATCATTGGTAGATCGTGTTATAAATTTAAAACTTGTACTCCATGAGCACGTAAAGTTTTTGGCGCCATTGCCGGGGATTTTATCTCGTTTTCATAAGTTTTTGTTGGTAATTTCGTTGCTTTGTTGGTGTTTTTAAGCGTGTTCCTTTAAAAAATTCGTCCAGAAAATCGTGGTTCAAAGTTGAACCAAGAGGTTCAAACCAAAAATCATCTTCGTAGTTCACTGAACCTACAGGTTCAAAATTGAACCTAATGGTTCAAGCTCTCGGTAAGAAAAAAAAAATTCCAACCGCCCGGTTAAAAACCCAACCGGCCGGTTCAACCCAAAAATCTTCTCAATAATATTTTTTCACAATCCGAACCGCCCGGTTCATTTAATTATTTCGTCTCGGTAATTTTTTTTTCGGTCCAACCGACCGGTTCACTTCTGAACCGGCGTTTACTATTAAATTTTTTTTTCTTTCAAAAATTTTTTTTTTTCTTTTTTTTTTTTTTTTTTTTTTTTTTTCTGTTTTGTCTAATTCTTTTTCGCAAACAACAAGGTCCAAAACCGTAAAACCGGTTATAAACCTTTAGTTTTATAAAAAAAAAAGATAAAAATATTTTAATTTTGTTTTTATTTCTTTTACTTTAGTATTTTTTTAGTTTGTTAACTTTTATTTATTTTTCTCGTGCGTGACCACTCGTTCTACGAACGAAGTATTGTATTCACATTTGTCTAATCCCGAAAGTTTATTTCGCAAAAAGAGAACCCCATTTGTTTATAATTGGTTTGATAATCTTTCCGAAGTTCATCCAATCGTTGATCTTTTTCAAGAAATACCATTTCCAATGGCCGACGATCGACCCATGTGGACTAATAGGGTTGTAGCTCCTACACCCACCGCCGCAATTGTTCCCGTTAATCTTGGAGAGAATTTTACTATCAAAGGTCATCATCTTTCAATGATTAAAGACAACCAATTTGATGGTAAAGTTAGATCAGATCCACACAAACACATTGCCGATTTTCTTGAAATTTGTGACATGTTTCTTTACACGGGTACCGAAGCAGATGCAATTAAACTCAAACTCTTTCCATCGTCTCTCACCGGAGAAGCGAGGATTTGGTATAACGAATTAAGTCCTGGAGTGATTACAACTTAGGATCTAATGAGAGAAGCCTTTCTTGGACGTTTCTTTCCACCCGCTATGTTTGATCGTCTCCTTGGTGAAATTCGTAGTTTTACTCAAAAGGAGGGAGAAAATCTTGTCGAAGCTTGGCTTCGAATGAAAAACATGCTCCGAAGTTGTCATGGGCATGGTTTGTCTCGTGGTAATATCATTCAAATCTTTTACCATGGTCTCGATGACACAACTCAAGGTATCCTTGATGCCGGAGGCATTTTTCTTTATAAGACCCCTAACGAAGCTTATAACTTACTAGAAGACCGTGTTCTTCTAAAGCTCGATTGGTCTAAAGATATCAAAAACAAACCTCAATGAAAAACCGTTGCGTTCGTCGAAGGAACAAATGAAAATTCCAAAATCATGGAAATGATGAAAGATCTCACAACCAAAATCGATTCCAATTTCCAAAGTATTCAAAAAGAAATCAAATAAATTCATGATGGATGTCATCATTGTGGTGGAAACCATTCTTCATCCGAATGTGATGAAAAACCCATGGAAAATCCCGAATCCGAAGCAAAATATGCTTATGTAGGATATCGAGGAGGTGGATATCGTGGAAACTACTATGGTAGAAATTCTAGAGATTGGCAAGATCATCCACCAAGGGATGATAATTGTGGTTCACAACCTCGTGATGATAACCATCCATCATCACAATCACCCGAAAACAAGAAGGAAGAATCCGATTTTGAAAAAACCATGCTTGAATTTGTTAAAACTCAAAGGAATACAAATGAATTTGTAAAAAAACAATTTTTCGTTCTCAAAACTAAAGTTGAGCAAGGACAAAAGAATCATCAAGCGTCTATTCAAGACCTTGAAACCAAATTTGGCCGTCTTTCCGATCAATTCGCGGCTAGACAACCAGGTACCTTGCCTAGCAATACCCAATCCAACCCAAACCATCATCATCTGGATCTTATCGTCCACCTCAAATAAGAAACAAGCAAGTAAATGATGTTTTCACACGTAGTGGTCGCTCATATGACCCACCACCCAACCCGAATCAAACCACTACCATCATCCATGATGACAGTGAAGATGAAGCAGAGGAGGAACCTAAGGAGAATGAACAAAATTCTATTCCGGTTGTTTAACCAACACCTCCGCTCAAAGCCTATAAACCAAGGATTCCATATCCTCAACGTTTGAGGAAAGAAAAAATGGAAGAACAATATGGCAAGTTCATAGACTTAATCAATGTTAGGATCAACGTTCCTCTTGTTGATGTCCTAGCTGGAATGCCCAATTATGGGAAATTTTTGAAAGAACTTGTGAGCAACAAAAGCAAGATGGAAAACATTTCTGCTACCTTCTTAAATGAAGATTGCTCAGCCATAGTTGAAAACAAACTACCGAAGAAACTCGGTGATCCTTGAAGTTTTTTCATCCCGTTTACTTTGGGAAATTCAATCACTTGTGATGCTTTAGCCAATCTAGGTGCAAGTATCAATCTTATGCCATACTCGTTGTATGCGAAACTTTCAGTCGATACGTTGAAACCAACAAGAATGAGTATTCGTTTAGCAAATCATACTATCCAATATCCGGTTAGAGTTGCTGAAAATATGCTTGTTCAAGTTGGTCAATTCGTTTTTCCCGTTGATTTTGTGATCCTCGAAATGGAGGAAGATAGCAAAGTTCCATTGATTTTAGGAAGACCTTTTCTAAATACCGCTGATGCTATCATTCGAGTCAAAAACAAAGAACTCAATCTTTGTGTTGGTGATGAAATAATTTCTTTTCAAATCAACCAAGCAATGAAATACTCACATGAAAATGATGATACTTGTTATAGCATTGACGTTGTCGATGAAATAATGGAGGAAACATTTGACGAGTTGCTTGATGAAAGAATTATGACTCATAGAACATCTGGACAAATAAGCGATGACGATCTCGATCGAGAATTCACTGAATTTATGCAAATAAGTACTGAAGAAGTTCCAGAGGAAGAAACAACCAACTTTGAGGAGTTAGAATTCAGTGATGATATGAGAATCAAAACTTCGATTGAAGATCCACCGTTGGATCTTGTCTTGAAGCCTCTTCCCGATCATCTGGAATATGCATTCTTGGAGGAAAAATCTCTTCTTCCAGTAGTCATATATTCGAAGCTCAAACCCGATCAAAAAGAACATCTTATTTCAATATTCAAAAATCATAAAGAAGCTTTCGCTTGGAAAACTTCTGATATTCGTGGAATTAGCCTGAACTTTTGCAAACACAAAATCAATTGTGAAACCGATTCCAAACCCGTTGTTCAAAGACAACAAAGACTTAACCCAAACATGAAGGAAGTTGTGAAAAAAGAAATTATCAAACTTCTCGATGCTGGTATAATCTACCCCTTCGAGGATAGTTCATGGGTGAGTTCTGTTTACTGTGTTCCTAAGAAAGGAGGAACAACCGTCGTAACTAACGAACATAATGAACTTGTTCCTACAAGAACAATAACTGGTTGGCATGTATGTATCGATTATCACAAATTGAATGATGCCACTGATGAGTGTCTTAATACTCATCATTTTTGGTCAAATCTGAATTGCAAAACATTTAAAAATACTCAAAAATGCATCAAAAATACAGAAAATATCCCAAAGATCGTGTTTTCTATCTTTCAGATGCAAAATGATTAAAAACAGATGAAAAATGAATAAATTTTACATAATTGGCAGTTTCAGTCCCCAAACTTTCAAAATTTGACAAAATCAGTCCCTGAGCATTTGTTTTGAAAGAAAAGTCAACCCAAGTTCTTTAAAAGTCAAAAGTCATAAAAAATGGTCTTTAGGTGAGTTTTCAAGAGTTTACAAGTTTAGACCCTGGAATTTCACATTTGGCAAGTTTGGTCTCTGTACTTTTAGAAAATGTAAAAAATGGTCCCTAGAGAGATATTACAAAGAAAAGTCAACAAAAGTCCACCAAGTATCATAAGATGACATTTTGAGTCCTTGGATTGAAATTTTCAAAGATTGGCGATTATGGTCCTTCAAGTTTGCTAATTGTCAAAAATGGACCACGGGTATTTTGTTTTGGAGGTTGAACATCAAAGGACCTGTTAGGTCACCATTTTGTAAACACAAGTATAAGAAATGAGATGAGAATAAGAGATGGTTGATTATAAGAATGAGAGAAAAGTAATTTCAAGAGTTTCCTTAATGTATTCAAATAATCAACAACATTAATGTTTACATGAGCTTAGTATATATATAGGGGAGGAGTAGGGCAACACTCCCTTCCTCCCTCTTTCATCTTAAACGTGGGATTTCAAGGCCCATGGACATGCATACTTAAGCCTAGTAACATAAACATAGTGAAATAAATAACTAAGCAACCTATTATAAAAGGTAATGACCGGGACTTGACTAAAATACAAAAGTATGATCCCAACAATCTCCCCCTAAGGGTCGGTCATCACGGTTGCTTGACGTCTTCATCTTTGTCGTTGACTTGTGACATGTAAAACTTTAGACGTCTTCAAAAAAATGTTGTATAATGAGTGCACTTCGCTCTATGTCTTTGTTCTTTGGTGATGATGTAGTGATTGTGTTATGAAGTAGTCTGCCATTCGTCACTCCTGCGTCTGTGGTGGTTGTTCGCCATTCCAACATACTCATACATCTTTGGACTTAGACATTCACGTGCACGAAGTTCCTTTTCATACTCTACGATCTTTAGTCTTTGTACTTTGTAGATTCTTCTTATTTGCGTAGAATCTTTCTTTGAACTTTGTGGTGCTAGGATCTTTGGGGGAGCTATCATTTGCTTCAAGATGTATGTATGAGCATGTTGGAATCTACCATCATGGAGGTGAGGTACCTGCAAGTAAACAGTTAGCAATAAACAACCGGTACTTACAGATAAGGAATTAGAGCTCATCAACAGCATATTGTGAAGACTCCTTCTAATCCTTATCCAGGCCGTTCCCATATCAGATACTTCCGAAGGAGCTTACGAGACCTACTAAGTAGCTCAATAACTGGGTGAGTCGCTGGGGATCACTCCACGACTGTAGACCACTATGGAACCACCGCAAACAGTAAGCGTAACCCTTGTGGGGTTGCCGAAGTAACCTGCTGTAAGGGCTGTTTGATGTTGACCCTGGCAGGAATTTCCGTTCAATCATTGAGAACTACATTTGTAATTCTCTCATAAACGTTCTCGGCAGATTGCTAAGATCTGTGAAGGACTCGATAATTTACAGCTGGTGTCCATTGATGTAGAACACCAGTTGCAGAAATACTAAGTGTTCCTAAGAGATCTTTGATGTATCTCAAGGCTCTAGACTCTATAAGTGCACACTTAGGTTTCCTTTGCGGAGACTAGGGAGGGGTCTCTTGCATCAATATCAACCATCTCTAAGAGATAAGTTGATAGAATACACTGGTTCCCTGTGAGAATGAAACAAGCTCTTTTAAGAGAACTTGAGTGGTTAAGAAGGTTTAGTGCATTGCGTCACTGGGTCCATGACGACCTTATCTTCAATACCGGTGTTGTCTTTTGCAACAACCAGTAGCATACGAGTTGAACCCGGTGTCTGCACTAAGGTTGAACATATGGAGGGCTATTTATTTTCACCCTTTTCTTTACTTTTCTTTTTAATTCTTCAACTCCTTCTTTCCCTTTCATTCTTTTCTCCTTTTATCGTATCATACCTAAGGACTTCTAATTCTAACTATGGGCGATGTCCTTGGGTAGATCCCTCCGGCTCTGGCGGATCATAGGACGGTTATTCCTATCTTAATCACCTTATAACTCCTTGATTAACCGACAGTAGCCAAGAAACCTTTGATTGAAAATCTCTCAAAGTGTTTGTGATAATCAAATATTTTGGTTAACACTTTGAGAGTTTTGTGTACACTTTTGAAGGGCTCCCCCTTCACATGTGCTCATGAGTATTTAATAAATGTGCACATGTGGGAGGAGCAAGCATTTTGAATTGATCCTCTTTCAGTGAACAAGACCGATTCGAGACACGCTTACATCACTAGTTAAACTAGCTTGAAGTTATTACCCGGCCTCGTCAAGTCCACAGAAAGTTTCTCGAGACGGTACATTTCTACTAAGACAAATCCTTTTCGAGACATGCTTACGTGGTTAGTTAAAGAGATCCATTGTCAGCTTTTAGGTGACAACTAGCTCTAGTAACTAACTTGATGTTATTACCCGTCGAGGATAAGTCTTTTCGAGATTACTAACTTTTATTGTCTCGTCAATTCCTGGGTCAATTCTGAGTCTAGCTCGCACATGATACACCTTTTACCCTTTTGACTTCTTATATTTTAATCACTTTTTCATTTTCTCCCCCTCAAAAATAGCATATAAAATAATGTTTTTGACAATCTTTTAGATTAAAATATGCCCTTTTGAGTCTTATGGGGAGATTCACCAAGAACTTTTGATTTTAGAACAAAGTATTTTTGTTTTTGATAAGTGCTCCCCCTCAAAAAGTGATTAGGTCTTATTGAGGTGAAATACTTGTCCTTTTGAGCAGAATTATAAAATTCATAAACATTTGATTAATTCTACTCAAAAGTAAGAAGCCTTCGCTCCTTATATTAGGATTGAGGCACTGATGCGTACCTCAGGGTCCTTTCTTTACAAGTTCGGGTTGTGCACTGTAATGCGTACACAAGCCATAATGAAGAATAGTATTTAACAAATCAAATCAAGTTCTTACAAATTTGCTACCATTCTGGTCTCTGAAATGTCAACACCGGAAATCTAGGTCTGCCTCCAACATAGCTTTCTAATCTCCTGAACTGATCCCTACGCTTCAACCGGTTCTCAATCCTTGTAATGAATCTGCGAGCCTCTCTGGCCTCATCGGTATTCCACCTTTTGGATTTGCCCAGTGATAAGTCATCCAATCTGCTTTTGATTCCATCTCCGACGAACTTCAGGGTTTCATCACAGAACTTATGGATTTCTTCATAGGCCATGAAGCAGTTTCGACCGTTTACACTGCGGTAAGTGAACCCAAATGCTGGTTGCCTGATCAAGGTGTACTGAGATTGATGTTGAAGGTTGGGGATGTTGAAAAGGTTAGGTTTGGTGAGATTCAGCTTCTTTTGATAACTTTCCACTCCTAGTTGAAGATCTTCTACTCTTTCTCTGATGACTATCTATCTGATGAAGATTAGGAGAGCTATGATAAAGGAAAGCTGCATAGGTTTGGGTAAGTTGCAAATCTTTCCTTGAACTTTGAGCAGATACATATCTTCTATGTCGTTGAGGAGTAATCTTGGAAAGTCTGACTCGGAAATCTCGTACTCTTTTTCATCAAGTCTTTTGAGTATAATTTTGCTGAGGAAGGGGTACCCAAAGTGAGTGACTGTCGAAATGAACTGAATTGAGACTATCTTCAACTCACTTGTCACATTACCCATCGTCTGATTGAGTCTGCTACTTCGATAATACTGTGCCCGGTTATCTGGCCAATGATGTATGCCATAGAGTGCGTTCCGGTCATAGTCAACAACTTTATCAATGAACAAGTTAGAGGCTTCTTCTTCGATGGCATTGTTGAGGTATCTGGCTGCAGGGAGAAAGGTAAGTGATGTGGCGTACTTCTTCTCAATCTTGCTGCCGTGTTGTAGAAATTCCAAGTCGTTGTTGAAGAAGAACTTGTAAGGGATCTTGGGTTCCTTTGGCTTCCCAATCATAGGCAGTGGTTTGGACCAGTCAGTTATGTATGGTGCTGTTTTCCTTGTGACCGGATCGACGTGAGATTCATGATTGATCCAGTCAATATTGCTTGACATAGCTCGAGCAATATTTTCTAGATGATACTCAAGTTCGATGGAGTTGGCAGACCGATCTTTCAGAAGATTGAATGCATCATTCTTGATTCTTCGTAGCTCTTTCTTGTTCATCTTTTTCATATGAAACTTATGTTGAATCAACTGAGCGTATTCCACTGTTCGACCATCGAGAGGTTCTTGATCGTCTGCAAGTGGTGGTTGCGAATTGATCATCTTGTCAAACCAGGAGTAATCGGCAGTTTCGTCTTCGTCAAGCCATTTGAGAATGGTTTTCGGTTTCTTGGGTTCTGTGCCTTTTGAAGAGGTGTCCGGTTTGTGCTGATGATGTTTTTGTTTCCTTTCTTTCTTCTTAGTAGATGACGGTTCTGGCACTTTATCGGTCTGAGGAATCTCGTCTCCGCCTGTGTATTCAAAGTGGTCATGGGCTTTAGGACCGGAACCAGATGCCTTGGGTTGTTGTGTAGATGTTGTTGTAGTTGGAGGAATGACCGGTTCTTTTGGTTGAGATGAGGGTCCTTCGGCTTGCTTTTGTTTCTTTGCCTGAGAGTTAGGATCCTGATCTTCATCATCTCTTGGACGTTTCAGTTTATCGGCCTCAGTTCTGCAGGTCTCTTTAGACATCTTGGCTTTCAAAGCTTCCAGGACTTTAGCTTCTTCAGGTGAAAATGTGAACTTACTTGCCAATTTGTCTAAGAGCTGGGTTTCTAATTCGTCCATTGATAACCCCGGTTGTGGTAAAGTTGATTTGTCAGCTCGAAGAGTAAATGAGGTAGATCTGATCACTTTCTTGACTACTTGTTCTGCAAACTTGGTGAGTTCATCTCTCATAGGTGCCAGAAACTCTTTTTATTCAGCAACTAAGTGTTGTTCCATGTACTGATGTGCTTAAGCAGCTAATGTGGCTTCCAAGTTTTCTTGTACATCCTTAGCTAAGAAGGTGTCAACCTTTTCTTGCAGCTCCTGAACATTTGTGTTGAGCTTTGTCAATTCAGTAACTTGACTTGCAAGTGATTCAACTCGATCTTCCAATTTGCTTTTCTTCTTATCATGAACTCTTCTAAAAGCTTTCTTAATTAACTTGGATGCAGCAGAGGCTTTTGTATTTGCGGGTTTCTTGATTGATTCGTCATGGGTAGATTCAGATGCTGGAGGTGATGATTGTGAAGATTCAATGTGAGTGGTTACGTCCTTATCATCTCCTCTTTGTGATTTGGGTTGTTCAACATTCTTAACTTTGGCTGCTTCCTCTTGCAATCTTTGTTCTTCAGCCAGTCTGTCAGCTTCGGCCTTAAGCTTTAATTCTTCTGCTAATTTGGCTGCATCTGCCTTAAGCCTAAGATCTTCAGCAAGCTTGGCTTCTTCTTCTTTTCTTAACTTATCTTCTGCCAGTTTGGCTGCCTCTTCAGCCATTCTGCTTTCTTCCATACGAATAGTTTCTTCCAATTTGGCTTGTGCTAGCTCCTCAAGCCTAGCCTCTTCAGCTTCTTGCTTTCTCTTTAACTCTTCTTCTTGAGCCCTTTCTCTGAGTTCCATTTCTTCCATGGTCAAAAGATATGGAGCATCAGTATCCATAGGGTCCTCCTCTTCCTCTTCTCCAGTTGCTGAAGCATTAAGCATATCTACTTCTGTAGGTGATACTGTGGGGGTTTCGTAGACAATCAAAGCAGCATTGGTTCCTGTAGTAGACTCAGGAATTCTGCTAGATCCGCCTGCTTCGTTTGTTTGAGAAAACAAAGGAGGTGGAGGTTGATCAGCTTGGAATGCATCTATCTTGCTGTGGAGGAGGCCCAACTTAAGAGCTCTTTCATTTTCTTCTTCTACTGAAAGGCCTATGTTTGAGTGAGCAGATTCTTGTTCAATAGTCATTGGTTCCTTCAGCTTCTCTTTCCTGATCCTTTCTTCTTCCAATTTTGTGTCTGCTTCAGTAAACGGTCTTTGATTGAGATTTGTTGGGTATTCAGCATTATCAGCAAATTCATCAATGTCTTTGTCCCAATCTTCGAAACTCATGTCCCTATCATCAATATCTTCAAGATTAACCTTCTTGTCGATGTTTGCATAGGCTTCCCTATAAACTGGACCTTCGTCAGATTCGGTTTTTGAGTCAGATGGTTTTGGAGAAGGTGGTTGTGTGGGTTCAGGAATGGATTCAGGTTTCTTGACTGGAATTCTTAACTTGAGTGTACCCCTCTTTTGTTTAGACTTGGAAGAACTACCGGAGCTCCCAGACTTGCTACCTTTCTTCCCTTTCTTCTGCATGAACGATGGTAGAATAACTTCGTCCAAGAAACCAACTTTGTCTTCATTGAGAGCTTGAACGTAGTACTTGTAATTCTTACACAGCTTCACTTTATCATTTAAGAGACAAGCGGGAAAACGTTTTCCTTGTTTACGAGTGCTGGTGTCAATTCTCTTAATTTGTCTAAGAGTGTCCTCATTTCTGAAAGTGTGCTTGGCTTCATCATCGAGTCTTTGTGGAATATCGTCATACTCATGAAGGAAGCTTTCGATGAGTAATTTGGTGAAACGAACAAATGGAATATTGGTGGTTTTTGTGTTGTATGTGCCACACAAGGTCTTCCCAAATGATACTAGCATAATCCACCTTTTTGACGTTTGCTACAGCCCAGAAGAGTTTGAGGTGTTGGAGCTTGGGGTATTTGTGACCAGTGTCTCTGCCAGATAAAGACTTAGCAATCAGGATGTACAGTGTTCTCCATGGTTGTGGAAGAAATCTGATGTTGACCCTAGAGTGTCTTGTCACTACTTCTTTTGATTCATCATAACCAATATCCCGTAACCATTCTATCAGCTCTTCCTCGTTAGGTACTGGATCGTATTCTTCATCTGGGCCAAGCTCGGGTAAACCAAGAACGTTTCGAAGAGTGTCTATGTCCACAGTAACTTGTTTGTTATGAAGCATGCAAGTGAAGGATTCTTCCCCAAGGTTTAACTGAAGTGTGTGCCAAAATTGGTGTATGTAGAAGCAGGCCACTGATGCTGACTTAGTGAATAGGATTTTGTTCGGGTGATAGAGGAGAGCATCCATAGCT
Source organism: Artemisia argyi (assembly GCA_030686995.1). Lineage (NCBI taxonomy): Eukaryota > Viridiplantae > Streptophyta > Magnoliopsida > Asterales > Asteraceae > Artemisia > Artemisia argyi. The sequence continues at coordinate 97,020,897 of CM060707.1, read as the reverse complement.
ACAATGCATGAAGATTCATTGCACGTGATTTTGTTGAAGTTGATTCTTAAGTTGTTCTTGCCTATCTTTCTGGAGTAATCCTCGGGAAAGGTTTCTTCCCAGGAGAGTTTTGGTTCAGGTTCTGGTCCATATGGAATATCATTGTGTTGTGCCATCTGAATTGATCATAAACAAACACAAACATAGCAATGATATACGTTGTTAGCTCAGACATTCAATTAAATGATTGTGCAGATATTGAATTCATCAGTGGGTGTTTTGTGTAAAAACTGTTGTTATATGATAAACTTGTGTTTTAGAAGTTAACACTTGGTAGAAACTTATAACAATCTAGTTACAACATGAGTTAACCATTACAAGAGTATACACATTTGAAATTTTACAACACTTATACAAATTACAAGAATTTACGCAATGTTACGCGTAAGATTGAAAAAAAATCCTACGCATAACATTTCTTATGCGTAAGAAATCATATTACGCGTAAGAAAACAAAAACTACGCATAACATCTATTTTACGCGTAAGTGCAATCTTTTGCGTAGGATTCATCTTATGCGTAAGAATTAATCTTATGCGTAAGAATGAAGCTTAGGCAAAGGATTGAACCTTATGCGTAAGATATGACTTATGCGTAACTTTTGACTTATGCGTAAGATAATAACTTATGCGTAAGGAAAAGTTATGCGTAAGAAATAAACTCATGCGTAAACATTGTCTTATCCAAGACAATGTTTTTCAAACGTGTCGAATCTTACGCGTAAGATTCGATCTTACGCGTAGGATGAATATCTTATGCGTAAAAATGTCTTTAACGAAAATCACCTTTTGAAATATTATCTCTTTTTTATTCCTGAAAGTGTTTAAACACAACCACTGGTCAATATTTATTCAAATTCATTCTAACACACTTTAGACACACAATTTTACGCGTAAACATGTCAAATTCAAACTAACGCGTAGGATCGTATGAACACCAAATCACAAACGGAATCAAACATGTTTCTAGGTTAAAATTGGAATAGGGCAAGTGTTCCTAATATGCTAAGGGTCATGTGGACCAAATTATAACAACAATTACCTACAAAATCAAGAGTTCATAACTGCTGGTGTCATCGAACCCTAAATCCTAGATTCATGATCAATTAGTTGTAACTGAAGCAATTAAACCACACAATTGAGTTCCTAGGCATATATAAACACTATCCCCATCTACAATTTGAATCATAACACCCAAAATCAAGAACCCCTAAAACCACGTATGAACCCTAAAATTCAAAATCAATCAATTAGAGTTTCTGGGTATGATTGGAGTTCACAAACACGTTTAGTATCATCCTACGATCATTTCCCACTAACCAATTTAATCATTATCACAACAAATTTCTGGGTTCAATTTTACGCAAAACCCTAGACCAAATTTTAACGATTAAGAAAAATTGAGCCGTTGGATTAAGATGAAATTTAGAACCCTTGTTTAGAATCATGATCAAAACATATTGGTACTTACAGATTTGAAGAACAATGGATGGATTAGTAGGATGATTTTGAATCGTTGATTATGGTTGGTGTAAAATTAAATGTGTGTAACTGTTTTTGCAGGTGAATTGAATGAGTGGTCAATTTTGGTTTTGACCAAGGTTAATAATAGTTTCACTATTTGACAATTTAGGCCCCGTAACCTTATGTAACATTCAATCCTAATGTCCAATTAACTCACATTTTAACTTTCGTTAACTACACCAAGTCTACGACAAGAACAACTTGTGGAATTTTACTCCCCCTCGACCTTAGACCGAAGTCTCTAAAAATTAAAATTAATAATAATGGTCAAGGAAAGTATCCCGAAAAACTTTTTGAAGCATCACTTTTGATAAAACGTAATATATTTGGTAAAATGCAAGTACGTAGAAATAATTAAGAAAAATTGAAAAATATTTTACCTCCCCCTCAACACCTGTTTTTGATCATATTTGAATATGTTTCTGAAAAAATAGTGTTGACAAGAGTGGTCGTACTTGCATTTTTTTTTTAAGAACAAAAATCTTTTTGTGTTTTTGTTTAGTTTTATATTTTTGTATTTTGTTTTTGGAAAGATATTTACAAAGATAGTATTGATGTTTGACGATCAATTGTGTTTTAAAAACTTTTCCAGATCATCTGGAGTCAAACATCGCATACCAATTTGGTGAACTAGACTAGAAAACCTTGACGGTGCTAAGGATTTGGTAAGTAAGTCCGCCAATTGGTACTCAGTCCCAACAAAATATAATTCAACGGTACCCTTTTCAAAAAGCTCTTTGATGAAGTGATATCGGAGATCAATGTGTTTGGATTTGCAGTGATGAACTGTGTTGCAGGAGATAGCAATGGCACTTTTGGAATCACAGTAGATTGGAATCTTGTTGAACAGGTAGCCATAATCCTTAAGTTGTGATCTCATCCAGATGACTTGAGCACAACAAGCAGACACAGCTACATATTCAGATTCTGTTGACGACAGTGATGTGCAGTCCTGCTTCTTTGATTGCCATGACACAAGTTTATCTCCGAGAAACTGTAATCCACCAGATGTACTTTTGCGTGTGTCTAAACATCCTGCATGGTCAGCATCTGAAAAAGCAATTAGTTCAAAACCAGAATCCTTCGGATACCAGATTCCCAAGTTAATGGTTCCTTTTATGTATCGAAGGATTCTTTTAACCTCACTGAGGTGTTTTTCAGTTGGTTTGGACTGATAACGAGAGCACATGTAGACTGCAAATACTATATCAGGTCTACTAGCTGCGAGATACATGAGTGACCCAATCATACTGCGGTATTTGGTAGGGTCAACAGGTGTCCCATGTAAGTCAGCATCTAGTTTTGTGGTATAGCCCATTGGTGTATTATAAGTATCACAACTCATCATTCGATGTTTCTTTAAAATTTCTAGAGCATATTTGGACTGATTTATAAAAATTCCACAGGGTGATTGATGAACTTGTAGTCCTAGAAAGAACGAAAGTTCACCCATCATGGACATTTCAAAATTATCTTTCATTAATTTTGCAAAATCATTAGAGTAACTTCTTTTTTGTTGAGGCAAAAATAATGTCATCGACATAGATTTGAACAACAAGTAAGTCCTCCCCGTAGGTTTTTGTAAATAGTGTTGGATCCACCGAACCTTTAGAAAATTTATTGGCCAGCAAGAAAGTGGACAGTTTGTCATACCATGCCCGTGGGGCTTGCTTAAGTCCGTAGAGTGCCTTTGTGAGTCGGTAAATGTGATTAGGATCCTCAGGATCAATGAAGCCGTCTGGTTGGCTTACATAAACTTCTTCACGGAGTTCTCCATTAAGAAATGTTGTTTTCACATCCATTTGGTAAACAACCATGTTCCTGTGTGCAACATAGGCCAAAAAGATCCGAACAGCTTCATGTCTAGCCACTGGAGCAAAGGATTCTGCAAAATCAAGTCTTTCTAGTTGGGAGTATCCTTTCGCTACCAGGCGTGATTTGTTACGTATGACAGTGCCTTCTGCATCTAGCTTATTTTTCCAAATCCATTTTAACCCAATGACAAAGACTCCGTCAGGTCTTTCAACTAATTCCCAGACTTCTAATCGTATGAACTGCTGAAATTCCTCTTGCATAGATTCAATCCAGTTGTCATAAGTCATTGCTTCTTTAATGTTCTTTGGTTCTTCTTGACAAACTGTGAGTGCATAGATACAAGTTTCTCCATCAGTGTGAATTCGTTGTCTTGTCATAACAGGTGCATCTGGATGGCCAATAATATGAACTAGTGGATGGTCTCGAGTCCATTTGTGTGTCAAAGGGTGTAGTTGATAAGTATCTCGCATGTTAGCAGGATCCAAATTGCATGTGGACGACTCAGCTACTTCAGGAAATGTTGGAGCCGGTGCAAACGGGTTAAAGAATGCATTAGGATCATGCTTTGCTATTTTTGGAACTGATTGTGGTGTAGTATCTTCAGCTGATTGTCAGGAGTTAGAAACAGTTTGTTCTGCTGTAAATGGTGATGCAATTGGAGGACAGTCTTTCTCAACAGTTGTTGTAGTTTGTTGAGGTGAGTCAGGTACTGGAAGATTATCAGGTTGAGCAGCGGAATTGGGTGAGACCTCAGTAGAACGGTATTCAATTGTATCAATAAACAGTGGAGCAAACAAGGTTTCCAATTCTTTGCGGTTGAGTGGCAATGGTTCAGCCGAAGAGTCCGGAGAGTTAAGACGGTTGAATTCGGGTCCTAAGCTGTGTTGCTCAGAAGCCATTTGTGTGAGTTTTCAAAGTATTCAACGAACACTCCATATCCGAAAACCTTTAGAATTTTCAAAGTATTCAACGAACACTCCGATGTCAGCCTTTGCTTTAAGTTTACCTAAATCATCACGATCATTTTTCGGATAACAAAGTGCTCCAAATACATGAAAGTAATCGATGTTCGGTTTTCTTTTGTGAACAATTTGATAAGGTGTTTTGCGATGGCGTTTTGTGATCATGCAACGGTTTTGGGTATAATATGCGGTTGAAACAACTTCCGCCCATAAGTAATCTGGTAATTGAGCATTAATCAACATAGTTCTAGCAGCTTCCACTAACGTCCTGTTGCGTCTTTCAACAACTCCATTCTGTTCTGGGCTTCTAGGAATAGATGTTTGATGTTCAATTCCTACTTTCTCATAATATGACCGAAGTGTCTGATTTTTAAATTCTGTTCCATTGTCAGTTCTGACTATTCGTACCGTGTTGCATAACTGAACTTGAATCTTAGTGAGAAAGGTGATGATCATTGAAGGAGCCTGATCTTTACTTCGTAAAAAATAAACCCAAGTCCATCTGGAGTAATCATCCACAATTACAAGTATGTAGCGTTTACCGTTGATACTTTGAACATGCATCGGTCCACACAAATCCATATGAAGTAATTGTAAAACATGATTCGTACTGTTCTCAGATTTAGAAGGAAAATGAGCCCGAGTACTTTTTCCTTGTTCACAGGCTGAACATAAGTGATCTTTGGTAAAACGGAATCTTGGAAATCCATCAACAAGTTTGTGACGAGCAAGTTCAGTCATAGTTTTGAAATTCAAGTGCGAAAGACGTTTGTGCCATAACCAAGATTTAGTCGATTCCGCTTTGGAGAGAAGACATATCGGAGATGTAGCAATCATATCTAACATTGATATTGTATAAAGATTAGAACTACGTGAGCCAGACATTAGATCATTTCCTTGTAAGTCACGAACGAAACAAGTTTTCTCACGAAATGCAACTTCTAGATCCCCATCACAAAATTGACCAACAGAGAAAAGGTTGTGTCCAAGGCCTTCCACATAATAAAACTGATTTCACTGTTCCCACTGACATAGTCACCATATCCAATGATTAAAGCGTAATGATCATTCCCGAATCTGACAGTACCAATGAACTTTGAGACAAAGTTGTTTAACAGTTTGAGATTGCCTGTCATATGTCGGGTGCATCCGCTATCAACAATCCAGAGAACAATCTGTACCACCTGCATCACAAGAAGACGGATGGAACAGAAGTAAGGGTGGAACCCAAAGAAAGTGCGGGTTCCTGTTGGTTAGAAGCACATGTATTCAACAATTTAGGAATCCATTTAAAGTCTGGTTTATATTGTAACCAACGTTGCCAATTCCAACTAGTGCTTGCTCTCTTTATGGTGAATTCACTAGTAATTGGCTTTTTCCTAGATGTGTTCTCTGCACTTATGGGGGTAACTTCAACTTCATTAGAAAGCGTAGAAGGCGGCTTTCCTAATATAGATTTAGAGGCAGTAGTGGGCCTAGAAGGAATGCATGTCCTACGTTTCTTATGACGATTAAGAAGAGAATTAGCTATACATTTTGTATGATCACCAGATGATACGCTTTTACGACAAAACACACAAGATGCATTAATATTCAAAACATTCAAAGGTTCATCATTCGTTACATTTAGATTTTGATTAGAATTTGCCAGATTAGAATCTAATTCTGATGCAACATGTGTTTTATTCAAATTCCTAAGTTGATCTTCTACTTCTTGAGCTTCTAGTGGTCCTCTTTTACGTGGCCAGAGCCTATTCTTCTTGTTACTTTTTCGCTTGGGTCTGCTAATGCTATTAGTGGAGACTAGTCCTTTAGAAGTGGAGTTATCAACATTAGTGTTTTGAACAACATTTCCTTTAGCAGTTTTGTCTAATTGGTACAATCCTGGTGCTATCACCGTGGTGTCAACAATCTTTCCTTTTTGAAGTAGCTTAATTTTCTCTTTCAAATCAATGATGATGTGATTTTTATCCTGAATTTCAGACTCAAGTTTCACATTGCAGTAATTAATGTCATCGCGGTTTTGTTGCCATTCGACATTTTCAATTTTTAACTCCGCAATTTCTTTCTCGTATTTGAGACACAGACTTTTTAAAGACTCATTGTTTTTGCAAAGCTGACAAGAGTTTGAATTATTTTGACTTTGAAGTTTCAATTCCGTTTCAATACTTTGAGCTTGACACCATTCAAGCCTTTGTTTGAGTAGACAAATTTCTTTTGAAAATTGTTTTGTCATATCATCATTCTTAATTCTCAGCATGTCATTATCATGTTTAAGTGTCTCAATTTCCACATTCAACAAGTTCTTATCAACACAAAGATCATCCACAAGCATAGAAGTACCAGATTTATAGAGATCATTCATGATAACAAAATAAATATCAGCATTGAGAATTTGTTCCAAGAGTCGATCAGCATCATTTTTTTAACATTCTATTTCTTTGCTTTTGAACCAAAATCTCATTTTCAGTTGAGTTGAAAACGTTTATCATTGTTTTGACCTCGTTTTGAAGTTCCTGTTCCCAACGTGTAGCACAGAGACGGAGGTGTTTGACAATTGGCAACATTTGTTTTTGAAAAATATCTCTCTTTTCTCGCTCATAAGCGGATTGAAAAGTTTCAATTTTTATTTCAGAATTACGTTCAATTGTTTCCTCCAAAATTTCGATGTCTTCCATAAAAGTTTTGTAATAATTTAAGACACGACAATTTTTAGGTAAAGGTGTAACTTCACCGGATGATGGTAAAGGACCATTTATTTGTGCTACAGTTTGGACAGGGGCCGCATTAGAGGATGAAACATATGACTCAGTGACATACCATGATTTCTCAGGTAATTCCTTTTGAGGAACAAAAGATTTAGAAATATGAGGAGCTTGTGAATAATCATATGGTGTCCAATATTGAACATAACTCATTTTTTATTGACTCTCGTCTTCAAGTTCTTCCTCTTCCTCAGTATCAAAAACAACAGTACGCACAATCGTATTATCAAGCATATGGTCCATAATGTAAATCTTAGGATTTTCTTTGAACGCTGTGTGAAGATACATTGATTTGAAATCGCTAAGTGCAAATCCTTTATCGGGTCTCGGTTTTAAAGTAAATTTCTGAATTGTTGTGACAGAGCCCCCGGTTTTGTAAACAATATTACGAAATTCTTTGAGTTGTTTTTCAAGATCAACAATCTCACCGAGTAAGTTATCTATATACTTCCTTTTTTGTATTTTATGTTCACAAAAATCCTTTTTGCAACTGGACAATTCTGTTTCTGTTTTTGAAAGTACTGTTTGAAGACGTTCAACTTGCATTTTCAATTCACACTTTTCACTTTCGAGTTTAGAAATCAACTTTCCGTTTGACTCAATTAAATCTTGCATTTTGTGTTGAAGATCTTGCTCTTTGTTGTAAGATTCTTGAAAAGCTTTTTCAAAACTTTTTGCATGTTTAATCTTGTCTTCCTGATTTGAATGTTGAATTTTATAACACTCAATATCTCTTGCAAGTGACGCATTTGTTTCTTTTAAAGCTTTATTTTTCTCGTTGCATTTTATGATTTACAATTGTTGAGCATTCAGTTGTTTGGATAACAGTATGAGGTCAGGGTCTGGATCAAACGATGGTTCATGTTGTTCTATATGATCATGTTTATCATTCTCAATAGGATCATCAAATGTAACAACTGTGTCATCATCAAATATGACAACTGTGTTTATTTGTTCATCTGTTTGAGAAGATGAAGATGAGTCAGATGGAACAACTTGCGCCATATCTGATTCAGAAGCAGAAGGTGAGGCTATATCATGTATTAGGCATGCATTGAGGTCATGTACCTGAGACAAGCCGTCAGTGTCATACACTGGACCTGAATCATTAAACTGAAGTTCCTGCATGTTGGCCATAAGCATCACAGCTGCATTGGCTTCCAGATCTTCCATGTCATCGTCATTGTTCACATTTTCCATGAAGTTGTTATCCTGTTCAGGGAAATGTCCATCTTTTTCATCTTGAAGAGCCATGAGTAATGCCTGCTTGTGAAACTTACTACCCCGAGTTCTCGGTTTAGGACATGCTGTCGCTATATGACCTTGTTCATTACAGTTATAACACCACACTGCATTCCGTGAATTTGAGTTCCTAGTTGCAACTGGTTCAGACCTTTGCTGAGAAGAGCCTTAGTTGTTCCTGAACCCTCCATTGTTATTAAACCTCTGATCATTCCCAAAATTTCCTGAAGAACTTCCTAAACCAGATCGACCATAGTTACGATTCTGAATTTCCACCCTTCCATCATTGACAACAGCTTGATTCCTTGTGTTAGAAGATGAACGTTGACGGTTGTTTGTTTTGTTGGAGAATTTGCTAAAAGCACGAGCAATCAGAGCAAGTCCCTGATTCAACGTATTAAAGTCATCATCGTCATCTTCATTGGAGTTGGAGTAATATACTGCATCATTGTTGTTTAATGGAACAAGTTGAGTAGAAGTATTCTGTGGAGATGAATCATAAGGGACCATTTGGTTCGAGGTAGAAGATTGTGGATAACTGAAATAGTTTTACTCTTGAACATATGCATGATTTGACATTGGTTGTGGAGCATAGGGAGATTGAGCTACGAGTGCCAAAGAATTTGGTGTTGGTGATGGTGAGTATCCTCCTCGAAGAGCTCGATCTTTTTCCACTTCAGGTTCATGGTGTTTCAGAAAATCATACAACAATCCATATGGTGCATCATGAAGATTTTTGGTTTGTCGAACAAATGTCACATATTTATGCCAATCCGGGCCAAGACTACCAACAAATTTGGAGTTCACTGCGATCCTTGGTACTGTGATTTTGTGACGTTCCAGATCATTGACCACATTTGTGAAACGATGATAGTAGGATTCAAGTGACTCTCCTGGTTCAATTGTGATGTCAGTGTATTCCATGTAGAGTTTGGATTCCATATCATCTTTGTTCAATTGAGTGCCTTCCATAAGGAGATGAACATGTTCCCACATAGCTTTGGCTGTTTTCTGAGCATCGACACTTCGATAAATTGGATTAGGTATACCTTGAAGTATATAAGCCATTGCATACTCATCAGCTTCACGATGTAATTTATGTTCTTCTGTGAGTTGAGATTCTGGAAGAAGTCTATCTGCAGGAGCACGTGGAGGATCAGCAGTTGGATCACCAATGTCAAATCTTGTTGGCCACTCAAATGGTCCTTCAAGTATCACTTGTTTCAAGAATTTCCCATGAGGTTTCTTTAGTTCAAGAAATCGTAAGAATCGACTTGACCATTGAACATAGTTCCCAGGTGTTAGCATTGGAGGTGTTTCAAGTGATCCCGCCTCATGTCTGGATTGTTGAGTTGTAATAACTTCACACGTTCTATCAAACCAGTGAGGTTGTTTGGAGGAAAACTGAGTGTTTTGTTGTGACATTTGATATGGTTGTTGTTGAGGAATGATTTGATGTTGTTGCATCATGAGATATTGTGGTTGTGGATTAAACGGTTGTTGATGAAAGTGTGACTGTGAAGGTTGTTGATATGATTGTTGCTGATGATATTGTTGTTGCTGATACTGCTGTTGTTGCTGTTGCTGAGGATTAGAAAAGTAGTAATGTGGTGGTTGAGACATCTTAAAACACTTGTGTAGTAATGGATCTTTTTAGAAGATTGAAATGCACGTTCCTTTGGTTAAGTTCAAAAATCCCTGGGGTAAGTTGAAATCTTACGCGTAAAAACTGAAACTTATGCGTAGACTTCAAAGTTACGCGTAAAGGTTGATCTTATGCGTAAACTATAGAGTTATGCGTAAGATATACCTTATGCGTAAGTTTTAAGCTTATGCATAAGATTCTTATGCGTAAGGTTCAAAGACCAAACAAATCTTTCAAACTTATCCAAGCTTGAAAGATATCCGTAGTCGAAGTATTCCACTAACTTATCCAAGCTAGAGAAGTACTGAGTCACCGTAACACGAGGAGAAGCCCTTTGATGAAACTTAAGCGTAGATTCTGGCAACTTACGCGTAAGATTAAATCTTATGCGTAAGATCAAACTTATGCATAGAAAGGCAACTTCTGCGTAGGATGAAACTTCAGCGTAGAACTTAAGCGTAGGAATGGAGCTTACGCGTAGGATTTAAGCGTAGAAGACCAAGTTAAGCGTAGAATGAGGGTTTTGACCAAAGTTATGCGTAGGAAAGGGATTTTAGGCAAAACTTATGCATAGAAAGGACAAAAAAAGTACTGTAGACAGCTTTTAAAACATACTATTCACCAAACTTACGCGTAAGATGGTCAGAAACTTGAAAAATCATAAATATTTGAAGAAAAAAGCTTAGAAATAAGGTACTTTTAATCAAATAATTTCACCAATCTAATCTTCTAAACACTATATTAACCTTAAAACTTAAAAATCAAAACTTTATGCAAAATCTGATCTTCTAAACACTATATTAACCTTAAAACTTATCCAAGCTTCAAGATTTGAGTGTAAGAAACAAAGAAAGAAGCAAAAAGATGATGAAACAACACCCTAAATCCCACGTTAACACGAAGAAAAGCACTTCAATCTCTATTAGGCGAATGATACCACTTGTTAGGTCACCATTTTGTAAACACAAGTATAAGAAATGAGATGAGAATAAGAGATGGTTGATTATAAGAATGAGAGAAAAGTAATTGCAAGAGTTTCCTTAATGTATTCAAATAATCAACAACATTAATGTTTACATGAGCTTAGTATATATAGGGGAGGAGTAGGGCAACACTCCCTTCCTCCCTCTTTCATCTTAAACGTGGGCTTTCAAGGCCCATGGACATGCATACTTAAGCCTAGTAACATAAACACAGTGAAATAAATAACTAAGCAACCTATTACAAAAGGTAATGACCGAGACTTGACTAAAATACAAAAGTATGATCCCAACAGGACCTTGTGGAATTACAAGTTGTAAAATTTGATCCTTGGAAGTGAGTTCAAAGGTTTGGCAGAATTGGTCTTTCGGTTTTGGGATTACAAATTTGGTCCTTGTGCTACTTATATACTAAACGGATCCCTTGATTAGCTTGTTACAATTGCATGGATGACGGGTTATATTCCTTAATACTAGTCGTAGGGTTGTGTACAATATTCCCTAACTCTCTAAGATCCTACTTCACTCCTATGTTAAGCCGACTAAAAGCTCCTAACATGGGATCATTAGAATTCACTTATGCATTAAATACAACCAAAAATCGTAGTATACCTCCGATCATGTTTCTTAAGATGTTCAAGCAAGTTACCAATGGAAGTCTGCAGTTTTCTTAAGCCTAACATCGAATACAATCATCCACAACAATTATAAGCAAACAATCAACCAATAATCAACATCTAGGTTTCACTACATTTAAGCAAACACAATAAAAACCTAGCCTAGCATGTTAAAAGAAAGACAAGCATAAGATAGAATCAAACAACACATAGACATATTGAATGATTGATTTGTCCCAAATAGTCAACTAAGTTTACCAGGTGATGGTCAACCAAGTCAAACGTCTAAGACAAATGCTTCCGTGGAATACAGTGTTTCCCCGGGTCGTAATGTCCCAACGAGGTGTGCGATGTTTTATTAAAAACGAATCTGTGATCAGTGAATGTGAACAGGGATATGAATAAGTGTGTGTGTATGTGTGTGTGATTACACTAGGGTTTTATAACTTAAAATAACTTAGATAAACTATTTAAACGATTACGTAAAACCTAGATATCTAAAAACGTTTAATAATTAAAACCGCGTACGTTTAATTTAATTCTACGTAAACGTACGAAACAAAAACAAATTTAACTAAAGTAATAATTTATATGCCTTAGGGGCTTAAATGCAAATTAAATAAACTTAAAATATTTATTTTATTAATTACTAACTATTTAATTAATTATTATTATTTAATAACTATTTATAAATATTTAATAATACACTAATAATTAGGAAAATGTGAAATAAGTCTAGAAATATAAAATTAAAATTTCTAAAAGTCTAAAATATTATAAAGCTTATTTTAAAAAGAAAATTATATTTTTAATACTATTTATCTAATTATTATTAGTTATTAACTATTTAATTATTAATAAACTATTTATATGATTTAAATTATTATAAATACTAAAAAGACTTAGATAATTAAGAAGATTTTTATAAATCTAATTAACCATCACAGGAATCCTAAAAAATTATAAAAACTTTATTTTATGTATTTTTAAACTAGTTTACTAATTATTATTCTAATTATTATTTAATTACCAATTAAACTATTTAAATTATAAAAACTAGTAAATGAACAGTAAAAATTACAAGAAAATTTCTAAAATTATTTTATGACTTATAAAATCTATGAAAAATATAAAAACTAGGTGTTACTATGTAAAAATTAATTATGCTATTTATAACTTAATTAATGATTATTTATTAATAAAACTAATTTAAATTCTAATAAATACTAAATTACAAAATAAAAATCTGAGAAAATTATTAAAAATACTTTATTATAATAGGAAATTAATAAAAATATAAAAACACAACTTACTTAATAAAAATCTAAAAATGAAAATTAAAATTAAATTAAATTAAATAGAAACTATCACTTATTTTTATATTGACTTTTCTGGATTTTTCTTTTACAAATCTATATTATACCTAAAGATAAACAACTTTTGTAAAAATAATTAATTTATAAGCTAATAATAAGCACTGTGGAAAGCAATAAGCTCCACAGTTGACTTTGTTTGACCAAACAAAGAAATGAGCTAAAATTGACTTATGTGGGGTCCACAATAGTAAAATCTAGTTCAGCTTAGTTAATTAGACATATATAAGCTAGAAAAAGCACAAGTGGAACATTGAATAAGCCAATAAGCCACAATAAGCACTTGCTTATTGTGGACTGAGACAGATTAGGGGACAAAGTTCAATGGCAAATCCAAGTGGGGTCCACTGGGTACCAGGTCAAACTAATGGTCAATTTAAGATCTCTGGTAGGAGGGGGGTTGGGAAAACCTAAGTTGGAGGTGTGGGGCCCACTGAGGTGGTCACAAATCACCACCAAAGTGGTGGTGATGAAGTGAGTCTGCTGCAGCAGGGCAATACCTTGCCCTGCAGGTGTCTTTGAGCAAGGGTGGGACCCACAACAAAAATCTTAAAAATATAGCAAAGGTTGGAATCTAGAATTGAGCTGTGGTACTATGACTACAACAATTTTTAGATTCTAAAACCTATTAAACAAATCTACAAAAATCCCACAAGATTTGAGATTTTCTGAAAATGACAATTTTGACTTTTGATAGAACTTTGCTAAATTGACTTTTCTGAGGTTTGAATGATCTTTACTGATTATACATGTAATATTAAGCTATAATGATGTTATATTGAGCTATAATAACAACTTAAGAGATAGATTAATGGCTTATGGGAACCAAATTCCTACACAGTTAACTGTGTAGGTAAACACACAATGATTTTGACTTTTTGCACTAGACTTACCCAATTTTATTACTTGCCTAACTGACTTAGACCCAATATAACTTGTGCACACAGAAAATACTAATAAACAAACCCTGGAACACAGGGTAACAGGCTAATCCAAACACCCTAGTATGTGACAGATTTCAAGGTAAATCAAAGCTAAAGCTTGTATAGATTAAACTGAGACTTAAACTAAATTTAATAAGCTAAAACAAACATGAATAAAGAACAATTAAGCTATAATAAGTATACCTATAGTAATATAACAAAAACCATAAGAGTGACTTACAAATGGATCCAATTATGAACTGAGAAACCAAGAACCATGAACTGAGAATCAACCTAACAGCTTCCCAAAAAGCTACTAAACCATATCATTCCAGAATTCACCATTCTTCCATCTTGATTCTTCATTAACTAAGAATTTTTATTTTATTTCTATTTTTCTTTTATTTTTCTTATTTTTAGTAACTGAGTGAAAACAGATCTTAAAAACTATTCAAAACTTTGTCAGAGCTTTGTGTGAGCTTACGAATGCTTATAGGAACATGAAACAACAACACTTAACAATCTTAATTGAATTTGTCAAATTCACTTAAAATAGCTAGATATGAATTTATGGAACAATACTGGAATTAAAGGTTTAAAAGAGCTTGAATTACATTAAAGTAACTGAGTTGAACAAGATTTAACTTAAAATTACAACTCAAATAAGGATTACACTACCTACAATTTAATTAAACTAAAACTAATCTAATACTCTCTCTACTCTGCTTCTCTTTCCTTATGTACAGACTTTTGAGGTTCCTTGGGTCTTTCTGACACTATCCCATCAATCCCCAGCCGTTGATATGGTCTAATTAATCCCCACCCTTCAAATCACCTTTTCGCGCCAAAAAGTCTTGGTACCAGTGGAGGTTGCGTACGAGGGTTTTAAGGGGCATTAATGGGCTTGGTGAGGCGTGGAGGACAAGGGGAGTAGGCAGGACAGCTGGGGTGGTGAGGTGGAGGCAATACCAGGGTGTGGAGGTGGTATTGGTGGTCTGTGAGGGAGGAGGAATAGTGGTGGTGGTTTAGGCGGGGTGTTGACTGGTATGTTTGACCCGGTTTTATTTATTAAAAGGGTTGGGCTTTGGGGAGTTGGACTTGGGAAGGGTATGGATCAGGGGAATAGGTGGGCTGGGTGAGGGTGTTTGGATTGTTTGTTTGGTTTATTTATATAAAGGGTCCGTTTGTAGATTTAAGCTTATAAAGCCCAAGGACCAAATGTGATATTTCCTGAAAATTGAGGGTGGGTTTTGCCAAATTTTCCAAAGTACTTATAAGGATTACTCTTGCCACCTTTCATTAACCCAAGGACCATAATTGTAATTTTCTCATTTTAAATCACCCGGGTACTAAAACTGACAAACTGCCAAACTTGAGGGACCAATTATGCAATTTCACCAAACTTCCCACCAAGGACCATTCCTGCAAAAGATTATTAGTACAAGGACCAAAATTGATTTTTCTCAAAGTTTTTAACATCCCAGGGACCATTTATGTCAATTTCCAAAGTATAGGGACTAAACTTGTAATTTTATGAAACTTTGCACCAAAGGACTAAATATGTAACTTTATGATTAAAAAGGACCTTTGATGACATTTTCATGTTTTTAGAATAACCAGGGACTAGTTTTGACAATTTTTGAAACTTGAGGGACTAAAACTGCCAATTATGCAAACTTTGTACGTTTTTCATCTGTTTTTGCATATTTTGCATTTGAAACATATAAAACACACTTCTAAGATATTTTAAGTATTATGATGCATATTTGAGTGTTTTTGTATGTTTTGGCAGCTCAGATTAGTATAAAATGATAAGTATTTAGACACTCATCAATGATTATTGGAAGCCTTATCTTGATTCAAACATGGAAGAAAGAAGGGTTTGAAACCCCTGCAATATGATGAAAATTCGACCTAGGGTTTGTGCTCCTAATGTTCCACACTATGTTCCACACTTTACAATGAAAAATTGGAAAAATATATATAGATAAAACATCCTGACGGCGTCACGTTGTAGGGTATGACGCCGTCAACTCGCCGCCATTATAAAATTCGTATTTCCTAGATCCAGTCTTGACGCCTTCATGTGTAAATATACTCTGGGCCGTCACTTGTAAATCCATCCTGACGGCCTTGGTGACGTCGTCAGGCCAAATAGCCAAAAAATGTTCTGGGCTGTCACTTGTATTTTCCACTTCCACCTCTTTTGCCACTCTTGACGCCGTCATGTGTTAGATCTTGACGTCGTCAGGTACTGTTCCCAGCAAGGATTTTGAGACTTTGCCGTTTTCTTCACTTTTATGCTCCAAAAACATCGAAAATGCTTCCTTTTCTAGATTTCTTCTCAAAAGTACCTAAAATGACAAAAGGAACGATTTAGGGCAATAATTGACCAAATAATCACGAATTCGGGCTTAAATGACCCCTTAAAAGCGGTACACTTTTCGCCTCATCAATTATGATGGCCCAAACGGTATTATGTTGTTAACATAATACAATAGTAGGGAGCTTCATGTGAGGAGTCATATACTTCTGGATTGTGATGGTCCGAACGGTGTTATGTTATATCTAAAATATTAACGAACCTAAGAATGATTACTTAAGAAACTTAAACAAGATAACTAAAGCTTGACATACTTCCAAACCTACAACACACCAGGATACGTGAGTAAGGCAGTCTAGTTCCCGAGTCACTTTTTGCATCAATTAGATTTCCCTAAGCCCAGGTGAGTTCATAGCCTCACACTCTTTTTATGTGAGTTTCCTAGCCTCACATCTTTTTAGACTTTCACTCTAAATGCTTTACAAACCCTGTGAGGGGGATACATGCTACTTGCTTTACTTAAAACCGAATACCAGTCTTTTTCTTTGGTTGTTGCACGAGTAAACTATCTGCCACCACTTCATAACTAAAATTTATGAATCTAATCATTTGGGATATTTTACCCACACGAACACGAATATAGTTGATAGATCTATTAGAGTTTGACAACTCCCGTTGATACTACATCTTTCTGGATGGTATCAACGAGTACTATATTTGAACCCACTGAAGAGTTTACTTTGGCAAAGTTATCCTTCCCGTCCCCTCATGGTTGGTCTACAGACCCCATGACCCAATTTGGTATTTGATTTGTTGTGAAGTTTAATGATATCTTACCAAAATCATTTGTGGAGAGGTTTACGGTTGCATAGAATTCTAAGATGAACCTAGGACAAATTGGCTCATCGATATCAAGGAGACAATCAAAGTTGGTTGCGACAAATCTTTGGCGTATAGATGTTCCTTCTAGAAAGGATGGATCAATGGTTCTACCTTCGTGAACATAGCGTTTTTCTAATGCCTTAAAGGTTTCTACTTGAACTTTGTTGAGACCTTTGGTCCTATGGTGTTTGGACAAGTACTTAAGGGTTTCCTTGTGATCGGATTTATTTGCGTGAGGCATGTTGATTCCTAGAAAACACAAAATTATATGTTAATGACTTTTAACAATGTGGATGTTCTAATGTGTTCCTATATGCAAACAATGTGGAGACTTGGTTATCTTGACTCATTTTGATGCCCAAATTGTTTTGTTATGCAAGTTTTGTTATAAAAACAAAAGATAACCAAAACTCTCCTAATTGAAAGTGTCTTCGATTGAAGGTACCCGAAAATACATATTACTTATGTATTCCCTTTAGCATTCAAGATATAGTATGCAAGTGATGTTTTAATGATGTTTTTCATTTGTTTTAACAATGTGGTGATGAATCATGATTCGCCTGGGCCCGAGCCCATGGCTTATTCAGGTCTTAGGGTTTATTTTGTCTTATAAATACTCTTGTAATCATTTATTATAATCAATCAATCAAAGTTAAAGATAAACAAATCTTTAGTTCTTTTCTTCTATTTTCTTACGGAGCCAGCGCCCGCTTGAAGTGGTGCCTTATCCGGATACAACCCCTAACCGTGTCATATCAATTGGTGCTTTCATTGAGAGCTCTCGTTGAGAGGGTTTTTGATTAGGGTTTCAAAAAAAAAAAAAAAAAAAAAAAAAAAAAAAAAAAAGCACTGTTCATCTAGCACTGTTCACGGGGGTACTGTTCATCGCGGGTAATATTCATCGGGGGAAAAAAATTTCGAGTTATTAATCGCTTGACATGGCATCAAGCGGCAGCGATCAGGATGTGGAATACGCACTCTCTAAGCTCTTGCAAATGGGTACGGTGGCCGAATATGAGAGTGAGTTTGTGGTACTTGCAAATCGAGTAACAATGATCTCTGAATCTTTACTTATATCATTTTATATCTCCGGACTTAAACTAGATCTACAATGTTTACTCTTACGGTCAAATCCCAAAACTCTAGACGAAGCTTTTTCATTGACCCATGCGGCGGAAACACGCTTCGCAAACCTAGATATTTGGGAATTTTTGAGGTCCAATCCTTTAACTTTGGGAGAAGACTTCTTCAAAGCTCGTATCACCGAGGTTCGTTTTGAGACAATTGCAAGGGAAGAGAAAGAGCATATCGTTGAAAAGAAAATAGATGTCTTTCTACCATTAGAGGGTGAATTTGCTTCACCTAAAGCGGCTGAAGAGTCATTGAATGCTGATGAGTATATTGGAGTTGAAGAGATTGTGGGTGGTGGCGAAGTGCTTAAGGTTATCGAGGATGAGTTGAGTAGAATGATATCGACACTTAAGGATGGAGGTGGTGAATTTGATAGTGGTTTGGATGAAATAAATTTGAATTTAAGCGAGGAATTAACGGACTCTCAATCTGCATATTTTTCGTATCACCTTGAGGGCAAGGTGATTTTTGAAGGAGTGGGGAGTGTTATGGCATGTGTAGCGGAAGACGGAAGAATGATGTTGTGTTATGTCCAAGGCAAAGGAATACGAAAGAAGGAAAAGGTGAAGGCTGCAATTCAAAGAAGATTATGGGATCCCGGATTACGCCAATGTTGCAGGAGGACGGACTGCCCAAACGACTCAAGAAGTCCGAACGTATGGCATAAAGATTATGTCATATAATCTATCTTTATTTACATGTCTTTGTTTAGGATTATTTTCATGTTTCTTTAGGAAAGTCGATTAAGAATGTTTTAAGACAACACCTTGAGGGCAAGGTGGTTTTGAAGGAGAGTGGAATAATACGCCTGGGCCCGAGCCCATGGCTTATTCAGGTCTTAGGGTTTATTTTGTCTTATAAATACTCTTGTAATCAGTTATTATAATCAATCAATCAAAGATAAAGATAAACAAATCTCTAGTTCTTTTCTTCTATTTTGTTACGGAGCCAGCGCCCGCTGGAAGTGGTGCCCTATCCCCGATACAACCCCTAATCGGGTCGTATCAAATCATGTTCTAGTCTTAGATTGCAATTTTTGAAAGACAATGCACTTGGTGTGTTTGGCAAATCAAAGTAACAACAAAAAGGATACAATTTCTTAACTAATGGAAGACATGATTGGCTAGCCACCAAGTTTTTCATGAATCAAGAAGTTTTATGGATAAACCCTAAGATTCTAGTTAATGAATGTAAATGAGAATGTTATACTTGAATCAAAAATGCAGTTGTGATTAGAACACTTACAAAATTAGTTGGATTTGAAGAGATTGGATTGAAAGCCCTAAATTTTGTATGGTTATGTGTTTTTGAGAGGGTGATGGCTGTTTGAAAGTGAATGATTAAGTTAAAAGGGTGTTTGGTTTTAAAATTAAAAATAAAACATTCTGTAGCTTTGGCGGACCAGGCAGAACCAAAAGGAGGGTTCCGTCCGTATGGTCTGAGGGTATCGTGAGAGCTGCAGGAAAAATTCAAAAGGGATTGTCTTGATTTTTGTGGTTTTATCCTAATGTTCAAAACTAAGGTTTTAGGTCTTATGAGTCTTTGACTAAGCCTAGGGATGATGAATGCTTCTCATTCAAGAGGTTTTGTGAAAACGTTGATAGAATGGTTAACGTATAAGATTTTCTTAGTTAAGATGTTCCTCAATAAGCATTTTTACCAAGATATGTCAATTAAGAACATAATAGATTGAATTGTCGCTGAAGACGATGCTTCCTTTGTTGAAGAGATAACAATGTTGATAAAAGAATTTCATTGTTGACACGAATTTGCTTGTTCAAGCGAAGCTTGTCGATGTGCTTCTCCATCCGAAACCAATTTGAGAACCTTACGTGTGTTGGAGAATCATTGGGTAAGCAAGTATAAAAGTGCAAGTACCACTTGTGCTTTTCTTATCAACTTATTACCGACATAATTCCATTTGGCATACACTATGGTTTCTATTCCCGTTCTTTTGGGATACCATAATCCTAGTTGTGTAGTACCTTATGATGTATCCAAACAAGCTCAACTAAAGAGTTGTTTATGGATCTTCTTTAACACGAGCACATAGACAAATGCTAAACATAATGTTGGATCTAATTGTTATGAGAATAAGTAGTCTTCCGAACATTTCTCTACGTTTAGTTTTACCTACAGATTTACTAATCTCATTCTTGATAAGCCATCAATAACTTAACCAATGAGAACAAAAGAGTAACTAGGAATGTCTTTAAGTTAAAATCCCTTGCTTTTGGAGCTTGCTTTTATTATCAAAAAGACTTTCAAATATTGACACTTATAATCACATGATTACTTCGAAACATCTATTTTGTTTCACTAGTTGTTTTACTCTAAATTCCAAAAACTATTTTTGTTGAATTTGTTTAGACACAACTATGACCTATAAATCAAGTTTTATAACTGTTGTCAATTTTGCTTGATTCAATGTTTTACTCAAGGTGAGAAGATGTTATTTTATACTTTTATTCTTAATGTTTTACACAACATACTTGTCTTGCCATCATTGGACTTTTGACTAAGTCATTATCTACCAAAGATGATATCTTAGAAGGAGGAGATCACTCGTTAAATGTTATATTCAACGACTCCTCGACCCTTTGGGTTTTCTTACTTAAGACACTATGAACTCTATTTGTTTTGAAAAAGTCCAAGAGGTACAACATCATGGGACTAAGTGTTGCAATTGATGTGTAAATCCTAGATGTTGAAAACTCATTTTCTTCCACACATCCTAGTGTATGCTAATGTGATTTATTTCACCTTGTGTGTTTTGTGAGAGATTATCATAAAGAAGTGATTGAGGAAAAACACAATTTAAGACTCAAAGTATGGTGTTTGAGAATGTTATTTAACAAAGGTTTGTTTTGCAAGCATCACAAAAGTATTAGACATTTTAACACTTAGGAAATTCTTAGTTAGCTCACTTGTAAGCAAGAGTTGACTGAGACTCACTCAAGAGTTTCTCGTGTTTATTTCTTGACGGTTAAAGAACCAAAACACCTTATATCTCCTACTAGTACTAATGACGAAATTCCTTGTTGCATAGAATCTAATCTTAGTTATTACAAATAGCAGGTAAACACTTTAGAGTATTACTAATAACACATATTCCAACACATAATGCTAGAAACAAGAGACAATCAAAGTCAAGTTGAAGTAATGCGTACCTTTTAAATTGCATAGAGATGCTATCAAGAGGATAAACACTACGCGTAAAATCTTGGTTTAACGACACGCTTTGAAGCTCAATTACTCATGTATCTAAGAAGGTTAGATAAACATATAAAAGCATAGAGCATGATAATCTTAAACCTTTTATCATGAGTTTCTATTAGAGATTGAATTATCTCTAAATCTCTCTTCTAGGTTAGACAAATTTTACTTGTTTTGTTTTACTAGTTGATGGTGCTTTTGAGTTAAATCCTAATCCGGTTTTATCTTTAAACACCCTTTGACTCCTCAACAATCTTTCAAGAGATTTTGAGCTTTCATCCAATTTGACTAATATTTTTCCTTTCTCATTTTGCTTTTTAATCTCATGTTTGTAATCTAGACATAATTTACATTCTAGATCAATTTCAACATTACTCTCAATTCTAGACATTTTATCTTCTAACAAGATTTCCTTTTCAAAGATATTCTTAAAAGATTTTGAAGACTCATTCTTGAAGATAGTTTTTATGTCCATGTTTCATAAACGTTTAGAGTCATTTTCTAGTTTAGAAAACTCTAGGATAAATTTGTCAAAGCAAAAGTGTTTGGTTTCAAAATGTACCTTGCTTGATGTTTTATCTAGTTGAGAATCACACACCGGATGGTTGGCTTCATCTTCATCCGTGTTATTCCATGAATCGTAAGCAAGTCCACTAAGAGCTCGACATGAGTAATCATCTTCACTTACACCTTCATTTAAAACATTTAAACTAGTAGTACATGTATTTATCTCAACTAAATGTGTATCTATTAATATTTCTAAGACTTCTAATTCATATGTGAGATCAAATTGATTTCACATAGTTTTCAAAATTACTTTTCCATTCAAGTAAGTTTTCTTATTCAAATAGCGGTTGGTTTTGAATAGGTTTCCCTTCTTTGAGATTTTCAAAATCCATGGATCGATCCAAGTTTTAAACTACATTCTATTTTAAAGATCTTGTGTAACGTAGCTCTTGATGCCAATTGTGGAAAACTAGAAGGGGGTTGAATAGTTTACCGCTTTTTAGATTCTTTTTAGCTTGAATATCCTTTAAAAACTTTACGTTTGCTTAAAGATATAAACACAATGTTATATGTTTGATTCTTTGAAAAGCTTTTCATGTGAATAACAATTCTAACTTTACTTGTTTCATACTTTGAAAAGCTTTACTTGTGATGATCCTAACTTTGCTTGTTTAGTTCTTTGAAAAGCTTTACATTGTATAAACACAACTTTACTTGTTTAATTCTTTGAAAAGCTTTATATGTGATTAGCGATTCTAACTAAAAGACAACATGTAATAAGCAAAGATAAAGAAAGAAACGATCAAACCACAACACGATTGTTTATCGTGGTTCGGCTACAAGGACTCTTTCTCCTTGCCCTACATCCACGCCCCGAGTTTCCAACTTGAGAGTTATAAGCACTAATCAACAAGCTCCTTTCACTGGCGGAGAAAACCTTTACAACGTCGCTTACACTTTTACCGACACTAAGCTAGATGTCGAGTTCTTTTACACG
The DNA here is from genome assembly GCA_030686995.1 of Artemisia argyi. NCBI lineage: Eukaryota > Viridiplantae > Streptophyta > Magnoliopsida > Asterales > Asteraceae > Artemisia > Artemisia argyi. The sequence continues at coordinate 96,997,957 of CM060707.1, read as the reverse complement.
GGTACAACCACTCCCATTGTCGCTTACACTTTTACCGACACTAAGCTAGATGTCGAGTTCTTTACCAAGGGTACAACCACTCCCATTAGTTCTTTTACAAGGGTACAACAAATCCCGACATACTACGTATTTTGAGGCCTAAAATACTAACCAATCACTTCTACATACATGACACAAATGAAGTACAAACTACCAAAGCTTATACATGACCAAGCTAACAAGACTTGCAAGTTTAGAGTTGAAGCTTGTAACTTCTTGAATGATCTTGTGAAGTCCCTTGCTACATAAGAGAATCACACAAGTCAAATGTTACTGAGTTAGTTGAGAGAGAATGTGAAAATATGTCCTGAAGTCATCACTCAAAACTAACAAATGGTTTGGTATTTATAGCAAACTATTCTGCAGGTCTGGCGGATCAGGCGGAACCCTCAGATGGGTTCCGCTCGTGTACCCCCAGGGTTCCGTCAGGGCTGTAGTTGGTTTTGCAATAAATCTTCCAAATCAAACAAGGTCACATCTCATTACACCTAGTCAAACACAAGACTTACAAGCAAAAATATGGTTAATCAAACACTCTTTCTTACCATAAATGTATATTGACAAAGCTTGCCATAAATGTGATGTGACATTACTATTTTAAGAAATAAATGTGATGTGACAAGACACTTTCTAATTTAAGAAATAAAAACAATGTTTTGTTTAAAAGGAAATGTAAACCTTAGTTTAAACAAGACTTAAACACTTAAAGTGATGATTTACTCTTAGCTAAGGTTCATACTTTGTCATTAACAAAACTTAGCAAAGATCGTAAAATATAAATAACGTTTTTAGGCGATATTTGTATTAACAGGTTGGTTAAAAGTAGACTTGATGAGACTAATAACATTGGTGTTGATGAGGCACACGAGTTGGAGTATACAGAAGATTAGATATTGAATGCTGTAGGACCTTAAATCAATCAACTTTAACACAAATATAAGCACTAGATGAAGTAAAGATGGTGACTTGATATGATATATGTGTGGCGTAAATTATAAAGAGAGAATAATAGATGAAGAGAACTTTTATTAATAAAACACACACAAGCACACACCTCAAATGAGCCTTTGAGGTGTTTATATAGTTGGTTACATGAGATGCCCTAAAGGCTTTCTATGGGCTTGGGCTTGGACTTTGTTACATGATTAGATAATAAGGCTTAACATATTAACTTGCCAAGTCCAAAGCCCAATGACTATCCTATTCCATAAACTAAGACACATTACAAAGTTCCTAATATGAGAATGACCATCACACCTCAATACATATTTTTAATGCTAACAATCTCCCCCTAAGGGGTGGTCATTCGAATGATGCTCCACGTGATTAGGTCTTCCGTGTTCTTTGTCTTGAACTTTGTGTGTCGTTGCAGATTAGTCTTTAGTCTTTGTTCCTTCATGCTTTGTGACCTTTGATGACTGACTTTTCATCGGTTTTTGTTCCTTTGCGAAGTGGAGTTATCTGCCTTTTGTCACTTCTGCATCTGTGGTAGTTGTTCGCCATTCCAACATGCTCATACGTCTTTAGTCTTTGTGATACATGCATTTGTTATTCCCGTTCTTTCACACCAATCATTCTCACTTTACTTTTGTAGATTCTTTCATAATGCGTAGAATCTTTCTTTGAACCTTACTTTGCTTTGATCTCTGTGAGAACTTTCCTTTGACTTTGTGATGCATGTATGAGCATGTGGAATCCTTCGCCATGGAGATGATGTATAGCTGCAGGTAAACAGTTAGTAATAAACAACCGGTACTTACAGATAAGAAATTAGAGATCATCAACAGCATAGTGTGAAGACTCCTTCTAACCCTTATCATGGCCGTTCCCATGTCAGATACTCCCGAGGGAGCTTACAAGACCTACTAAGTAGCTCAATGAATGGGTGAGTCGCTGGGGATCACTCCACGACTGTAGACCGTTTGAAACCACCGCGAACACTAAGCATAACCCATAAAGAATTACAGAAGTGAACTGTTGTCAGGGCTGTTTGATGTTGACCCTGGCAGGAGTTTCCATTCAATCATTGAGAATTACAAATGTGAATCCTCTCATAAATGTTCTCGGCAAATTGCTAAGATCTGCGTAGGACTCTAAAGTTTACATCTGGCATCCTTAATGATGAACAACCAATGTAGAGATATCATGTGTTCCTATGAGATCTTTTGATGAATCTCGGGGCTCTAGACTCGATAAGTGCACATTTTGTTTCCTATGCGGAGATTAGGGAGAGGTCTCCAGCTTCAATATCAACCATCTCTAAGAGACAGAACGATAGATTACACTAGTTCCCCGTGAGAATGAAACAAGCTATTTTAAAAGAACTTGAGTGGTTAAGAAGGTTTAGTGTAGTGCGTCACTGGGTCCATGACGTCTTTGTCTTCAATACCGGTGTCACCTTAGTAACAACCAGTAGCATACGAATTGAACCCGGTGTCTGCCCTAAGGTTGAACATATGGAGGGTTATTTCTTTTCACCCTTTTTCATAACTTTTCTTTTTAATTCTTCAACCCCTTCTTTCTTCTTTCTCATTTTCTCCTTTTTTTCAATCATACCTAAGGACTTCTAATTCTAATCTATTGGATTTGTCCTTGGGTAGATCCCTCCGGCTCTGGCGGATCATAGGACGGTTTTTCCTAACCTTAGTCACCTTATAGCACCATGACTATCCTATTGTTGCCATGAAGCCATTTATTGAAAATCTCTCAAAGTGTTTATGATAATAAAACACATTGTTGTTACCACTTTGAGAGTTTTGCATTTCATTTAAAGGACTCCCCTTTTACATGTGCTCATGTGTTTTTAAGAAATTTACACATGCGGGAGGAGTTTGTACTTTTGAATTGATCCACTTTCAGTGAACATGACCGATTCGAGACACGCTTACATCACTAGTTAGACTAGCTTGAAATTATTACCCGTCCTGGTCAAGTCCAAAGAAAGTCTCTCTATATGGTGCATTATACTCAGACAAGTCCTATTCGAGACACGCTTACATCACTAGTTAGACTAGCTTGAAATTATTACCTGTCCAGGACAAGTCTTTTCGATTACTGACATTTTAAGCTTCGTCAATTCATTGGTTCAATCTCAATCGAGCTCTTTTGAGATTCAGCCACAATTTTTACACATTTTAATCATGTCTTCTCCCCCTCAAAAATAGCGTATCGTGATATTTTTTATATCAACTGATTTAAGAAAAAGCATTTGGAGAGATAGACAGATTCCATTTAGCATGAAGTCGGAACATTTTGATTTTATACTCCCCCTTAATGATAGCTCATTTAAAATCAATTAAGGATTTAGAGGGAGTTATCTTGAGCACTCATATTGAGAGATTTTGAGAAATCTTTTGAACAATCTTGAAAAAGTGCTCAAGAATTCTGTTTGAAAATGAGTTTATGCTTGAAATCTTTTTCGTTTGTTTAGACTCGAACTTTTTGAAAAAGATTTCGTCATTGAACGTACGAGTCCTTGATTTGAAAATAATCAGAAGTCATCATTTAAGTCCGGGTTTCTTACAGAAGTATACGAAAGCCATTGTGAAGAAATTTTTGAGAAACGACATGTTTTAGAAAAACATTTAAAGAACTCCCGTTCAAGCATCTGTACATGTCCGTATCATTTTTTAATGACATTTCTAGAAACGTACAGAATATTGATTTACACGAGAGACATGTCGTGAGAAGAATATTTTTGGATTTTTTGATTTTATATTGTTTTTGTATTTTTTGAAAATTTTATATTTTTGTATTTTATTTTTGTTGGTTTTTCAAATTTTGTATTTTGTTTTTTCAAAAATATTTACAGCGTAGCGATTTTGAAAATATTTTTCAAGAAGGTTCGAGAAGACGTTCTAGCTCCTCAGGAGTTAGGCTTCGCATGCCAATTCATCGAACTAAATAGTCAAACCGTTCTTTTGGAAGGGCTTTAGTAAATAGATCAGCGAGTTGGTAATCAGTCTTAAAAAAAATAATTCAACAGTACCCTCTTCTACATATTCTTTGATGAAATGGTAGCGGACTTTGATATGCTTCGTCTTCGAGTGATGTACGGGATTGCACGAGATGGCTATGGCACTTTTTGAGTCATAATACATAGGTATTTTGTCAAAAGTAAAGCCATAATCTGTGAGTTGTGTCCGCATCCAAAGAACATGGGCACAACAAGCAGATAGAGACACATACTCGGCTTTGGCGGTTGATAGTGCAGTACAATCCTGTTTCTTTGACGACCAGCTTACTAGCTTTTCACCCAAAAATTGTGCTCTACCTGATGTACTCTTTGCTGTAACTTGATCACCAGCATGGTCGGCATCTGAAAATGCTGTTAGATTAAACCCCGAATCCTTCGGATACAAAAGTCTCATGTTAATGGTGCTTCGTAGGTACCGAAAGATCCGTTTTACCTCTTTGAGGTGAAGTTCGGTAGGCTTTGCCTGAAACTGTGCTAACAAACAAACAGCAAATTGAATATCGGGTCGACTAGTAGTTAGGTACATGAGAGAACCGATCATGCTCCGATATTTCTTTGGATCGATAGGTTTCCCAAAAAAATCAACACCTATTTTTGGTAAAGTGACCACTGGTGTACCAACAGAATCACAGTTTTCCATTCCATGTTTTTTCAAAATCTCTATTGTATATTTAGCTTGATTGATAAAAATACCACGTGGGGATTGATGTATTTGTAAACCAAGAAAGAATTTTAGTTCCCCCATCATGGACATTTCAAATTTGCTTTTCATGAGATTTTCAAAATGTTTTGAATGGTTTGGATTGGTTGATCCAAAAATAATGTCGTCCACGTAAATTTGAACGATCAAAATGTCATCTTTGAATTTTTTGATAAACAAGGTGTCATCAACCGTTCCTTTGGTGAAATTGTTTTTGAGCAAGAAAGATGATAGGTCATCATACCACGCTATTGGAGCTTGTTTTAAACAATAAATGGCTTTCTTAAGCTTGTAGACGTAGTCTGGATGATCTTTGTCAATGAATCCCTCTGGCTGACTCACATACACGCCTTCTTTCAGTGTTCCATTCAACAAAGCTGTCTTAATGTCCATCTGATAGACTGTGATGTTTTTGTGAGCTACATAGGCTAAGAAGATCCGGACTGCTTCAAGTCTAGCTACAGGCGCGAATGATTCTTCGAAATCTATCCCTTCTTCTTGTGGATAACCTTTAGCCACAAGACGAGCTTTGTTGCAAATTACAGTCATTTCCTCGTCCAATTTGTTCTTCCACAACCACTTGAGATCAAGAACACGTTTATCAAGTGGTCGTTCAACAAGTTCCCAACTATCATGTAACTGGTATTGAAGAATTTCATCCTACATTGCTTCAATCCAAGGGTTTTCTGCCATTGCTTCCCGAATCTTCTTTGGTTCTTTAAGGCTGATTGAGCAAATGTAAATGCACAATTTGAGATCAGTGGCAAGTTGTCTCCTTGTCTGAACTGGCTTTGAAGGTTCACCAATAACATGTTCTATTGGATGGTCTTTTGTCCATTGAAACGTAGAAGAGTACCTTGGGTTTAACAAATGTGTGTTAGATGGTTCTTGTAACCTTGAAGAAGATTCAGCAGAGTCTATTACAAACGGGTTTTCAAATACTTCTTCTTCTAACGCAACATCGTTAGAATTATTTGTTGGTTCTTCTTGAAAATTTGTATTTTGGTTTTGCTCATCAACTCCTTGTAGAACAGTTTCAGGTACTGGAGTTGCTTGAGTAGATGTAGATGATGTTGATGTAGTTGGTGCTTCAGCTTCAATTGTGGTAGATGCATCCTGTGGTGATGGTGGTTGTTGATGGTTTTGAGCGGGTGCAGCGGAATGTTGTTGAGATGCATTTGTCGAAGTTCCACCATAGTATTCATCAAACATTAACTCGAAGAAATTTTCCAGTTCTTGTTCTGTAGGTTTGTCCGTGTTTGTTGACTGAGCTCCTTGAGGTACGAGTCCTGAACTGATGTGTCTAGAAGTCTGTCTGTTTGGTACGGGTCCTAATCCGTTTTGATTAGAAGCCATCAGATTAAGCGCGGGTTCTAGAGCGAGTCTCTCAGAAGCCATTTGTGAAATCTCGTCAAACTTCACATTCATCGTCTCCATTATCCTTTTCGTTCTTCTATTATACACCCTGAATGCCCTCGAGTTTTCTGAATATCCAATGAAGATTCCAATATCACCCTTAGCTTTCAACTTTGCTAGATCTTCTATGTCGTTCGCCAGATAGCACAAAGGGCCAAACATGTGAAGGTAAGAGATGCCAGGTTTACGGTTGTTCACTAGCTCATATGGGGTTTTATTGAATCTTGGATGTACTAGGGATCGGTTCTGAGTGAAACAAGCAGTGGCAACAGCATCACCCCATAAGAATAGTGGTGCACTAGAATAAATTAGCATTGTGCGAGCAGCTTCCACAAGAGTTCGGTTTCTTCTTCCAACTACCCCATTCTGCTGTGGAGTTCTAACAACTTATGTTTGGTGTGTGATTCCAGCATCTTCAAAGTTGGTTCTTAACTCCTGATTTGTAAATTTTGTGCCATTATCTGTTCTTACAATCCTTACTGGAGCTTCAAGTAGAACTTGGATACGCTTCAGAAAGGTGATGATGGTACCAGGTGCTTCATCTTTTGACCTCAGAAACTTTACCCATGTATATCTTGAATAATCATCAACAATAACAAGAATATACTTCTTTCCATTAATGCTTTCAACTCTCATTGGGCCACATAGGTCCATGTGCAACATATGTAACCTTGCTTCCGAACTAGGTACGGTTTTGGGTTTATATGATGCTCATTTGCTTTTTCCTTGTTCGCATGATGGACATAGGTGATCCTTGGTGTATTTGAATTTAGGAAGTTCGGTGACGATGTTGTCTTTGGCTAACTTGTTGCTTGTGTCGAAATTGAGATGGGATAATCTTCTATGCCACAGCCAGGACTTAGTTTCGGTTGCCCTTGTCATAAGACAAATTGGTGATGTAGAAGCCATTTGGTTGATGTTGATAGCATACAAGTTTTACCAAGATTTCCAGTTAAGAGATCATCACCAACCAAATTTCTAATAAAAACCGTGTTTCTCCTGAATGCAACTTCTAAATCTGCATCACAAAACTGCCCAACTGAAAACAAGTTGTGTCCCAACCCTTCGACGTAGTAAACCCGAGTGATTAAAAAATTCTAAAACCGAAGGTCTCCAAAACCCAGAATAGCTGCTACATGATCATTTCCAAAGCGTACAGTTCCCATGAATTTCCAGACGAAATTGATCAGCAGCTTTAAATTCCTGGTCATGTGCTTGGAGCAACCCGAGTCGACGATCCAAAGACATATTTCGATAACCTGCCAAGAACAGAAGAGTTTGTATTTGGAAACTGTTTTGAATTTGGTTCCATGGGGTTAGGAGTAAAAGCAGAATCACACTCATCAAAGATTGCAACATTTTTATTTTGAACAACTTCCAATTTGCCATCCTTAAGAGTGAACTCTCTACCCGTCGGAATCCACATACAATACTTAAGATAGTTCCTAGGCATTCGACTAATAGTGGTAGACCTAAAGCGTGCAACTAATCTTTCTATAAATCTAGATCTAGCACTAGGTCTTTTTGGAACATTCTTCTGTTCAGGCGTAACATTCACATTCTTATAAACACATTCATCATGAACATCATTAATTAAACATTTCTTGCATATTAAACAAACAGAGTCATTACATGCATTAGAAACAGTACTCTCGACATTACATTCAGATGAAACATGTCTCTTATTACAAAGCGATAAATTCCTAGGGTGTTCTTCTACTTCTTCAACTTTATTCTTGCTACTACTCTTAGATGCAGGCGAGACTCTATTGTTCCTTGTATTGCTCATAGGCTTTAGTCTGCTGCTCCTAGAGGTGCTTTCTAATCCTGTATAACGTAAGGCACACACATTAGGATTTATATTGTTGTCCTTTTTAGCATCCCTAGATTCTTTAGAATTAGCCTTTATGCACTTGTCATTTGTCTAAGAAGTGGAGGCAGACGCACTAGTGGGACTAATCCTAAAAAGGTCAAGTGCTATCACTTTCGGTGTTTCGACAACCGCTTTTCCTTTATCAACAATCTTTTCATTTTCACTTTTCTTGGGCATGGGTGTTGTAGTGACTGGTTTTGTCAAATCCTTTTTCTCATCGACTTTTGGAGCAAACCGTGAAATTGACATTTTTGGTTTTTGAACCGTGTTTGAAACATTTGGTTTCTCCGAAGTCAATGGTTTTGCAAACTTAGTTTCCGCACCGTACACTTTTTGACTTTCAAGCTAAGCCCTCAAAAGATCATTTTGCTCTTTCATGTTCTTGAAGGCACGCTCATACAACAGTTTGTCATACTTGCATTCTTCTCTTTTTCGATCAAGTTGTTTAAAATATGACACATTTTCTTTTTCAAGTTTTATAAGAGCATTTTCATATTTTGAAACAATTTCGGAGGTCTCAGCTCTCAGTCGTTCATCGTCTTGAACAGAATATGTTTGTAAAATGATGGACATAATATCAGTAGTCATAACAGCTTCGAAGAGAGAATCATTTAGGTTTTCCAAAACATTGATTTGCTCAAAAGATTCATTAGCCTTCTTTATCAGGGATTTGTGATCTGTGACGAAGTCAGCTGTTTCTTTCAAAAATGCTTGTTCAAAATGAATGACACGAGCATGAATGTTATTAATTTGAGGAGCAAAATCACTTTCAAGAATCTTTTTAAGCTGTAAATGAACCGTGGAATTCCAGTTGATCTCATTAAGTCTCGTTTTAGATTCTAAAGTCGTTTTAAGTTGCCCAATTCTGGTTTTAATATCATCAAGATATCCCCTTATAGCACTTGTGTTAAAAGTGTTATTTGAGGAAATCTGTTCCATGTTAGAAATTGATTTGGAAGCAACTGCTTTCTTAGAAAACATTTTTGAGAATGGTCGTTTTATGGAAAACACTGATGGTTCTTTTTGTGGAACAAAAGTAATTCCCGAAAGTTTGTTCAATTTGTTGTAATCAATGGGTTTCAAATCCTTTTGTTTCATTTTAGTAATGCTCTCTCCGTGATACGTGGGGATCGCACCAGGTTTTACCTCTCAAAGGATCTTGAGAAGCTTACAACCCCTACCAGGCAGTGTACCTGATCGTTGTAGTATAGTATAGTGACAAGTACCGGGGGATTGATCGTTCAGCTAGGAATAGTGTCGCTAGGATTAGAAAACCTAAATACTAGTTCTAAAGATGAGGGATGATTATTTTTGTATTTTTTTATATTTTTTCGAAAGCAAGTAAAAATCTCGGGTTTGAAGGATTTGGGCGGAATTAGTTGCTAGTCAACTAACCCAATACTAAAGATGCAATCAAAATAAAATACTAGAAATGAAAATAAACTAAATTAACTAAGGTTGTGACCAATAAGTGGAGAAGTTGTGTTTACTTAGATTTCACTACTCCCTAGGTATCTTTTACACGTTAATTACTTGTTATAGTTGCGTGAATGACGAATTGTATTCCTTAATACCATTCATGGGGTGGCGCACTTAATTCCCCAATCCTATGAGTGCCTACTTCACTTCTATGTCGAGCCGGCTAAGAAGTTCCTAACATGGGATCATTAGAATTTACTCATGCATTAAATACAGCTAATAAAACCTAGTGCACGTCAGTTCATGTTTCCTAAGACGTTCAAGCATGTTACCAATTGGAGATCTGCCAGTTTTCTTAAGCCTAACATCGAAATCATTCATCCAATACAACCATAAATAAGTAATCAACACATAATTAACATCTAGGTTTCATTAGATCCAAGCAAACACAAGATAGATCTAGCCTAGCATGATGGAATTAAGACAAGAACAAGATATAGACAACCAACACATAGACATATTGATTGAATTAAAAGAATACTTCTGTCAATTACACATGAAAGGGTTCAAGGGCTGAGAACCCTTGAAAAACCTGTAAAATTCGTACCAAGTTCGGCCTTAGGGTTTCTCCAAAACTTCTCCTTTTTTTATGAATGAAAATTAGAAAACTATATATAGGAAATTGAGGCTGACGGCGTCAAGACAAAATTGGTGACGCCGTCATATCGCCGCCAAAATACTTCTCGGACTGCCTTGATCTACTTTTGACGCCGTCACGTTATAACATTTTCCAGGCCGTCACGCATTTTACTCTTGACGCTCTACCTCGTGACGCCTTCAATTCTGTACTGGGCCGTCATGAAAATTACTCTTGACGCCGTCAGAATTTCCTTCTTGACGCCGTCACCTACTGTTCCCAGCAATGAAAATTAAGTCTTTGGCGTTTTCTTCACTTTTATGCTCCAAAAACGTCCGAATTGCTTCCTTTTCCAGATTTCTCTCCCAAAGTACCTAAAATCACAAAAGGAACGATTTAGGGCAATATTTGATCAAATAAATTCAATTCCGGGCTTAAATGACCCCCTTAAAACGGTTCATTTTTCGCCTCATCATATACCCTTACACTTGAGATTTGCTTGTCCTCAAGCAAATGCGCTTTTATTCTACTCAAAATACAAGTTAGGGGTCATTTAACACTAATATAAAAGTAATTACAACAAATAATCATTCCACTAAAGACCAATAGACAAGCACGGAGGTCATACACTAGCACCTCACAAATAGTGTTTAGATACTCACATCTCTCGGGTGTAATAAAGTATAAATTACAATATGGAAACGGAAAATATCTCTCACTACCTGTCATAGCAAATTAGATTACCATAGGCTTGGGAAAGGATCAAGCCTCCACCACATGGCGTAAGCACCTAGGATAAACTATCAAAGAGGTCTCTTAAAGGGTTGTAACGTTAGGTGTAGGGATATGAAATACACGGTTTTGTTGGATAAAGGAAGTTTTTACTGGTGGCGAGCTAACAATCTTGATTAATTACATGTACAATAATGCGTTGCTAAGCCAAGACTAGACTCGACTTAAGCTAATAAATGAAAAATAACAAAAACATAAAATAAACATAGAATAAAAAGGGATGGTAGTTCGTATGTTTTTTTCTCTCTTTTTCTTTTTCTTTTTTTTTTTTCTTTTTCTTGATTTTTCGATTTTTTTTTTTTTTTTTTTTTTTTTTTTTTTTTTTTTGCATACACGCTTACCCTACCATCCAAAATAATACATCATAGGGGATGAACATTCCCCTTACACTTGAATTTTTACATACTTCACAATAAACTAATCTAATGACTCGAATTAAGAAAATCAAAACACTTGGAGTACTTTTAAGATTAACGCACATATGGGGGTAATATATGATGTTCTTCCCCATTACTCCATAAAATAAGTACTTTACCCATGAGTCCCAATCGTCCCAAAACAATATGTACAAGGATATGACTCGACTTAGCAACCATGTAATCAATTAGATAGTTAACTTAGGGTTTAACAAATAACAATAATGCACTAAAGATGAGTGCATACACGGAAGGCTAAGGCGATTTGGGTGTACATTTAAATGGGGTGTAACAAATTCTTCCTTTAAGTAAGATGCTTAAAGTTAGAAACGAAAGGATAGGCTCGGAGGGGTGTACTAGGGGTTTCGTGTACTAAAAATGAGTACAACGCTAAGGGTGTGGGAAAAATTAGTTGACTTAACTAGCCAAGTAATATAACTTAAATGGTCAAGTAATTATGATACGGGTTTAACACAAGGGTGATCCTAATGCCTCTTATCATTTAGTAAATCCTACTACACGAATGTAGTCTCACTAGCGGTCTCGGGATGCATCACTAACGCAAGTTCTAGAATCTAAATGCTACCGGTACACTCATAAGCGCTAATAGTAAATGCTTTTCCTATCAAATCTAAAGGCGAACCTCACATATTTGGGTGGAAAATTTTTCTGAATATACGGTTATGTGCTAGTCATACAATCTCCTATCCATGAGACGCTTGCTATGGCTAAAGTTTCACTCCTAAATGTTGTAAAAAATTTTAAATTTGGCACTAAAATTGCACTAACAAGTATTTCTCATAGTTTTATTACACATCTACTATCAAACAAAACAAACTCAAGCGAAAGTGTACATGTAAGGTATCATCATTTTACCCTCCCCTTACACTTAAGATGAACATTGTCCCCAATGTTCAAGTAAAGAATGTAAAAGTGAAAAAGTAAAAAGAATGAATCAAATACTCCCCTGATTCGCTTGGTATGGATAATAAGGTGGCCAGGTTAAATCTTCCTCCAAGAAAATGAACAATCAAAGCTTCCCTTCCAGAATATAAATCATCTTCTTGTCATAAATAACCTGTGAATCCTGAGAAAATAGACAAGACAACCTCGCATAAAATCGGTGGCAACCTACACAAGTTACTAAATCCTAGAAAACAAAATAAGATATAATGCTTGTGGAATGAAGTTTGCAGATTTCCTGGAGATTATAAAACTTAATAATTCACAAAAACCATAAGACTCCGTTAGAAAAACAAAACCGGTAAAATTTCCAGATTTTTACACGTGACGCCGTCAAGAGTTAACTCGTGACGCCGTCAGAAGTGACCTGCAAAAATTCTTATGTTAAGTTTCCGGAAAATTTCTGGAAAAACTTGGTCCTACTTCCTGAAAAATCCTGCAAAACTTCATTATGACTCAATACAAGCATTTGACTCGAACAAATACGAATATACATGTTCATTTAATATTGTGGAGAATCATGATCGGTTTGTTTCTTAAAAACATATTTGGGGTTTTCCCTTACACTTATCTTTTGCAAAAATACTTTTAGGTGGAGTTAAGACTAGGCCAAAACAACAAAGTAAAGTATTTCCACTATTTAATTGAGAAACATTATCTACCAACAATAAAAATAAAGCATGCATACAGAAGCAAATAACAAACAAACAAAATAAAATCACACAAAACATGGGTTGCCTCCCAAGAAGCGCTTTTCTTTCTTTACGAGTCTTGTAGCTAGACTCAAGGTCATGGGTTACTACGTGACCTCATCGTTGGTTCCACTCTCTAGGTCGTCTTCTAAACCAGTTTTGTATTTCGGACCTAGTTGCAAGCATTCTTTGTAGAAACCAAGCATCCTACTCTTCACATACTCAACTCCTCTACGTCTATCCTCCTCATTCCTATAATAAGCCGCTTGCTTGTGTTCTTTTTCTATATTAGAGAGGAGGCGGTATTCCTCAATTTTGTAGGGCATTTGATCGGCAACCTCATCATTTTCTTCCTTGAATCTAACTATCCCTAGAGTCGGGTCATAACTCATCCTAGTGGCCTCAAAAAATGGTTTTCCAAATATTACTTGGCTTAGGCAATCATCTATCACCGGACGAGTGTCTTCCACTATCATAAAATCGATCTCATAGGTGAGATTACCTATAATCACATGCAATCCCTTCACTCTTCCTACAAAATTACTTATCAAACTCCTATTGGGCATCATCCTAAAATCAAGTTGTTTCTTCATCACCCAATTGTAATAAGTCCTAGTCATGATGTTAACATGAGATCTAGGATCGATATAAGCTTTCCATACATGCATGTGCCCAATATTGCATGGTATGTTAATGTTAGAGGGATCTCCCATTTTGATAAGGGGTGTGCCAAGGATATATGGTCTCTCGGGACTATCGAATAAATCCTTATGTTATTCCCGTTCTTCCTTGGTGGGCAACTTATCAAAGTATTTCTCTATAGTTTCTACTTCCTCTAATTCCTCTCCCTTATTAACCTCAACTTCCCTACTTTCATCCCTAGTCTCGGTTTCTTCTCCAACTTCATCCTTGTCACTTTCTTCTATCTCCTTATCTATTGGTCTAATGGTGACAACATTGACAAAATGGACATGTTTGGATGATGAGGGATCCTTAATTTGGATTCCGTTATTGGTGTCCCTAGTGTCCTTCCTAGGCGTGGTTAACGCTTGGTTGTTAAGGGCCTTCAACAAGTTGTCAATCTTGTTGGTCATCTCCATTTGTTGTTGGTTGAATTGGGTTTCAAACCTAGCTATGCGAGCTTCTTGAGATGCCATAAAATTAGACATCAACCCTTCAAGATTGTTGGTACTACCATAGTTGTTAGAAGGACTGTTGTTGAAAGTACGGTTTGAGGGTGGACCGTTTGGTTGGTAACGATTAGGCGGATTGGAAGAATTGGGTTGATTTTGTTTCCACCTAAGGTTTGGGTGATTTTTCCAAGAGGGGTTGTATGAATCACCGTAAGGGTTTGGCTCAGGCTTGAAAGTGTACCACTTATCTCCCGCTTCGTCGGTACGCGTGGATGCGTAGTCCGCAAAAGCTGTTCCGGGGAGTTCCACACAATCACGAGTGTCATGGAGACCACTACATAATTCACATGAAGAAGTGATTTTGTTCACTTGGCTTGATGGCTTAGGAGCTTCATAAGATTTCATGAGAAACTTGACTTGGTCCTCAAGTTCCATGATCCTACGGTCGGGAGTGCTATAATTGTTCGAAGGCAAAGATATTGCCTTGATCGTTTTGTTCAAATCACGGGGATCATTCCAACTTTCGTTGTCATAGAGAGCAAGATCTTCTATGAGTTCCCATGATTGTTCCGCACTTAGATCACATAGCTTACCACCGGCCGATTGGTCAATGGCTCGCCTCGTGGATAGATCGATATGGTCATAAAAGATTTGGACTTGGAGCCAAAGATCTATGCCATGATGAAGGACTTTTTGGAGTAAGTCCTTGAAACGAGTCCATGCTTCATAGAGAGATTCATTTTGACGTTGTTGGAACATCAAGATGTCATTTCTAAGCTTAGTAGTTCTCCCCGGTGGGAAAAATTGAGCAAGGAAATGAGTGGTGAGATCATCCCATGTGGTGATGGATCCCGCGGGTAAACGCTCAAGCCATTGACTAGCTTGATCCCGTAGAGAGAATTGGAATAGGCGTAATCGGGTTGTCTCTCTAGTTTCAACATCTAAGTCTACGGAATCTACGATTTTAAGGAAGTCCTTAAGATGTTGGTTTGGATCTTTAGAACGAAGTCCATGAAATGCACATCCGCTTTGCACCAACCGGATGGTGTCGGATCGCAAGGGGGTCACATTGGCTCCGGTGAGCTCAATGGTGTTTCGGTAGCCTTGGTGGCTAGGTCAGGAATACTCTCCTAAGGTTCGGGGCCTAACAGGTTCTAGTGGTGGGTTTTGTTGTGGTGGGCTGACGGGTTCAAGGATGTTCCCATCGTCCATGATGTCGGGTGGTGAAGAGTTACGAACAAAAACACAAACAAATAAGATAGACTAAAGAAAACCTAAAAATAAAAATAAAATCTTACTAGAAAGGAATCTAGCAAGTAGACCTAATAAAAGAGATTCTAACCTAGACAATAACTATTCCCCGGGCTGCAGTGCCAAAAACATGATACGTGGGTATCGCACCAGGTTTTACCTGTCAAGGGATCTTGAGAAGCTTAAAACCCCAACCAGGCAGTGTACCTGATCGTTGTAGTATAGTATAGTGACAAGTACCGGGGGATTGATCGTTCAGCTAGGAATAGTGTCGCTAGAATTAGAAAACCTAAATACTAGTACTAAAGATGAGGGATGATTATTTTTGTATTTTTTTATATTTTTTAGAAAGCAAGTAAAAATCTTGGGTTTGAAGGATTTGGGCGGAATTAGATTCTAGTCAACTAACCCAATACTAAAGATGCAATTAAAATAAAATACTAGAAATGAAAATAAACTAAATTAACTAAGGTTGTGACCAATAAGTGGAGAAGTTGTGTTTACTTAGATTTCACTACTCCCTAGATATCTTTTACACGTTAATTACTTGTTATAGTTGCGTGGATGACGGATTGTATTCCTTAATACCATTCATGGGGTGGCGCACTTAATTCCCCAATCCTATGAGTGCCTACTTCACTCCTATGTCGAGCCGGCTAAGAAGCTCCTAACATGGGATCATTAGAATTTACTCATGCATTAAATACAACCAAGAAAACCTAGTGCACGTCAGTTCATGTTTCCTAAGACGTTCAAGCATGTTACCAATTGGAGATCTGCCAGTTTTCTTAAGCCTAACATCGAAATCATTCATCCAATACAACCATAAACAAGTAATCAACACATAATTAACATCTAGGTTTCATTAGATCCAAGCAAACACAAGATAGATCTAGCCTAGCATGATGGAATTAAGACAAGAACAAGATATAGACAACCAACACATAGACATGTTGATTGAATTAAAAGAATACTTATCTCAATTACACATGAAAGGGTTCAAGGGCTGAGAACCCTTGAAAAACCTGTAAAATTCGTACCAAGTTCGACCTTAGGGTTTCTCCAAAACTTCTCATTTTTTTATGAATGAAAATTAGAAAACTATATATAGGAAATTGAGGCTGACGGCGTCAAGACAAAATTGGTGACGCCGTCATCTCGCCGCCAAAATACTTCTCGGACTGCCTTGATCTACTTTTGACGCTGTCACGTTATAACATTTTCCAGGCCGTCACGCATTTTACTCTTGACGCTCTACCTCGTGACGCCTTCAATTCTGTACTGGGCCGTCATGAAAATTACTCTTGACGCCGTCAGAATTTCCTTCTTGACGCCGTCACCTACTGTTCCCAGTAAGGAAAATTAAGTCTTTGCCATTTTCTTCACTTTTATGCTCCAAAACCGACCGAATTGCTTCCTTTTCCAGATTTCTCTCCCAAAGTACCTAAAATCACAAAAGGAACGGTTTAGGGCAATATTTGATCAAATAAATTCAATTCCGGGTTTAAATGACCCCCTAAAAACGGTTCATTTTTCGCCTCATCATATACCCTTACACTTGAGATTTGCTTGTCCTCAAGCAAATGCGCTTTTATTCTACTCAAAATACAAGTTAGGGGTCATTTAACACTAATATAAAAGTAATTACAATAAATAATCGTTCTACTAAAGACCAATAGACAAGCACGGAGGTCATACACTAACACCTCACAAATAGTGTTTAGATACTCACATCTCTCGGGTGTAATAAAGTATAAATTACAATATGGAAACGGAAAATATCTCTCACTACCTGTCATAGCAAAATAGATTACCATAGGCTTGGGAAAGGATCAAACCTCCACCACATGGCGTAAGCACCTAGGATAAACTATCAAAAAGGTCTTTTAAAGGGTTGTAACGTTAGGTGTAGGGATATGAAATACACGGTTTTGTTGGATAAAGAAAGTTTTTACTGGTGGCGAGCTAACAATCTTGATTAATTACATGTACAATAATGTGTTGCTAAGCCAAGACTAGACTCGACTTAAGCTAATAAATTAAAAATAACAAAAACATAAAATAAACATAGAATAAAAAGGGATGGTAGTCCGTATGTTTTTTTCTCTCTGTTAGAAACGAAAGGATAGGCTCGGAAGGATAGGCTCGGAGGGGTGTACTAGGGGTTTCGTGTACTAAAAATGAGTACAACGCTAAGGGTGTGGGAAAAATTAGTTGACTTAACTAGCCAAGTAATATGACTTAAATGGTCAAGTAATTATGATACGGGTTTAACACAAGGGTGATCCTAATGCCTCTTATCATGTAGTAAATCCTACTACACGAATGTAGTCTCACTAGCGGTCTCGGGATGCATCACTAACGCAAGTTCTAGAATCTAAATGCTACCGGTACACTCATAAGCACTAATAGTAAATGCTTTTCCTATCAAATCTAAAGGCGAACCTCACATATTTGGGTGGAAAATTTTTCTGAATATACGGTTATGTGCTAGTCATACAATCTCCTATCCATGAGACGCTTGCTATGGCTAAAGTTTCACTCCTAAATGTTGTAAAAAATTTTAAATTTGGCGCTAAAATTGGACTAACAAGTATTTCTCATAGTTTTATTACACATCTACTATCAAACAAAACAAACTCAAGCGAAAGTGTACATGTAAGGTATCATCATTTTACCCTCCCCATACACTTAAGATGAACATTGTCCCCAATGTTCAAGTAAAGAATGTAAAAGTGAAAAAGTAAAAAGAATGAAATCAAATACTCCCCTGATTCGCTCGGTATGGATAATAATGTAACAATTCGCAATTTCAGGTTAACTTTTATTCTCGAAAATTTTACTATTCACTTTTTACTATTCAATTTTACTATTCACTATTCATCTCAGAAATTTTTATTTCATATTCTCGTAAGTTAAACTATTTTAACGATAATCCGAGAGTTTGACGCTCGTCGGATCATTTCTGCAAAAATCACAAAGCTGTGTCCGAGATTTACTTTTAGGTTTAAACGTCCTTCTAGCATCCCGATATGTCCATAAAACATTATAAACAATAGAAATATGATTTTCTCTCATTTTAGGACAATTCCAAAAGTTTCGGAATTTTACGTTTTTCAGTTCAGCGTTTTACGCGAATTACGCGTTTTAGACCCGTGTTTCCAGTTTTTAGCAGGGTTTTAGCACCCGATAGAACCTACCACTCATTTTATATTTTATTATGGAGTATATTGACATGTTTGACCATACTTTCAAGTTTCATATTTTTAGGATACCCGGTTTTACGTTTCGTGGCCTAAAAACTTACGGTTAGCAACTTACGGAGTCAAAACTAGCTCTATATCTAGGATAATACCAACCAAGGCACACCTCACCCTCCTTATCCATCTTGAACCGCCACTTAGGGTGGGGGGAGTCACCCTTTAGGTGTCTTGATCTTATGCTTAGTGATTTAGGATGATTACATGTGTTTTTCTTGCAAAAATATCCTAAAATCCTAACCTCCTCATTTTTAGTTTAAAAGAGAGCATTCTCTTCCTTTCTCCTTGAATACCAACGACCCAAAACACATAAAATAACCCATTGTGATCATGATTCTTTCAAGTTTCATCCATCATAAGTATAGCCTTATGTTCCTTGCATGATCCTTAACACCTTTCATCCATAAAACACTAAAATTCACCACAAAAACTCATCAAATTTCCAAGTGTTCTTAGTGAAGATTTTTACTAAAGGTTGTTTTTATGTTAGATTAGTGTTTATCAAGGGATTATAAGATAGGGTTTTTGATATGGAAGCATGGCTATGGTTGGAAAAGTTTAGCAAGATTTAGTAGTGATTCTTGGTTTTGATCTTGGTTCTAGTTAAGT
The DNA here is from genome assembly GCA_030686995.1 of Artemisia argyi. Classification (NCBI taxonomy): domain Eukaryota; kingdom Viridiplantae; phylum Streptophyta; class Magnoliopsida; order Asterales; family Asteraceae; genus Artemisia; species Artemisia argyi. Next base: position 96,978,781 of record CM060707.1, on the reverse strand, counting down.
TTCTTCACAATTTGTAAGCAAACCCTTATACACTTTCTTGCTCAATATCATTTCATGCTTATTATGTTTCTTTCATGCTATATATGGTCTTTGTATTGTGTTCATGATGTTTAAAAATGGATAAAACAAGTATTGGTATACATATGTTAACTTATGACAAGCAAACAAGCAAACTAGTGATTTTTATGGAAAACCACGACCACAATAGTATAACTTTGATATTTGACACTTACTTACTGTTAAAGAGGACTTAACAAGGAAAACATAACAATTTGAATCACCCAAAACGAGTACACGAGTCAAAAGTTATGACCATTTGAAGTTAGCGAAACCAAAACGGCAAATCTGCCTAATTAGCATTCTGATCAAATTATGATTTTGAAAGTCCCACTTCTGGTCCGATTCATCAAAAAGTTAAAACACGAAAGTTGTCCGGAATGACGTTTTCGTTCAGGAACAAAGAAGCTCGAGCCCTGAAAATGCTTTCTGAGTGATAATTTTCTTCAAATTCTTAACAGCCCATTTTAGACCAAAGTTACTATATAATAGTTATGTTTTACTAAGACCAAGAGGTCTAATGACCTAAAGCCAAGACCACAACCATGGCTAAAGCCAAGGTTGAGTCTTAAGACCATGGTAACATGACCAAAGTCACGGCAAAGCCACGGCTAAAGACCATATAACTATTAAAGATCAAAAGCTTATATATATATGTTATCGAATACTACAATAGTAGGGAGCCTCATGTGAGGAGTTCATTGAGTAAGCCGTCGAGACGAGTTGTGGATTTACGAGTTAAAGTGTCCTGGCTCCTCGAACGTTTACTTCATGACTTCTGAATTATGTCGGCCCGAACGGTAGTAAGAGATATACAAACTATACATGTTTCATAGACCACTTATATTCAAAGACTTACACTATATACTAAGTACTACATCATGAGCATTATGCAAGACATATATAGGCAATTCTTCGTATTCTTAGACGTTACTCAAAACCTAAGTCGCAACGTTCTATTATAGGTTGCTCTTAGAGACTTTCGCGATTCGACTAGCACTTTCATTTCTCATTATATAAGCTTAAGGTGAGTCATAGCCCCTACTCTTTTCGTACTTGTTTTAACTCTTGGGGGGATACATGCTCAACTACTTGCTTACTTGTACAAATACTCAAAACATTTATACTTGATTGTTTTATACTTGATTGTCTTATACTTGATGGCATTATACTTGATTTCATACATACATGACTGTCTTTTATATTTGGGAAGTGGCTCCCAGTAAACTTATATCTTTGGGAAGTGGCTCCCAGTTTTCTTTGGGAAGTGGCTCCCAGTTGTCTTTGATACATCCTAACATTTGCGAATGTTTGGATACATCATAAAAGTGAGGTCTTCGGAGATGAAGTAGAGACTCACTACTAATTGCTTAATTGTCTTGATGAACTTATACATGTCTTTATTATACTATATGTTAGCAGTGGGTTGTGAACACACAGGTTACAAGTCTCTTATGGCGGGACTTGTAACTGAGTGGATTCTCAATGCCTTTGCTGTGTGAACATTCTTTTGAGGCTTTTTCAACTGTTTTAAGACAAACTCTATGAACTCACCAACCATTGTGTTGACACTTTAGCATGTTTATCTCAGGTTAGTAAGGCGATAGCTAGTACGTGGAACTTAGAGTCAAGCTGCATATTCTGAAGACTTACGCTTTTATCATTTACCATTCAAAACTTTGTATACATTTATGTATCATACTTTGGAATCTCATGTTTGTAACATTGAATTCATTAATCGAATGGTAACTTTTCAAAATGTCTCATTTAGAGTTCGTTTTCTATAACTTGTACTTTGTATTATGAAGTAGCACCCCTATGACACAGTCTTCCGCTGCGATATTTTGGGGGTGTTACAGATTGGTACCAGAGCCTTGGTTATAGAGAACTAGGTTGCATTTAGTGCCTAGACTATAACTGCTATATACGTTGGGACCTTCCTCTTTATTTGCCTTACACACAATACATACACATATGCTTCTTGGTTAGAGGTTTGCTTAGTTCCACGCTGTTAGATGATGTGACTTTAATATTATAAGGAGCCCCAGAGATTCGTCGAGTCATTAAAAACATGGAGCTCAGTAATAACTAATTAGTTAACTTGATCTTGTGACAGTTCTTGTTTGATGAGACACAAGATTTGAGTTAAATAATATTATTGCTTAGCTTTAGGGATTTGATGACTTGATTATCTTACTATCGGCCTCAGAAGGCGGATTTTGTGTCGGAAATTCTTAAGTAGGATGATTTAGAATCTCCTTATTTAAATGGATTGGGACGCCTCTTCAGTTAAATAAAGAAATTGTAAATCACCGAACCATAAGTTTATGACACCTTACTTACATAAATTTGGACGCTTCTTTATGTAAGTAATGTGTTATAAATAAGTGGGCTTAATTGTAGCCGATACAACTCCTTAACCAGAACCTTAGACAAATCAGAGTGAACACCATTATTTTAGAGATCCTGAAATCCCGAATTCTCTTAGACACACCGTAAGTAGTTAACATCAACAGAACTTCGGGGCGAAGTTCTCCTTAAGGGGTAGAGACTGTAACAATTCGCAATTTTAGGTTAACTTTTATTCCCGAAAATTTTACTATTCACTTTTTACTATTCACTTTTCACTATTCATCTCAGAAATTTTTATTTCATATTCTCGTAAGTTAAACTATTTTAACGATAATCCGAGAGTTTGACGCTCGTCGGATCATTTCTGCAAAAATCACAAAGCTGTGTCCGAGATTTACTTTTAGGTTTAAACGTCCTTCTAGCATCCCGATATGTCCATAAAACATTATAAACAATAGAAATATGATTTTCTCTCATTTTAGGACAATTCCAAAAGTTTCGGAATTTTACGTTTTTCAGTTCAGCGTTTTACGCGAATTACGCGTTTTAGACCCGTGTTTCCAGTTTTTAGCAGGGTTTTAGCACCCGATAGAACCTACCACTCATTTTATATTTTATTATGGAGTATATTGACATGTTTGACCATACTTTCAAGTTTCATATTTTTAGGATACCCGGTTTTACGTTTCGTGGCCTAAAAACTTACGGTTAGCAACTTACGGAGTCAAAACTAGCTCTATATCTAGGATAATACCAACCAAGGCACACCTCACCCTCCTTATCCATCTTGAACCGCCACTTAGGGGGGGGAGTCACCCTTTAGGTGTCTTGATCTTATGCTTAGTGATTTAGGATGATTACATGTGTTTTTCTTGCAAAAATATCCTAAAATCCTAACCTCCTCATTTTTAGTATAAAAGAGAGCATTCTCTTCCTTTCTCCTTGAATACCAACGACCCAAAACACATAAAATAACCCATTGTGATCATGATTCTTTCAAGTTTCATCCATCATAAGTATAGCCTTATGTTCCTTGCATGATCCTTAACACCTTTCATCCATAAAACACTAAAATTCACCACAAAAACTCATCAAATTTCCAAGTGTTCTTAGTGAAGATTTTTACTAAAGGTTGTTTTTATGTTAGATTAGTGTTTATCAAGGGATTATAAGATAGGGTTTTTGATATGGAAGCATGGCTATGGTTGGAAAAGTTTAGCAAGATTTAGTAGTGATTCTTGGTTTTGATCTTGGTTCTAGTTAAGTTTCTTCACAAGTTGTAAGCAAACCCTTATACACTTTCTTGCTCAATATCATTTCATGCTTATTATGTTTCTTTCATGCTATATATGGTCTTTGTATTGTGTTCATGATGTTTAAAAATGGATAAAACAAGTATTGGTATACATATGTTAACTTATGACAAGCAAACAAGCAAACTAGTGATTTTTATGGAAACCATGACCACAATAGTATAACTTTGATATTTGACACTTACTTACTGTTAAAGAGGACTTAACAACGAAAACATAGCAATTTGAATCACCCAAAACGAGTACACGAGTCAAAAGTTATGACCATTTGAAGTTAGCGAAACCAAAACGGCAAATCTGCCTAATTAGCATTCTGATCAAATTATGATTTTGAAAGTCCCACTTCTGGTCCGATTCATCAAAAAGTTAAAAACACGAAAGTTGTCCGGAACAACGTTTTCGTTCAGGAACAAAGAAGCTCGAGCCCTGAAAACGCTTTCTGAGTGATAATTTTCTTCAAATTCTTAACAGCCCATTTTAGACCAAAGTTACTATATAATAGTTATGTTTTACTAAGACCAAGAGGTCTAATGACCTAAAGCAAGACCACAACCATGGCTAAAGCCAAGGTTGAGTCTTAAGACCATGGTAACATGACCAAAGTCACGGCAAAGCCACGGCTAAAGACCATATAACTATTAAAGATCAAAAGCTTATATATATATGTTATCGAATACTACAATAGTAGGGAGCCTCATGTGAGGAGTTCATTGAGTAAGCCGTCGAGACGAGTTGTGGATTTACGAGTTAAAGTGTCCTGGCTCCTCGAACGTTTACTTCATGACTTCTGAATTATGTCGGCCCGAACGGTAGTAAGAGATATACAAACTATACATGTTTCATAGACCACTTATATTCAAAGACTTACACTATATACTAAGTACTACATCATGAGCATTATGCAAGACATATATAGGCAATTCTTCGTATTCTTAGACGTTACTCAAAACCTAAGTCGCAACGTTCTATTATAGGTTGCTCTTAGAGACTTTCGCGATTCGACTAGCACTTTCATTTCTCATTATATAAGCTTAAGGTGAGTCATAGCCCCTACTCTTTTCGTACTTGTTTTAACTCTTGGGGGGATACATGCTCAACTACTTGCTTACTTGTACAAATACTCAAAACATTTATACTTGATTGTTTTATACTTGATTGTCTTATACTTGATGGCATTATACTTGATTTCATACATACATGACTGTCTTTTATCTTTGGGAAGTGGCTCCCAGTAAACTTATATCTTTGGGAAGTGGCTCCCAGTTGTCTTTGATACATCCTAATATTTGCGAATGTTTGGATACATCATAAAAGTGAGGTCTTCGGAGATGAAGTAGAGACTCACTACTAATTGCTTAATTGTCTTGATGAACTTATACATGTCTTTATTATACTATATGTTAGCGGTGGGTTGTGAACACACAGGTTACAAGTCTCTTATGGCGGGACTTGTAACTGAGTGGATTCTCAATGCCTTTGCTGTGTGAACATTCTTTTGAGGCTTTTTCAACTGTTTTAAGACAAACTCTATGAACTCACCAACCATTGTGTTGACACTTTAGCATGTTTATCTCAGGTTAGTAAGGCGATAGCTAGTACGTGGAACTTAGAGTCAAGCTGCATATTCTGAAGACTTACGCTTTTATCATTTACCATTCAAAACTTTGTATACATTTATGTATCATACTTTGGAATCTCATGTTTATAACATTGAATTCATTAATCGAATGGTAACTTTTCAAAATGTCTCATTTAGAGTTCGTTTTCTATAACTTGTACTTTGTATTATGAAGTAGCACCCCTATGACACAGTCTTCCGCTGCGATATTTTGGGGGTGTTACAGATTGGTACCAGAGCCTTGGTTATAGAGAACTAGGTTGCATTTAGTGCCTAGACTATAACTGCTATATACGTTGGGACCTTCCTCTTTATTTGCCTTACACACAATACATACACATATGCTTCTTGGTTAGAGGTTTGCTTAGTTCCACGCTGTTAGATGATGTGACTTTAATATTATAAGGAGCCCCAGAGATTCGTCGAGTCATTAAAAACATGGAGCTCAGTAATAACTAATTAGTTAACTTGATCTTGTGACAGTTCTTGTTTGATGAGACACAAGATTTGAGTTAAATAATATTATTGCTTAGCTTTAGGGATTTGATGACTTGATTATCTTACTATCGTCCTCAGAAGGCGGATTTTGTGTCGGAAATTCTTAAGTAGGATGATTTAGAATCTCCTTATTTAAATGGATTGGGACGCCTCTTCAGTTAAATAAAGAAATTGTAAATCACCGAACCATAAGTTTATGAGACCTTACTTACATAAATTTGGACGCTTCTTTATGTAAGTAATGTGTTATAAATAAGTGGGCTTAATTGTAGCCGATACAACTCCTTAACCAGAACCTTAGACAAATCAGAGTGAACACCATTATTTTAGAGATCCTGAAATCCCGAATTCTCTTAGACACACCGTAAGTAGTTAACATCAACAGAACTTCGGGGCGAAGTTCTCCTTAAGGGGTAGAGACTATAACAATTCGCAATTTCAGGTTAACTTTTATTCCCGAAAATTTTACTATTCACTTTTTACTATTCACTTTTACTATTCACTTTTCACTATTCATCTCAGAAATTTTTATTTCATATTCTCGTAAGTTAAACTATTTTAACGATAATCCGAGAGTTTGACGCTCGTCGGATCATTTCTGCAAAAATCACAAAGCTGTGTCCGAGATTTACTTTTAGGTTTAAATGTCCTTCTAGCATCCCGATATGTCCATAAAACATTATAAACAATAGAAATATGGTTTTCTCTCATTTTAGGACAATTCCAAAAGTTTCGGAATTTTACGTTTTTCAGTTCAGCGTTTTACGCGAATTACGCGTTTTAGACCCGTGTTTCCAGTTTTTAGCAGGGTTTTAGCACCCGATAGAACCTACCACTCATTTTATATTTTATTATGGAGTATATTGACATGTTTGACCATACTTTCAAGTTTCATATTTTTAGGATACCCGGTTTTACGTTTCGTGGCCTAAAAACTTACGGTTAGCAACTTACGGAGTCAAAACTAGCTCTATATCTAGGATAATACCAACCAAGGCACACCTCACCCTCCTTATCCATCTTGAACCGCCACTTAGGGGGGGGAGTCACCCTTTAGGTGTCTTGATCTTATGCTTAGTGATTTAGGATGATTACATGTGTTTTTCTTGCAAAAATATCCTAAAATCCTAACCTCCTCATTTTTAGTATAAAAGAGAGCATTCTCTTCCTTTCTCCTTGAATACCAATGACCCAAAACACATAAAATAACCCATTGTGATCATGATTCTTTCAAGTTTCATCCATCATAAGTATAGCCTTATGTTCCTTGCATGATCCTTAACACCTTTCATCCATAAAACACTAAAATTCACCACAAAAACTCATCAAATTTCCACGTGTTCTTAGTGAAGATTTTTACTAAAGGTTGTTTTTATGTTAGATTAGTGTTTATCAAGGGATTATAAGATAGGGTTTTTGATATGGAAGCATGGCTATGGTTGGAAAAGTTTAGCAAGATTTAGTAGTGATTCTTGGTTTTGATCTTGGTTCTAGTTAAGTTTCTTCACAAGTTGTAAGCAAACCCTTATACACTTTCTTGCTCAATATCATTTCATGCTTATTATGTTTCTTTCATGCTATATATGGTCTTTGTATTGTGTTCATGATGTTTAAAAATGGATAAAACAAGTATTGGTATACATATGTTAACTTATGACAAGCAAACAAGCAAACTAGTGATTTTTATGGAAAACCACGACCACAATAGTATAACTTTGATATTTGACACTTACTTACTGTTAAAGAGGACTTAACAAGGAAAACATAGCAATTTGAATCACCCAAAACGAGTATACGAGTCAAAAGTTATGACCATTTGAAGTTAGCGAAACCAAAACGGCAAATCTGCCTAATTAGCATTCTGATCAAATTATGATTTTGAAAGTCCCACTTCTGGTCCGATTCATCAAAAAGTTAAAACACGAAAGTTGTCCGGAACGACGTTTTCGTTCAGGCATAAAGAAGCTCGAGCCCTGAAAACGCTTTCTGAGTGATAATTTTCTTCAAATTCTTAACAGCCCATTTTAGACCAAAGTTACTATATAATAGTTATGTTTTACTAAGACCAAGAGGTCTAATGACCTAAAGCCAAGACCACAACCATGGCTAAAGCCAAGGTTGAGTCTTAAGACCATGGTAACATGACCAAAGTCACGGCAAAGCCACGGCTAAAGACCATATAACTATTAAAGATCAAAAGCTTATATATATATGTTATCGAATACTACAATAGTAGGGAGCCTCATGTGAGGAGTTCATTGAGTAAGCCGTCGAGACGAGTTGTGGATTTACGAGTTAAAGTGTCCTGGCTCCTCGAACGTTTACTTCATGACTTCTGAATTATGTCGGCCCGAACGGTAGTAAGAGATATACAAACTATACATGTTTCATAGACCACTTATATTCAAAGACTTACACTATATACTAAGTACTACAGCATGAGCATTATGCAAGACATATATAGGCAATTTTTCGTATTCTTAGACGTTACTCAAAACCTAAGTCGCAACGTTCTATTATAGGTTGCTCTTAGAGACTTTCGCGATTCGACTAGCACTTTCATTTCTCATTATATAAGCTTAAGGTGAGTCATAGCCCCTACTCTTTTCGTACTTGTTTTAACTCTTGGGGGGATACATGCTCAACTACTTGCTTACTTGTACAAATACTCAAAACATTTATACTTGATTGTTTTATACTTGATTGTCTTATACTTGATGGCATTATACTTGATTTCATACATACATGACTGTCTTTTATCTTTGGGAAGTGGCTCCCAGTAAACTTATATCTTTGGGAAGTGGCTCCCAATTTTCTTTGGGAAGTGGCTCCCAGTTGTCTTTGATACATCCTAACATTTGCGAATGTTTGGATACATCATAAAAGTGAGGTCTTCGGAGATGAAGTAGAGACTCACTACTAATTGCTTAATTGTCTTGATGAACTTATACATGTCTTTATTATACTATATGTTAGCAGTGGGTTGTGAACACACAGGTTACAAGTCTCTTATGGCGGGACTTGTAACTGAGTGGATTCTCAATGCCTTTGCTGTGTGAACATTCTTTTGAGGCTTTTTCAACTGTTTTAAGACAAACTCTATGAACTCACCAACCATTGTGTTGACACTTTAGCATGTTTATCTCAGGTTAGTAAGGCGATAGCTAGTACGTGGAACTTAGAGTCAAGCTGCATATTCTGAAGACTTACGCTTTTATCATTTACCATTCAAAACTTTGTATACATTTATGTATCATACTTTGGAATCTCGTGTTTGTAACATTGAATTCATTAAATGAATGGTAACTTTTCAAAACGTTTCATTTAGAGTTCGTTTTCTATAACTTGTACTTTGTATTATGAAGTAGCACCCCTATGACACAGTCATCCGCTGCGATATTTTGGGGGTGTTACAAATAAGGTGGCTAGGTTAAATCTTCCTCCAAGAAAATGAACAATCAAAGCTTCCCTTCCAGAATATAAATCATCTTCTTGTCATACATAACCTATGAATCCTGAGAAAATAGACAAGACAACCTCGCATAAAATCGGCGGCAACCTACATAAGTTACTAAATCCTAGAAAACAAAATAAGATATAATTCTTGTGGAATGAAGTTTGCAGATTACCTGGAGATTATAAAACTTAATAATTCACAAAAACCATAAGACTCCATTAGAAAAACAAAACCGGTAAAATTTCCAGATTTTTACACGTGACGCCGTCAAGAGTTAACTCGTGACGCCGTCAGAAGTGACCTGCAGAAATTCTTATGTTAAGTTTCCGGAAAATTTCTGGAAAAACTTGGTCCTACTTCCTGGAAAATCCTGCAAAACTTCATTATGACTAAATACAAGCATTTGACTCGAACAAATACGAATATACATGTTCATTTAATATTGTGGAGAATCATGATCGGTTTGTTTCTTAAAAACATATTTGGGGTTTTCCCTTACACTTATCTTTTGCAAAAATACTTTTAGGTGGAGTTAAGACTAGGCCAAAACAACAAAGTAAAGTATTTCCACTATTTAATTGAGAAACATGATCTACCAACAATAAAAATAAAGCATGCATACGGAAGCAAATAACAAACAAACAAAATAAAAGCACACAAAACATGGGTTGCCTCCCAAGAAGCGCTTTTCTTTATTTACGAGTCTTGTAGCTAAACTCAAGGTCATGGGTTACTACGTGACCTCATCGTTGGTTCCACTCTCTAGGTCGTCTTCTAAACCAGTTTTGTATTTCGGACCTAGTTGCAAGCATTCTTTGTAGAAACCAAGCATCCTACTCTTCACATACTCAAATCCTCTACGTCTATCCTCCTCATTCCTATAATAAGCCGCTTGCTTGTGTTCTTTTTCTATATTAGAGAGGAGGCGGTATTGCTCAATTTTGTAGGGCATTTGATAGGCAACCTCATCATTTTCTTCCTTGAATCTAACTATCCGTAGAGTCGGGTCATAACTCATCCTAGTGGCCTCAACAAATGGTTTTCCAAATATTACTTGGCTTAGGCAATCATCTATCACCGGACGAGTGTCTTCCACTATCATAAAATCGATCTCATAGGTGAGATTACCTATAATCACATGCAATCCCTTCACTCTTCCTACAAAATTACTTATCAAACTCCTATTGGGCATCATCCTAAAATCAAGTTGTTTCTTCATCACCCAATTGTAATAAGTCCTAGTCATGATGTTAACATGAGATCTAGGATCGATATAAGCTTTCCATACATGCATGTGCCCAATATTGCATGGTATGTTAATGTTAGAGGGATCTCCCATTTTGATAAGGGGTGTGCCAAGGATATATGGTCTCTCGGGACTATCGAATAAATCCTTATGGTATTCCCGTTCTTCCTTGGTGGGAAACTTATCAAAGTATTTCTCTATACTTTCTACTTCCTCTAATTCCTCTCCCTTATTAACCTCAACTTCCCTACTTTCATCCCTAGTCTCGGTTTCTTCTCCAACTTCATCCTTGTCACTTTCTTCTATCTCCTTATCTATTGGTTTAATGGTGACAACATTGACAAAGTGGACATGTTTGGATGATGAGGGATCCTTAATTTGGATTCCGTTATTGGTGTCCCTAGTGTCCTTCCTAGGTGTGGGTAACGCTTGGTTGTTAAGGGCCTTCAACAAGTTGTCAATCTTGTTGGTCATCTCCGTTTGTTGTTGGTTGAATTCGGTTTCAAACCTAGCTATGCGAGCTTCTTGAGATGCCATGAATTTAGACATCAACCCTTCAAGATTGTTGGTACTACCATAGTTGTTAGAAGGATTATTGTTGAAAGTACGGTTTGAGGGTGGACCGTTTGGTTGGTAACGATTAGGCGGATTGGAAGAATTGGGTTGATTTTGTTTCCACCTAAGGTTTGGGTGATTTTTCCAAGAGGGGTTGTATGAATCACCGTAAGGGTTTGGCTCGGGCTTGAAAGTGTACCACTTATCTCCCGCTTCGTCGGTACGCGTGGATGAGTAGTCCGCAAAAGCTGTTCCGGGGAGTTCCACACAATCACGAGTGTCATGGGGACCACTACATAATTCGCATGAAGAATTGATTTTGTTCACTTGGCTTGAAGGCTTAGGAGCTTCGTAAGATTTCATGAGAAACTTGACTTGGTCCTCAAGTTCCATGATCCTATGGTCGGGAGTGCTAGAATTGTTCGAAGGCAAAGATATTGCCTTGACCGTTTTGTTCAAATCACGGGGATCATTCCAACTTTCGTTGTCATAGAGACCAAGATCTTCTATGAGTTCCCATGATTGTTCCGCTCTTAGATCACGTAGCTTACCACCGGCCGATTGGTCAATGGCTCACCTCGTGGATAGATCGATATGGTCATAAAAGATTTGGACTTGGAGCCAAAGATCTATGCCATGATGAGGGACTTTTTGGAGTAAGTCCTTGAAACGAGTCCATGCCTCATAGAGAGATTCATTTTGACGTTGTTGGAACATCAAGATGTCATTTCTAAGCTTAGTAGTTCTCCCCGGTGGGAAAAATTGAGCAAGGAAACGAGTGGTGAGATCATCCTGTTGACATAAATAATGCCTAAAAACATTATTAACATGTTATCAATATCTCTATGTTTTAATTATCACAAAATATAAACTCATAGAACTAAAACTTGTGACATAAACAAGTATTTAGTGATTAATATTTCTCTTTACATCCAAATCACTTAAGGTATGAATAAACAAAGTGTTTAGTGCAATTTATGATCAAAGGGGTATTTAATTAACTAATGCAAAGTTTATTTAATTATATAAACATATTATATATATTTGAAAAACACTTTTGGTAATAAAGAATAATGTTTTATTCATACTAAATATATGAATTCAAATTTTTAACCAAAATCAGTTAGTTTTTCACCAAATAAACTTTCTCCACTAAAAGACAAAGATTCTGGCCGTTTCAGCTGGGCGGCCCCCTTAATTATAATGGGCGGTCCCCTTAAAATTAAGGGGACTGGCCTTGATTTAAGGGGACCGGCCACGCTTCTCTGTCAGAATCTTTTGCCTATAAATACCACCTTAAACCTGAATTTTTTCCTCACCTTTTGCACTACAGAACTTTCTGTTCTAGATCTCCATTTCCAATCTATAATTCCTTTGATCATATATTCTTAAATCTTTGTTTCAAAGTGATCCAAATATCATCCCATCAAGTGCAAGAGAAGAATACTTCTATCCCTCAAGACAAGAAGTATTACAACTTGTTGTGATCTCCACATCTAAGTTGTTAGTGTATCATCATTGTTATTATTTCATTGTGTGAATAGTTGTGAATATTTGTTAGAAGATAGTGTACTTTGATATATAGTGTGATTGGTTAGAAGAATAGGTGTGAAGAAGATTGGTGTGTAGAAGAATAGGTGTGAAGAAGATTGGTGTGTAGAAGATTGGTGTGAAGAAGTGGTGTGACTAAGTAGTGAATAGGTGTGAACTAGTTGTGTAGAAGTTGTGATTAAGTTGTGAAGTTATTGTGGTGTGTAAATTGGTGTGTAAGGTTTTCTCCGCCATAAGGGAGCTTGTTGATATAGTGAAGAAAACTCTCGAGTTAGGTGCTCGGGGAGTGGAGTAGGGCAAGGAAGGTGACCTTGTAGCCGAACCACTATAAATCTCTTGTCTCTCGGTTCGATCTTTCCAACCCTTATCTATTTCTTTATTTACGTTATTATTACTTTATTGTACATATTTAGTGTTGTTCATATTGTGCACGACTTGATTTCATATAGCATCGAATCTATATTTTATAAAACAAAGAAAACTTTTAAACAAAATTTTATAACATTTTAAAAACGACGTAAAACTATTCAACCCCCCCCCCCCCCCCCTTCTAGTTTTCCACAATTGGTATCAAGAGCCACGTCTAACAAGATCTTTAAAATATATTGTATTTTAAAACTTGTAACGATCTATGGAATCTTTAAAATATTTAGAAGGGCAATCTATGCAAAGACCACCACTATTTGAAAGTGACGGATTTTTATATTGGAAAAATAGATTTGAAACTTATGTGAAATCAAAAGATCTTGATCTTTGGCATATTATTACCTTCGGTGATTTTCCTCCTATTCAATATAATGTTGAAACTAAAATGAATGAAATTGTATCTTTTGAAGAACAAAATGATGATTTGAAAAAGAAATTAGCAAAAAATAATGAGGCTAAAATGGTAATTTATAATGCGTTACCACGCAAAGAATATGAAAGAATTTTTGTGTGTAAAACCGCCAAAGAAATTTGGGATTCTTTACTAATTACTCACCAAGGTAATAGCCAAGTCAAAGATAATAAAATAGATCTTCTTGTACAACAATATGAACAATTTACGATTCCGGAAGAGGAATCAATTGATAATGCTTTTGCTAAGTTTAACACTATCATCACAAGTTTAAAGCACTTGATGAGACATTTTCTAGTAAAAATTGTGTTAGAAAATTTCTTAGCGCATTGCATCCAAAATGGCGAGCTAAGGTCACGGCAATCGAAGAATCAAAGAACTTGATGACGTTATCACTAGATGAACTAATTGGCAACTTGAAGGTTCACGAAGAAATCATAAGAAGAGATTCGGAAACGGTCAAAGTCAAGAAAGAACAAACATAATCCATTGCTCTAAAAGCCAAAAAGGAACCTAGTGATGATGATGATGATTCAAGTGACGAAAGTGAAGACGAAGAATATGCAATGGCCGTAAGAGAATTCAAGAAGTTCTTCAAGAGACGAGGAAGATTCACTAGATCATCACGAGACGAAAGAAGAGCATTCCAAAGGAATAGAAGTGACAACTACGGGAAAAGAAAGTGCTTTAGATGTGGAAGTCCAAATCATCTCATTGGCGAATGTCTAAAGTCACCGGGTTATGAAAGTCAGGGTGCTTTTGTTAGTGGAACATGGAGTGATAATGACAAAGAAGAAGTTGAAAAGCCAAGAGACGAAAAGTGTTTTATGGCAAAAGAAACCGACGAAATATGTTTAGGAATTGACTTGTAACCTGACGAATGGATTAAAGATAGCGGATGTTCGAGGCACATGATGGGGAATCGTAATCTATTCTCTACATACAAGGCATACAATGGAGGTAACGTTATTTTCGGTAGTGACTTACGTGGAAAAATCATTGGCAAAGGTACGATCTCTCAAGACTCACTTACTATTGAAAATGTAGAGCATGTAGATAAATTAACATATAATTTGCTTAGTGTAGGACAAATATGAGATAATAAATGTAGAGTCACATTTACCGAAGATGATAGCGAAATAGTTAAGAATGGAAAAATTATAGGTAGAGGAATTAGAAAAGGTAGCATATATGTTATGAAACTAGGAAACAAACCTGAGGATAGGATATGCCTAACGACCCTAGATGAAAACTCTACACTATGACATAGGAGATTAGGACATGCTAACATGCAACAAATACAATCTTTGGCCTCTAAGGAATTAGTTAGAAATTTTCCTAATCTAAAATATGACAAGCATTTTTGTGATGCATGTAAAATTGGAAAACAAGCTCATGCTAGTCACAAAGCCAAGAATATAGTATCCACTACTAGGTGCCTAGAATTATTACATATGGATCTTTTTGGTCCATCCACTGTGCGGAGCTATGGAGGAAACAAATATACCTTAGTAATAGTAGATGACTACTCACGATACACGTGGACTAGGTTTTTAAGTGACAAAACCCAAGCCTTTGAAAAATTCGAAATATTTAGTAAAATGATTCAAAATAAATTAGGATGCTCAATAGTTGCCATTAGGACGGACCATGGTAGGGAATTTGATAACGAAGTACAATTCGAAAAATATTGCGAGTTAAATGGAATATTTCACAATTTCTCTGCTCCTCGTACTCCTCAATCAAATGGCGTAGTAGAAAGAAAAAATAGGTCACTACAAGAAATGAGTAGAACTATGTTAAATGAACAATCCATCCCACAAAAATTTTGGTGTCACGCCGTAGATACATCAACTTATATTTTAAATAGGGTATCAATTAGAAGAATTCTAGGAAAAACTCCTTATGAGTTATTAAGAGGTAGAAAACCAAACTTTAGCTACTTTAAGGTATTTGGAAGTAAATGCTATATTTTAAACACTAAGGACTATCTCACTAAGTTTGATCCAAAATCATATGAAGGAATATTTTTAGGATACTCACAAAATAGCAAAGCATATATAATACTTAACAAACACTCCATGAAAGTAGAGGAATCACTAAATGTAACATTTGATGAAACACCACCACCTCCTAAAACATTACCTTTAGAAGATGATGATTTAGTCGAAGATGAAGCTATTGAGGTTAGTAAAACAAAACCCATAGGAAATGATAATGAAGACATTCATTTAGAAAATAACAAAACTGTTAATATCAAAGAATCTAGATCACATCCATTAGATAATATAATGGGACATCTTAACCAAAGAACCCTTAGGTCACAAGCCCAAGATAAAAAAAAATTCTTTTGTTTCCTCTCAGCAATAGAACCTAAGAATATTGTAACAATTCACATTTTTCAGGATAATTACTATTCCCGGAAAATTTCACTATTCACTTTTACTATTCATTTTTCCCGAAAATTTTCCCGAAATTTGATTTTTATTTCTTGGGCTCAAGTGATAAATCATTTCCATGGCAAATTAAAAGTTTGACATTCATAAGCTCATTTTCGTGAAAGTTATTAAGGAATTACACGGAATTATACGTTTTAGGGTAAAACGTCATTCAGAAATTCTACGTACAACGAAACTCGACCGCGTTAAGTGACCCCGCATCAGAAAAATGTTTGACACACTCATGATTTATTTGAGAATTAATCGTGACTGAGAAAAACATGACCAAAGACTTCCCGGCAGGTCACCCAAGCCTGTACTACTCTCGCATGAGCACGCTTAACCGTATGGGCGATTAACCGTTAGACCACAAAACGCGTTTCTAAGACGATTTGAGTTTTCAACTTATTAGAAAAAGTCAACATATTTTTCCCTCCTCCATTGACCAAAAATCATCCCTTGATGTTATAAGTCATTCCTTGATTTTTAGACTTACGGTTTGATGTCTAAAAGACATTTAATACCAACCGACACTAGACTGAGCCCAGTCTAGACATTATAAGTCATTTTAAATCATTTTTATCACATTAGAAAAGTAACATTTTACTTTTCTCAATTTTACGCAATATTCGTACGTTTTACGTATTACGCGTTTTAGACCCGTGTTTCCAGTTTTTAGCAGGGTTTTAGCACCCGATAGATCCTACCACTCATTTTATATTTTATTATGGAACATATGGACATGTTTACCAATACTTTCAAGTTCCATAATTTTACGACACCCGGTTTTACGTTTTGAGGCTTAATCATTTACGATTGGCATTTCCCGGAGTCAAAACTAACCAAGTATCTTGGATAATACCAAGAAAAGTCCACACTTGCTCCCCAAGCTTGACCAAACTGCCCTAGGAGGGGGGAGTCACACCCATGTGGCTTCATCTCATGAATTTACCCTTAAATCAACACTTATTTACAACTTGGTCACCAAGTTGTAACACTTTCCTAGTAAGCTTCCTAACCTCCTCCATGGACCTATAAATACTCCCCTCCCCTCCCCTTTGTTGCCGTGGATACCAAACACCAAAACCACACCATCCTTTGCTCATTTCCTTCTAGTTTCATGCATGATTCAAGTGCTTCTTCAAGGTAGAAACTCTAGTTAGGTTATCATTCATCAAACACTTCCATAACTTCATATACTTGGTGATTTCTCTTGAGTTTGAATCCACTCAAGTCACCTCAACCTTCATCATCCATCTTTCAAGATTACAAGGGTAGAAAGATTGCATGAAGTGAAGTGGGTTGAAGCAAGTCTATCAAAGTCCTATCCTTACATGTTAACTTCCTTTCATCTTTGAAAGCCAAAAGTTGTGAGCCAAACCCTAACTTGATTCTTGTTAAATAATCATGTTCATGTTATTTACATATTATTTGTGCTATATTATGTCTTGTATTAATGTCCATGATGTATAAAAGTGAGTAAAACAAGTTATTGTACATGATTGATAAGACAAGTTCATAAAACAAGTAAACTAGTGACTTTCTTGGAAAACCACGACCAAAATGGTAAAATTATGATATTGGATCATTACATATTACAGTAGAGGACTTAACAAGGAAACCATAGCAATTTGAACCACCTAAAACGAGTATACGAGTCAAAAGTTACGCCCATTTGAAGTTACCAAAACTTTTCGGCAAACTGCCAAATACCATTCTGATCAAATTTGGGTTTTGAAAGTCCCACTTCTGGTCCGATTCATCAAAAAGTTAAAACACGAAAGTTGTCCGGAACGACGTTTTCGTTTAAGAATAAAGAAGCTCGAGCCCTGAAAATGCTTTCCGAGTGATAAAATTCTTCAAATTCTAAACAGCCCATTTTTTTTTAGGCAAAAGTCACTAGATTATGGTTATACTTTGAAAGGAACAAGAGGTCTTATGACCTATAATCAAGACCACAACCATGGCTAGAGCCAAGGTTGTGTCTCATGACCTTGGAACAAGGACCAAAGGTCATGGCTAGGCCATGACGAAATGACCAAGTAAACTTACATAGGCGTAAACATGAAACAATGAATTAGGCGATAACTTGAACAAGCAAATTGGATCTACTTCACTTGAAAAGGAACCATGAGATATACAAAGAAAAATGGTCATACAAGACTTATGAAACTACCCCTAATAACAATCTTCATGTACAAATAAACTTTCCAAAGTTTATTCAAATATCGGACATGTAACCTTTCGGATCAAAACTTATATCTATATATTTCATCAACTACTACAATAGTAGGGAGCCTCATGTGAGGAGTTCATTATGTAAGCCGTCGAGTTGAGTTGTGGATTTACGAGTTAAAGTGTCCTGGCTCCTCGAACGCTTACTAACATGACTTCTGAATTATGTCGGCCCGAACGGTAGTAAACGATATACAAAACATACATGTTTCATGAATCATTACTTTCAAAGACTTACAATATACATCATACCACATCATGGACTAAATGCAAGATATATATATTGGCATGTTTATGTTTCCTTAGACATTATTCCAAACCTAAGTTACAACAATTATTCTAGGTTGCTCGTAGAAGTTCTTACGGCATATCCATCATTCTCATTATACATCATCCAACTTAAGGTGAGTTCATAGCCCCACTTTCCATTACTTAATTGTTTTACAAACCCTTGGGGGGAATACATGCTATTTTTAACCAAGCACAATGTTTTTAAATTGTATGCTGCCTGATTGTTTTATTATCACTAAGTACCAGCCTTGCTAAACCGATATCCTTTATTATGAACCATTTAATCACTAGCAATAGTGAGCGCGAATATTGTGAATAGGCCTATTGGGATTGACGAATCCTATTTGTTATGACTAAGTTCATACAAATGCATTAATATTTGAGATTTAGGTATGTTAGCAAAGTACCTACCGGGATAAATCTGCCGATCGATATTGGTATACGTTAACGTTATGGTGTCATAAGCTTAGTGTATAATACATTTTATGGGCGTATAATAACGTAGCCTGCCTGTTTTATTTTCCAAACATTGGTGTGAGTTCATAGCTCACACTACCAACATATTGTGTTCAAACATTTAACAAACTCTATGAATATCACTCAACCTTTGTGTTGACCTCTCAAGCATGTATTTCAGGTTCATGACGATCAAGGATGGCACGGAAGGACACGGATACCCAAGAGGGCTATAAATTTTATTATCATTCAAAAACTCATTTAATATAAATTGTAAACATGGAACCATTTGGGACCTCATTTTGTAATCTCTGATGTTTATATAATTTGAATGATAAATCTTTTAAAACGACTCAATTGGAGTTCGTTTTCTATTATTGTGACTATTGTGCTGTCAAGTAACACCCAGTTCGAATTCCGCTGCAACCATGAATTGGGGGTGTTATATATTGGTACCAGAGCCATGGTTATAGAGAAACGGGTCTAATTGAGACCTAAACTATAACCGCAATTACAAGCAAAAACATTTTATAGCCTTCCGCTCTCCGTGTCTTCCATCCTCCAGACGATTATGGATTTAGTATGCATGTTATGATACACAAACATATTAGTATATTCATATATACCCATTTTGAGCAATTCCCCGTAAGCATTAGTATATTGATATATAAACTTGGTTTATTTTCAATCATTTATCTAAACAATGGACTAAACATATCTGCATATGCCTATTCTAGGGCATTTCGACACAATCACATTCTCCCAATCATGTTCCTACTCCAACATTCATTTTCCAAGACATTGTGAGATACAATGGTCTCATTCATTTTCCAAGACATTGTATTATACAATGGTCTTAACCATTTCTCAAATGTTTTGAGTCACACAATGGGTTAACCTACTTCCCAGACATTGTGAATTGCACAATGGTCTAACCTACTCCCGAGACATTGTGTTTTGTGCAATGGTCTCTAGAATTATTCCATCACATCATCAATATCATTTCATATGATATCAAAAACCCGTCACAACCTATCGATTTCTAAATAGAAATATGAGATTTTTAAAGGACAAACAAATCCATCACCTACAAAAGCTGAAGTTCAGCCCTACATTCATCAAAGTTTTCTTCTGAAATCTTCATTATTAAAAGTTCGTGATCCTGGCCAAGTATGTTCTATTTTAGAACTACTTAAAAACTTTCTTTCCATACGTACCTACCCTTACTATCTTCTATGCAATGGAATGTGAAAACATGGGTTACAAGTCTTGTATGGCCGGGACTTGCAATTGAAGGGTTTGACATTGCCTTTGTTTAGTGGACAGTTTCCCGAAAGCAACGGACATATCACAAGTATACCTAATTTAGGTATTTGAAAATTTTATCGAACCTCGGCTAAATATAGACTAGTCACTTATATTTAACCTTGGGACAGTGGAATATAGTCTGACTAACTATATTCGACTTAAAATTTTCAAATACTGAGAATAGTTGTACTAGGGTTATGTTCAGATTGATTTCCTACTTGAACTCGATAAACCACCAGAATACAATAAAACAATCTAGAGACACGGAAGTGCCTTACCACTCAGCGAGATCTTAACACCTTATTTGTATGATCTAAATTCATTCTTGAAATTTTTCATTTATGAGATAATCCGAATTACTATCTTGGGATAGTTACCAATTCTTCTCTTCATCCTGTAGAAGTACTATCCTGTTTAGGTCCTAAGGATACCATTCCATCATAAACTTTTAAAAATCTCTTAAGATTTTTAAAGCAAACTCAACATCTATACCTAAGAGTATTAATGTTAAGCATACACTAAGCACTTTTGTTCATCAACATATCACATCATTATCTTCACAACCGTTACAACCACAAGCTCATTAACAGATGTTGATGCACTTTTAAAGCTCAAATCATCTATAGTTACACCACAAGTACCCTCATCAGCTTTACAAGATTGAATATTCATCTTGTACTTTTGGAACACCAGTATCATCTCGTAATACACTACCTTGTAACTCACCGGCTAAATGTGAATGTTGTGTTGGGAATTCTTAAGTAGGATGATTTATAATTATTTGAATGAATTGGGATGCCTTTTCATTTAAATAAAGAAATTGTAAATCACCGAACCATAAGTTTATATTTCCCTATTTACATTGTTTGGGATGCCTCTCTATGTAAATAAAGAATTATAAACAAGTGGGCTTATTTTTATCCAAAATAACATAAGTATGAAGTCAACCTACATTACTGATGCGTGGGAATCGCACCTTGCTTTACCTCTCGAGGGATCTCGCGAGGCTTACAACCCCCACCAGGCAGTGTACCTGATCGTTGTAGTATAGTATAGTGACAAGTACCGGGGGATTGATCGTTCAGCTTAGGAATAGTGTCGCTAGGATTAGAAAACCTAATTAAAAGTTCTAGAGATGGAAGATGATTATTTTTGTGTTTTTATATTTTATGAAAGCAATTAAAATCTCGGGTTTTGAAGGAGTGGGCGGAATTAGTTGCTAATCAACTAACCCAAAAACTACTTTATAACTAATTAACTAATGAAAATGAAATTAAACTAATTAAACTAAGGTTGTGAGCAGTAATTGGAGAAATTGTGTTTACTTAGACTTCATTACTCCCTAGATATCTTTTACATGTTAATTACTTGTTACACTTGTATGAATGACGGGTTGTATTCCTTAATACCATTCGTGGAGTGGCATACATAACTCCCCAACTCTATGAGCTCTTATCTCCTCCTACACCATGACCCAGCACAACCATAGGGATTGTAAACAGTGGCTCATGCATTAAATACAACCAATAAAGACCTAGTACGCCTCGGTTCATGTTTCTTAAGACGTTCAAGCATGTTACCATTTGGAGATCTGCCAGTTTTCTTAAGCCTAACATATAATATCATTCATTCAAAACAAGAATAGACAAGTAATCAACACATAATCAACATCTAGGTTTCATTAGATCTAAGCAAACACAAAGGAAATTTAGCCTAGCATAGTAGAATTAAGATAAGAACAAAAGATAGACAACCAACACATAGACATATTGATTGAATTAAGAGTATACTTATCTCAATTACAATGCAAGGTCTCAAGGGTTTGGAACCCTTGAAAAACCTGTAAAAGAGGCACCAAAACCGTCTTTAGGGTTTCACCAAAACTTCTCCTTTTTAATGAAAAAACTAGAAAACTATATATAGGAAAATCGTCCTGACGGCGTCAAGAGTAAAATCTGACGCCGTCAACTCGCCGCCATATACTTCCTCGGACGCCCTAGATCCAATCGTGACGGCCTATGTGACGCCGTCACCACCCTCGGTAAATTAATCTTGGTCATTTTGACGCCGTCATCTCTTCATCTGACGCCTTCACAACCTTCGGTAAAATATTCATCCTTTCTGACGCCGTCAAGAGTAAATTCTTGACGCCGTCACCTTGTAATTCCAGCTTGGATTTGGTACTTTGTTGTTTTCTTCACTTTATGCTCCAAAAACGTCCAAAATAGCCTCTTTTCCAGAATTCACTCTCCAAACACCTAAAATCACAAAAGGAACGATTTAGGGCAATATTTGATCAAATAAATTCGGATTCGGGCTTAAATGACCCCCTAAAAACGGATCATTTTTCGCCTCATCAATTACCTTGCTCGGGTATGGCATGATACCTACATTTTATTCGCCACAAGAAATCCTATCTTTTCACCGACATCGCTTCAAACCATGACATAAACACTAGGTACAACAACCGATTACCTACTAGGCTATGATTGTAACCACTATCTCAATTCCTATTAATATTCGACTGCTATATCAATTTCCTTTGATATTCGACTATTACCATACCTTTCTTACATAAAAGTAAGCCTCATCCTACGCCATACAATGAAATGACAAATCAAACTACATCACTAGTAATCCCAGACTTTAGTCCTCATAAGTAACCACACCTGTTCATCGACACCACTCCAACATATGACACACAAAGAACTTCGGGACGAAGTTCCCCGTAAGGGGTAGAGACTGTAACAATTCACATTTTTCAGGATAATTACTATTCCCGGAAAATTTCACTATTCACTTTTACTATTCATTTTTCCCGAAAATTTTCCCGAAATTTGATTTTTATTTCTTGGGCTCAAGTGATAAATCATTTCCATGGCAAATTAAAAGTTTGACATTCATAAGCTCATTTTCGTGAAAGTTATTAAGGAATTACACGAAATTATACGTTTTAGGGTAAAACGTCATTCAGAAATTCTACGTACAACGAAACTCGACCGCGTTAAGTGACCCCGCATCAGAAAAATGTTTGACACACTCATGATTTATTTGAGAATTAATCGTGACTGAGAAAAACATGACCAAAGACTTCCCGGCAGGTCACCCAAGCCTGTACTACTCTCGCATGAGCACGCTTAACCGTATGGGCGATTAACCATTAGACCACAAAACGCGTTTCTAAGACGATTTGAGTTTTCAACTTATTAGAAAAAGTCAACATATTTTTCCCTCCTCCATTGACCAAAAATCATCCCTTGATGTTATAAGTCATTCCTTGATTTTTAGACTTACGGTTTGATGTCTAAAAGACATTTAATACCAACCGACACTAGACTGAGCCCAGTCTAGACATTATAAGTCATTTTAAATCATTTTTATCACATTAGAAAAGTAACATTTTACTTTTCTCAATTTTACGCAATATTCGTACGTTTTACGTATTACGCGTTTTAGACCCGTGTTTCCAGTTTTTAGCAGGGTTTTAGCACCCGATAGATCCTACCACTCATTTTATATTTTATTATGGAACATATGGACATGTTTACCAATACTTTCAAGTTCCATAATTTTACGACACCCGGTTTTACGTTTTGAGGCTTAATCATTTACGATTGGCATTTCCCGGAGTCAAAACTAACCAAGTATCTTGGATAATACCAAGAAAAGTCCACACTTGCTCCCCAAGCTTGACCAAACCACCCTAGGAGGGGGGAGTCACACCCATGTGGCTTCATCTCATGAATTTACCCTTAAATCAACACTTATTTACAACTTGGTCACCAAGTTGTAACACTTTCCTAGTAAGCTTCCTAACCTCCTCCATGGACCTATAAATACTCCCCTCCCCTCCCCTTTGTTTCCGTGGATACCAAACACCAAAACCACACCATCCTTTGCTCATTTCCTTCTAGTTTCATGCATGATTCAAGTGCTTCTTCAAGGTAGAAACTCTAGTTAGGTTATCATTCATCAAACACTTCCATAACTTCATATACTTGGTGATTTCTCTTGAGTTTGAATCCACTCAAGTCACCTCAACCTTCATCATCCATCTTTCAAGATTACAAGGGTAGAAAGATTGCATGAAGTGAAGTGGGTTGAAGCAAGTCTATCAAAGTCCTATCCTTACATGTTAACTTCCTTTCATCTTTGAAAGCCAAAAGTTGTGAGCCAAACCCTAACTTGATTCTTGTTAAATAATCATGTTCATGTTATTTACATATTATTTGTGCTATATTATGTCTTGTATTAATGTCCATGATGTATAAAAGTGAGTAAAACAAGTTATTGTACATGATTGATAAGACAAGTTCATAAAACAAGTAAAATAGTGACTTTCTTGGAAAACCACGACCAAACTGGTAAAATTATGATATTGAAGTTACCAAAACTTTTCGGCAAACTGCCAAATACCATTCTGATCAAATTTGGGTTTTGAAAGTCCTACTTCTGCTCCGATTCATCAAAAAGTTAAAGCACGAAAGTTGTCCGGAACGACGTTTTCGTTTAGGAACAAAGAAGCTCGAGCCCTGAAAATGCTTTCCGAGTGATAAAATTCTTCAAATTCTAAACAGCCCATTTTTTTTAGGCAAAAGTCACTAGATTATGGTTATACTTTGAAAGGAACAAGAGGTCTTATGACCTATAATCAAGACCACAACCATGGCTAGAGCCAAGGTTGTGTCTCATGACCTTGGAACAAGGACCAAAGGTCATGGCTAGGCCATGACGAAATGACCAAGTAAACTTACATAGGCGTAAACATGAAACAATGAATTAGGCGATAACTTGAACAAGCAAATTGGATCTACTTCACTTGAAAAGGAACCATGAGATATACAAAGAAAAATGGTCATACAAGACTTATGAAACTACCCCTAATAACAATCTTCATGTACAAATAAACTTTCCTAAGTTTATTCAAATATCGTACATGTAACCTTTCGGATCAAAACTTATATCTATATATTTCATCAACTACTACAATAGTAGGGAGCCTCATGTGAGGAGTTCATTATGTAAGCCGTCGAGTTGAGTTGTGGATTTACGAGTTAAAGTGTCCTGGCTCCTCGAACGCTTACTAACATGACTTCTGAATTATGTCGGCCCGAACGGTAGTAAACGATATACAAAACATACATGTTTCATGAATCATTACTTTCAAAGACTTACAATATACATCATACCACATCATGGACTAAATGCAAGATATATATATTGGCATGTTTATGTTTCCTTAGACATTATTCCAAACCTAAGTTACAACAATTATTCTAGGTTGCTCGTAGAAGTTCTTACGGCATATCCATCATTCTCATTATACATCATCCAACTTAAGGTGAGTTCATAGCCCCACTTTCCATTACTTAATTGTTTTACAAACCCTTGGGGGGAATACATGCTATTTTTAACCGAGCACAATGTTTTTAAATTGTATGCTGCCTGATTGTTTTATTATCACTAAGTACCAGCCTTGCTAAACCGATATCCTTTATTATGAACCATTTAATCACTAGCAATAGTGAGCGCGAATATTGTGAATAGGCCTATTGGGATTGACGAATCCTATTTGTTATGACTAAGTTCATACAAATGCATTAATATTTGAGATTTAGGTATGTTAGCAAAGTACCTACCGGGATAAATCTGCCGATCGATATTGGTACACGTTAACGTTATGGTGTCATAAGCTTAGTGTATAATACATTTTATGGGCGTATAATAACGTAGCCTGCCTGTTTTATTTTCCAAACATTGGTGTGAGTTCATAGCTCACACTACCAACATATTGTGTTCAAACATTTAACAAACTCTATGAATATCACTCAACCTTTGTGTTGACCTCTCAAGCATGTATTTCAGGTTCATGACGATCAAGGATGGCACGGAAGGACACGGATACCCAAGAGGGCTATAAATTTTATTATCATTCAAAAACTCATTTAATATAAATTGTAAACATGGAACCATTTGGGACCTCATTTTGTAATCTCTGATGTTTATATAATTTGAATGATAAATCTTTTAAAACGACTCAATTGGAGTTCGTTTTCTATTATTGTGACTATTGTGCTGTCAAGTAACACCCAGTTCGAATTCCGCTGCAACCATGAATTGGGGGTGTTACAAATATTAGCGAGGCTTTAAAGGATGAAAGTTGGGTTATGGCTATGCAAGAAGAATTAAATCAATTTAAGGCTAATGAAGTTTGGGAATTAGTCCCAAATCCAAAGGATATGACCATCATAGGAACCAAGTGGGTATATAGGAATAAGTTAGACGAGAATGGAATAGTTACTAGGAATAAAGCTAGGTTAGTTGCCTAAGGTTATAATCAACAAGAAGGAATTGATTATGACGAAACTTATGCCCCCGTAGCTAGACTAGAATCGATTAGGATATTACTTGCCTATGCTTGCGCCCTAGATTTTAAGTTATTCCAAATGGATGTGAAAAGTGCATTCCTTAACGGTTTTATCAATGAGGAGGTATATGTGGCACAACCTCCAGGATTCATTGACTTCGCAAAACCTGATTATGTTTATAAGTTAAAGAAAGCTTTGTATAGACTCAAACAAGCTCCCAAAGCTTGGTATGATCGATTAAAAGCTTTTCTTATTAAACATGATTATTCCATGGGAATGGTAGATAACACTCTTTTCACTAAAAGGAAAGACCCAAATCTCATCATTGTCCAAATATATGTTGACGACATTATATTTGGATCGACTTGTCAAGACATGTGTGATGAATTTGCCAAAATCATGCATGATGAGTTTGAGATGAGTATGATGGGTGAACTTAACTTCTTCCTAGGATTACAAATAAAACAATTAGAAGATGGAATATTCTTTAACCAATCTAAGTACATTAAGGAAATGCTTAAGAAATTTGGCCTAGAAGACTCAAAACCCATGAAAACTCCCATGTCTACGGAGGTAAAGCTCACAAAGGACGATGAAGGTGAGTCTGTAGATAACACCAAGTATAGAGGAATGATAGGTAGTTTACTATACTTGACGGCAAGTAGACCCGATATCATGTTTAGTGTCTGCCTTTGTGCCCGTTTTCAAGAGGATCCCAAAACCTCTCACCTAGAAGCGGTTAAGCGTATCTTCCGATACGTTAAAGGCACTATACACTTAGGATTATGGTATCCTAAGGAATCCGGCATAGAAACCATTGTCTATGCGGATTCGGATCATGCGGGTGACTACGTAGATAGAAAGAGTACTAGCGGTATTTGCACGTTTATGGGATGTTGTCTGACATCTTGGTTTTCGAAGAAGCAAACCGCTCTTGCTATATCTACCACCGAAGCCGAATATGTAAGCACCGGAAAGGCATGTCAACAAGCACTATGGATGAAACAAGCTCTCGTAGACTATGGCATTAGGTTAGAAAATGTTCCCATTATGTGGGCATTAGGTTAGAAAATGTTCCCATTATGTGCGATAACAAAGGTGCGATATATTTAAGTAAAAATCCGGTGCAACACTCTAGGACTAAACACATAGAAATACGTCACCATTTTCTTAGGGATAATGTACAAAAAGGAAATATTTCTATAGAAAAGGTTGCATCGGAAGACAACATTGCGGATATATTCACAAAACCCCTTAAGCGTGAATTATTCAACAAATTGCGTTTAGGATTAGGAATGATGGAACAAGTTGACTAAATTATATTGAATTATTTCAAATTTATACTTGCATGAAATTTATTTTTCTTCCATTTCACCTTCTTCTGAGTCTAGGAATCTATTTCGCACAAAACTAAAGATTGAGAAAATTTATTTTTTTTGCATAAACCTTTTTGTAAAACTCAATCAATTTTCTCTAAAAATTATTCTCACAATCTAGGAACCCCATGAAAATCATTTTCCTTGCATTGTTGACTAATTCTAAAAACATTGTATTTCAAAATCATGCATAAATTCTCACATAAATTGTCAAGGTATATAATCTAATATATGTCTTTGACATTCATGATCGAGCAAAAATTGAATCAAGGAGAATATTTGGATTGTTTCTTAGGATCGTTATTTCTTTTTGCTTCTAGGAGTCGAAACAATCACAACTCCACATTTGTTGCATATAGACACTCACTAGGACAAATTCACTAATAATGGTGTCATCTTGATCCATCACTATTTTTTTCACTCACTAATTATCCTTGCCTTTAATCTAAGATAGATGCCTTAGGAAGTTTAATTATGCTTGCCTTTATTTGCCTCCTCTTGCTTATATGTTGATTATTTGCTCTTTTGCTTATGTGTTTTCGCATGCATGCTATATCTTGATTAGATTAGACTCTATATTGCCTAAGAAAATTGAACTTGCTAGAATTCTAATCTAAACACATAACCTTTCTGCAAATTTTCTGCCAAAAACCCAATTCTGGCAACCTGGAAATCACCAGATGGGCGGCCCCCTTAATTTTGTAAGGCGGCCCCCTTAATTATTAAGGGGACCGGCCATCTGATGGTCGGGTTTACAGAATCTTTTCTGCTTTTTAACCCATTTCAACCTACATTTCCTATTTTTCACCAACACATTTTGTCCTAATCCCCCAAACAAACCTTATCCATCCTTAAACACATAAATCTTACACTATAAATATCCCCAATCCTCAAAACTCTCCATTCATCCCATCATGAACTCTCCAAACAAACCAAAATCAAAAGCCTCAAGGCTAGAAAGGATGACGGAAAAACCCGTTTGGCGATGAAAAAGCGCTCGAAACAAATCCATCATCATAAATGAAGTTGGAAGTCATTCTACAACCCCAACTTCTTACTTCCCAAACTTTGCAACAAACCAACAAGGTCATTCATTTGATCCTCTTTACAAACCATACAACATTGGCCAACCATCTTCCTTCAAGCCAAACTACACCTCTCAATCTCCAACCACTTATAATGATCCATACAAGTTTGATCAACCATCAAACTACAATTCCAACTACACAAACCCAACTCATCCATACCAAACCTATGATGCCCTACACATTGCCACGGAAAAACAAAAGTTCCGTGATGAAATAAACCAAATCCATAATCTTAGTGATCTCCTTGCTATGCATCTTGCACAACACAACAAAGGGCAACCTCCATCATCACCCTATGCAAATTGTCTTCCCCACTCTCTCAACTTGGATCTAGTTACAAACCACACTCACTTTTGCCCTTGTTGCATATTCCTTCAAAAACAAATCCTCTACTTGAGTGAAGATATTTCTTGGATTGAATATATTCTCACTCGTAATCATCCAATACCACCCTTAACACGATACAACATCGTGAGATCCACTTCTTCCGCTCCACACTCCACTCCATATCCCTCTCAATCAAACATCTAAGCTTTATGCTTATGTTTCTCTTCAAGCAAATAAAACAATCAACCATGGGTTGCAAGCAAGTCCAAGTGCTCTCTTAGGCAATATAGGACTATGTCTTTTCTTTTGTGTTATTTTTATCAATATGCTTCAAGCATATTGAATGTTGTAATGCTTATCATTTCTATAATGCTTGAATGAATCTATGTTTAGTTGCATAATTGTTGCCTTGCATATATGTGTATCTTGCTATATCACCCGGAAAATCAAAAGTGTATAACTAAACTTAACCTAAGTAATTAAATTCATAATACTTGATCCCTAAATGTTTACATGATAAATAAAACTTAGGATAATTAAATCTATACATTATAGTACACATTTAAATCATATACACGCCTAAACATTATAAGGGCCGAAATTCTTGTTAAGAGTGCATATGAACTAGAACCAATAACATGTCTTTGTACATTATTATATTAAAATTGGCAATAATATATCACAATTCCGTAATTTACGGCACATTCCCTTCTTAACCCCATCTTATTACTCGGTTTTCTCCTTCATTCCCATAACCAAATATCACCTCCTCTCACTCATAAAACCCTAATAACACAAAAGAGTGGCGGCAATAAAATCTTTAATTATCTTATATTCGACCATCAAAGAAACAATTACCAGGCTTCAGGAAGGTGTTTTGGCTCGTGGTTATTGTGTACAAAGGTGGTACGAAGGCTGGTAAAAGGGTAGTGGCGATCGTGGGTACTGGTTTGGTTCGAAGGGTTAAGTTCTAATTCGTTGTGCCCTCTATTTGTTCCTTACAGTCGACCAAAGGTACCACCTTATCGTCTTTATGTTTCTGATTCGATATGTACCTATACGTGTACAAAATGAAAAATAGATTTAACGTATGAGTTAAACATGATACGCCTAATGAGATCTATACGTAACATAAAATCATGAACTCGACACTTATATAACGAAAACTAGAACAAGATTAATCGACTATATATATAATAGATCAGTAACAATCACATGAAGTGGAAATATGTATGTATCGATTTGATTTCTGTTTGGGGTTATGTGAATCTGTATCATGTGAAGTTGGTCTTGATCTCTTCCATACGATCTTAAAAACCTGGTACTGCCCTAGTCGAATCATAATAAAGGTATGCATGCATGTCGTTTAATAAGCTAAATAAAAATGTGTTTAGGTGGGTGATTAGATCTGAAACAAGTTAAATAGTGAAGATGTTGCCTCATTATTTCATTGGTGTGCATGGGTGTGAGTGGAATAGTCAAAGAATAACATAACAAAGAATGGTTCAAACAAAGGAGCGTTGAGTTAACATGTGGGCTGTGAAAGAGATGTGGTAATGAGATATTAAACGTGTACATGTGTGTGTATGCATGTGATTGTTTTATGTGTGTGTGAAGCATATGTTACCTTTCCTTATGTTTCGTGATTATTGTGTTTCGAGTGGTCATAAAACATACGTACAAACTGAATAGAGTAGAGGTGGCTACTAAGTGGGAAATGGATTAGAAAATAAGTGGTCACGTTTGAGCTTGTTGATATCGTAAAAAAAATGCATTCGAATATGGGTTGTGTGGATTTGTTTCTCATTAAGTTTGGTCAAAAAAAAAAGTCTCGTGGAGTCGTGTAGTTGTGAGTGTGTCTAGGTGTTGGGTTAGAGTCGCGAATATGTAGGTGTATAGGAGAGTGTGTGTATTTTGATCCTATTTTAATTAATCCGAAACTCGTCTAAAGTATTTATTAAAAATGGCTAAAACCCTAAGTGTGTATTAATTAACCCTAATTTGGTCATTAATGATATTTATTACAATTTAAATACTAAACTTGCGTTAATGACATATTAAACCCTAAACTATAATAATTGTCATTATTAACCCTAATGTATGAAAGTTACTACATTTGGCAAGTTACTAAAAGTGGAAAGTTTCTAAAAATAGAAAGAAACCTAAAATGAGTAACCTGATTTAGGATGAGCCTATTAATAATAAGACGATCATTAATTCGTGTAGATTCACTGAAGAAGGATGTGACTTCCTATTCTTATGCTATTATTTCGTTGGCGGTTTAAGGTACAGATATTCTATCCTTTCTCAGTAAGGATTCTAATCTCATGACTTTCGATCCTTGACTTTGATTCGTTTGCTGTGATATGATTCCTTGATATGATTCGTTTATCATTTGATATGATTCTGTTTGCTATCCATTTTGTTTGATTACCTGATTACTATCTCCTGGTTGAGATTCTGTTTGATTATGATATGATTCATTTGTTATGGATATGCTTGTTTGATATTATTCGTTTTGTTCTTATTCCCGAGTTTTTATTCTACTCATGGAGGTACCATGGGCGTGTCAGTGATGGCACCATTGGCATGACACTTTCTGGGGAGGTATGATTGATCCCTGGCATTCCCTTCTGTTCGATATATGTGCACTATGGCCAATTAGTTGTATATGTGTCCAGTCATGAGCTGGCATGTGTATTTTGTTTGATTCAGGGAGTGTATGGATGCATCCTAGGTTCTGTTTTGTTCTGAGAAGACAGTGACTGGCTGTACGTGCCTTGTACCCCTTTCACTTCTGGGACATTCGAGTTAGCTACTCTATGGACACCCTATGAATTGACGGATATGTGATTATGTGATTTGAGACCTATTCGAGTATCTCGTTAGGTCGGCTCGTGGCTTTCCTATGTTTCTTGTGTCTATTCGAGTATCTCGTTAAACGCGCCTTTGTTGATACGTGCTCTTGATTCTCTTATGATTTGTTTATGCTTGATATATCTATGATGCTTCATTTCATTTGACTTATGATATTCGTTCAATTATTCGTTGATCTCTTATGCATTTGACAGATGATATTCGGTTCAGCAAAAACTTATGATTTCCTACTTCTTATACTTATATACATTTCATTCATTCGTTTGCTTTGTTATATATCTGTTCACTGGGCTTTTTAAGCTCAGCCGCATTTCCTTTCCTGCGGCAGGTTTTAGGTTGTAAGCTGGGTTTAGGTGAAGAGTACATAGGAGATTTAGTGGACTACCCCATGGACTAGAAGCCCATTACATCTGGACTAGTTTTTTTTCTTGGATTAGATTAGTCTTTGTTTAGTTTGTATTTTCTTTTCTTTTATAGTTTTAGTATTTCTTTTGTACTTTTATATTTTTCCCTTGTAACCTTTTGTTTTAAGTCTTCCGCTTGCGTTGTATGCTTTGTATGCTTTGATATGTCACCATACTGTAGCGCTCCGGACCCATGTCGGGTTGGGGTGTTACAATTATGGTATCAGAGATCAGGTTGCGACTTGTAGTACCTAAGTTATGGTCTGTGAGTTTTGGACCCTTAGGTTTGCACCTTAGAAGCTTTAGGAATAACTTTGGAAGGTTTTGCCTTAAGTTTCTCCCCTTAAGAGCTTTATTATGACCGGTGAGGATTGGGTAGATATATGATCAGACGTTGGTTTTCTTGCTTCCGTTTTACTCTGATATAAGCCTTTGCTTTTCGTTAAGCTCTTACACAATCAATCGTTTCGGAGACTTAGAAGACTTATCAGGATTCGCGACATGTGTTTAGAATGCCTTTAGACTTCATAGTGTACCTTATAGGTTCTTTCTCTAGAGTTATCCTTTTGAACTTCGATTCCTGATTCGTTTGACATTCGTTTAGATGCCTTTTGTTCGTTCGGAGATTCGTATATGTATGAATCCTACGTGTTCGACACATTCTATGACTTATCCTTATTTTTAATTCCTTCTTCCTTGTTAATTTTTGAACTTACCTACTCTACCCCTATGATCATTTTGTGAATTTTTATCGTGTATATTTGATATGTTTGATGCGTGCTGGATATATTTGGAGACGATTTTGTTTTGCTAATATGTTTACGTTGGAGATGTTCGATTCGATGTTATTCTGAATTTGGATTTGTTACCTTTCTGACTATTCCTATGGATTTGGTAAATCGTGTTTTTCATGAATACTTGGACAATTTGTCATAGTATGACATTTTAGTATATTCAGAGACGAAAGAGAAACACGAGGATCATCTTCGTATTTTGTGTTGATATTTCGGCGTTAAAAGAAGCTCTATGTAATATTTCTTGAAGAGTAATTTGTTGAAGGGGATGACAGAAGACGTTGAGAAGCTGAGAAGAAATTTGTTTCTACCCAGGCATGAAGATGCTCAGGAGCAAGGCGGTGAAAGATTAGCCAAGATGGAAGATAGAAGGATGCAGCCTGGAGTGAAGCACGCGGTTCTATCAACTCTATTCATCTTAGTTGTACTAATATGTATAGAGTTTTGAAGCAGGAGCTGGACGGGATGGCATGAAGACGATAGTGACTACATCGGTGATTTCCACGCACGGAAGGAAGGACAACACAAGTAGAGTTGCAGTGGAGCATCAACTAGGACGGCTTGCTTGGAGGATTGGCGGAGATTCTTTCGGCAGGAAATCATTCAAGCTACATGGCACACCTGCAGTGATTGTGGCAGAAAATCGCTTTTGAGTTAACACTTTCAGAAGAGGTACAGAAGAGTTAAACGGTTTTGCATTTGAGGAAGTTTTGGCTCGCGACGTGTTAGATCTTAGATTCATTCTTATTCGTACGATTAGGCTACCTATTCCGTTATGCCTTCTGATATGTTTTGATACTCTGATTCATGATTGGAACGTCAGTATGAAATTGTTACCCATCTTCTTATGAGACTCTTGGTATGTTGATGATTTGATTCGTATTCCTTAGACTTTAGCAAGTTCCTTCGTTCGTTCAGGAATTCGTTAGGAGTTGATGAAGGTTATCGATTAGTTCTACCGCTATGTTTACTTTGTAGGTTTATGTGCTTTGTATAGCTCCTTGAAGAATATTTTTTTTTCTGTCATCTGTCATCTGCTACACATTTACTTCGCATCCAATTGGATTTGATTTTTATGATTATGTTCTTCTGGGATCGAGTCATGAGAAACTATGTCATTGTGAAGATTTTTGAAAGAACCTCCCCGAGCGTGAGGATAATTGTGGCGATATTTTGTGATTTGCTACGACTCCGTATAACTTTAGTGACTTCAATTTCGCGGACGAAATTTTCTTTTTAGATGGGAAGAATTATAACACCCGGAAAATCAAAAGTGTATAACTAAACTTAACCTAAGTAATTAAATTCATAATACTTGATCCCTAAACGTTTACATGATAAATAAAACTTAGGATAATTAAATCTATACATTATAGTACACATTTAAATCATATACACGCCTAAACATTATAAGGGCCGAAATTCTTGTTAAGAGTGCATATGAACTAGAACCAATAACATGTCTTTGTACATTATTATATTAAAATTGGCAATAATATATCACAATTCCGTAATTTACGGCACATTCCCTTCTTAACCCCATCTTATTACTCGGTTTCCTCCTTCATTCCCATAACCAAATATCACCTCCTCTCACTCATAAAACCCTAATAACACAAAAGAGTGGCGGCAACAAAATCTTTAATTATCTTATATTCGACCATCAAAGAAACAATTACCAGGCTTCAGGAAGGTGTTT
The DNA here is from genome assembly GCA_030686995.1 of Artemisia argyi. Classification (NCBI taxonomy): domain Eukaryota; kingdom Viridiplantae; phylum Streptophyta; class Magnoliopsida; order Asterales; family Asteraceae; genus Artemisia; species Artemisia argyi. Next base: position 96,943,635 of record CM060707.1, on the reverse strand, counting down.
TGGCTCGTGGTTATTGTGTACAAAGGTGGTACGAAGGCTGGTAAAAGGGTAGTGGCGATCGTGGGTACTGGTTTGGTTCGAAGGGTTAAGTTCTAATTCGTTGTGCCCTCTATTTGTTCCTTACAGTCGACCAAAGGTACCACTTTATCGTCTTTATGTTTCTGATTCGATATGTACCTATACGTGTACAAAATGAAAAACATATTTAACGTATGAGTTAAACATGATACGCCTAATGAGATCTATACGTAACATAAAATCATGAACTCGACACTTATATAACGAAAACTAGAACAAGATTAATCGACTATATATATAATTGATCAGTAACAATCACATGAAGTGGAAATATGTATGTATCGATTTGATTTCTGTTTGGGGTTATGTGAATCTGTATCATGTGAAGTTGGTCTTGATCTCTTCCATACGATCTTAAAAACCTGGTACTGCCCTAGTCGAATCATAATAAAGGTATGCATGCATGTCGTTTAATAAGCTAAATAAAAATGTGTTTAGGTGGGTGATTAGATCTGAAACAAGTTAAATAGTGAAGATGTTGCCTCATTATTTCATTGGTGTGCATGGGTGTGAGTGGAATAGTCAAAGAATAACATAACAAAGAATGGTTCAAACAAAGGAGCGTTGAGTTAACATGTGGGCTGTGAAAGAGATGTGGTAATGAGATATTAAACGTGTACATGTGTGTGTATGCATGTGATTGTTTTATGTGTGTGTGAAGCATATGTTACCTTTCCTTATGTTTCGTGATTATTGTGTTTCGAGTGGTCATAAAACATACGTACAAACTGAATAGAGTAGAGGTGGCTACTAAGTGGGAAATGGATTAGAAAATAAGTGGTCACGTTTGAGCTTGTTGATATCGTAAAAAAAATGCATTCGAATATGGGTTGTGTGGATTTGTTTCTCATTAAGTTTGGTCAAAAAAAAAGTCTCGTGGAGTCGTGTAGTTGTGAGTGTGTCTAGGTGTTGGGTTAGAGTCGCGAATATGTAGGTGTATAGGAGAGTGTGTGTATTTTGATCCTATTTTAATTAATCCGAAACTCGTCTAAAGTATTTATTAAAAATGGCTAAAACCCTAAGTGTGTATTAATTAACCCTAATTTGGTCATTAATGATATTTATTACAATTTAAATACTAAACTTGCTTTAATGACATATTAAACCCTAAACTATAATAATTGTCATTATTAACCCTAATGTATGAAAGTTACTACATTTGGCAAGTTACTAAAAGTGGAAAGTTTCTAAAAATAGAAAGAAACCTAAAATGAGTAACCTGATTTAGGATGAGCCTAATAATAATAAGACGATCATTAATTCGTGTAGATTCACTGAAGAAGGATGTGACTTCCTATTCTTATGCTATTATTTCTTTGGCGGTTTAAGGTACAGATATTCTATCCTTTCTCAGTAAGGATTCTAATCTCATGACTTTCGATCCTTGACTTTGATTCGTTTGCTGTGATATGATTCCTTGATATGATTCGTTGATATTATCATTTGATATGATTCTGTTTGCTATCCATTTTGTTTGATTACCTGATTACTATCTCCTGGTTGAGATTCTGTTTGATTATGATATGATTCATTTGTTATCGATATGCTTGTTTGATATGATTCGTTTTGTTCTTATGCCCGAGTTTTTATTCTACTCATGGAGGTACCATGGGCGTGTCAGTGATGGCACCACTGGCATGACACTTTCTGGGGAGGTGTGATTGATCCCTGGCATTCCCTTCTGTTTGATATATGTTCACTACGGCCAATTAGTTATATATGTGTCCAGTCATGAGCTGGCATGTGTATTTTTTTTGATTCAGGGAGTGTATGGATGCATCCTAGGTTCTGTTTTGTTCTGAGAAGATAGTGACTGGCTGTACGTGCCTTGTACCCCTTTCACTTCTGGTACATTCGAGTTAGCTACTCTATGTACACCCTATGAATTGACGGATATGTGATTATGTGATTTGAGACCTATTCGAGTATCTCGTTAGGTCGGCTCGTGGCTTTCCTATGTTTCTTGTGTCTATTCGAGTATCTCGATAGACGCGCCTTTGTTGATACGTACTCTTGATTCTCTTATGATTTGTTTATGCTTGATATATCTATGATGCTTCATTTCATTTGACTTATGATATTCGTTCAGTTATTCGTTGATCTCTTATGCATTTGACAGATGATATTCAGTTCAGCAAAAACTTATGATTTCCTACTTCTTATACTTATATACATTTCATTCATTCGTTTGCTTTGTTATATATCTGTTCACTGGGCTTTTTAAGCTCAGCCGCATTTCCTTTCCTGCGGCAGGTTTTAGGTTGGAAGCTGGGTTTAGGTGAAGAGTGCATAGGAGCTTTAGTGAACTACCCCATGGACTAGAAGCCCATTACATCTGGACTAGTTTTTTTTCTTGGATTAGATTAGTCTTTGTTTAGTTTGTATTTTCTTTTCTTTTATAATTTTAGTATTTCTTTTCTACTTTTATATTTTTCCCTTGTAACCTTTTGTTTTAAGTCTTCCGCTTGCGTTGTATGCTTTGTATGCTTTGATATGTCACCATACTGTAGCGCTCCGGACCCATGTCGGGTTGGGGTGTTACAATTATGGTATCAGAGATCAGGTTGCGACTTGAAGTACCTAAGTTATGGCCTGTGAGTTTTGGACCCTTAGGTTTGCACCTTAGAAGCTTTAGGAATAACTTTGGAAGGTTTTGCCTTAAGTTTCTCCCCTTAAGAGCTTTATTATGACCGGTGAGGATTGGGTAGATATATGATCAGACGTTGGTTTTCTTGCTTCCGTTTTACTCTGATATAAGCCTTTGCTTTTCGTTAAGCTCTTACACAATCAATCATTTCGGAGACTTAGAAGACTTATCAGGATTCGCGACATGTGTTTAGAATGCCTTTAGACTTCGTAGTGTACCTTATAGGTTCTTTCTCTAGAGTTATCCTTTTGAACTTCGATTCCTGATTCGTTTGACATTCGTTTAGATGCCTTTCGTTCGTTCGGAGATTCGTATATGTATGAATCCTACGTGTTCGACACATTCTATGACTTATCCTTATTTTTAATTCCTTCTTCATTGTTAATTTTTGACCTTACCTACTCTACCCCTATGATCGTTTTGTGAATTTTTATCATGTATATTTGATTCGTCCGATGCGTTCTGGATATATTTGGAGACGATTTTGTTGTGCTAATCTGTTTACGTTGGAGATGTTAGATTCGATGTTATTCTGAATTTGGATTTGTTACCTTTCTGACTATTCCTATGGATTTGGTAAATCGTGTTTTTCATGAATACTTGGACAGTTTGTCATAGTATGACATTTTAGTATATTCAGAGACGAAAGAGAAACACGAGGATCATCTTCGTATTTTAAGTTGATATTTCGGCGTTAGAAGAAGCTCTATGTAATATTTCTTGAAAAATAATTTGTTGAAGGGGATGACAGAAGACGTTGAGAAGCTGAGAAGAAATTTGTTTCTACCCAGGCATGAAGATGCTCAGGAACAAGGCGGTGAAAGATTAGCCAAGATGAAAGATAGAAGGAAGCAGCCTGGAGTGAAGTACGCGGTTCTATCAACTCTATTCATCTTAGTTGTACTAATATGTATAGAGTTTCGAAGCAGGAGCTGGACGGGATGGCATGAAGACGGTGGTGACTACATCGGTGATTTCCACGCACGGAAGGAAGGACAACACAAGTAGAGTTGCAGTGGAGCATCAACTAGGACGGCTTGCTTCGAGGATTAGCGGAGATTCTTTCGGCAGGAAATCATTCAAGCTACATGGCACACCTGCAGTGATTGTAGCAGAAAATCGCATTTGAGTTAACACTTTCAGAAGAGGTACAGAAGAGTTAAACGTTTTTGCATTTGAGGAAGTTTTGGCTCGCGACGTGTTAGATCTTGGATTCATTCTTATTCGTACGATTAGGCTACCTATTCCGTTATGCCTTCTGATATGTTTTGATACTCTGATTCGTGATTGGAACGTCAGTATGAATTTGTTACCCATCTTCTTATGAGACTCTTGGTATTTTGATGATTTGATTCGTATTCCTTCGACTTTAGCAAGTTCCTTCGTTCGTTCAGGAATTCGTTAGGAGTTGATGAAGGTTATCGATTAGTTCTACAGCTATGTTTACTTTGTAGGTTTATGTGCATTGTATAGCTCCATGAAGAATATTTTTTTTTCTGTCATCTGTCATCTGCTACACATTTACTTCGCATCCAATTGGATTTGATTTTTATGATTATGTTCTTCTGGGATCGAGTCATGAGAAACTATGTCATTGTGAAGATTTTTGAAAGAACCTCCCCGTGCGTGAGAATAATTGTGGCGATATTTTGTGATTTGCTACGACTCCGTATAACTTTAGTGACTTCAATTTCGCGGACGAAATTTTCTTTTTAGATGGGAAGAATTATAACACCCGGAAAATCAAAAGTGTATAACTAAACTTAACCTAAGTAATTAAATTCATAATACTTGATCCCTAAACGTTTACATGATAAATAAAACTTATGATAATTAAATATATACATTATAGTACACATTTAAATCATATACACGCCTAAACATTATAAGGGCCGAAATTCTTGTTAAGAGTGCATATGAACTAGAACCAATAACATGTCTTTGTACATTATTATATTAAAATTGGCAATAATATATCACAATTCCGTAATTTACGGCACATTCCCTTCTTAACCCCATCTTATTACTCGGTTTCCTCCTTCATTCCCATAACCAAATATCACCTCCTCTCACTCATAAAACCCTAATAACACAAAAGAGTGGCGGCAACAAAATCTTTAATTATCTTATATTCGACCATCAAAGAAACAATTACCAGGCTTCAGGAAGGTGTTTTGGCTCGTGGTTATTGTGTACAAAGGTGGTACAAAGGCTGGTAAAAGGGTAGTGGCGATCGTGGGTACAGGTTTGGTTCGAAGGGTTAAGTTCTAATTCGTTGTGCCCTCTATTTGTTCCTTACAGTCGACCGAAGGTACCACCTTATCGTCTTTATGTTTCTGATTCGATATGTACCTATACGTGTACATGTGTGTGTATGCATGTGATTGTTTTATGTGTGTGTGAAGCATATGTTACCTTTCCTTATGTTTCGTGATTATTGTGTTTCGAGTGGTCATAAAACATACGTACAAACTGAATAGAGTAGAGGTGGCTACTAAGTGGGAAATGGATTAGAAAATAAGTGGTCACGTTTGAGCTTGTTGATATCGTAAAAAAAATGCATTCGAATATGGGTTGTGTGGATTTGTTTCTCATTAAGTTTGGTCAAAAAAAAAAGAAAAAAAAAAGAAAGTCTCGTGGAGTCGTGTAGCTGTGAGTGTGTCTAGGTGTTGGGTTAGAGTCGCGAATATGTAGGTGTATAGGAGAGTGTGTGTATTTTGATCCTATTTTAATTAATCCGAAACTCGTCTAAAGTATTTATTAAAAATGGCTAAAACCCTAAGTGTGTAATAATTAACACTAATTTGGTCATTAATGATATTTATTACAATTTAAATACTAAACTTGCTTTAATGACATATTAAACCCTAAACTATAATAGTTGTCATTATTAACCCTAATGTATGAAAGTTACTACATTTGGCAAGTTACTAAAAGTGGAAAGTTTCTAAAAATAGAAAGAAACCTAAAATGAGTAACCTGATTTAGGATGAGCCTATTAATAATAAGACGATCATTAATTCGTGTAGATTCACTAAAGAAGGATGTGACTTCCTATTCTTATGCTAACATTTCGTTGGCGGTTTATGGTACAGATATTCTATCCTTTCTCAGTAAGGATTCTGATCTCATGACTTTCGATCCTTGACTTTGATTCGTTTGCTGTGATATGATTCCTTGATATGATTCGTTGATATTATCATTTGATATGATTCTGTTTGCTATCCATTTTGTTTGATTACCTGATTACAATCTCCTGGTTGAGATTCTGTTTGATTATGATATGATTCATTTGTTATAGATATGCTTGTTTGATATGATTTGTTTTGTTCTTATGCCCGAGTTTTTATTCTACTCATTGAGGTACCATGGGCGTGTCAGTGATGGCATCACTGGCATGACACTTTCTTGGGAGGTGTGATTGATCCCTGGCATTCCCTTCTGTTTGATATATGTGCACTATGGCCAATTAGTTATATATGTGTCCAGTCATGAGCTGGCATGTGTATTTTGTTTGATTCAGGGAGTGTATGGATGCATCCTAGGTTCTGTTTTGTTCTGAGAAGACAGTGACTGGTTGTACGTGCCTTGTACCCCTTTCACTTCTGGTACATTCTAGTTAGCTACTCTATGTACACCCTATGAATTGACGGATATGTGATTATGTGATTTGAGACCTATTCGAATATCTCGGTAGGTCGGCTCGTGGCTTTCCTATGTTTCTTGTGTCTATTCGAGTATCCGTTAGACGCGCCTTTGTTGATACGTGCTCTTGATTCTCTTATGATTTGTTTATGCTTGATATATCTATGATGCTTCATTTCATTTGACTTATGATATTCGTTCAGTTATTCGTTGATCTCTTATGCATTTGACAGATGATATTCGGTTCAGCAAAAACTTATGATTTCCTACTTCTTATACTTATATACATTTCATTCATTCGTTTGCTTTGTTATATATCTGTTCACTGGGCTTTTTAAGCTCAACCGCATTTCCTTTCCTGCGGCAGGTTTTAGGTTAGAAGCTGGGTTTAGGTGAAGAGTGCATTGGAGCTTTAGTGGACTACCTCATGGACTAGAAGCCCATTACATCTGGACTAGTTTTTTTTCTTGGATTAGATTAGTCTTTGTTTAGTTTGTATTTTCTTTTCTTTTATAGTTTTAGTATTTCTTTTGTACTTTTATATTTTTCCCTTGTAACCTTTTGTTTTAAGTCTTCCGCTTGCGTTGTATGCTTTGTATGCTTTGATATGTCACCATACTGTAGCGCTCCGGACCCATGTCGGGTTGGGGTGTTAAAATTATGGTATCAGAGATCAGGTTGCGACTTGTAGTACCTAAGTTATGGCCTGTGAGTTTTGGACCCTTAGGTTTGCACCTTAGAAGCTTTAGGAATAACTTTGGAAGGTTTTGCCTTAAGTTTCTCCCCTTAAGAGCTTTATTATGACCGGTGAGGATTGGGTAGATATATGATCAGACGTTGGTTTTCTTGCTTCCGTTTTACTCTGATATAAGCCTTTGCTTTTCGTTAAGCTCTAACACAATCAATCGTTTCGGAGACTTAGAAGACTTATCAGGATTCACGACATGTGTTCAGAATGCCTTTAGACTTCGTAGTGTACCTTATAGGTTCTTTCTCTAGAGTTATCCTTTTGAACTTCGATTCCTGATTCGTTTGACATTCGTTTAGATGCCTTTCGTTCGTTCGGAGATTCGTATATGTATGAATCCTACGTGTTCGACACATTCTATGACTTATCCTTATTTTTAATTCCTTCTTCATTGTTAATTTTTGACCTTACCTACTCTACCCCTATGATCGTTTTGTGAATTTTTATCGTGTATATTTGATTCGTCCGATGCGTTCTGGATATATTTGGAGATGATTTTGTTGTGCTAATCTGTTTACGTTGGAGATGTTCAATTTTGTTAGCATTAAAAATATGTATTATGAAGTGATGGTCATTCTCATATTGTAACTTTGTGTCGTGTGTTAAGATTAGTAATAGTTTAGTCATTGGGCCTTGGACTTGGCAAGCTAATATGTTATATGCTATGATTCATAAGCCTAGTCATCTAATCATGTAACCAAGTCCAAGCCCAAGCCCATAGAAAGCCTTAGGGCATCTCATGTATCTTACTATGTAAACACCTCAAAGGCTCATTTGAGGTGTGTGCTTGTGTGTGTATTTGTGTGTGTTTAGCTCTCATCTTTTCCATCTCTCTTTCATATACACGATTCACATATATATACATCAAGTCACCATCTTTCCATCTTTCCTTCTTATTGTGCTTATATTGTGTGTGATAAAGTTGATATATTTAAGGTCCTACAAGTGGTATCAATCGCCTAACAATGATTTAGGAGGGTTTTGAGTTTGTGTATTTCGTTTTTTTAAGCTATTTATCACGTTATTTTTATAAAAGTTCCTCATTTTTCTTGTTTTCTTGGTTTTTAACACTTTTTTGATTACAAACTAGTGTTATAAACCTTCTCTAACAAGAAAGTTTTAATCTTTTTGAAAATTTCTAGCTTAAAAATTCGAATTTGGTTTTTGTACTTGTTTTCGAGATCTCAAAAAGTTTTATAAAAATCATCAAGTTTGAAATTTTCTTCAAGTTTTGGTGTTTTTAAGCCTAGAAGTACAAGAATCTTGGATTACAAACTTCAATTGGGAGTGCTTTTTGCTAAATCAAAAAACAGCCATAGTTTCGAAGTCTCTAGTACTTGTTTTCGCAATCCCTGTTGTTTTCGAGAACACAAGAATCGGCTCCTTTCGTGATCATAGTTGGATACTCGGTACTTTCTCTCTTGTATAAGAAAGAAAATACTTCGACTTTTGGCTTAATTTCGAAATTGTATAATTTCGAAATCTATTTGTGAGATTGCATTCTCGAAAAAATCGAATTTCTTCGAAAACACTTTTTCGCAAACACTGCAAAGTTTCGAGATTACTCAAACTTTCGAGAATACTCAAAGTTTCGCAAACACTGCAAAGTTTCGAGATTACTCAAACTTTCGAGAATAATCACAAGTCTCGCAAACACAGAAGTTTCGTAATCCACAAGGTTTCGCAATCATCAAGCAGATTTTCGCAATCACTCAAGTCTCGCAATCACAGAGTTTCGCAATCCAAGTTTCGCAATCTGAAGTTTCGAAATTCCAAAGTTTCGCAAACCTAAGTTTCGCAAACCAAAGTTTCGCAAACCAAAGTCTCGCAATCAGAAGTTTAGCAATCCTGAAATTTTCGCAATCTCTCAAAAGTTTCGAGAACACAGCAAAATTTCGAAAATTTTGACAAAAGTGAGGTTTTTGACGACCAAACTTCAAACGGTCATAACTTTTGAACCGTAACTCCGTTTTCGACGAATCAGCTGTCAAAACGACCGTGAGACAGAGAAGAACGACACGCTAAATGATTTATCGATTTAGGCGAAGTTTCGAGGCCTAAAAACGCTCCGAGAAGAAGTTATTGAGGTTTTAAGGTTTTAAGTCAAAATTTTCATCACAAAAACTTGCATCAACTCACTCTAAACTCTACTCCTATTTCGTTGGAACGATCCAAGAATCAACTTTATCCATCTACACTTCATCAATGGCATCTCAGCAAGATATTCATGCAGCAGGTGCGGAAAACCGACCTCCTATGCTTGAAAAAGGTGGATATCTCCCATGGACAAGCCGCATGCTTCGTTACATCAAAACTAAGACTGATGGTAACCTCATGCTCAACTCCATTAAGAATGGTCCATTTCAGCCAAGACAAGTTCAAGTTGCCGGTGATCCAAACTCAACAAATCCTACTGAACCATACATGCGTTTACAAACAGAAGAAGATTACACTGATGAAGACAAGGCGCAGATCAAAGCTGATGATATGGCAATGCATCTAATCCAACTTGGATTACCTCGGGAGATCTTTGCTGCGGTCGACAGCTGTGAAACTGCTCATGCTATGTGGGAACGTGTTAGAAGGATTTGTCATGGAACAGAGATTGGACAACAAGACGTTGAGAACAAACTTCTTACTGAATGGGAGAACTTCACATCCACTAAAGGTGAACAGATTGAGTCATACTACACAAGGTTTTGCACGTTGATGAATGAGTTAATCAGAAACAAGTTGACACCTCGAACAATTGCAACAAACATCAAATTCGTCAATAACCTTCCAGAAGAATGGGGTCGTTATGTTACAATTGTTAATCAGACAAAGGACTTACATCAGGTGAATTATGATCAACTCTATGACTTTCTGAAGCAAAACCAAGCTGAGGCTAATGAAGTTAGGAAAGAAAGATTGGCAAAGAATCATGATCCTCTCGCACTAATTGCTAATACACCAACACCATTACAAGTGAACACTCAACAACCATCATCATCCATTCACAACTACATGCAACCATCATGCATTCAACAACCAACACCGGTCTACCAACAACAGTTCTACCCACAACACCAAGAAGTTATTCCACAACAGCAATACCCACACTTCCAAGAACCAGAATTCACTGACAATGATGAAGCTGCTGCAGCATTGACTCAAGCGTTTGCTTTTCTGTCAAAGGCATTCCAAGGACGCTATTCTACACCAGCAAACAACAACCAAAGGATTTCATCGAATACTCGCAACAAGCAGATCGCTCAACCAAGTTTCAATATGGGCAACGGAGGCCAAATGGTTGGAGTTTATGGGAATCAGCAAGGATATGCTAAGGGATTTAATATGGGCAATCAGAATATACAGAATGCAGGTCAGTATGCAGGGAATCAGTATGGTCAGAATGCAGGGAATCAGTTGGGTCAGTTTGTTGGAAATCAGAGGGGTCAGAATGTTGGTAATCAGGCAATGGGTAATCAGAATAGAAATGTTGCAGCTCCAGTAGTTGGGAATTTGGGAAATATGAATCAGGGTAATCCGGTAAAGTGTTTCAACTGCCAGGGTGTAGGTCATATGGCTAGGAACTGTCCTACGAAGCCAAACAAGAAAGATCTAGCATACTTGCAGAAAGCAGTGATGTTGGCACAAAAGGCAGAGGCAGGATTTCAGTTGAATGCAGAGGAGAATGACTTTATGGCTCTTATGGATGACATGGAAGATAGAGAAGATATCGATGCGAACTGCATATTCATGGCGAATCTTCAGGAAGCTAAGTATGACACAGATTCTGACACACTTCCTGTTTATGACACCAATGCACCATCTGAGGTATCTAACTTCAACACATGTCACAATAATGATACATTTGATATGTCTCCTCATGAGGAACAACATTTTGAGAAGCAAGCAACCACTTATGATACATTCCTGGACACACCAAGTAGTAGCAATACTCCTTCAGCAACTCCAGATATGAATCATAATGGAGGCTTCGTTTCACAGCATGCTGAGAATGATGAGGAAACGCGTGCTTTGTTTGAATCATTATTGAATAATTGTCGTATTGAAATTGAGAATGTGCAAAAGGTCAATCGTGATGTTAAGGCCGCGAATGTTAAATTGACCGCTGAGCTTGAGAGTTACAAATCAACCGTTAAAGCTTTTGAATTTCATAACAAAAGATTGTCTGAATTAGAAACTGGTTATCAAAATTCCGTTTCAGAGAAACAACAATTGCAATTTCTGATTTACACGGCAATTTCTGATTTACACACTTGATGTTAATTCTTTCAAAAAGATAAAATCTTTAAACACGGAAATTTCTGATTTACAAAACCAACTTTCTAAACAAAAAACAGCTTATTCCAATCTTGAAAAAGAAATGGATGAGTTGAAAAAGGATTTTGCAAAGAAAGAAGACAAACTTTTGGAAGAAATCGTAGAGTCAGAACACATGATTTCTCATTTAGAGGAATTAGTGGTTAAGTCGGGTCAGTCGAGTCAAACAATGAAAATGATTTCAAATCAAATTAATCCGATTTACCATACGAAACATAAAATGGCTCTTGGTAACAACACCCCTTGTAATCTCAAGAAAGCTCAGCAAGATCAGAATGTTTTGTACAATGGCAATGTGATTTACACCAAACATGATCCTCCCGTCGTTCGGGATTCTGTGCTAACAATTGAACATGTCGAAGAGAGCATTTCTAAAATGAAACAAAAGAACTTGAAACCCATTGATTACAACAAATTGAACAAACTTTCGGGAATCACTTTTGTTCCACAAAAAGAACCGTCTGTGTTTTCCATTAAACGACCATTTGCGAAATTCTTGTCTAAAAAGAAAGTTGTTTCCAAATCTCTTTCAAAATTAGAACAAATGTCCTCTAACAACACTTTTAAAACAAGTGAGGCTAGAGACATTCTCGATGACGTTAAAATGAGAATTCAAGAACTTCAAAATATTGTTAAATCTAAAACTTCCATCGATATTAACAACTGGCATTCTAGTTTTCACATCGAACAGAAAAAGGTGTTTCAAAACGAAATTACTATTCCACTGAATAACATCAGCGCGAGTGTAAAAAATTTTGAACTAGTTTTCTTAAAAGAAATGGCCGACTTTGTCAAGGACCACAAATCCCTGGTAACCGAAGCTAATGATATTCGTGAAAACATGATTGTTTTGGAAAACCTAAATGATTCTCTCTTCGAAGCTGTTATGACCACTGATATTATGTCCCATCATTTTACAAACATACTCTGTTCAAAACGATGAAAGACTGAGAGCTGAGACCTCCGAAATTGTTTCAAAATATGAAAATGCTCTTATAAAGCTTGAAAAAGAAAATGTGTCATGTTTTAAACAACTTGATCGAAAAAAAAAGAATGCGTGCCTTCAAGAACATGAAAGAGCAAAATGATCTTTTGAGGGCTCAGCTTGAACGTCTAAAAGGGAAGGGTGTGGAAACTAAGTTTGCAAAACCATCAACTTCGGAGAAACCAAATGTTTCAAACACGGTTCAAAAACCAAAAATGTCAATTTCGCGGTTTGCTCCAAAAGTCGATGAGAAAAAGGATTTGACAAAACCAGTCACTCCAACACCCTTGCCCCAGCAATGTGAAAATGATAAGATTGTTGAAAAACAAAATTTTTTTGCTGAAAGAAACAAAAATGTGATTTCACCTGGCTCTTCTAAGTATAGTACACCAAATAAGACAACAAAAACTGTTAATGAGTCTGTTGGTTCTAATGACATGGTCCTCAATCATCATCTAGAAGAAGCTAGAAAAAAGGCACAACATCGAAAAAACGGAATTTTAGGTGCAAAACCTAGTGTGATGAATTCTACAAGATTCCAAAGCACCGCTAGTAGTAGTAAACCATTACCTAGGAACTTTCAACAAAATACTAGGGATTGGCTTGCATCTAAGAGTAGTGGCACAAATAAGAATACTAGGAAAGTAGAATGCAACACAAAGAATTCCAAATCAAGTGTCAAGACCCAATCCACTAAGACACCAAATCAAAACAAACCCATTGATAATAAGCAAGAGGTTAAGAAACCTAATAGGTGGACATCTAAAGAATGTAGTTTTTCCAAGACTGAGACTTCCGCTGCATCTGATAAGAAAACTACATCTAGATCTTACCTTAGGTGGATTCCTACGGGGAAAGTTTTTAAAACAGTTGGTCTTAGGTGGATTCCCACAGGAAAGATTTTTGATAGTTGCACCAAGACAAATAATAGCGATAATCTTCAGGATAAGAAAGTAGAAACCACAACAACCGTTGATAGTCAACACCCTCAAAGTGATGATTCATGTACTTCTAACACTGTTATTTGTGAAACCTCTTCATCTTTGGTTGCAGGTGCTTCAACTATCTCAGAACCCAGTTCTTCAGAGGGTTCAAATTCTGTAAATTCTATAAAATCATTCTTTCAATCTTCTATTTTTGATTTTCCATTTCTTTTATAAGAACAAAAACAAAATACAAAAATATAAAATTTCAAAAAAATCAAAAACAATATAAAATCAAAAAATCCAAAAATATTCTTCTCACGACATGTCTCTCGTATAAATCAATATTCTGTACGTTTCTAGAAATGTCATTCAACAATGATACGGACATGTACAGATGCTTGAGCGGGAGTTCTTTTTTTTTTAATGTTTTTCTAAAACATGTCGTTTCTCAAAAATTTCTTCACAATGGCTTTCGTATACTTCAGTACGAAACCCGGACCCTAATGATGACTTCTGATTATTTTCAAATCAAGGACTCGTACGTTCAATGACTAACTCTTTTTCAAAAAGTTCGAGTCTAAACAAACGAAAAAGATTTCAAGCATAAACTCGTTTTCAAAACAAAATTCTTGAGCACTTTTTCAAGATTGTTCAAAAGATTTCTCAAAATCTCTCAAAATTAGTGCTCAAGATAACTCCCTCAAAACCCTTAAGTAATTTTAAATATGCTATCATTAAGGGGGAGTTCAAAAACAAAAATGTTCCAAATTCATGCAAATCTGTCTTTCTCTCCAAAAAGCCTTTTATTAATCAGTTGATATCAAAAATATCACGATATGCTATTTTTGAGGGGGAGAAGACATGATTAAAATGTGATCAAAGATGTGTAAAGATTGTGACTGAATCTCAAAAGAGCTAGACTCAGAATGTACCGATGAATTGACGAAGCTTAAAATGTCAGTAATCGAAAAGACTTGTCCTGGACGGGTAATAATTTCAAGCTAGTCTAACTAGTGATGTAAGCGTGTCTCGAATAGGACTTGTCTGAGTAGAGTGTACCATATCGAGAGACTTTCTTTGGACTTGACCAGGACGGGTAATAATTTCAAGCTAGTCTAACTAGTGATGTAAGCGTGTCTCGAATCGGTCATGTTCACTGAAAGTGGATCAATTCAAAAAGTGCAAACTCCTCCCACATGTGCAAATTTCTTAAAAATTACATGAGCACATGTGAAGGGGGAGTCCTTCAAAAGAAATGCTAAACTCTCGAAGTGTCAACAAAATTTGTTTTATATTCATAAACACTTTGAGAGATTTTCTATAAATGGTTTCATGGCAATGATAGGACAATCATGGAGTTATAAGGTGACTAAGGTTAGGAAAAACCGTCCTATGATCCGCCAGAGCCGGAGGGATCTACCCAAGGACAAATCCAATAGATTAGAATTAGAAGTCCTTAGGTATGATTGAAAAAAGGAGAAAAAGAGAATGGAGAAAGAAGGGGTTGAAGAATTAAAAAGAAAAGTTATGATAAAGGGTGAAAAGAAATAGCCCTCCAAATGTTCAACCTTAGGGCAGACACCGGGTACAACTCATATGCTACTGGCTGTTACCAACGTGACACCGGTATTGAAGACAAAGACGTCATGGACCCAGTGACACACTGCACTAAACCTTCTTAACCACTCAAGTTCTCTTAAAAGAGCTTGTTTCATTCTCACGGGGAACCGGTGTAATCTATCGACCTGTCTCTTAGAGATGGTTGATATTGAAACAGGAGACCTCTCCCTAGTCTCCGCATAGGAAACCAAATGTGCACTTATCGAGTCTAGAGCCCCGAGATTCATCATAAGATCTCATAGGAACACATGATATTTCTACACTGGTTGTTCAACATTAAGGATGCCAGATGTAAACTTTAGAGTCCTACGCAGATCTTAGCAATCTGCCAGAACATTTATGAGAGGATTCACATTTGTGATTCTCAATGATTGAATGGAAATTCCTGCCAGGGTCAACATCAAGCAGCCCTGACAGCAGGTCACTTCGGTAATTCTTTATGGGTTACGCTTAGTGTTCGCGGTGGTTTCAAACGGTCTACAGTCGTGGAGTGATCCCCAGCGACTCACCCAGTCATTGAGCTACTAAGTAGGTCTTGTAAGCTCTCTCGAGAGTATCTAACATGGGAACGACCTTGGTAAGGGTTAGAAGGAGTCTTCACACTATGCTGTTGACGATCTCTAATTCTTATCTGTAAGTACCGGATGTTTTATTGCTAACTGTTTATATGCAGGAACACTTCATCTCCATGGCGACAGATTCCACATGCTCATACATGCATCTCGAAGTCAAAGGAAAGTTCTCGCAAAGATCAAAGCAAAGAAAGGTTCAAAGAAAGATTCTACGCAATGTGAAAGAATCTACAAAAGTAAAGTGACAAAGATCTGTGTGAAAGAACGGGAACTACAAATGCATGTATCACAAAGACTGAAGATGTATGAGCATGTTGGAATGGCAGACAACCACCACAGACGCAGAAGTGACAAAAGGAACAAAGAACGATGAAAAAATTAGTTATCAAAGATCACAAAGCATGAAGGAACAAAGACTAAAGACTATTCTACAACGACACACAAAGTTAAAGACAAAGAACACGGAAGATCCACTCACATGGAGCATCATTCGAATGACCACCCCTTAGGGGGAGATTGTTAGCATTAAAAATATGTATTATGAAGTGATGGTCATTCTCATATTGTAACTTTGTGTCGTGTGTTAAGATTAGTAATAGTTTAGTCATTGGGCCTTGGACTTGGCAAGCTAATATGTTATATGCTATGTTTCATAAGCCTAGTCATCCAATCATGTAACCAAGTCCAAGCCCAAGCCCATAGAAAGCCTTAGGGCATCTCATGTATCTTACTATATAAACACCTCAAAGGCTCATTTGAGGTGTGTGCTTGTGTGTGTATTTGTGTGTGTTTAGCTCTCATCTTTTCCATCTCTCTTTCATATACACGATTCACATATATATACATCAAGTCACCATCTTTCCATCTTTCCTTCTTATTGTGCTTATATTGTGTGTGATAAAGTTGATATATTTAAGGTCCTACAGATTTGATGTTATTCTGAATTTGGATTTGTTACCTTTCTGACTATTCCTATGGATTTGGTAAATCGTGTTTTTCATGAATACTTGGACAATTTGTCATAGTATGACATTTTAGTATATTCAGAGACGAAAGAGAAACACGAGGATCATCTTCGTATTTTCTGTTGATATTTCGGCGTTAGAAGAAGCTCTATGTAATATTTCTTGAAGAGTAATTTGTTGAAGGGGATGACAGAAGACGTTGAGAAGCTGAGAAGAAATTTGTTTCTACCCAGGCATGAAGATGCTCAGGAGCAAGGCGGTGAAAGATTAGCTGAGAAGAAATATGTATAGAGTTTCGAAGCAGGAGCTGGACGGGATGGCATGAAGACGGTGGTGACTACATCGGTGATTTCCACGCACGGAAGGAAGGACAACACAAGTAGAGTTGCAGTGGAGCATCAACTAGGACGGCTTGCATGGAGGATTAGCGGAGATTCTTTCGGCAGGAAATCATTCAAGCTACATGGCACACCTGCAGTGATTGTGGCAGAAAATCGCATTTGAGTTAACACTTTCAGAAGAGGTACAGAAGAGTTAAACGTTTTTGCATTTGAGGAAGTTTTGGCTCGCGACGTGTTAGATCTTGGATTCATTCTTATTCGTACGATTAGGCTACATATTCCGTTATGCCTTCTGATATGTTTTGATACTCTGATTCGTGATTGGAACGTCAGTATGAAATTGTTACCCATCTTCTTATGAGACTCTTGGTATGTTGATGATTTGATTCGTATTCCTTCGACTTTAGCAAGTTCCTTCGTTCGTTCAGGAATTCGTTAGGAGTTGATGAAGGTTATCGATTAGTTCTACCGCTATGTTTACTTTGTAGGTTTATGTGCTTTGTATAGCTCCTTGAAGAATATTTTTTTTTTCTGTCATCTGTCATCTGCTACACATTTACTTCGCATCCAATTGGATTTGATTTTTATGATTATGTTCTTCTGGGATCGAGTCATGAGAAACTATGTCATTGTGAAGATTTTTGAAAGAACCTCCCCGAGCGTGAGGATAATTGTGGCGATATTTTGTGATTTGCTACGACTCCGTATAACTTTAGTGACTTCAATTTCGCGGACGAAATTTTCTTTTTAGATGGGAAGAATTATAACACCCGGAAAATCAAAAGTGTATAACTAAACTTAACCTAAGTAATTAAATTCATAATACTTGATCCCTAAACGTTTACATGATAAATAAAACTTAGGATAATTAAATCTATACATTATAGTACACATTTAAATCATATACACGCCTAAACATTATAAGGGCCGAAATTCTTGTTAAGAGTGCATATGAACTAGAACCAATAACATGTCTTTGTACATTATTATATTAAAATTGGCAATAATATATCACAATTCCGTAATTTACGGCACATTCCCTTCTTAACCCCATCTTATTACTCGGTTTCCTCCTTCATTCCCATAACCAAATATCACCTCCTCTCACTCATAAAACCCTAATAACACAAAAGAGTGGCGGCAACAAAATCTTTAATTATCTTATATTCGACCATCAAAGAAACAATTACCAGGCTTCAGGAAGGTGTTTTGGCTCGTGGTTATTGTGTACAAAGGTGGTACGAAGGCTGGTAAAAGGGTAGTGGCGATCGTGGGTACTGGTTTGGTTCGAAGGGTTAAGTTCTAATTCATTGTGCCCTCTATTTGTTCCTTATAGTCGACCAAAGGTACCACCTTATCGTCTTTATGTTTCTGATTCGATATGTACCTATACGTGTACAAAATGAAAAACAGATTTAACGTATGAGTTAAACATGATACGCCTAATGAGATCTATACGTAACATAAAATCATGAACTCGACACTTATATAACGAAAACTAGAACAAGATTAATCGACTATATATATAATTGATCAGTAACAATCACATGAAGTGGAAATATGTATGTATCGATTTGATTTCTGTTTGGGGTTATGTGAATCTGTATCATGTGAAGTTGGTCTTGATCTCTTCCATACGATCTTAAAAACCTGGTACTGCCCTAGTCGAATGATAATAAAGGTATGCATGCATGTCGTTTAATAAGCTAAATAAAAATGTGTTTAGGTGGGTGATTAGATCTGAAACAAGTTAAATAGTGAAGATGTTGCCTCATTATTTCATTGGTGTGCATGGGTGTGAGTGGAATAGTCAAAGAATAACATAACAAAGAATGGTTCAAACAAAGGAGCGTTCAGTTAACATGTGGGCTGTGAAAGAGATGTGGTAATGAGATATTAAACGTGTACATGTGTGTGTATGCATGTGATTGTTTTATGTGTGTGTGAAGCATATGTTACCTTTCCTTATGTTTCGTGATTATTGTGTTTCGAGTGGTCATAAAACATACGTACAAACTGAATAGAGTAGAGGTGGCTACTAAGTGGGAAATGGATTAGAAAATAAGTGGTCACGTTTGAGCTTGTTGATATCGTAAAAAAAATGCATTCGAATATGGGTTGTGTGGATTTGTTTCTCATTAAGTTTGGTCAAAAAAAAGTCTCGTGGAGTCGTGTAGTTGTGAGTGTGTCTAGGTGTTGGGTTAGAGTCGCGAATATGTAGGTGTATAGGAGAGTGTGTGTATTTTGATCCTATTTTAATTAATCCGAAACTCATCTAAAGTATTTATTAAAAATGGATAAAACCCTAAGTGTGTATTAATTAACCCTAATTTGGTCATTAATGATATTTATTACAATTTAAATACTAAACTTGCTTTAATGACATATTAAACCCTAAACTATAATAATTGTCATTATTAACCCTAATGTATGAAAGTTACTACATTTGGCAAGTTACTAAAAGTGGAAAGTTTCTAAAAATAGAAAGAAACCTAAAATGAGTAACATGATTTAGGATGAGCCTATTAATAATAAGACGATCATTAATTCGTGTAGATTCACTGAAGAAGGATGTGACTTCCTATTCTTATGCTATTATTTCGTTGGCGGTTTAAGGTACAGATATTCTATCCTTTCTCAGTAAGGATTCTGATCTCATGACTTTCGATCCTTGACTTTGATTCGTTTGCTGTGATATGATTCCTTGATATGATTCGTTGATATTATCATTTGATATGATTCTGTTTGCTATCCATTTTGTTTGATTACCTGATTACTATCTCTTGGTTGAGATTCTGTTTGATTATGATATGATTCATTTGTTATGGATATGCTTGTTTGATATGATTCGTTTTGTTCTTATGCCCGAGTTTTTATTCTACTCATGGAGGTACCATGAGCGTGTCAGTGATGGCACCACTGGCATGACACTTTCTGGGGAGGTGTGATTGATCCCTGGCATTCCCTTCTGTTTGATATATGTGCACTATGGCCAATTAGTTATATATGTGTCCAGTCATGAGCTGGCATGTGTATTTTGTTTGATTCAGGGAGTGTATGGATGCATCCTAGGTTTTGTTTTGTTCTGAGAAGACAGTGACTAGCTGTACGTGCCTTGTACCCCTTTCACTTCTGGTACATTCGAGTTAGCTACTCTATGTACACCCTATGAATTGACGGATATGTGATTATGTGATTTGAGACCTATTCGAGTATCTCGTTAGGTCGGCTCGTGGCTTTCCTATGTTTCTTGTGTCTATTCGAGTATCTCGTTAGACGCCCCTTTGTTGATACGTGCTCTTGATTCTCTTATGATTTGTTTATGCTTGATATATCTATGATGCTTCTTTTCATTTAACTTGTGATATTCGTTCAGTTATTCGTTGATCTCTTATGCATTTGACAGATGATATTCGGTTCAGCAAAAACTTATGATTTCCTACTTCTTATACTTATATACATTTCATTCATTCGTTTGCTTTGTTATATATCTGTTCACTGGGCTTTTTAAGCTTAGCCGCATTTCCTTTCCTGCGGCAGGTTTTAGGTTGGAAGCTGGGTTTAGGTGAAGAGTGCATAGGAGCTTTAGTGGACTACCCCATGGACTAGAAGCCCATTACATCTGGACTAGTTTTTTTTCTTGGATTAGAATAGTCTTTGTTTAGTTTGTATTTTCTTTTCTTTTATAGTTTTAGTATTTCTTTTGTACTTTTATATTTTTCCCTTGTAACCTTTTGTTTTAAGTCTTCCGCTTGCGTTGTATGCTTTGTATGCTTTGATATGTCACCATACTGTAGCGCTCTGGACCCATGTCGGGTTGGGGTGTTACACTTGCTCTCTTCAAATATTTTTGTAGCAAAGATTTCCATAGCTCGTTCCCTTGGTGCTCTCAAATGAGGGGGAGCATACATCAAGGGGGAGCATTCTACCCGTTTAAACTTCCCTCATGAAGCTTACTCGGCTTAACCTTTTTAATTTTACAAAAAGGGGGAGAAGAGAAATGTAAACTCTATAATACTTGTCTAAAAACAAGTTTTAGATATATTGAGTTTAAGGTTTTGTAATAATCAAAAAGGGGGAGATTGTTGACATAAATAATGCCTAAAAACATTATTAACATGTTATCAATATCTCTATGTTTTAATTATCACAAAATATAAACTCATAGAACTAAAACTTGTGACATAAACAAGTATTTAGTGATTAATATTTCTCTTTACATTCAAATCACTTAAGGTATGAATAAACAAAGTGTTTAGTGCAATTTATGATCAAAGGGGTATTTAATTAACTAATGCAAAGTTTATTTAATTATATAAACATATTATAAATTTTTGAAAAACACTTTTGGTAATAAAGAAAAATGTTTTATTCATACTAAATATAAGAATTCAAATTTTTAACCAAAATCAGTTAGTTTTTCACCAAATAAACTTTCCCCACTAAAAGACAAAGATTCTGGCCGTTTCAGCTGGGCGGCCCCCTTAATTATAAGGGGCGGTCCCCTTAAAATTAAGGGGACCGGCCACGCTCCTCTGTCAGAATCTTTTGCCTATAAATACCACCTTAAACCTGAATTTTTTCCTCACCTTTTGCACTACAGAACTTTCTGTTCTAGATCTCCATTTCCAATCTATAAATCCTTTGATCATATATTCTTAAATCTTTGTTTCAATGTGATCCAAACATCATCCCATCAAGTGCAAGAGAAGAATACTTCTATCCCTCAAGACAAGAAGTATTACAACTTGTTGTGATCTCCACATCTAAGTTGTTAGTGTATCATCATTGTTATTATTTCATTGTGTGAATAGTTGTGAATATTGTTAGAAGATAGTGTAGTGTGATATATAGTGTGATTGGTTAGAAGAATAGGTGTGAAGAAGATTGGTGTGTAGAAGAATAGGTGTGAAGAAGATTGGTGTGTAGAAGATTGGTGTGAAGAAGTGGTGTGACGAAGTAGTGAATAGGTGTGAACTAGTTGTGTAGAAGTTGTGAAGTTATTGTGGTGTGTAAATTGGTGTGTAAGGTTTTCTCCGCCATAAGGGAGCTTGTTGATATAGTGAAGAAAACTCTCGAGTTAGGTGCTCGGGGAGTGGAGTAGGGCAAGGAAGGTGACCTTGTAGCCGAACCACTATAAATCTCTTGTCTCTCGGTTCGATCTTTCCAACCCTTATCTATTTCTTTACTTACGTTATTATTACTTTATTGTACATATTTAGCGTTGTTCATATTGTGTACGACTTGATTTCATATAGCATCGAATCTATATTTTATAAAACAAAGAAAACTTTTAAACAAAATTTTATAACATTTTAAAAACGACGTAAAACTATTCAACCCCCCCCCCTTCTAGTTTTCCACACATCCCATGTGGTGATGGATCCCGCGGGTAAACGCTCAAGCCATTGACTAGCTTGATCCCGTAGAGAGAATTGGAATAGGCGTAATCGGGTTGTCTCTCTAGTTTCAACATCTAAGTCTATGGAATCTACGATTTTAAGGAAGTCCTTAAGATGTTGGTTTGGATCTTCAGAATGAAGTCCATGAAATGCACATCCGCTTTGCACCAACCGGATGGTGTCGGATCGCAAGGGGGTCACATTGGCTCCGGTGAGCTCAATGGTGTTTCGGTAGCCTTGGTGGCTAGGTCGGGAATACTCTCCTAAGGTTCGGGGCCTAAGAGGTTCTAGTGGTGGGTTTTGTAATGGTGGGATGACGGGTTCAAGGATGTTCCCATCGTCCATGATGTCGGGTGGTGAAGAGTTATGAACAAAAACACAAAGAAATAAGATAGACTAAAGAAAACCTAGACAATAACTATTCCCCGGGCTGCGGCGCCAAAAACTTGATACGTCGGGATCGCACCAGGTTTTACCTGTCAAGGGATCTTGAGAAGCTTACAACCCCCACCAGGCAGTGTACCTGATCGTTGTAGTATAGTATAGTAACAAGTACCGGGGGATTGATCGTTCAGCTAGGAATAGTGTCGCTAGAATTAGAAAACCTAAATACTAGTTCTAAAGATGAGGGATGATTATTTTTGTATTTTTTTTATATTTTTTAGAAAGCAAGTAAAAATCTCGGATTTGAAGGATTTTGGCGGAATTAGTTGCTAGTCAACTAACCCAATACTAAAGATGCAATCAAAATAAAACACTAGAAATGAAAATAAACTAAATTAACTAAGGTTGTGAGCAATAAGTGGAGAAGTTGTGTTTACATAGATTTCACTACTCCCTAGATATCTTTTACACGTTAATTACTTGTTATAGTTGCGTGGATGACGGATTGTATTCCTTAATACCATTCATGGGGTGGCGCACTTAATTCCCCAATCCTATGAGTGCCTACTTCACTCCTATGTCGAGCCGGCTAAGAAGCTCCTAACATGGGATCATTAGAATTTACTCATGCATTAAATACAACCAAGAAAACCTAGTGCACGTCAGTTCATGTTTCCTAAGACGTTCAAGCATGTTACCAATTGGAGATCTGCCAGTTTTCTTAAGCCTAACATCGAAATCATTCATCCAATACAACCATAAACAAGTAATCAACACATAATTAACATCTAGGTTTCATTAGATCCAAGCAAACACAAGATAGATCTAGCCTAGCATGATGGAATTAAGACAAGAACAAGATATAGACAACCAACACATAGACATATTGATTGAATTAAAAGAATACTTATCTCAATTACACATGAAAGGGTTCAAGGGCTGAGAACCCTTGAAAAACCTGTAAAATTCGTACCAAGTTCGGCCTTAGGGTTTCTCCAAAACTTCTCTTTTTTTTATGAATGAAAATTAGAAAACTATATATAGGAAATTGAGGCTGACGGCGTCAAGACAAAATTGGTGACGCCGTCATCTCGCCGCCAAAATACTTCTCAGACTGCCTTGATCTACTTTTGACGCCGTCACGCATTTTACTCTTGACGCTCTACCTCGTGACGCCTTCAATTCTGTACTGGGCCGTCATGAAAATTACTCTTGACGCCGTCAGAATTTCTTTCTTGACGCCGTCACCTACTGTTCCCAGCAAGGAAAATTAAGTCTTTGGTGTTTTCTTCACTTTTATGCTCCAAAAACATCCGAATTGCTTCCTTTTCCAGATTTCTCTCCCAAAGTACCTAAAATCACAAAAGGAACGATTTAGGGCAATATTTGATCAAATAAATTCAATTCCGGGCTTAAATGACCCCCTAAAAACGTTTCATTTTTCGCCTCATCACTTCGACAAGTTCCATCGTTTCCACAGAATCTCGAACGACGGGTGGATCATGTTTGGTGTAAATCACATTACCATTACACAAAACATTCTGTTCTTGCTGAGCTTTCTTGAGATTACAAGGATTTGGGTTACCAAGAGCCATTTTATTTTTCGTATGGTAAATCGGATTAGTTTGATTTGAAATCATTTTCATTGTTTGACTTAACTGACCCGACTTAACCACTAATTCTTCTAGATGTGCAATCATGTGTTCTGACTCTATGATTTCGTTCAAAAGTTTATCTTCTTTTTTTGCAAAGTCCTTTTTCAACTCATCCCTTTCTTTTTCAAGATTAGTATAAGCTGTTTTTTGTTTTGAAAGTTGGTTTGTTAACTTAGAAATTTCTTGTTTTAAAGAGTTAATGGTTTTTGTTGAACTTATTTCAAGATTATCAAACTTGTTTTTCCATTCCCTATTTTTAACAAGTAACTTCTTATAACTAATTTCAAGTTCTGACTCGCGTTCTTTGTGAATTTGAAAACTTTTTGCATTTTCCTTGTATCTCTCAAGCTCAGTGGTCAATTTCTCTTTCGCGGCCTTAACATCGCGATTGACCTTTTTCACTTTTTCGATTTCAATACCACAATTATTTAATAATGATTCAAATAAAGCACGTGTTTCCACATCATTCTCAGCATGCTGTGAAACGAAGCCTCATTATGATTCACATCTGGAGTTGTTGAAGGAGTATTGCTACTACTTGGCGTGTCCAGGTATGTATCATAAGTGGGTGCTAGCTTCTCAGAATGTTGTTCCTCATGAGGAGACATATCAAATATATCATTATTGTGACATGTGTTGAAGTTGGATACCTCAGATGGTGCATTGGTGTCATAAACAGGAAGTGTGTCAGAATCCGTGTCATACTTAGCTTCCTGAAGATTCGCCATGAATATGCAGTTCGTATCGATATCCTCTCGTTCTTCCATGTCATCCATAAGAGCCATAAAATCATTTTCCTTTGCATTCAACTGAAACCCTGCCTTTTCCTTTTGTGCCAACAGCACTGCTTTCTGCAAGTACTCTAGATCTTTCTTGTTCGGCTTAGTAGGACAGTTCCTTGCCATATGACCTACACCCTGACAGTTGAAACACTTTACCGGATTACCCTGATTTACATTTCCCAGATTCCCAACAACTGGAGCTGCGACATTCCTATTCAGATTTCCCATTGCCTGATTACCAACATTCTGACCCCTCTGATTTCTAACAAACTGACCCATCTGATTCCCTACATACTGACCATATTGATTCCCTGCATACTGACCTGCATTTTGCATATTCTGATTACCCATATTAAATCCAGTAGCATATCCCTGCTGATTCCCATAAACTCCAACCATTTGGCCTCCGTTGCCCATATTGAAACTCGGCTGAGCAATCTGCTTGTTGCGAGTGTTCGATGAAATCCTTTGGTTGTTATTAGTTGGTGTAGAATAACGTCCTTGGAATGCCTTTGTCAGAAAAGCAAATGCTTGTGTCAAGGCTGCAGTAGCTTCATCATTGTCAGTGAATTCTGGTTCTTGGAACTGTGGGTATTGTTGTTGTTGAATAACATGTTGTTGCTGTGGGTAGAACTGTTGTTGGTAGACAGGTGTTTGTTGTTGAATGTATGATGGTTGCATGTAGTTGTGAGTTGAAGATGATGATGGTTGTTGTGTGTTCACAGGTAAAGGTGCTGGTGTATTAGCCATTAATGCAAGAGGATCATGCTTTTTAGCTAGTAATTTGGCCCTTACTTCATTAACTTCATCTTGATTTTGCTTCAAGAAGTCATACAGCTGATCATAAGTTACTTCATGCAAATTCTTTGTCTGATAGACACTAGTGACGTATCTTCCCCATTCTGGTTGCAACTCATTTAGAAAAATGGTGTTGTTAGCATTATTTGTCTGACTGAGGTTGTGTCTTGATAAATCATTCATGATCTTACAGAACCTGTGGTAGTACGTCTCTATGGATTCACCAGGAATTGAAGTAAACTTGCGAAGTTCCTTAAGCAATTGTGTTTCCATTTCCTGTTTCCCGATGTTTGTCCCATACATTAACCTCTTGAATCTTTCCCAGATAGCATGAGCACTTACTTCACTATCAACAGTAGTATAAATGGTTTCAGGTAAACCAAGATCGATGTAATAAAATGCCTGATCATCAACTTCAATCTGTTTTATGTCTTCCACAGTGTATTTAGTCTCATTCTGATCTCTATAGAATGGTTGCATGGGTGGGGTTCCATTTGGATCTCCAGGGTCTAGTACTTGTATTGGTTTGAAGGGTCCATCCACAATGTATTTGACAAGAAATTTTCCATTTGGTTTGCTCTTAAGATAGCGCATCATACGACTAGCCCACTGTGAGTATCCACCCTTTGACAGCATGGGAGGTCAGTTTTCGGCACTGGCTGAATGAATGTCTTGCTGAGTTTCCATTGATAGATAATAAAGTTGATCTTGGATCGATTCAATGAAGTAGGAGTTGTGTTTAGTGTAAGTTGATGCAAGTTTTTATGGTGAAAAATTTGATCTAAAACCTTAAAACCTCAATAACTTCCGTTCGGAGTGGATTTGGGCCTCGAAGCTTGGGTTGAATGATCTTTTGATTATTCAACGTGTCCTTCTTCTCTGTCTCACGGTCGTTTTGACAGCTAATTCGTCGAAAACAGAGTTACGGTTCAAAAGTTATGGCCATTTGAAGTTTGGTTGTCAAAAAGTCAAATTCTTATGCGTAAACCTTGAACTTATGCGTAAACATTAAACTTAAGCGTAAAGAGTAAACTTAGGCGTAAACATAATCTTATGCGTAAAGCAAATGTTATGCGTCAACAAAAGTTATGCGTAAACAGTAATCTTATGTGTAAGAAAATACTTAAGCGTAAAATTAGTAGTTTATGCGTAAACTATGTGTTTATCCGTAAGATTTATATTACGCGTAAGGTTTAGCTTGTGCGTAAGATCTTTACGCGAAAGGTATGTAACCAAATCTTTCACATTTATCCAAGTGAGTAAGATATCCTGTAACAACCCGCATTTTCAGGACATTTCTCCTATTCACTATTCATCATTTACTATTCATCATTTTACTATTCATCATTTTCGGAGTCCGTTTGTGATTCTGAGAAGCATTAATATTCATGTGACACTATTCATTCCCGAAGGGAAATCACTATTCATGATCATCGTTCGTCTTTAAGTAAACTGAGTTTATGAGTCTTCAAATTCGCGTAACCAATGTGGTTTGGCTGCAAATTCATGCATCATTCATTA
This sequence comes from Artemisia argyi, assembly GCA_030686995.1. Taxonomy (NCBI): domain Eukaryota; kingdom Viridiplantae; phylum Streptophyta; class Magnoliopsida; order Asterales; family Asteraceae; genus Artemisia; species Artemisia argyi. The sequence continues at coordinate 96,916,237 of CM060707.1, read as the reverse complement.
ATGACACTTCATATAGACTGGAGCAGTCTACAACTCATCATCACATTAGATAATGCACGGATATGCATTATTTCTATATACGTATGCTTAATTTGTAATTAACGTTACCACTCAGTTTTTACTACGAACGTATACCCGATACTCCCGCCTACGATCCTAATATATTTTCATACTCGTTATAATGATATAAAAATTATATTATTAATTTACCCGGTGTTTTGAAATCAATTACTATATTTCACGGTCGGAGCTTATTACTCCGTCGGTTTGCGTTATTTCAATTCAATAATTATTCTAACACCCGATTCTTGCAAGGAATAATATTTTACAACATTTACAACTTCGTCATATTTTATTTTATCTCGTTACGAATTACTTTTAGATAACTCGGTACCCGGTAACACCTAATACACCACAAAAACCAACTAATACTTACATATCTAGACAAGCTCATTAATTTAGCCACAAAACACATCCCTTGTTTTACTCCTTGTGCCCCCCCCCCCCCCCCCCCCTAGCCCCCTAAACCATGCGCTAATTAATTATAAAAGACCATAAAGACTTTCAAGGAATATATAAACTTCATTTTTCATCACATTCTTCATTTACACATCAAAACACTAGAAAACTTTTCATCTATTTCTCTCTTAGTGTATGGATCGGCCAAACAAGATCAAGAAGGAGAAACCATTAATTTTTCAAGATCAAGGTGTTTAACAAGTCATAGTATTGATCTAGTTTGGGTTTTGAAATAAAAACCTCAAGATTATTAAATTTTCTTGCTCAAAAATCATCAAATCTTCAAGTAAGTTACCAACAATCTTTCTTACTCTTTTAAACATCTACTTCATATATTTTCTTGATCTAGTAACAAAAACATGCAAATATACTATGATCCATACCACCTATTGTTTATTTTTGTTTATAAACATAGATCTACAATTTTTATTAGCAATCTCATGAGATCCACCATTTTTGGTGATGTTTAGGAACCCATGACACCCTAAGAAGGTGTATGGTAGGATTGAGTAATTGTGGAGTTGATTTGGAGTAGTTTGGTAAAGATTTGAACAAAGTTAGTAACTAGGAAACTAAGATTTGACAAATTTTCAAAGCTACTGTCCATTTTTGTTAAACATGGGAAAATCAGTGGGTTTTGTGTAACTTTGGACCAAAGATTTAGAAAATACATTCCGAGACGAAACTATGGCCGAAAACGGGGATAAAATCCGAGTTACGACGAAAAAGATATGCTATTTTCTTGATTAATGACGAAAACTATATTTTCTGAAAATATGGAATCTGTCCCATTTTTCTAGCTAGGAAAACTGAGATTTAATGATATCTAGGCTAGCCGAGATCTTAAGAAACCTAAAGTACACTTGATTACCTTCGCAGGGATATAAAGAACATAGAAAACGGGCTCATAACGAAAAAGATACAAGTGTTTGAAATCCGACGATATATATATATTTCCATCAGCTTTTCTATTACAATTTTTGCCGCAAAACTGTCTTTGCGAGACACCACCTTCTCGGCTGTTTTTCTCCATGATTGGTATGGTTTGAGTCCGAGCCGTAGTTAAGTAAAATCAAGTATTCCCAGCAAGCTTTTCAAATCAATTGGCCGTTTGATTATTGGACTCGTAACGAATAAACTACGACCTCATCTATAAACCCGATAAACTATATATACTTTTGACAGCTTTTACTATAATAGAATTTTCTAAGTGTTGAACATAATACTTTCAAGTAACAACAATGAGAGTCGAATTTTCTTATCGATCAAGACCCGTATAACCAAAAGTTAAATGACACAACTTCAAGATATTGTTACAAGGTTTTCAAAAACGCCGAGTTTCATCACTAACCCTTAACGTAAAACATTTCGCGACTAGTTTTGCGAGGCTATTTTGGGCATATTTTCAAGTAATAAAAATGTTATTTTTGCGACGAAAACCTTATATTTGCCGATAGAACACCAAACGAGGATCGTGGAGTACCATTTCAACATATTTACATGAAAAGTGGTTATTAACTTAACGAGACGTCAAAAACGTATTTTTCGACGATAAACATTATTTTCAACTTTCATGAGTGGTATCGATAACATACGTATTTGCATGTGTAGCATTATTTCATTTCTTACATTAGATCATATCATTCATGTTAGGTTACGGTTAGAGATCGTGCCTCATTTCAGTATATCTACTTTTGTCATCGTAGCTATCGCACCAGGTGAGTCATAGCCCCACTTTTACTGTTTAATTACTTTGAAATCTCTTTGGGGGAGATACATGCTTACAATACTTGCTTTATACTTTATACGATTTGAATTACTTCTGGGAGAGAATACACTGCTTTCATTATTTTTGTACAATGCCAAAATATTACAAATTCCATACATTGCTTAAGTTTCGTTAGTACTACCAAGTTAAGTCCCCTTTATTATCATGGACCGTTAATTTTAGTGCTAAGCGAGAGTGAATGAATAGATCTATTGAGGGTGACGCCTCCATTCGCGTTTGGGTTGCTCCAACGGGACGAATGCATTTCATGTCTTAACAATTTGAGTGTCTGGTAAACACTCTGGTGGGGCCAATTCTATGTCCAGCTTCGGTTTCATGAGCTTAAGAGACAATGTAGTTTTTACGACTGAAATCTTACTACTTTACTTTATACTTGGGCTATTGTACATACGATTAAAGCTACATACTGATGGTTTTTATAAACCTTATTACTGATCTATTACTGAATTACGATGCCTTTGCATCAACCTTACTACGGACTTACAATGCTTTCACTGGGAAACTCTTCTCTCCAAATGGTTTTACATTACTTACTTGTTTACTAAACTCTATGAACTCACCAACCTCGTGTTGACACTTTAGCATGTATTTTCAGGTATTAAGCAATGGCACGCTACAGGAGGTTTTGGCAGGGCATGGCATGGTTATAGAAGACTCTGATATTTATTTGGGGACCGTTTTAAAAGTAATTCAAGGGCCTACTTCCGCACTACTTTTAAAAATGTAAACTCAACATTTTTGATTAAGCTATTTTATTCTAAATAATTCAAGTGAAAACCAGTTTTGAACCTGTGTTGTAATACCAATTGAGTTACACCCCAGCTACATGTATGCTTCCGCTGGACCCGATTCTGGGGGTGTGACAGATTGGTATCAGAGCTTTGGCTATAGCGAACTAAGTGTTTTTAAAACCTAGACTATTGCTACTTTCATGAAAACTTAACCCTATGACCATCACGTGCCTGCCTGCCAAGCTGAAGCCTCATTTGTGGTTAGTTGCTGACTTAGGTAATGAGATTTGTGTCTCATTATCTGATATACTATATTCATTTATTATAGTTGACTACTGTAATTGTCTTTCATATAAGCATGCTTATGTATCGTATATATCACCGCATTATGTTTTCCTTGCATGGTATCATTAATTGACCTCGAGTTTGGCCACTTGCTGTTGTCTTTCCGAACGTTTTGGTATTTGTGAAGGACATGGTATTAGTATAACTGAGCTGAGTATTTCAAAATTCATGGAACCTCGGTGGAATATAGATTGGTCATCTATATTCAACCCGGGATAGTGAGGTATAGGCTGACCACCTATGTCTGACTCAGAAGTGAATTTTGCAACACTAAGAACGGTTATAATAAAATTTTGTCCGGAATAAATTCTCAACTCATTTTCCAAATGTTTCATTTACGTGTGTGTATACTCTCGTTGTCAGAACATTCATACTTTTCATCACTTCGTGAACCACCGATTGGAAGCATGTCAACTAGTCATTTTATTTCATGAACTTTCATATTTATGCACAATACACTTACATCACAGTATTTTCTTCTATCACAATCTCATTTTGTTGCAGTTGTCACAGTCTTTTCCCTTCTCACCATCACTATCATTTCCTTTCCCACCCCCATATATATATAGGAATTGGGAGACACTCTATAGGTTCCTATGTCACTCATTACTCACTATTCCCAATATTGATAAGTGGATATTATCAATGACCTCCCTAGGAAAGATTTTCCATACCATCTATGAGGAGGATCCCTCGGTACATTAACACCATTCAAAACTCAACAGAAATCTCAGGATATCACGAAACCATTCGAACCACTATCACTGGCCTGATCACTAAAAATTCCATCATCTGGAAAGTATTGGCTTGATCGAATTACAAGATTCGCTTAGATGCGAATGCTCACTAAGCAACACCATAGAGATAAATCCAACCTCTTAACCAAGACTATAGATTGAACATGACCTCACCAATAGACTTTATTCAAACATGTTAGACACCTATGCATTTGTGCAGACATACATACCTGGCTATTTTATCCTCTTAATACTTTCACTTATAAATGGATTTTTCTCCAAACTACCGTTATACAAAACATGTAAGAAATACTTTTCTGAGGCACTTATTTGACAAGTAAATTCCTTTTGGTTATTCTTTTACATAACTACTGAATGTTAAGAAATTTTAAACATCGATCTTTGGTAAACCATACTATCCATCTAATGTTGAAAACAGTCCTATCTTGCATAACTATTAAATTTTGAAACATCAAGTAAAATGTTACTTAGAAAGCCGTTTGCTTAAAAATTGTAAATTCATTTACTCAGGGAAGGTTTATGAACCAAACACACGATCTCAAAACAAACTTTGAAAAATCAATCACTATATTACATCACTTATACATTTAGGAGTTGTGATTTGATGACATATAACTTGGGAAAATCTTAGTAATGGAGACTAAGCATCGTAGGTGGAGAGAGACTCAATTCATGACATCCTGCGGAAGATCACAACCTTATCTTAATCTATTATTTCCAACAACACCCTTTGATGGACTTAACCTTGTAAGTTTCTCCACAAGATTCATGATACCCATTTCAATTATTCCTAATAGAGGAATTTGATTCACCTCAAACTCCTAGCGATTACATTAAGATTCCTTTGGAACCGCACCAACTATCATCTACAGACCAATGGTCAGAATTTGAGATCGATTCAAACATAGGAAGATATGCTCAGAGCATGAGTGATTGACTCTAGAAATGGTTGGATTAACCTTTTGCCATAAATCAGATTCCTTTATAACCATAGTTACCACACGAGCTTAGCGACTACACCATTTGAGGCACTCTATGGTCGAAGTGCCAACTTCCATTGAAGGATCGAAATTTTGGAAAGCCCAACTCACTAGTCCCGTAAGCATTCATGAAATAACCTGGAATTTCCTACAAAGCCAAGAATCAGTTACAAGTTCCATAAGTGTAAACCATTACAACTTCAAGTTGGTAGCCAGATCATGTTGAAAGTTTTGCCTAAGAAAGGCATGATACCATTCAGAAAACTCTAGAAAGTTAAACCCGATATACACTGGATCATTTAATATTTCAGACAGAGTAGGCCTAGTAGCCGTCAGACTTGAACCTTGTTAGAGCTCAATAGCTTACACGATAAAAAAATAGTCATCTTTTCACCAATACAACTTCAGAAACCAACACAAACTGAACTTCAGGACGAAGTCCCTTTTAAGGGGTGAGACTGTAACAACCCGCATTTTCAGGACATTTCTCCTATTCACTATTCATTAGTTACTATTCATCATTTACTATTCACCGGTCACTATTCATCATTTTCGGAGTCCGTTTGTGATTCTGAGAAGCATTACTATTCATGTGACACTATTCATTCCCGAAGGGAAATCACTATTCATGATCATCGTTCGTCTTTACGTAAACTGAGTTTACGAGTCTTCAAATTCGCGTAACCAATGTGGTTTGGCTGCAAATTCATGCATCATTCATTAATGACACTTCATATAGACTGGAGCAGTTTACAAATCATCATCACATTAGATAATGCACGGATATGCATTATTTCTATATACGTATGCTTAATTTGTAATTAACGTTACCACTCAGTTTTTACTACGAACGTATACCCGATACTCCCATCTACGATCCTAATATATTTTCATACTCGTTATAATGATATAAAAATTATATTATTAATTTACCCGGTGTTTTGAAATCAATTACTATATTTCACGGTCGGAGCTTATTACTCCGTCGGTTTGCGTTATTTCAATTCAATAATTATTCTGACACTCGATTCTTGCAAGGAATAATATTTTACAACTTTTACAACTTCGTCATATTTTATTTCATCTCGTTAAGAATTACTTTTAGATAACTCGGTACCCGTTAACACCTAATACACCACAAAAACCAACTAATACTTACATATCTAGACAAGCTCATTAATTTAGCCACAAAACACATCCCTTGTTTTACTCCTTGTGGCCCCCCTAGCCCCCTAAACCATGTGCTAATTAATTATAAAAGACCATAAAGACTTTCAAGGAATATATAAACTTCATTTTTCATCACATTCTTCATTTACACATCAAAACACTAGAAAACTTTTCATCTATTTCTCTCTTTGTGTATGGATCGGCCAAACAAGATCAAGAAGGAGAAACCATTAATTTTTCAAGATCAAGGTGTTTAACAAGTCATAGTATTGATCTAGTTTGGGTTTTGAAATAAAAACCTCAAGATTATTAAATTTTCTTGCTCAAAAATCATCAAATCTTCAAGTAAGTTACCAACAATCTTTCTTACTCTTTTAAACATCTACTTCATATATTTTCTTGATCTAGTAACAAAAACATGCAAATATACTATGATCCATACCACCTATTGTTTATTTTTGTTTATAAACATAGATCTACAATTTTTATTAGCAATCTCATGAGATCCACCATTTTTGGTGATGTTTAGGAACCCATGACACCCTAAGAAGGTGTATGGTAGGATTGAGTAATTGTGGAGTTGATTTGGAGTAGTTTGGTAAAGATTTGAACAAAGTTAGTAACTAGGAAACTAAGATTTGACAAACTTTCAAAGCTACTGTCCATTTTTGTTAAACGTAGGAAAATCAGTGGGTTTTGTGTAACTTTGGACCAAAGATTTAGAAAATACATTCCGAGACGAAACTATGGCCGAAAACGGGGATAAAATCCGAGTTACGACGAAAAAGATATGCTATTTTCTTGATTAATGACAAAAACTATATTTTCTGAAAATATGGAATCTGTCCCGATTTTTCTAGCTAGGAAAACTGAGATTTAATGATATCTAGACTAGCCGAGATCTTGAGAAACCTAAAGTATACTTGATTACCTTCGCGGGGATATAAAGAACATAGAAAACGGTCTCATAACGAAAAAGATACAAGTGTTTGAAATCCAACGATATATATATATTTCCATCAGCTTTTCTATTACAATTTTTGCCGCAAAACTGTCTTTGCGAGACACCACCTTCTCGGCTGTTTTTCTCCATGATTGGTATGGTTTGAGTCCGAGCCGTAGTTAAGTAAAATCAAGTATTTTCAGCAAGCTTTTCAAATCAATTGACCGTTTGATCATTAGACTCGTAACGAATAAACTACGACCTCATCTATATACCCGATAAACTATATATACTTTTGACAGCTTTTACTATAATAGAATTTTCTAAGTGTTGAACATAATACTTTCAAGTAACAACAATGAGAGTCGAATTTTCTTATCGATCAAGACCCGTATAACCAAAAGTTAAATGACACGACTTCAAGATATTGTTACAAGGTTTTCAAAAACGCCGAGTTTCATCACTAACCCTTAACGTACAACATTTCGCGACTTGTTTTGCGAGGCCATTTTGGGCATATTTTCAAGTAATAAAAATGTTATTTTTGCGACAAAAACCTTATATTTGCCAATAGAACACCAAACGAGGATCGTGGAGTACCATTTCAACATATTTACATAAGAAGTGGTTATTAACTTAACGAGACGTCAAAAACGTATTTTTCGACGATAAACATTATTTTCAACTTTCACGAGTGGTATCGATAACATACGTATTTGCATGTGTAGCATTATTTCATTTCTTACATTAGATCATATCATTCATGTTAGGTTACGGTTAGAGATCGTGCCTCATTTCAGTATATCTACTTTTGTCATCGTAGCTATCGCATCAGGTGAGTCATACCCCCACTTTTACTGTTTAATTACTTTGAAATCTCTTTGGGGGAGATACATGCTTACAATACTTGCTTTATACTTTATACGATTTGAATTACTTCTGGGAGAGAATACACTGCTTTCATTATTTTTGTACAATGCCAAAATATTACAAATTTCATACATTGCTTAAGTTTCGTTAGTACTACCAAGTTAAGTCCCCTTTATTATCGTGGACCGTTAATTTTAGTGCTAAGCGAGAGTGAATGAATAGATCTATTGAGGGTGACGCCTCCATTCGCGTTTGGGTTGCTCCAACGGGAAGAATGCATTTCATGTCTTAACAATTTGAGTGTCTGGTAAACACTCTGGTGGGGCCAATTCTATGTCCAGCTTCGGTTTCATGAGCTTAAAAGAAAATGTAGTTTTTACGACTGAAATCTTACTACTTTACTTTATACTTGGGCTATTGTACATACGATTAAAGCTACATACTGATGGTTTTTATAAACCTTATTACTGATCTATTACTGAATTACGATGCCTTTGCATCAACCTTACTACGGACTTACAATGCTTTCACTGGGAAACTCTTCTCTCCAAATGGTTTTACATTACTTACTTGTTTACTAAACTCTATGAACTCACCAACCTCGTGTTGACACTTTAGCATGTATTTTCAGGCATTAAGCAATGGCACGCTACAGGAGGTTTTGGCAGGGCATGGCATGGTTATAGAAGACTCTGATATTTATTTGGGGACCGTTTTAAAAGTAATTCAAGGGCCTACTTCCGCACTACTTTTAAAAATGTAAACTCAACATTTTTGATTAAGCTATTTTATTCTAAATAATTCAAGTGAAAACCAGTTTTGAACCTGTGTTGTAATACCAATTGAGTTACACCCCAGCTACATGTATGCTTCCGCTGGACCCGAGTCTGGGGATGTGACATATCCCAAGTCGAAGTATTTCACAAACTTATCCAAGTCAGGGAAGTACTGAGTAATCTCTGATCGTTGAAGAAAACTTATGCGTAGGATCTTTTGCGTAGGAACTTCACTTATGAGTAGGAAATCAGACTTAGGCGTAGGAAATGGTTTTTCTGCTTAAACTTAAGCGTAGGTTTCCAACTTATGCGTAGAAAATGGGTTTTAAGCTTAAACTCATACGTAAACTTACCAAAAAGTACTGTAGACAATTGTGGACTTGTACTATGCTCAAAACTTACGCGTAAGATGACCAGAAAACGTGAAAAACTTGGAAAAATCACTTTTTTCCACCAAAAAAAGGCAATTTTTTCACGTTTCTTTCGATCAAATCTTTTCACAAACACTTAAAATCACTAAAACTTCAATAAAGCTCACAACGTTAACACTAAAAACATGTAAAAATCAAAACTTTTAAAGAAAAGCCCACGTTTTTAAAGAAAAAACCCAACTTTAAAGAGAAAGCTTGATGAAAACGATTTCCACACACTCCTAAATCATTGTTAGGCGATTGATACCACTTGTAGGACCTTAAAACTATCAACTTTAACACAAATATAAGCACTAGATGAAGTAAAGATGGTGACTTGATGTTATATATGTGTGGCGTTAAACTTGAAAGAGAATAATAGATGAAGAGAACTTTTTATTAATAAAACACACACAATACACACACAAGCACACACCTCAAATGAGCCTTTAAGGTGTTTATATAGTTGGTTACATGAGATGCCCTAAAGGCTTTCTATGGGCTTGGGCTAGGACTTGGTTACATGATTAGATAATAAGGCTTATATAACATTGCACATAACATATTAGTTTGTCAAGTCCAAAGCCCAATGACTATCCTATTCCATAAACTAAGACACACTACAAAGTTCCTAATATGAGAATGACCATCACTTCTCAATACATATTTTTAATGCTAACAAATGCACTTGACTTGGTTGATGCACCTTCGAAAGTTCATGATCATCAGTGGGAGTTATATAAGGCTGAACTTAGATCATCGAAATCAAGAGTACTAGCTTTTATTTTATATACATTTTTTTAATTTATTTCAAGTAAGTCACTTACTAACATGTGGTACATTCAATTGCTAATGTAGAAATTATTAGAAATAGGCAAAAAGGCAAGAGTTGAAAAACTCCATACTCACAGAACTGGTGCCAAGAGTTTCGCGCGAATTAGAGATGAATTTGTAAGTTCTATTTTTGACATTCAATTGCTAATGTAGAAATTATCAGAAATATGCAAGAGTGGTGACTGATGAGACTGTTTATAGAAAGCCTTAGAAAACCACATTCACTAGCATACTAGGTTTCTGGTCTTTTGGCTGAATACAGAAGAAATGTTTCTTAAGGTTGGTATTTCATCATTAATCATTAACAGGAAATAAAATAATATTTTGAAGACTTTGAGTCCTTTCATGCAAAGAGTGACAACCATCAAGTTAAAAGTCACGGCAACTTAAAAGCGTCAAGTAGTAAACCATATGGGGGCATGTATTCTAGGTCAATTTAACTACTCAGCCTCTCATAAGAAGGTTTTCTGTAACTTGTAGTCTTGTACTATCAGGGGGAATGTTATTTATCACTCCTTCTGCTGATGCTTTCTATTCAGCAATAACTATGTCCTTGAAAGCTTTAATGTGTTAATTGTTATACTTAGAAGTTAAAGTAGACAGTAAATATGATGACTTATACTTTCTTAATATTCTACAGAAATCGAAAAACAAAATATCACCACTTTTCTTCGAGGCCTTTGAGATTGAACATCAAGCAACGGACAGATCTTATGTTGAAGATGCATCAAGAGAACTCGTGGTATATATTTATTTCACTGATTGAATTTTAAGTTTTACTAAAAGTACATGTATCAAGCTCTTTCTTTATCTTTACATAATCTTTCAGGATCAAGCAAACAAAGAGATCTCAAGAAAGATATCGGAGTTAGGTTGCCCAGAAGAAGAGATTGATAATGAAAAGCGAGCTTCCATTGATAGGGAAGTATGGATAGAACTCAAGGGTTCGGAAGGGGAAGATCTTAGCTATGGGGCAGGGGTAACAAAATCCCAAGTTACAAATTTCAGTAATGAATTAAGGAAAATGAGAGGGGAAAATTTTATGAATTCAAACTATCTTCACAAGCTTTTAGTTCAAACTAAATCACAAACCTCAATAATAGAATCTCAACATAGAACAATAGTGTCTTTATATAAGACAGTTGAAACTTTGAATAAAAAAGTAGAATCTCATAATGAAAAAATGGCTATTCAAAATCAGAGACTAGAATCACAAACTAAGAAAGTTGAGAAGCTAGAAAATACTGTTGGTGGATTTAGAGAAGAACTTAAGCTTTTTCAGACTATGTTCCAACGCGCATACGGTTCTTCAGACATGTGTTTTCCGACCCAGACTAGTTCTCATGAAGATTGCACAGGTTACTAGCACTTGATTATATTATTTTGTAATTTTTTAAAGATTATTCTCATTTTTAATGGTATGTTATTTCTGCGTATTTCATAGGTTATGGAAAGGAGAAGAACATGCACAGCTCATGGAAGAATTAATCATAAGTATTTTCGTAAAAGCTACCCTTCTATATATCTTGAACATGCAGAGCTCATGGTTGTGGTGAAAGCGATGTAATTTATGTTTCTTTAGATTTCTTTATGGGTAAGAGATTGGATGTGTAAACTGGAGTAAAGTTGGCAATAATTGAAAATGGTTTGAGCGTATATAAAGTTGATAAAGGTTGATTATGATTAATTCTGAAGTAAAGTATTATACGATAATGCTTGATTCCACTAGCAATGTAATAAAAAGCTGAGCTTTTTGTAGTTTGCAATTAGCTTTATAGTGTGTGTGTGGGGGGGGGGGGGGGGGGTTCTTAATTCTGATTTGTTGGTTAAACATCAAGTTTGTTTGTTTTACTCTTGTATGCGCGTAAATCTTTTTGTTATGTAATTTGGTTCCAGTTGTTGGTCTAATGTTGGTTTTATTGGTGCTTTCAGCTGAATGCAGATAAAAGCCCTTTCCAGCGATCATATGCAGGACAGGTGAGATTCTTTTGTTCTGTGAACCTTATATGCAGGATAGTATAGAGATATGATTGGGGTTTGGAATTTAAGTTAGGATATTTTAAGCCATGAGTTTGAATTATGTTAAAATGAGATTTCGTAGTAATCCATACAGAACTGGTGTAGCATATCTTAAACAATCGACGTAAATTTCACAAAGTGACCATTTTTTTGTAGTACTCCAACATAGCTAGTTTTACTATATGACTGCTTGTCTAATTGCATCAGATTAATTGAAGCCTATTTAATAAGCTAAGAGAAACACCCCTTACTCTGTTCTGTTACTGCTTGTTGTTTCAGACCACACCACAAACCCCCAAGGGGTGTGTGTTTTGGTTTGCTGGTTCACAGCTACACCCGCTATAACCTACCCTTCTATATATATTGATATGCCTCTAAACCTACCCTTTACCTCACTCATTATTTTCTCACATACCATAACTTTCAGGATAGGAACTTGTGATAATTCTGGTAGGTGAGTGTTTATTTTGGTTCAGTTAGCAACAACACCCAAGAGATTTTTGTTTGTCTGCTATTGCAGCCCACCTCAAAGGGTGTTCGTTTTGTGTAGTGCAGCCCCAAATAGGGTGCATTTTGCTTGTTGTTTCAGACCACACCGCAAACTCCCAAGGGGTATGTGTTTTGGTTTGCTCGTTCACAGCCACGCCCGCTAGGTATGTCTGTTTGTTACCTACTGTCACAGGCCACCCAAGGGGTGTTTATTTTGCCTCGACCTTGACTAGAAATACCACCCATAGAGGGCGTTTGGTTGTTGCTGTTACAGCAGCCTCAACAAGGGTGCGTTTGTTAAGCTGCGTTTGGTTTTGTTTGTTTCAACCCACATCGAGCCACCAAGGGTACGTTTCATTTTGTTGACAACAACCCGCAACGGGTGTTAAACTGCTTATTTGTATTGCTTATATAACTTGTGCTTGAATAACTTGGGCCAAATATTACCAAGTGACAGTAACTTTAATGGTTAATTAGGGAGTAGTTTGGGTAATGTTATCTTGGACACTTTCAATTCAATATCATGCACTTATTTAGATGGTAATGTGTAAAATAAGCATAGTATTTGATCACATGATACTAAATTTTGACATGTTTCTAGGGACATTGAGTTTGGTTGATGAGCAAGACTGGCACTCCATTACAGAATCAATGTGGAAGCTTTACATATTATGTGAATCTTGAATTTTTGTGTTGTTTCAGTTACCATAATCAATGTTGTTTCAATTACCAGAATCGACGTTGTTTCAGTTACCAGAATCAATGTGGAAGCTTTACATATTATGAGAAATGACTCTTGGTGTGATTTTATAAAATTTACCTTATGTGTGTTTGAAATATTTATTTCCGGAATTTTTAATTTCCAGAATTTATTAAAATTTGTTTCCAGAAATATTTATTTATTTGTTAAAAATATACATCTAAATTTCTTCATTTTTAAAAGTGTGAAGAATTTCTTTAAAAACCTCACACTTTTACTTAAAAGAGTGAATAGTCTTTTAAAATCCTCACACTTGAAAGTGTGAAGAATTAATATCTCACATTTAAAAGTGTGAAGAGTTGTTTCAAAATCCTCACACTTAAAAGTGTGAAGAATTAGAATCTCACACTTTTAAGTGTGAAGAATTGTTTCAAAACCATCAAACTTTAAAGTGTGAAGTTTTTATAAATCTTCACATTTAAAAATGTGAAATTATTTGCTACACCAATATGGTTCACACACAAGCTAGGTGAGAACTTTTCAATTCCACACACTTTATAGTGTGAAAATATGCTTTAATAAGTGTGAAAAGTTGCCTATTTTGTTGTAGTGAATGCAAGAAGAAATCATTTTCATGTGTTTCCTAGAAGTGAGAATTGTTTTGAATAAATAGATTGGGTTTTATAAAAAAGTTTATGGATAGTTTTCCCAATATTCAATTTTGTGCGAAATAGATTCCTAGACTCAGAAACGAAGAAAAGAAAAGAAAGAAATTTTATGAAATAAGTGATTAACGAACATGTAATAGAATTTAGTCAATTTGCTCCATCATTTCTAATCCTAAACGCAAGTGGTTAAATAGTTCACGCTTAAGGGGTTTAGTGAATATATCCGCAATATTATCTTTTGATGCAATCTTTTCTATAGATATATTACCTTTTTGTAAGTTATCCCTAAGGAAGTGGTGACGTATTTCTATATGTTTGGTCCTAGAGTGTTGAACGGGATTCTTACTTAAAACTATAGCACCTTTATTGTCACACATTATAGGAATATTTTCTAACCTAATGCCATAGTCTACGAGAGCTTGTTTCATCCATGGTGCTTGTTGACATGCCTTTCCAGTGCTTACATACTCAGCTTCGGTGGTCGAAGTAGCAAGAGCGGTTTGCTTCTTAGAAAAACAAGATGTTAGGCAACATCCAATGAGCGTGCAAATACCGCTAGTGCTCTTTCGGTCCACGTAGTCTCCCGCATGATCCGAATCCGCATAGACAATGGTTTCTATACCGGATCCCTTAGGATACCATAATCCTAAGTGTATAGTGCCTTTAATGTATCGGGAGATACGCTTAACCGCTTCTAGGTGAGAGGTTTTGGGATCCTCTTGAAAGCGAGCACAAAGGCAAACACTAAACATGATATCGGGTCTACTTGCCGCTAAGTATAGTAAACTACCTATCATTCCTCTATACTTAGTATTATCTACGGACTCACCTTCTTCATCTCTTGTGAGTTTCACTTCCGTAGACATAGGTGTTTTTAAGGGTTTTGAGTCTTCTAGGCCAAATTTCTTAAGCATTTCCTTAATATATTTAGATTGGTTGAAAAATATTCCATCTTTTAATTGTTTTATTTGTAATCTTAGGAAAAAGTTTAGTTCACCCATCATACTCATCTCAAACTTATCATACATGATTTTGGCAAATTCATCACACATTTCTTGACAAGTCGATCCAAATATAATATCATCGACATATATTTGAACAATGATGAGATTCGGGTTTTTCTTTTTAGTGAAGAGAGTGTTGTCTACCATTCCCATGGAATAATCATGTTTAATAAGAAATGTTTTAATCGATCATACCAAGCCTTGGGGGCTTGTTTAAGTCCATATAAAGCCTTCTTAAGTTTATAAACATAATCAGGTTTTGCAAAGTCAATGAATCCCAGAGGTTGTGCCACATAAACCTCCTCGTTGATAAAACCATTGAGGAATGCACTCTTCACACCCGTTTGGTATAACTTAAAGTCTAGGGCGCAGGCGTAAGCTAGGAGTATTCTAATAGATTCTAGTCTAGCTACCGGGGCATAGGTTTCGTCATAATCAATTGCTTCTTGTTGATTATAACCTTGGGCTACTAATGTAGCTTTATTCCTAGTTACTATTCCATTTTCATCTAGTTTATTCCTAAATACCAATTCGGTTCCTATTATGGTCACATTCCTAGGATTTGGGACTAGTTCCCAAACATCATTTGTTTTAAATTGATTTAATTCTTCTTGAATAGCCATAATCTAACTTTCATCCTTTAAGGCTTCATTTACATTCCTAGGTTCTACTGTTGACACAAAGCAAAAGAAGTTACTTTCGTCTTGAGCTTGTGATCTAAGGTTTCTTTGATTCAAACTACCTATGATGTTACCTAATGGATGTGATTTTGATTCCTTAATATTTACAATCTCATTTTCTTCTAATATTTCTACTTCATTATCATTTCCTAAGGACTTATTTTTACTAACCTCAATAGCTTCTTCCTTAATCACATCATCATCTTCTAAAGGTAATGTTTTAGGTGATGGAGGAGTTTCATCAAATGTTACATTTAAGGATTCTTCTACTTTCATAGTATGTTTATTTAAAATTATATATGCTTTACTATTTTGTGAATATCCTAGAAAAATTCCTTTGTATGACTTAGGGTCGAACTTAGTAAGGTAATCTTTTGTATTAAGGATAAAGCATTTACTTCCGAATACTCTAAAGTAGCCTATATTTGGTTTTCTACCTCTTAATAACTCATAAAGAGTTTTTCCTAATATTCGTCTAATAGAAACCCTATTAAGTATATACGTTGATGTATCTACGGCGTGACACCAAAACTTTTGTGGGATAGATTGTTCATTTGGCATTGTTCTACTCATATCTTGTAAAGACCTATTTTTCCTTTCTACTACCCCATTTGATTGAGGAGTACGAGGAGCAGAAAAGTTGTGAGATATTCCATTTAAATCACAATATTTTTCGAATTGTACTTCATTGTCAAATTCCCTACCATGATCCGTCCTAATTAAAACTATTGAGCATCCTAATTTATTTTGAATCATTTTACTAAATTTCTCAAATTTCTCAAAGGCTTCGGTTTTATCACTTAAGAACCTAGTCCACGTGTATCGTGAATAATCGTCTACTATAACTAAGGTGTAACGGTTGCCACCATAGCTCCCACACTGTGGATGGACCAAAAAGATCCATGTGAAGTAATTTTAAGCACCTAGTAGTGGATACCATATTTTTAGCTTTGTGACTAGCATGTGTTTGTTTTCCAATTTTACAAGCGTCACAAAAATGTTGATCATATCTTAGACTAGGCAAGTTTCTAACTAGTTCCTTAGAGACTAAAGATTGTAATTGTTGCATGTTAGCATGACCTAATCTCCTATGCCACAAAGTGGAATTTTCATCTAGAGTTGCTAAGCATATCCTATCTTCCGGTTTGTCTCCTAATTTCATAACATATATACCTCCTTTCCTAATTCCTCTACCTATGACTTTCTCATCCTTAATTATTTCACTATCTTTATCGGTAAAGGTAACCCTACACTTATTATCACATATTTGACCTATACTAAGCAAGTTATATGTTAGATTATCTATATGTTCAACATTTTCAATAGTTAGAGAGTCTTAAGAGATCGTACCTTTGCCTATGATTTTTCCTCAATGATCACTACCAAAAACAACGTTACCTCAGTTATACGCCTTGTATGTAGAAAATAACTTGCAATTCCCCGTCATGTGTCTTGAGCATCCACTATCCTTTATCCATTCATCGGGCTCCAAATCTACTCCTAGTCATACTTCATTAGATGCTTGAGCTACGAAACATTTGTGCTTCATCGTTTCGTCTTCGTCACTAGATCTTCTTCTTCGGGTTGTTTTTCTTTCATCTTGTGCTTTTAGTTGCTTTTTAATAATATTCTTGAATTCTTTAACGACCTTTGCATATTCTTCGTCTTCACTTTTGGAACTAGAATCGTCATCATCACTAAGTTCCTTTTTGAACGTTATCTTTATAAACCTTCTTGTTTACTCTTGACATGACTCATGGAATTTTCGCCATCATTACCTTCACGCAAAAAAATTGAACTAGTAGCGCTTGTACTCATTTCAACTAAATATTTATCTACTATACTTTTATTTTCTACTATTTTGTATGCAAAATTTTCTTTGTCTTGACACTTCTCTTGATGAAAATTAAAAAGGCTTTTCCACATATCACTTGCCGTTTGACAAAAAAATATTCTTTCGTATTCAATTCTTGGTAAAGCTTTGTATATACTTATTTTAGCTATATTATTTTTATCTAGCAATATTTTGAAACAATTATCTTGTTCTTCAAAAATAGTTTTTATTGGTTGAAAATCACCAATTGAAATGACATGCCAAATATCATAATCTATTGACATCACATAACTTTCGAATCAATTTTTCCATTCAAGAAAACTTATGTTTTCTAAAAATGGTGGTTTGAATGTTATGTTCCCTTCTAAATATTTTTCCGATTCCATAGATCGATTTCAAGTTTTAAAATACAATTAATTTTAAAAATCTTGTTTAACATAGCTCTGATGCCAATTGTGGAAAACTAGAAGGGATGGTTGAATAGTTTTACGTTGTTTTAAAATTTATAAAAACTTTATTTACAAAATCTTCGATTCTAGTTTTATGTGAGATCAATACTTGTACACTTGTGAATACTAATATAAGAAAGTAAGCAATAACAATATAGATAAGTAAATAAAGAGATAGAGATGGAAAGATCGCACCACAAGACAAAGGATTTATAGTGGTTCGGCTACGAAGCTCCTCTTCGCCCTACTCCAGTCCGCGAGCACCTAACACGAGAGTTTTCTTCACTATGTCAACAAGCTCCCTTATGGCGGAGAAACGTTACACAACTTTTGTTTACACCAATTAACGACACTAAGCTAAATGTCGAGTTGTAATAGTTGCTAGAACCAATCTCACGACTCTTCACAACTTCTCACGACTTGTACACACCACTACAACTTCACACCTCCACACTACTTCACTACTTCTTCTTCACAACACTACTTCTATTTCACTACTACTCTTCACTACTAACACACCTAGATCTACCTATGATAAACACTCTACACCTTTATAAATAATTTACACAACTACAAGATTATATACACAAATCTACAATACTTCTTAACATGATGTTGAAGGAGTATTCTTCTCTTGCACTTTGAGTGGTGAGGGATTGAATCACTTGAAACAAAGACTAATAAACTTATGATCAAAGAATTTAGAAGTGTGTTTGGAAAGGATTGGGACTGAAAATTTTCGTACAAAAGGTGAGGTAAAATTGCAAAAGTGAACCAGTATTTATAGGCAAGATAACCTTGCCACAGGAGCGTGTCGTCCCCCTTAATAATTAAGGGGGCCGCCCTTATAATTAAGGGGGGCCGCACTCCTGTAACGGCCATATTTCTTGTCCTTTTCTGGGGAAAGTTTATTTTGTGAAAATTTTACTGATTTTGGTTTAAAAAAATTAAATTCATATATTTATTATGAATTAAACATTTACCTTTAATTACCAAAAGTGTTTTTCTAAAATATATAAAATGTTTATAAAATTTTATAAAATTTGGAGTGTCTAAATAAAAATCCCTTTGATCATAAAATGTATTAGACATTTGTTTATTCATACCTTAAGTGATTTAGTTGGATGGAATGATATTTGTAACTAAATACTTATTTACGTAATGATTTTACATTTTGTGATCGTCAAAACGTAGAGATATCAAGAAATATTAATAACGTTTTTATGCATTATTTATATCAACAATTACATTAGATGAGGCGGTTGGAGATGCTACACCTTGGTAATTTCCTATTGTGTGTGCTTGGTTTGATGGGTTTCTTTGTGGATCAGTGGTTGTGGGTGTTTGGCCCTCTTCTGGTAGTTTTCTGAGAAGGTTTGTTACGGTAGGAAGCACCTTGGTGGATAATGAGAGAATTCCCGGAAGCTGTAGATATGCGACAAGCACCAAAAACAAATTACCATATGAGAAAAGGTAAAATCCGGTAATACTACCTCTTCCCATGTTCTTAAGGCCAATGGGTCCTGCGCGGAGATAGTCATACTAGTGTCTTTCTTATCCACTAATGCAAGGACTAATGTGTCTCCAATCTTAATAGTGTCTACATCCAGACGAATTGCAGCCAAAACAGATAGTAGCTTTAACGACTGAAATAAAAAAATACATAAATAAACAAGATCATAAGCAACAAGTTAAAAAAAATGATTTTTTAACCAATTTCTAATGAGGTGACTCTTACAGAAGATCGAGCTGTTTTCGTGATTGTTCTGATGTCTTCCTTTCCAGTCCATACACGCGGTATAGAATCACTATCATGGTTGAATAGGGATGTAAATCTGCACAATTATGAAGATGATAATTAGGGCTCCAACAGAATACTAATGGAGTCGTTGCGGCGATTAGACGGAGATTTTGACCCATTTAATTATACATAAGTTGATTCAGGTTATGTTTTTATTGGCTCCAAACGGTCACTTAAACTGACCAGGTAAATGTGGTCAACAAAGTCAAACAGCTTAGAGTCAATCTCCGTGGAATACAGGGTTTTCCCGGGTCGTTATGTCCCGACGAGGTGTGATGGTACGAAAACGGGTTTGTGATCGTGTGAATTTGGACAGGAAAGGGTTGTGATTGATTACACTAAGGAATATCAGAAGAAATAGCTTAAATAAGCTATATGAATGGTTACGTGAAAGTTAGATACTTAAAAACGTTTAAAATCTAAAAACGCATACGTTTACATTTAAAATAACGTAAACGTACAAAATAAAAAGTGAAAACTGAAATCTGAAAACCCTCAGGGGGTGAAAATGACATTTTTACAAACCTAAGGATGAAAGAAAATTTTTAGAAAAAAAAATAAATTTTTACACTAATTACTTATTTAATATTAATTAAATACTATTTAATACTAAATATTAATATTTAAATAACTTAAATACAATATAATATTATTTTAATACTAGAAAAGTGAAAATTAAATTTATAAAATTATAAAATTACTAAAAAAATTTAAAATTAAAAATATATCTTTTTGTCTTTTTGTGGATTTTATATTAATTAATTACTAATTATATTTAATTAAACTAATTAACTAATTTTAAATTTCCAATAATACTTTAATGACTTAGAAAATTATAGAAAAATTTATAAATCTAATTAACCATTACAGGAATCCTAAAAAATTATAAAAAGTTTGTTTTACATGTTTTTACACTATTTTACTAATTATTATTCTAATTATTAATTAATTACTAATTAAACTAATTAAATTATAAAAATTATAATATGAACAGTAAAAATTCTAGAAAAATTCCAAAAATTATTTTATAACATATAAAAGCTAGGAAAAATATAAAAACTAGGTATTACCTGATAAAAACTAATTATGCTATTTAATACTTAAATATTCATTAATTATTACTTAAACTATATTTAATTCTAATAATTACTAAATGACAAGATAAAAATCTAGAAAAATTTATAAAATTACTTTAATATAAAAGAAACTTAATAAAGATATAAAATGCAAAGGTGCTTATAAATAAGCTGAAAAGAAAATTAAAAAACTAAATTAAATTAAATAGAAACTATCACTTGAAATTAAATTTGATTTTTGTTATGTTTCTTTTGGGAAACTATTAAATAGTTAAAAATGGAAGACTTTTGTGAAAACAATACTTGTTGAGCTTAAAAATAAGTTGTGTTTGGTCAAATAAGCAAAACAGTGAGTTTTTGGCTTATTTGAGAGGATTATAGGCTCAAATGAGCTATTCAGGGTACACAAGCTAGTGATTAAGCTGGAACCAACTTAAGAGAACATGAATGAAGCTAAATCAAGCAAGGGATACACCATGATAAGCTAACACAAGCTGATAAGCAAACCTAATTCCCACAGACCAAACAGGCCAAAGGTAGGACTTGCAGCCCACTATGGGGCCCACAAGTATGATCAGGGGTCTAATATGAAGGTTGATCCTAATTGTTGGTTTGATAAGCTTCAAAATAAGCTAAGGTTCATCTACTAGGGCCCGCTAATAAGCCCTGGGGAGCTTAGTGAAAATAGCTGGTTGAGACAGAAGTTGGTGCAAGGCATATACCTTGCCCTGCAGCCCTAAAAAAGCTATCACAAAAGCCAGATAAAAAATCATAAAAATGAAACAAAGATGGATTCTAAAAGCTAAGTTGGCCTACATTAACTTGTGAAAAGCACGTACCCTGAATCCAAACACAAAATTCATAAAAAAATCATGCCATTTTAGGTTTTCAGCCCAAAAGGGAAATGTTGACTTTCACCAATAAACTTGAAATTTGACTATGTTGAACTTTGGAATTTAATGATTAAATAAGTTATAATGAACTGGAATAAAGCTAAATTAGGCTAAAAATTATACTTGCAAGCTAACTTGAGGGTTTATGGGTCTCAAATCCCTCACAGTTAACTGTGAGGGGAAATCAACTAGGTTTTTGACCTTTTTAGCAAATGGAACTTGGTTTTGAGACTATACTAGACCTAAACTGACCTAAGTTTACACATAACAAGAAACTACAACAGCAATGGGCAACTAGAGCTCTCAACACAACCTGTACCAAACACCCCTTATCTAAAACATGTTTTTGGATTAGTGAGGCAAATGGTGAGCTGAGACAATCCTATTAATGCTAACGTATGAAATAAGCTAAAGGGACAAAAGACAAGCTATCTAGAACAGAGAACAAGCACAACTGTTAGGAATACAAATATTCCTGTAAAAGTCTCGGTCACCTAATTATTGTAATAGCATTAAGTTAGCTCGTAGTTAGTTTATATATTAGTTAGTTAGTACTAGTTTAAGTAACACCGTGGAAGAAGGACGGGTCATTACCCACTGTATGCCTGATCCACAGCCCGGGTGTGGGCGTTTGTAGCTTAGTATAAATACCCCTCTCCACATGTGGAGAGGGTTGGACCTTTCACAACCTTAATCTAATATTCTCTATTTTCTCTCAAGGTTCCCTTCTACTTTCTCTCTTTAACTTCTCTCTACTAATTCTTCCATCTTTGATCCATATTATATAAAACCAATACGTGTTATAAGATTATGAGTATACTACAATTGGTATCAAGAGCCATGGTTCTATCCTATGATTCGTGGTATGCTCGAATTTATAGCTTGGTTTTGTGTTTTAGGATGGTTCGACTTTACTTGGTGGTTTCACATTAGTTTGATCTTGTTAGGTGTTATTGTTGGCATTTTGCTTGTACTTTTGTATCTAGAAGTGTTGTAGGCATCTTGTGTAGCTTTTGGTTAAGTTATTTCATCATTTTCATGGACATTGGAGGACTTTTGTGTTGTTTTTCTTGCTAGAGAGTTTCCATTTCATTGTAGAGGGTTGACAGGTTTTCTAGAGTGTTGGGTGTAGAGATATGGCAGTTTACTATAAAGGGAAAAGAAGACAAAACGCTAGAAAGTGACAGTTTTGTCCTGTTCTTGGTAGAGAATTAGTTCTAGCGAGTTGGTTCCAGATTCTAGCGAGTTGGTTCCAGAGAGTTGGTTCTAGCGAGTTGGTTCCAGAGAGTTGGTTCCAGCGAATTGATCTAGCGAGTTGACCTATTCAACGAGTTGGTCTAGCGAGTTGATCTAGCGAGTTGACCTATTCAGCGAGTTGGTCTAGCGAGTTGGCATTCTAGAGATTTCCATTCTAGAGAGTTGCCATTCTAGAGAGTGGTCATTCTAAAGAGTTGCCATTCTAGAGAGTTGGTTCTCAGCGAGGTGCCATTCTAGAGAGTTGTCATTCTAGAGAGTTGTCATTCTAGAGAGTTGCTATTCTAGAAAGTTGCCATTCTAGAGAGTTGCCATTCTAGAGAGTTGCTATTCTAGAGAGTTGGTTTTCAGCGAGTTGCCATTCTAGAGATTTGCCATTCTAGAGAGTTGCTCATTCAATGAGTTGGTGTTCAGCGAGTTGGTCATTCAGCGAGTTGACCAAAGTTGACTTTTTACATCAAAACTTCAAACGACCATAACTTTTGAACCGTAACTCCGTTTTCAGTGAACTAGCTATCAAAACATTCGGAACAGGCTGAATATTATGACGCTTCACTACGAAGTTGTGAAACGAATTTTTTTTTAGGCCCAAATCACCTCTGGAGTGAAGTTATTGAGGTTTTAAGTTTTTAGACCAAACTTTTCAACATTACAATTTGCATCAACCAAACCAAATCATATTGCTTGTTGATAACTCACTGTTGGTTGACTCTTAGTGCGAATTGATAACTCACTGCTAGTTGATCAAGTTGTTGTGAGGTGACTATACGTTGCGAGTTGAATAGTTCTGTGATTTGAGAATTGTTGCAATTTGAGTTGTTGCAACTTGTCCAATTACAATCTGACGTTGCGAGTTAATTCTTGCAATTTGACTAATTGTGATTTGACTTGGTGTGATTTGAGTCGTTGTGACTTGACTTAGATAACTAATTGTACCTTGCAAGGTTTATCATCTCACACTAAATCACTAAAGTCCTCTTGCATCATTTCACGGTTTCTTCTTGATTTTGTAAAATCCCGCGAAAGAATCTATTTCTCGGTTTAAATCATAGAATTGTAAAATCCCGTGCACGTTTACATCATGTCTACCACTTCAGACTCTATCATTTCTGAGAGAGAACTTCATCAGCCGCAAAATTTGCCCGATAATGCAAAGGAAAGGTGCATTGAATGTTTTTGACTTCTTCACTCACATCTAAAGGTTCTCTTTGAACGACCTGGATACTTAACAGGAAACGAACGCGCATTCGCTTACGAACGTGCATTCACATCACTCTTTGGTCAAGATGTTCATACTTTCACAGTCAAAATGACTCTGTATTTAGACCAACTTGAACAACAACTTGACAAAGGAAACTTTTCTGAAAGAAGATCCATGGCTGCCTTTTGTGTGATCAACAACCAACTCCAAGTGTTCATTGATTCATAAATCACTGAGAACCAAATGACTAATAAGTATTTTACTAATTACACGAGAGTTGAGGTTGACATGTTCATAGATACACTACTCCAACTCATGGGTAATGTCAAGAAGTACATTGAGAAGAGAGCACAAGACAAACCTAAGTGTGACATCAAGATGAATGAAAGTCGGGTGCAATCATGTGATAGTATTGTTGATTCGGGTAAAGCATCGAATGTTGGGTCAGTTATCACTTAATACAAAGGATCAAAGACTGCTAAGCTTGACACTACCAGTAGTTCAGTGACTCTTGTTACACATGATATGGATGCAGATTTTAGACCGGTAAAAGAACAGGAGTCATGTGCTAAGGTGCCCTTGACTGATCAACATAATGTACTTTCTAATGAACGGCAGCATACTGATCATATTAAGCCCAGTTATAACACAAATTTGTTGGAAAATACTGATAGCAATACCATCTCTAATTCAATAAACATGAGTCATAAAGGGGGAGAAAGTGATCAGGATGCTGAACATGATGATGAGTCAAGTTCTTTGTTTACGGCTGAGATGTTTAAATCAAATGATATGGTTGATAAAGAAGTTTTTAATGAACTTTCTAACAGATTTTTACAACTTGAAAAACATTGTATTTCACTTGAAATCGCAATGCAACAAAAGGAAGAAAGTTTTCAAACTAACCAACCATGTAAAAATCCGGAATTCCCTGAGTTCCGTGAATTTTTTGAAATTAACACTTTGAAAGCCCTGCTTCAAGACAAAAACTCGACAATCAACAATTTGAAAAAGCATATTTCTGTCCTGAATGAGAAAAGCAATATAGTCAAAGCTAAACATGACATCGATGTTGTTAAATCAAGAAACATCAAATTGGAACTTTATGTGGCTAGATTACTTAAGGAAAATGAGTCTTTGCAAAAGGCATCACATAGACCCAAGAGACTCTATCAAAGATACTAGTACTAAGACTTTAGAACAAACAACATCTTTGATGGTTTATAATGATAAATTCAAAGCTCATAGTCAGGAAAAGGGTTTTACAACTGCTGCATTAAGAAATGAGGTAAGAAAATTAAAAGGAAACAGTGTGAACATTAAGTTTGCAAAACCATCAATCTTGGGGAAACCAATTTTACAATCAAGTAGAAACCATTATGTTGTTAGACAACCGAATGCGGCTAGATCTGGACGACCAAAATTTTCAAGAAGACGGTTTGCCTCCCAAGTTGATGCGAAACAAGTTTTGACAAAACCAGTCACTTCACATAATTTGCCTAGGAAAATTGCCTCTGGATATGTTAAAGCTCAACAAGTAGCTACACCTACACCTAACTCTTCTAGGATAAGTTCAAAAATAGTGTCAATACCGAGTGTTAAAACTCAAAACTCTTATGATATAAATGACCTGTACAAGAACTATGATCTTGAAAAGGCTAGGAAATGGGCACTACTTCAAAAGGATGGAATCTTAGGCTCACGACCTCATAGAATGCCTTCTAGCTTATTGCAGAACACGACCAGTAGCAGCAAACCAAAACCTGTGAGCACTCAACAAACAAATAGGAATTGTCTAGTTTCAAAGAGTAGTTGCACATCGATTAAAGCGATTCTCGTAGCAATTCACTCTAAGGATTCTAGATCTCTTTCTAAATCCAAACGATCAGTTTGCTCAACCTGTCAGAAATATGCTTTTAATGCTAATCATGATGATTGTATGAAAAAATTCTTGACGGATGTGAATACTCGTGATAAGGTTCAACCATCCAAGACTAGAAACTACAACAAGCCTGTAGAACCAAAGAGTTATACTCAAAAACCTGGTAGGCAGATTGCTATAGGTCAAAGGTCTTCTCTCAACAAGACTTCCACTTTCCATGAGAAACCAAACACTCCTAGTTCTTGCCTTAGGTGGATACCGACGAGTAGAATTTTTAAGATTGTTGGTCTTAGATGGATAGCTACGAGAAAGATGTTCACTAATTGCAAAGCCAAGGTTGACAGTGGAACCCCAAATGGTATATATGTTGATATCACTAACCCATATAAATGCAAACAAACTCTCAATGTCAATGCAGGTAGTCTTTACTTAAGTGCATCGCTCAACACGATTAAGGAAAGACTCAAAGTTTGGCTGCCGAAAAGAGTGATATCTCATCAATCAGGGGTTAAAGAAGCTCAACTTTGATGCACATGACGATGACGTCTGTTCACATCAGTTCAGGCCTCGTTCTTCATCAACTATGACGTTTTAACACCTCAGTTCAAGCCTCGGTCCTCAATGTCATCATTATGTCATCTGCTGACAACACTTCAGACCCCGTTCATCAAAGAAAAGAAAAGTGTACGCTTAAGTGCGCTTTATCTTCTGAAGTTGTGAAATGTCCTTGCTTTTGACCATTCTCATCAACAAACTTCATATTTGTTCCACGCTTGTTCAGTCTTCAAGTGGATTACCGTCATCGGATTGTATTTGTTATTATCCAATTGTTCAAAAATGGCATCGTCAAATGCAATTTTTGAGGGGGGAGAAGTGTGAACAGTGGATCAACCTCATATGCAATTTTTGAGGGGGAGATGCGTGGATAAACTACATGTATTTCTATTCACTTGTTCAATCAAAAATCGCATCCTCGTATGCAATATTTGAGGGGGAGAAGTGTGAATAAAATACATGTTGATTGATGCATGAAATGACTCTCCTCTCCTCCAACACCTAATGTTCCACTAACTAAGGAAGACTAATTGTGACTACGGAGTTGATTGGGTATCACATATTTGAGATTGAAGTTGACTTTCACAAAGGCGTGATCTTAGTCGGGGTGGTTGGATGTATGACTTTCAACGATAACTTGCTCGTGCTTGAGATTTAAGTTGAAGACTTGGTTTATCTAGTTACCAGCAGTCGAGGTGAATGGTTGAAGGCCTGGTTAACTATCTCTTTAAGGAGTTACGTTGTAGTACTCAGTGTCACACGCCGTTTTCATTGTGGATAATCGCAAGAGGTGGTAATGTCTCATGCTATGGTTGGGTAGTGAGTACTTAGAGATTTGCTTGGAGCATAAATTCTCTACACCGTTCTTCCAACATTAGTGCAAGCTTAAGACACAAGAGCGGAGAACTCTACTTCAGTTTCAAGTTGGGTATATCGGGTTTTCTCCATACGTGGTCATTTACTATTAGCCAGTGGAAGTGAAAAGAGGTTTAATTTGGGGTTGATCTGCAGAGAATTGTTGAAGAGAATTGTTATCGACATCTACTCATGGGGTAGTGATTTATATGTAGCTTCCAGTTGATATGTTTATGTACACACAGTTATGATGATTCCGAGTGATCGTCATCATCATGGAGGGAGAATTGTGTGCATTTGGTCTTTTATGAAGAACTGGAAGCATTCTAAGTGAGTTGAAAATGTCGACATGACGTTCCCCAAACAAACCCGTGAAGAAGCTACATATTATCAGTCTATGATCCACTTTACGTTGTGGATGACATGTTAAGAGACTGAAGACATTTTGGGCAGAATTGAGAGATACTTCTTCAACAAGCATCAAGGTTGTTTCAAACGGGTTGTTAGTTTGGAAGGGAGCAAGTACACTTATGGGCTTACTAATTGGGAGGGAGGATTAACCCAATTAGTGAGTGTTTCTATAGTAGTTGATTCTTACTAGATACATTTTAGCTTATTTGGTTCTTCTCAACAATTCAAGTAGATGCGCGTAAAAGTTGTTGTTGATTCTGATGTATCAAAACCAGCAAGGGGGAAGGAGACATACATCTGAATGCATAACGAGTACACGTGATGAACATAATACTTCTTCTTAATTGAAGTTATCCCGGGAAGACATATGTCATAACCGCAGAGAATATCAGTGTATTAACTTGTGGCGTTTGGTGTATTATTCCAACTACGTGGGGGAAGTAGTCTCTTGATACTTGTGGATTATACTACTTCAGCTTTCAGTGGAAAGGAATATTGAGAAGAATATTTGGAGCGTGAGATGATATTGCTTATTGACATCTTCATTCGAGCCTATACGATTTATGGTAAAGTGCTTCTGGTTAATGCTTCATGTACACAATGTTATGCTGACTCCAATGAGATCGCAACCATCAGGGGAGAGATAAGTGTACATCAGGGGCGCACAACAGGTTCACATGACCGGGCTTAATTATTTACTCTGGAGTTGATATCCGCAGAGAGGGTCAGTGCTTCAACCTATTACTCTGGTGTCATCGTTTCTTCTTATATTGGATACATGCGTACAATATGGATTGAGTTGGTATGTGTAAGATAACTAGAAAGCATTTGGTGAAATGAAGATGTTGATATATTATTCCCCCTGAATAAACAACTGCTCCAAACCGCAAAGTAATGTGAACATTGGGGACGTACAACAGGGTCATGTGATCGTGCTTCATCATACATTCCAGGATTGATAACCGCAGAGATGATCCATGGTACACCTTGTTACTTCGGTGCTATCATTTTCTTTGGGTCTTTGAGCGTCATACAATGAGACTTTTTGCATCACTTCAACTACTTGGGGAAGTGGTCTCATGAAGATGATTGTCAGTTTGGGGGGAAGCTACCAAAGCGTCACATTGAGGAGGCAGTAAAAACTCAGCGATTTGGTGGTGTCTTGCGATTAACTCAGTTGTGAGATTCTAGTGATTTGTTAACTACTTGTGCTTGGGGAATTGTTGTGACTTAAGTCGTTTCGATTAGTCTGATTGTATTTGACATTGTGTGTTAATCTTTACAACTCGACTTATTACGATCGGATCTATTGTAACTTGACTTGTCGCGACATGACACTTAGTGCTAATTGTGACTTATCCAAGATTTCACTCTAAGTCTAACTCGCATATTATATCTTTCGGTTTCTTTTGTTGACTTTAGTAAAATCCTGGGAAAGATTCGATCTCTCGGTTTAAGTCACAAGAGTTGTAAAATCCCATTTAAGATTATATCATGGCATCTACCGCTTTAGACGATTATTCAGGAGCCTCGAAAGCTTTGGTGGTGAAAGTTTAAGAGATGTTGTCTACTGATTTCTACAACGAGCTGAACGATACTATCATTTTGGTACTCATGTCAACATCTTCTTAAACTAAATAGTATCCTTTGTACGTATTATACCAAAATGTATATAGATATATAAAACCAACAAAAACCCATAAAAATCAAAAAATCAGAAAATACCAAAAATAGTTTTTTTAAGGCATGTCTTCTGGCATCGATAACATTTACGGTCCTAAAAATGTCATTCAATAATGACACGGGTCTTTAAATGAAGTTCGAACAGAAGTTCAAAATGTTTTCAAAACATGCCTTTATGGCTTACAGTCATTTCAGGCTGTAACCCGGACTTAAAATTATGGCTTGTAGTCATTTCAGGCTGCAACCCGGAGTTCAAAAATATGGCTTGCTATTACTTCAGATAGCAACCCGGTTTTCAAAATGAGTAAAACACGTCGCCAAAAGACGGTTGTTCCTAGCAAAGGTTTCCGTTCATCCGAGCGTGAATTACTTTATATACATGCACCCTCGATCTAATGTACGCTTCAGTGCATTATTTCTTGATAAAGAAGAGAAATCTTCTTTTTATCGCCAAGTACTTTCCCTTCTATGATTTTTCTGGGAAGTACATGAACAAAACTTGGTGGTACCATGAGATTTTGATTAAAAATCAAATTGCACTCAAAATTTTGACAAAATTTTTCACTCAATCAATGACATCATTTACTTAAGTTTTAACATCCGTCATTGATTGAGGGGGAGAGTGATTTCTCAAAATTTTATGTATCATCATAACTCTCCGCTCTTTGTACAAAATCTTGCGACATAACACTTTGTGATGGTTATGTATCAGAATGAGAAATTTTCAAAGAGTTTTCAGAAATTATCAAAACTTCAAATTGTTTGTAAACTCATCAAATCTGACACATAACAACCTCCCTCACAAGTTGAGGGGGAGCATGAAAAAGGTTCCTTTTAATCAGAAAATATTAAAACTTACCGCATTTCTCTCCCAAATGTTTTCTAAACTTATTTAAATCAATTGAGATCCAAAATCTCAAAAGATTTGAAATTTTTAATCGGGGGAGAGAATGTGATTTAAATATGAATTCTGATAATCAAAGTGATCTTTTGGACTCAACAAATAGGCTCCCACATATGTGCTAAACTCTTTCGAATATCGATGCACATATTGAGGGGGAGCAAAAGGCGTTTGTTGAAGTAATACCAACGACCGACCATTTATCTTTATGCATGGAGTTATAAGGGTGGTTAAGATTAGGTATGAGTTCCTATGATCCACCAGAACCGGAAGGATCTTCCCAGGGACAATCCTCTAGATAGATTAGAAGTCCTTAGGAATGATTGAAAAAAAGGAGAAAAGTGAGAAAGGGAAGAGTGCGGACTGAGATAGAGCTAGGACTGGAACAAACCCAACAAGGTTCTAGTGGTGAAGTCTCGGTAAGCACTGAAGGGGTTGAAGAATGAAAAAGAAATGAAATGAGAAAGGGTGAAAAGAAATAGCCCTCCAAATATTCAACCTTAGGGCAGAAACCGGGTTCAACTTCATATGCTACTAGTGGTTACTAAGGTAACACTGGTATTGAATACAAGACGGCATGGACCCAGTGACGCATTACACCAAACTTCCCAACCACTCAAGTTCTCTTAAAAGAACTTGTTTCATTCTCACGGGGAAGCATGTGCAATGTATCGACCGCTCCTTGCGAGCTATGTTGATACCTAAACAGGAGACGCCTCCCCAGTCTCCAGGAGCGGATCAAAACGCACTATTGAGTCTAGAGCCATGAGATCATCCATAAATCTCGATAGGGCACATTCCAAATATGCTTATTGTTTCACACAATGTGGAAAATAAGATAAAATATTTAGAGTCCTACGCATTATCCTTGTGGTATTGCCAGAACATCCGAGTGATATGAAAATATTCACAATGACGATGGAAATCCTTCTAGAGCGAACATCTTTCAAACTCTTGGTAGGTGACATGTGAGATTCATCTTGGATCAATGATCAAGTGACAACTGGAATGCAACGATGGTGCGATTCAAAATTGAATCAAACTTGTTCCAGGATATGGATTGACGAATACTTTTGCTAAAACCTTTCAATGTGCTCACAAACTAATTTTTCGAGCACATTGATTGTATACAATCTTTCAAACAAAAGTATCTTTGATGGAAATATGATTCAAAGCATAAAACTCTCGTTGTGTCGTCGCAAAATGTTTATTATATGACACGCGAGTGATCTCTATAAATCTATTTCTCATCAATCCGTGAATATCAATTCACCGATTCACTCTATCGTGTTGTCTGCTTTGAGACGTTCCGGTATGAGAACATGCTTAGTATGAAGATTCCAAAGTGGATTCTTTGGAAAATTCATTACTAGAAGCTGGAAATTCCTGTCAAGGAGAGTCTTTTTTAAAAGAGACTCTACCTGATCACAGGTCGGTTTTCACAAAACCGGAGGGTAGTATGTCCTCGCAGAATGAATGACAAAGCCATATTCGTTCTCTATCTTTATTACTAACTGTTTTATTTCAGGGACACATATAAAGATGGCGTTGATGGCTCCTATTTCCAGCTGAATCGGGTCAATCCATACCTCATGCTCACACATCCTCCACACTATCAATGACGATGAGAGACTTGCTACAACAAATGTTGAGAGACTACCAACAACGTTTCCGCAACTCTGATGAAAAAGTCTCCTGATCCACAACTCTAATGTAATGTCTCCTGATCCAGAAGGGTGTGAGCATGATGGTCCTAAAGTCACTACGTCACATGAAGGCCACACTACTATGGATGAGCTTGGAGATTTACTATGGCTGATGATCTCAAAGAAGCTCAAAGATCACATATCACAAAGGAATCCCAATCACAAGTTCGCTTGCTTGAAGTACAAAGTGTGCAGAAAAGTGAAGAATCAGAACCTACGAGCTACAAAGACTAAAGAATGCTTAAAGATCAAAGAGCTTAATCTCCAAGGTGACCTCGCTTTGGGGGAGATTGTTAGGAATACAAATATTCCTGTAAAAGTCTCAGTCACCTAATTATTGTAATAGCATTAAGTTAGCTCGTAGTTAGTTTATATATTAGTTAGTTAGTACTAGTTTAACACTACAAGAAAAAGTGGTATTTGGGAGGGTGCAAAACTGTGCCAAATACTCAAAAAGCCGTGCCAAATGCTATTTGGAACGGCTTTGGCACACTTTTGGCTCTTTCCTAAATATGAGGGTGCCAAATTCATTTGGATCGGGTTGAAACCGTGCTAAATAGTATTTGGCACAGTTCTTAGGACGGTTTAACTTTGGGGTGCCATGAGTGAGATATTTGGCACAACTGATAATCTTCTGTTCCAAATGGGCATTCGTCACACTTTTACATCCCGTGCCAAATGTGTATTCGGTACCAATTCATTTCTCGTTCCAAATGTTTTTTTTGGTACAGTTTGTATTTACCGTGCCAAAATACGTATTTGGTACCAACTCATTTACCGTGCCGAATGCTTATTTGGGACAGTTTTTATTTATCGTGCCAAAATTAATTGGGACGATTTAATATACCGTGACAAACGTATTTGGCACGGTTTACATTTTTGTGCCAAATGTATTTGGCACATTTTTATCCGCCTCAATTTTTCGCAATTATAATTCAGTCGAAGGCAAAAATAAATTGAACTCACTTTTTATTAATCATCAATAAAATCAAGTAAACATTGTCACTTGAATACAATAAAGTAAAGAACAATACGTCCAACATCCTTGTAATGGTCTTTAGAATGAAAAAGTCATAACTAGAACTCAATATAAATTACTAAGACGATTTATTACTAACGAAAACGAATAAAGCTCCTCGGATCACGTCATCTTTATCAACCCTGCATAATATAATGTTCCAACATTAGAAATATATATGAAACAAGCTAGAAAAAAAATCGATATAGAAAATAGCAATAGAAAGAAGTTGCAGGCACAAATGACAAGTAACAAAATCCAAAGCCACCTCAGTTACCATGTATATATCTGACTTATGAAAAATTGCAGTCCTAATCACCTTTCTATTGAAAATTTGCATAACTAATCAATTTGTATTGAAAAACTGCAGGTTGTATCTTGCATGCATTAACACTATGCAGTCCAAGACTATGATGCATACAAAGTCTTGTGTAACTAACCATGTTCGTGTCACTTTAAAATTAACAAGAATAATTATGTGACCATAATTGTGTGTTGAAGTAATCAAATGTAAACCATACTACCAGTTGCCTAAACAAAGCAATCATTATATATAATTATCCCCCTTAAATACTTACAACCTGATACAACAATTATTAAGAAAAAATATGCAAAGAGACGATTACCTACAAGTCATATAAACCTTATGTTTGCACCAACATATGATGGCTACTTGTTAGCACTATAGTGTTATGTAACAAAAGCTCGCATACGACCCTCTACCTATCATTTGCAACTAATTCTAACCCTACCTCCAAACGATGATATGTAACAGAACCTCACCCACACAATGACATCTCAAACCAACCAAAAGAATACAATACTAAATCCTACCTAAAATGAAACCTATCTCAAGGGACTAAAAACAAACATGGGACCAAAAGAGCTCAAAGTCTGAAGCAAATTGGAAACAGGGCACATCACAGAAAAGCAAAAAGGGCAATTACTAGACAAACCTGAGACCAACCACAACGAGGCGTACAATAGAGGCTAGAATACATTTTCAAGTATATCTTAACTCTTTTATCAATTTTCATTTGATTAAGTTTGGACCTAAAAAATTCAGTTGATGATTTGATAGTTTGATGCAAGTTAGGAAATACCTGATCGCCGACACTTGATCCTGACCTAGTTTCGTGATGACCCGGAGGAGGTGGCAACTCCTTTCCTAGCAGTAATTCTAGTTTTTTAAACCACTCCATTTGCGCTTTTTCATAATTAGAAACATGCACTGCTACTTGCTCTGCTACTTTGGCATCTATCTGCGCAGCTTGCTCTTCTACTAGATCCGCTACCCGCTCAGTTACCTTAGTCTCTAATTGCGCATCTACTTGAGCTTGAACCATCCTTTCTATTGCATCTGAAGAGATGGTATTTCTTAATGAAGAGTGAGCCCGAGAAACATCACGAGTAGATACTCCTCCACCAAAAGTCTTGACACTTCCGTGTCCATCAGGGCCCACTAGATCAATGAAAACTTGTTCTTTAAATGAATCAGTTTGCTCTGATTGTGGTACCTCATTTACCTTCTGCTTCATTCGATCCTGAAAACACAAATATACATCTGTTAATAATAATAATAAAAAACAAATACATCATTTATTATACATCGACTAATAATTCTAAGTTGTCAAGTAATATAAATTTAGGTGATATATATGTGACTAAAGTACTTACAACAACTATCTGTGTATCTTCATCTGGTATAGTACCATCTTTCGTACTACGCGTTTTAATAAACACATTAGCACGACACAAGTCCTCTTTGTTAGCTTTCATCTATAAATAAAGTTTTAAATACATCTAGTTAGTATCTGGAAGCGGTAAAAACTATATAACATACAACTGAATGATTGTAGTATGTGTGTTTGTACCTCCTCTCGAACGTTGGCATGTGATGTTCTACCGGTTCTTGGTAAAAACTCCAGGTTTTTTTGATTATTGGAATTTTTCAAGGATTGAGCCTGAAAAAATTAGAATAAACTAAGTTAATAAATTAGACTTAAAATGGTAATGGAATAGATTATATTTATGTTGTATCTATAATGGGATAACTATGTTAAACTTAAAATTTTGAACAAATATCCTTACCAAAACATTTAGACCTGGTGTTAAATATAAAGTAATTTTTCATAGAAAATTGTACTTACCTGAACATCGTCACGTTGCCAATAGTTCACTAAATCTGGCCATTGTTCGGGATTTACACGAGTGTCTGAAGGAGGAGTTACGAGTTTTTCCGGGTCATCTTTGTTTGGAGTAAAGAAATCATGCTTTACTCTACTTTTCCATTTTTTCCAATGACCACCGATCAACTTCAAACAAGTTTCTTTATAACCTTCTGGAGCATCTGTCTTATGTTGTGTGCAATAATTTCATGTTATCCATAGTTACAATTACCTATATTATGCTTCATACTAACAAAAATACATGCAAATAGTATCTAAATACATGATAATACCTTAACATCTTGCCACATTAATTCAAGATTGGTGTCTGGCATTAACGTCCACGAAACAACATTAAGAGGAGCACGAGCCCCACATTTTGCAATTCCACCAAGTAAATTTGCAAGATCAGTACTACTATCCCCGATAGGCTGCATGTGCTCATTGAAAATAATCTGGATCTTCTCTTTTCCTTGATAACCAAGTGCTAGTCCTCGACCCTTCTTGCGTACATCATTGCTAGTGCTAGAACCTATAACAATTCCAACCAAACCATATTTTATGTCCTCGACCTTTTATAGGATACTCAACAATGAAAAAAAATGATATATTCTTTTACCAGATCCACTTGATGCTAAAGAAGATTGGACAGATCCATCGGTGGCATTGTTGCGATTTAGTTCTTGTGATGAGTCTTCTAATTGTGTTTGTGCAACATGAGTATCCTGACTGGGTTCCATAGGAGTCTGAGCAGAGACATTTGTGTCCACTTCTTGATGTTCATTGTTTTCCTGAGTTGAATGTGGCATTTCAGACATGTAAGTGTAGGTGCGTCGCCTCTTTCTAGCTGCCATGAGAAAACCTACAAAGAAATAAAAACTTTTAAGATCAGTGACTAATAAAAATAACAAGTATAACAAATACATGACACAAAAGAAAGAGCACGAATGAGATATGAAAACAAACGTATCCATTCTAAATCAAGAAGAACACATAAAAAGGACAGTTCCTATCAAATATACACAAGAATTTGATCTAAAGACAAAAAAATAAGCTTTGAAACTGAATGAGGGAAGCTAATCATCATCAGATTCATCATCTCCCATATTACCAACTCCATCGTCATCTGAAGAATCAAATGTATCATCTATCGTATCGTCAAACTCTTCTTCGGAGTCATCAGATAGCCATGCCTCTAATTCATCTTCCAATTCTTCATGAGAATCACTCTCAACTACATGAACTGAATTGTTTTGGTCTTGATCTTCTACTGTATGAGATCGATCAGCCCTCTTTTCAATAATTGTTCCTTCAATACCATGTCTCACCCACATCTCTTCACCCTCCTGAATACTTCTTCTTTCATCCAATTGTTGAGAACTATATGGTTGGGCTTGAGGCACTGCAACTGTTGTATTAGAGTTTCCATCCTCACCCATGTCAAAAGTATCCCTACTAGTCATTTTAATGGCAACTTCCCATTCTGGGTCAACAGGATCTTCAATATACATGACTTGTTCAGCTTGTGATGCTAGGATAAAGGGTTCATCGGTTGGTTGTTCTCCTTGTATAACAAATGACTAAAATTAACTGATGTAAAACCAAAGTTATCAACTTTGACCCCCGTCCTGTTGTCTACCCAATTGCATTTGAATAAGACAAATTTTGTTTCTTCAGTATAACGCACTTCAATGATATCTGTCAGCTCTCCGTAATACGCCAACTCCCCTGACTTTGGATTTTTATCTTTTCGACTTGAGAAGCTTGTCGTGCTTGCAATCACAATAACGCCACTGTTTTGTGTAACTCTACTATTATCCATTTTTTTTGTTCTAAATCTAAATCCATTAACAATATATCCATTATATCTCTTAGCCACATTTGTCAAACCCATTGCAATGTCAATGACTTCCGTCGTTAACACCTTCTTTTCTGCAACTTGTTTTAGTACCTATAATTATTAAAATGAAAATAATTAAACCATAGAAAGAGCATACTGGTTTATGAAAATTAATCTGATATTCAGCACTTACATCAGCTCTAAACCAAGACGGGAACTCTTTATTATGAAGGCGCTGACGTTCACGAGGGGCTAACTTTTGGAGGGACCGCAAATGTCTCCTGCATAATAGAATATGTACATTAGTTCATATTACTAGTTATTTTTTTAGCTGTGCTTGAGCACAACCCACTTACAATAAGATATGGGTCATATTTTTGTGTCGCTGAAGTTAATGTTAGGTTTCTTTGGAACATTATCAACGATATATTTAGTACATGTCTTTAGTTCTAATGTAAGCGAGTTCATATATATTTTGAACAATATTATCCTCCAATAATACATTTGAGTAGACGATACTAATGTAAATGATAATTAAACCTCAGATTTATGTACTATACGATGCTGAATTTATTTATCAGAAAATAAGCTAAAGAATGTACTGTCAGAAAATATAAAGATATAGAATGGCAACAGTAGCTTCGTGACCCCCAGAATATTCGACTATAGTAGCATTCGGTAGTTTTTGTGCTGTTACAGTATCTCAGGCTGTTACAGTATATATCTGGACAGTACAGTAAGGTTTGAACTATACAGCTTGGTCTCAGGTATTATTTCAGTGTGTTCAGTTTTGACAATTCTAATAAATCGTGATTGGGTCTTGGGTTGTAGTAGGGTTTTAAAGGCTTTTACTTGGGATTAGTGGGTATGGCTGATCCTAGGTAGAAGTCTTTTGTCTTCTGCTACAGCTCTTGTTTGTCAGTACAAGTGGGGAAATTTAAGGATTGAGAAGTGTGGTGGGACACGACCTTGTCCTATTCTCAGTCGACAGCATCTACAAGTTGGTATGGAAAGTGTTTTCAATCGCTTCAACATTTATGGCTCTAATATAAGTCAAATGTGATGGATATCAGTAGTAGTTTTGTTTTTACATGTTATTTTGTATCAGTATTAAGTTCTAAGTTTGGTTTAGTTTCTAATAAAAGGTATATGATAATGGTCAATTTGAGGGGCCTAAATTAGTAGAGCCAACTCATTCCCAGCTGCGCCAAGTTCAAGAATAATGGTTTATTTACGTAATAATGTAATAAAAACATACTCTTTATATGGTGCAATCGCGTCGGTACTATCTAGTATGTAACGATGTGCCTGCTCCATTGACAAACGATCAAGAAAAAAAGGTGTTTCTATTCCAAAATGAGCACCCACGTTATCTTCATCACTATAATTTCGCTCAGGCCGTGTGGACTTAGTTTCGATGTCCTTTAGATACCTTGCACAAAATGTCATGCACTCTTCCATTAAAGCTCCTTTTGCAATACACCCTTCTGGTCGGCCTCGATTACGAACATACATCTTTAATGTTAATAAGTACATGAGTAAAACAAATATATAGTTACATAAACAAAAATAATAATTCTTATATTCAGATAACTTAACAACCAAATGTACCTCTCTATTGGGTACATCCACCGATATTGTACAGGTCCAGCAAGTAACGCCTCTTCAGCCAAGTGTATAGGCAAGTGCTCCATAATGTTGAAGAAAGATGGTGGGAAAATCTTTTCAAGATGGCAAAGTGTAGTGAAATACGATCTTGAAGTCTTTGTAGATCATTTTTTGAGTTAACTTTCGAGCACAATATTCTGAAAAAGTTTGATAGCTTGATTAGAGCTTCAACAACAGGCTTTGGTAAAAGTCTTCTCACAGCAAGTGGGAGTAACTGTTGCAAGATAATATGATTATCATGGCTCTTTAAACCCCAAATGCTATGCTCTTTGAGATGGACACATCGTGAAATATTAGACGCATATCCATCAGGTACCTTAAGATCCTTCAACAACTTCAAAAATTGATATTTTTCATCTTTTCCCAATGTAAAACAAGCTGGTGGTAGTAAAATTCTACTAGAATTAGTTTCTTAAGGGTGTAAAGAAGGTATAATGTTTAATTCTCTCAGGTCAAACCGGACATTCAAGTGATCTTTTGTTTTTCCAGCAATGCCTAAAAGTGTAAACAGTACATTGTCACAGACATTTTTTTCTATATGCATGACATCAAGATTATGACGAATAGGTAAAAATTCCCAATATTCCAATTCAAAGAAAATACTCTTTTTCTTCCAGTTATCTTGTCTCTCATGTTCATTACCTTCTTTGTCATTCGAGTTGGTTGCTTTCTGTTTACCCTTTACGTTCATCTTCCCATTTCCTTTCATTTTCTCTTTCATCTTTCTTTTCTCACTTCTTAATGCAGCCTTTCTCTCCATCTCGTTCTCTTTTTCTAATTCTTCTCTTTTCCTCTTTTTGAATACATCTTCTTTTTTATATATTGTCTCTACATCTTTCAGTTGATCAAGTAATTCAGAACCTGATAATACTCTTGGTTGCGGATCCCATTCCGGCTCTCCATTAAAAGCCACCTTATCTCTCCTGAACTTATGAATTTCTTTTAGCCATCTTCGATGTCCCAAAAAACAGAATTTGCGACTATGATTTAGTCTAAAAGATCGGGTTTTTATGTTACATGCTGGACATGCAAGTCTTCCTTGTGTGCTCCAACCGGATAATTTGGCATAAGCTAGAAAATCGCTAATTGTCCATAAAAGTGCAGCATGTAACTGAAACATACTATTACTTGAAGCATCATATGTAGAAACACCATCATCCCACAATTCCTTTAGCTCATCTATTAAAGGTTGCAAGTATATATCAAGCTTATCGCCAGGAGCTTTAGGACCGTCAATAAGAACAGAAAGAATAAGCGAAGGTTGTTTCATGCACAACCATGGTGGTAGGTTGTATGGAATTAGAACAACTGGCCATGTACTATGTGAAATAGTCATGGTCCTAAATGGATTAA
This sequence comes from Artemisia argyi, assembly GCA_030686995.1. NCBI lineage: Eukaryota > Viridiplantae > Streptophyta > Magnoliopsida > Asterales > Asteraceae > Artemisia > Artemisia argyi. Next base: position 96,876,004 of record CM060707.1, on the reverse strand, counting down.
ATCCATCAGATGCTAACCCAAGTCTATCATTGCGACTTTCACACCCAAATGCTGAATATCTATTATCAAACATTTTCCATGCTGGACTGTCCGCAGGATGCCTCATTATACCATCATCCACCCGTTCCTTTGAGTGCCATGTCATTTGAGATGCAGTGTGAGGAGACATAAATAGCCGCTTTAACCTTGGTTTCAATGGAAAATAACGTACTTGTTTAGCATGAATTTTCCTCAACTGAATCACGTTGTCGTCATCAGCTTGCTTGTCACTGTTAAACTTTTTGTACCTAGAAGCCTCACAAATACTACAATTTGCAAGAAATTTATCATCACCACGAAACAACATACAATCATTCGGGCAGGCATCCCATGTTTCGTAAGAAAACCCCAACTCAGAAACTATTTTATTGGCTATATAATATGACTTTGGCATTACAACATCTCCTATTTCTTCAAGCGCCTCAAAAAACAACTCAAGCACCGTCGTGCAAGACTTGTTTGACCACCCACCAAGTACTTTTATATGTAAAAGTCGAGTAATGAAAGAAAGCGATGTGAATCTTTTACTCCCTTTAAACAAAGGTCGTTGTCCATCCTTTAACATCTTAAGAACTTTTTTTGTCTCATCATCCATCATTCTTTCGTCTACATCAGCAGATTCCACCAAATTCGGAATTCCCATTGCATCTTGTACCATTCCAACAATGTCATCCCTCTCAATATTTGTGATCACTTCCTCATCTTGGTCATTATCCCTTTGAGTCTCAAAATTATGCATAAGTGACCACGGCAAGTAATTTTCCATAAAGCCACTAACAATGAGATCATCCTTTATAATCTCTCTCTTTTTATAAAAACGGCCACTACACCTTGCACATGGACATTTCTTAAATGAACCTGACCCTAAATCTAAAAATATTGAGTCCAAGAATAACTCAACACCTTTGGTAAACTGTGATGATGTTCTAACTTTCAGATACATCCAACTCGTATCCATCCCTAACGACAACAATACCTTTGAAAATTTATGTTTTGATACGCTGGTACATTAATGATGAGGTATAGCATATAAGCACTTCAAGTATAATTATATTAGATACACAACAAACAACCCCTATACTGCTTTATTCAAACGGATTAACGCAACTCACTAGCAATACTAAATTAGTACCTAGGCAAGAATATCATGTCATATAATACAAAAATAGATGAAAAAATCTGTAATCACGTACACATTGTCATATAATACTAAAATAGATGCGCAAATCAGTAATCAGGTAAGTATTGGAGACGTGCATATTTGAAACCTATAATATCTACAAAATAAGCTTTCAATAATATTTGGATCAATAGCAACTTGCAGACCATGTAATACGTAGGAAAATAAAATTGTATTAGCAAGAGTAGGCAAATTGGATCAGTAGCAACTTGCAGACCATGTAATAAAGTAGGCAAATACTAAGACCATGTAATTAAGTAACAAACCAAAGATACTTTATTTATTTTTTGAGTCAAGTATAGCATATAATCACTTCAAGTATTAGTATATCAGATAAACAATGAACAACCCCTATAGTGCTTTATTTGAAAGTATACCATTTTTATTAAGCAATCCTAGACAACCTTTGTAAACTCAGAACAGATCATCACAAGTAACAACATCAGGCTTAGAAGATTAGAATCGTTTCATATATAACACACTAAATCGACCCATTTGTAGATTAAGAGGCTTTAAATGACACACTATAGCACAAAAATCAGACCCACCTTGAACGAAACCCTGGACAAAAGAAAAACACCCTCCAAGTTCAATTTTCCATTTTTAACTGATACTATAGAAATTAATTAAAAAAAACTCATATCATGAGTAACACAATACGACAAAAACAACTATAAAAAAACCTTCCGAATGGGCTGGCACAAAACCATTATTCACAACCCCTGTATATCTATTTATCAACCTACTTGTCTACTATGTCTCTAAAAATAAGCATTGAAGGAGTTGAATGGCAGTTACCCTTCATACAAAAAAAGATTTTTGTCACATGAACTTTAAAGGTGTTTGTTTGGGCTTATACAGTCGGCTTATAGCTAATTTAGTTTTGGTCTTATGTTTCATAAGCTCACTTTTTGTGGCTTATTTTAAAACTTCCAGCTTATATATATTTATCATTAACATACAAATCAATCCAAGGAGGTTATATTCTTATATAAGCCAAAAAGTTGCAAAATAAGCCACAAAAAATAAGCTTATGAAACATAAGGCCGAAACCAAATAAGCCATAAGCCGGTTATATAAGCTGAAACAAACACCCCCTTTATAATCAAGTAACCAAAATGCTCTAACGTGCATATCACTAATTCACACACAGCATATACTAAAGAAAGCTAAAATTGATAAACTTGAAATGAAGATTATATTAGAGCATATCCAAAACGAATTAACCCAATAGCCACAAACAACAGCATAACAAATAAACCAAACTAATTTCTAGCAATTAAACAAGGGATATCACACAATCGACTAATTGTTAGATTCAAAAATCCACACATAAATCATACAATCAATCAATTTAATTTTAAATATGATTGAATTCATACCTCAACAATTAAACCCTATGTAGCAGAAATACTTTTGGTTATGGCGTTCAATAAATTTAGGAGGATTTATAGGCATGAATTATAGGATATTTTAGGGAGATCTTTAATTTCAAATCACATCCACGATATGCGTGGAGAGAAAGTCGTGATTACAGTCGAATGGGAGGGAAATTTTGGAGGGAATGAAATTAACGAGCGTTTGGGAGAGGAAAATTCCAGCTAAACATGGTGTTGATACTAAAACATATGCTTATATAGTTATGTATATGTTTAATAAGTAGTACCTGTTTTATTTTTTTACTTTATTATTATAGTTATAAGTTTATTATTATAGAGGTGTTTATTTAAGCTTATATCTGCTTAGCTTATTTGTGTTTTGGTTTTATAAGCTTTAATTTTCTAACTTATTTTGAGATTTGTGAGCTAACATAAGTTTATTAAATATACAAATATATGAGACTATAAATCTCAAAATAAGCCGAAAGAATTGGGGATTATGAGATATAAGCCGAAATAAAATAAGCTCACATATAAGTTTAACAAACACTGACTATGTATGTTAATAAAACACGGTGATTAATAGTGTGTCAAATAATCGAGCTAGTCAGTTTGAGCTTTTCTCAAGTTCAAAGTTATGGTTAAAATATTTTTGTATTTTCCCATCATTCATATAATTTAATTTGGTTGTATGAAGTAAATTTTATTTAATTTAACTGCGTACCCCTCTTAGAAGCTTGGGTATTGAATAATATAAGGTCAACGAAGGTCGCTGACAGAAATTCCTACCTTAAATTAAAGATATATATTGGTAACGATCTAAATATCGACTTCTAAAATAAGTGATAATCGTCAAATGCCTTAATTAGTGGTAAGCCTGTACTATGACTTTATCATAAGAAGCCGCGGTTCAAACTCACTAGTTACACATGTGGGAAGGTCAACGAAAAGGAGGCCGGGTTGAGAATGGTCATGGGATACCTCAGCTAGGCGGCGTATATAGTCACACACTTGCCTACCGTGAGTAACCGGTACATGAACGACCCCATTTATTTACCCGTTTATACATATAGTATATATATGAATATTTTGAACAAAAAGAAATATATTGTGAAGACTTGTGAAACAAAATGGGCATTTGCATCAAGTTTTAAAAGATGTTTCAAATACACATGCATTCAAAACTATTTATAAACAAATACATTGATATTTGCGACACTTTAAAAAAAGTCATTCCAAATACACAAGTATTTGGCACAAGTACTATAAACCGTTCTAAATACAGATACGTATTTGGCACTGGTGGTACTGGTTGTACCAAATACATAAGTATTTGGTACCACTAATGGAAAGCGTTCCAAATACACATGAATTTGGCACCACAAGTAGACAGTGTTCCAAATGCATAAGTATTTGGAACGGTCTTACAATAGCTGTTCCAAATACCTATTTTTTTGGTACGGTTATCCAGATAGTGCCAAATACTCGTATTTGGCACTCTTTTTATAACTGTTCCAAAAAGGTTCATCCCAAAAAGCCCCTTTTTTTGTAGTGTAAGTAACACCGTGGAAGAAGGACGGGTCTTTACCCACTGTATGCCTGATCCACAGCCCGGGTGTGGGCGTTTGTAGCTTAGTATAAATACCCCTCTCCACATGTGGAGAGGGTTGGACCTTTCACAACCTTAATCTAATATTCTCTATTTTCTCTCAAAGTTCCCTTCTACTTTCTCTCTCTAACTTCTCTCTACTAATTCTTCCATCTTTGATCCATATTATACAAAACCAATACGTGTTATAAGATTATGAGTATACTACAACAAAAATAAGCTCAAGCACAAATAAGCAATTGAAACTAGCATGAAAACCACTGGATTGATTTAAGATAAGAATCAAAGTTACACACCTCAAATAGAAGTCTAAAGCTCATAAAGCTTGCCACCAAGCTGAATGAAACAGAAAGCAATCATAAACACCCTGCTGAGTCCCTTTATCACAATAAGACCTTCCTGTTGACTTTTGTTGACTTATTGGAAACCATTACTAAATCAATCACTGTTGAACATTAGGCTCACTAATAGCTAAGTTAAGCTATATTGAGTTTCAATAAACCAAACTTAAGCTTGTTGAAGCTTATGAAAGCTATTTGACCACAATTGAGTTTTATGCTAAATAATAAAATTTGACTGTGAATGAATTGCAACAAGAACTGAATCACTTTCATTAAAAAGATAAATTTAGTAACAAAAAAAAAAAAAAAAAAAAAAAAAAAAAAAAGATTACAAGACCAATTCAGAAATATTTCACTAATTTAAATTACATTCGACCTAAAATTACACTAAGAAAATAAAAACTAACTAACTATTCTAACTCCCTCTCTCCCTACTTCTTTCTTCATTTTTATAGACCCATGTGGGTTCCTCTGACTTTCCCACTCTATCTCTGAGCCATTGGATGACTAACTTTGATCTTGGCCATTTAAATCCCTTTTGGCGGGAAAAGTCCAATTTGGCAGCTTTTGATAACTTGGAGAGGTTCAAGGGTATTAATTGGGTTTTGGAGGTATTGGTTAGGTGGAGGGGACAAGGTGTGGGTTTGGCTGAAGTGGAGGAGGGGGGATGGAGTGTGGCAGGTTGTTTGTAGGTATCAAGTGGGAAGGGAGGTGGATGGTCAAAGGGGTTTGACCGTTTGTAATATCAAAGGGGTAGGGGAGTTGGGCTTGGGGTGAGTTTGGGCTTGGGAGGTGTGTATGGGCTGGAGTATTTCTGGATCAGATTTGGAAGTGGATTGGTTTATGTAATTGATGAGTGCTCAAACACTCATCATTTTTGGTCAAATCTGAACTGCAAAACATACAAAAACACTCAGAAATGCATCAAAATACTGAAAATATTTCAAAATTGTGTTTTTTATGTTTTAGATGCAAAATGAGTAAAAACAGATGAAAAACGTACAAAGTTTGCAAAATTGGCAGTTTCAATCCCCCAACTTTCAAAAATTGGCAAAAATAGTCCCTGAGCACTTATTTGGAAAGAAAAGTCACCAAAGGTCCTTTTAAAATCATAAGTTGTCATATTTAGTCCTTTGGTGAAAAAATCTAAAAAGTTTTGAGAATTTACAGTTTTGGTCCCTGGAGTTTTAAAATTCACAAATTTGGTCCCTGGTGGGATATTTTTGAAAGAAAAAGCAATTTTGGTCCTTGGGAAATCACAAATGGGTAACATTGGTCCTTGGATGAAAAAGTTTGAGAAAATTATATTTTGGTCCTTCAAGTTTCAATATTTGTCATTTTTAGTCCTTGAAGGACCAAAAGTGAAAAATGGCATTTACAACCCTTGGACTATTCATATATGGCAGGAAATGACCCTTGAATTAACTTTGGAAAAATGACATTTTCAGTCCTTATAGTTTTCAGTTTTACATATATGGTCCTTGTATTTTGCTACTACAACCAAACTAAACCCTTTAATAAATAAACCCAATCCACAAACCAAATCCAATATACCCTCACCAGCCCATCTCACCTTATAACTCCACTCCAGGCCTAATCACCAGCCCACCTCCCAACCGTTTAATAATAAAAATGGGTCAATCAAAGGTTTGACTCCCTCCTTCACCCTTCCACTTGGTCCCCTGCAACATCCCTGCACACTCAACCTTCCCCATCCCTCCACCACTCTTTGTTCCCCTTCCAACCACAACATCCAAGAAACAATAATTACCCACAAATCCCTCCAAGTTACCTATAAGCTGCCAAAAATCCATTTCCCGCCAAATCCAATCAAATGGCTGAGATTGATAGGAGATAATCCAATGGTCAAGAATATTGATGGGATTTATTCAGAGACCCAAGTGGAGCTAAAAAAGTCAATATAAAAGAAAGAGGGAAGAGCAGAGATAGGAGCAGCTAGTTAGTTAGTTTTTGTGTTTTTAGACCTTAGTGTAATTTTAATCATGTAATCCTTTCCTTTATGCTTTAATGTTAGTATTCTCAGTTCATCTTGTAATTTGTTCTTTTCAAGCAATAAAAAGTTTAAGTTCACTTCCAAGTTTACTCAGTTTCAAATTTAAGTTTAGGTGGAAACTTTGTTCATGTTATTTGTTCCTGTTTTTATAAGCTTAGATAAGCTCATATAGCCTATTGTGAGTTTTAACTTTCATTAGAACTATTTTTAAGCATTTACTCAAGTTTTCATTAATTCTAAATAAAATTCAGAAAAAAAGAATAAAAAGAAAAAAAAATAATAATAAAAATAAAAAGAGAGTAAGACAACAGAAGAGGAGAAGCAAGTGAAGAATTAGGATGGTTTAGAGCTTTTGGAAAGCACTAGGATGATTTGAGAAGCAGTTGGGGTGTTATGCTCTTTCCTTTGTTTGTAAGTTAACATTTTGCTCATGTTCTCTTTATTCACTGTACCAATTGCTAATTTATGTGCTTATGTCAGTTTTTGTATGCTTATCAATAGAGATGAAAGCCTTTGTGGTTGTTTAATAGATTAGATAAGTCTTGAATTAATTATACCTCAACTGCCTTATTTAGCCTAAACTGCTTCTACTTGTTCCTGTTGTTTCTTGAGTGTAATTTGGGTTCAATTAGCTTTATTGGTAGTTACTTAACCTGTTCATGGCTTAATATCAGTAGTTTTAGTTTAAAAATTGCAAGTTGTAGTGTAAACCAATGGTTTAAGGGGTGTTTAGATCAAGCTTGTTAACTGTGTTGTTGTTGTTGTTAGTTGTTAAGTTTACTTGCTTCATTGTTCTCAAGTCCATGATAGTCCAAATTGACCATTCACTTGCTCACTTTTACTCTAAAAGTCAAAATCAACACAAATCTTTCATAAGTCATTAACTGTTGAGATTTCAGAAATCATAAGGTCATCATGTGATAGAAACTTGTTAAGGTTAATTAATTCACTCTCACTTATGCATAATAAACACAAATCAATCATATGTACTCAGTCTAAAGTCATCTAAGTCAACTTCTTTTAAAATCTTGCAAAGTCAAATTACATACATGAGCAGAAAAACCACTTTTTCAAGGAATTGTTTTGATTTTAGTATTAAGATTCAGCCCCTGAAACTTTCACACATTGTACTCCCCCACCTTGGCTTCAGGAATCAATAAGCATTACATTTTTGTGATTTTTTGTGTGGGCTCCACAGTCCCTCAAACAGGGCTGCAGGGCTGATCCTTCCCCTGTAGCAGCAGCCCTTGCACCCTCCCAAGCACTTTGTAGTGCTTCTTTTACTGTGTTTTAGTCCCGAAATAGGTTTATATACATGCTCACTATCTGGGAGTATAGGTTTGCTTGTCTACTTTCCCCTTTTTGACCCATTTTCACCCATAGGATTCACTGTTTTGCTGTCATAAAAAAGTCGCCCAAAAGCAAATTAGTTTTTGATTTTTCATTTCTTCGTTATAAGCCTGTTTTACTTGAAATTTGGTATGCATGTAAATGGGTTGATTTCCTAGTTACCTTTGATTTTTATGAATTTTTTTAAGAGCTTTAAGATAGCATAAACACCCCTTGAACCAGCAGACCTGCACTTTATTTTTTATTTTTTCCAAAACATATTTTTGTTTTTTAATTTTAGTTTCTTTGTTTTAAGCCCAATTGTTCTGAAAATTGGTATACAACTTATCTATTATCTTATTTAGTTGAAGATATTTTTTGCTTATTTTTTAGAATTTTTTCTTTACAGCTTTTTGTAGGATTAAATTAGCCCCTTATTCCATTTTTTTTGCAACCATAGGTAGATTGGCTTATTAGTGCTTTTTATGCTTAGTTTAATTGCTTATTGCTGTCCCTTTGAGCTTATTTAGGATTTCCCATTGATACCTTTAGCACGTTTCCCTTTTAGTTAGTTTACATCAGTCTTTTTGTAGCTTCTTAAGTGCTTAATATCCTTTTAAGTTACTTGGCCTAACTGTTGCTTATTTCCATTGTAATCTGCTTACTCGTGGCTTTTTAGAAATGTTGTTGGTTACAAAAATTGTGTATCTTTATGTGTTTAGTTAATTTGTATAAAAAGATTTTCAAAAATAATAATAATAATAATAATAGTTTTCAAAAAGATAGTGTCAGGGGTCGAACCCTGGTCACTACCCTTCACACCACAGACCCACACAGACACCCTCTCCCAACTGAACTACCTTGTGTTGTTTGTTGAGACTTGTTTGGTTTATTAGTTATATAGTAATTGTTAGTTTTGCTTATTTAACTTAACAGATTTTTCATTGCCTTTTTGTAGCTTATTTCCAACTGCTTATCCCTTTTTATTGTTCCTAGCTTATTTATAGTATAATAAACTTACCATAATTTTCTTAGAATTATTTAAATTGTTTTACTAATTATTATGGATTTATTTAGTTTTTCTTGTTTTTAAATCATTTTAATTAATTAAAAAAGCAAAAAAAATATTTTTCTTTTTCTTAAAATTTTATTTTATCATTAGGATCGCAGAAAAGTAATTTTCATATCCGAAGGATTTTAATTGATCCCGTTTCACTTTTTATTTTGCGCGTTGACGTTATTTTTACCGTAAACGCGCGTTTTTAATTTTAAATACTTTCTAGGGTAACGTAGCTTTATGTTTTGGTTAATTTATTCTGTTTAACTTGTTTTCACTTGTATTTCCTTAGCGTAATCATTTAAACCCCTATTACCCCTTCCCATTCAAATTCACCCGATCACAAACCCATTTTTATACCATCCACACCTCGTCGGGATATAACGACCCGGGGAAACCCTATATTCCACGAAGATTGATTCTAGGCTGTTTGACCTAGTTGACCATCACCTGGTCAGTTTAGGTTGACCGTTTGGAGCCAAACAAAATTTGGCGCCGCTGCCGGGGAGGTTGTGCTCGTTATTCTAAAACGGTTTTTAGATTAGTGAATCGGGATATACATCCATTGTATATTTACCACCCTTGTTCATATTATCTTCTTATTTTATTATAAAAACAAAACTGTTCACGAAAACATTTTAAATCAGTTTTCAACGAACACAAAAAACCTAAAAAGATTTTTCTTCTTATTTGTGTATAAAATGTATTTCCAAAAACCCAAAAATATTCATCTTTACCCTCCTACCCTTTTGATTCTTCATTCCTTACCCTCCCAAACCTTTTGATTCTTTCTGTGTCTCATCCACACCTTCTGATTTTCCAATGGTGTGGTAGTTCTTATAATGGTGGTAATTGCCCCGGTTGTGGCATGGTAGAGTCAGGAAACGGGTCTGTCTATAACCAAGATCCCTATTCTTACCATGACACGACTGATTTATTCCATCAGCTACCACACCATGAGACTCAGCAGTTTTACTGTTGTGAGTACTGTGGTGGTTCACACTACAGTTCTGATTGTCAATCGGGAAACACGCTTGTCTTCGAGCAGTTTCCTAATAACAATTATAACTCTAGCACATACAACCCACAGCCACATCAGTTTTACTGTTGTGATTACTGTGGAGGTCCACACTTCAGCTCCGATTGTCAAACAAGGAATCCATTTCCTTGTAACAATTATGACTCTTCGTATCAAGACCAACCTCCACAGTATCAAATGATCCAAGCAACTCCTCAAATCCAGCAAGACTTTTTAGAGGTTCTTGAGAAACTTAAAAAACTTAAGGAGGAGTTAGCTAATATTTCACTTCGCCATACTCCAAGTTCTTCTTGTGCATATTGTGGGGGACTTCATGATGATTTTCAATGTCAACCTTCCAGTTTTGACACATCCACATCCCCACAATTTCCACTCATTCCAAATTCTCGTGGGAAAACTATGGCAGAATTACTTGCTGAAGAGCGAGAATCTGGAAAAAGCATGGAAGAATTATTAGCTGAGCAACGAGCAGCTAAAATACGTGCCAATATTCGCAATACTGCTCTATTTGATGACTATGATGATAGTGATGATGATGAAGATAACATTGTTATTATTCACAAAGATTCATCAAGATCATCAGTTGATATCCCTGCAGTTGAGATTTCATCTCAAACAACTGCTATCACACCCGAAGTTCACACTCACTCTCTAAACATGGGGGATGAGCATCTTAGCACTGTTCCTAAAAAGGAATCGGACGAATTCATAAAGTCTAGTGCTGAGAACCTTATCCCAATCCCAAGAGAGTCACAGGGAACTTCTGATCATATGTGTGATTTACCTTCCCCTCTTGAGTGTCCAAAAGCTCAATTTGAGATTTTCTCCGATTGTAGCGAAGATTGTGAATCTTATGGAGACATCGAGTATGTTGAGGCATCAATTCCACATTCTGATGCTGATCATCTTCTTGAGGAGTTCACCAATATCAATTCACTTCCAACTGGAAGTGATGATGGTCTCCTTAACTCCGAAGCCAAAAATGAAAATCTCTTAAATCATGATCTGTCACTCAGTTTTTATCCCAGCAGTCCAATAGAGAATAATAATCATTTTGTTCCTGAAGCATTCAATACTACTCTCACCAATCCTCTATTTGAATTCAAATCTGAATTCACTTTGATTTCTGATAATCCACTCTTTGATATTCAGAATGAGGATAGTGATGAGTTTATATCGGAACACGAATTCACAGATTCAAATCTTGTGAATAATTCTCTTCATGAGGAGTTCTCCGGTGAACTCACTCATCATATCATGACTCCTCCGGAGTTTGATAGCCCGGGGGGAGATGCACTTAATCATGAGAATTTGCAAATTCCCACCCACCCTCCCGGGATGTTTATGAGCTTAACCTTTGAAATCCAAATCCAGGCTAATGAGCCTGTTCTCGAGGAAGAAAATCAAATCATGATTTTCATCATGGTTTTCTTCCTTTTCTACACCTATAAGGTGACTTCTTCTCTTCTTCACTCCTTCGGGAATGAAGACACTATATTTGATCCCGGCATTTTCATGTATCATTATCTTGAGCCGGTATTATATCTCATCGGTGTGGAACTTTCACGTGCTTCAAATGTTTGTCCAAACATCTTGAATGAAAGTCCGATTGAGATTGTCTTTTCCACATCATGCTTCCCCAAGGACAAATGAATTTGGGGTCGAGTCAAGCTAGCGACTCGGTAAACAAAAACAGTAGCATGCTTATAGGGTTTCACCCTAAGTGTGGGGGAATTAACCCCACTGTGGTTACCAAAATAAAGTGAAAAAAAAATATAGTGTTTTCCACATTTAGCTTGTAATGTTACCCTTTTACGTTCAAGGAATCGGCATAATAGCCGGAACTTTGAATATTGAGGACAATATTCATTCTAAGTGTGGGGGGGTATTTCGCTATTCTAGCGAATTTTATCACATTTTACTATCTAGTACCCCCGTTTTTGACTAAAAATTTTTAAAAAAAATTTCACTAAAGTTCAAAATTTTTTGTGGTACTCAGTCCGCCAAGTCTAATCGACAAAAGGATTGACTAGTCCAGGAGCAAACGGCTCTTGGTAAAGACATCTCAAATCCGTTGATGGCTTGCAATTTGCCCAAAATTGTATGGTAAATCAACTCGCCATATCCCATAAAGTGAATGAGTTGGCTAGCCCGCAAGATTATGGCTTGTGGTAAAGGCAGTGGAAAAACCATAATTGGTAATCAGCTCACCAAGATGTTGACTTTGTCCATCAAGAGTTGGCTAGTCCAGAAGCAAACGGCTTTTGGTAAAGACTAATCAAATCCGTTGACAGCTGGTGGTTTGCTCAAAATCACATGGTTATCAGGTGGACCATAGTTTTTACTTGAATCGATACATCTGGCTACTCCAGAAGTGATGGCTTTTGGTAAAGAGATTAAAATCCATTAAATTTTCAAAACAGTTTATTGCTAGGGACTAGCAATAGTTTAGTGTGGGAGATTGATGAGTGCTCAAACACTCATCATTTTTGGTCAAATCTGAACTGCAAAACATACAAAAACACTCAGAAATGCATCAAAATACTGAAAATATTTCAAAATTGTGTTTTATATGTTTTAGATGCAAAATGAGTAAAAAGAGAAGAAAAACGTACAAAGTTTGCAAAATTGGCAGTTTCAGTCCCCCAACTTTCAAAAATTGGCAAAAATAGTCCCTGAGCACTTATTTGGAAAGAAAAGTCACCAAAGGTCCTTTTAAAATCATAAGTTGTCATATTTAGTCCTTTGGTGAAAAATCTGAAAAGTTTTGAGAATTTACATTTTTGGTCCCTGGAGTTTTAAAATTGACAGATTTGGTCCCTGGTGGGATATTTTTGAAAGAAAAATCAATTTTGGTCCTTGGGAAATCACAAATGGGTAACATTGGTCCTTGGATGAAAAAGTTTGAGAAAATTACATTTTGGTCCTTCAAGTTTCAATATTTGTCATTTTTAGTCCTTGAAGGACCAAAAGTGAAAAATGGCATTTACAACCCTTGGACTATTCATATATGGCAGGAAATGACCCTTGAATTAACTTTGGAAAAATGACATTTTCAGTCCTTATAGTTTTCAGTTTTACATATATGGTCCTTGTATTTTGCTACTACAACCAAACAAAACCCTTTAATAAATAAACCCAATCTACAAACCAAATCCAATATACCCTCACCAGCCCATCTCACCTTATAACTCCACTCCAGGCCTAATCACCAGCCCACCTCCCAACCGTTTAATAATAAAAACGGGTCAATCAAAGGTTTGACTCCCTCCTTCACCCTTCCACTTGGTCCCCTGCAACATCCCTGCACACTCAACCTTCCCCATCCCTCCACCACTCTTTGTTCCCCTTCCAACCACAACATCCAAGAAACAATAATTACCCACAAATCCCTCCAAGTTACCTATAAGCTGCCAAAAATCCATTTCCCGCCAAATCCAATCAAATGGCTGAGATTGATAGGAGATAATCCAATGGTCAAGAATATTGATGGGATTTATTCAGAGACCCAAGTGGAGCTAAAAAAGTCAATATAAAAGAAAGAGGGAAGAGCAGAGATGGGAGCAGCTAGTTAGTTAGTTTTTGTGTTTTTAGACCTTAGTGTAATTTTAATCATGTAATCCTTTCCTTTATGCTTTAATGTTAGTATTCTCAGTTCATCTTGTAATTTGTTCTTTTCAAGCAATAAAAAGTTTAAGTTCACTTCCAAGTTTACTCAGTTTCAAATTTAAGTTTAGGTGGAAACTTTGTTCATGTTATTTGTTCCTGTTTTTATAAGCTTAGATAAGCTCATATAGCCTATTGTGAGTTTTAACTTTCATTAGACCTATTTTTAAGCATTTACTCAAGTTTTCATTAATTCCAAATAAAATTCAGAAAAAAAGAATAAAAAGAAAAAAAAATAATAAAAATAAAAAGAGACTAAGACAACAGAAGAGGAGAAGTAAGTGAAGAATTGGGATGGTTTAGAGCTTTTGGAAAGCACTAGGATGATTTGAGAAGCAGTTGGGGTGTTATGCTCTTTCCTTTGTTTGTAAGTTAACATTTTGCTCATGTTCTCTTTATTCACTGTACCAATTGCTTATTTATGTGCTTATGTCAATTTTTGTATGCTTATCAATAGAGATGAAAGCCTTTGTGGTTGTTTAATAGATTAGATAAGTCTTGAATTAATTATACCTCAACTGCCTTATTTAGCCTAAACTGCTTCTACTTGTTCCTGTTGTTTCTTGAGTGTAGTTTGGGTTCAATTAGCTTTATTGGTAGTTACTTAACCTGTTCATGGCTTAATATCAGTAGTTTTAGTTTAAAAATTGCAAGTTGTAGTGTAAACCAATGGTTTAAGGGGTGTTTGGATCAAGCTTGTTAACTGTGTTGTTGTTGTTGTTAGTTGTTAAGTTTACTTGCTTCATTGTTCTCAAGTCCATGATAGTCCAAATTGACCATTCACTTGCTCACTTTTACTCTAAAAGTCAAAATCAACACAAATCTTTCATAAGTCATTAACTGTTGAGATTTCAGAAATCATAAGGTCATCATGTGATAGAAACTTGTTAAGGTTCATTAATTCACTCTCACTTATGCATAATAAACACAAATCAATCATATGTACTCAGTCTAAACTCATCTAAGTCAACTTCTTTTAAAATCTTGCAAAGTCAAATTACATACATGAGCAGAAAAACCACTTTTTCAAGGAATTGTTTTGATTTTAGTATTAAGATTCAGCCCCTGAAACTTTCACACATTGTACTCCCCCACCTTGGCTTCAGGAATCAATAAGCATTACATTTTTGTGATTTTTTGTGTGGGCTCCACAGTCCCTCAAACAGGGCTGCAGGGTTGATCCTTCCCCTGTAGCAGCAGCCCTTGCACCCTCCCAAGCACTTTGTAGTGCTTCTTTTACTATGTTTTAGTCCCGAAATAGGTTTATATACATGCTCACTATCTGCGAGTATAGGTTTACTTGTCTAATTTCCCCTTTTTGACCCATTTTCACCCATAGGATTCACTGTTTTGCTGTCATAAAAAAGTCGCCCAAAAGCAAATTAGTTTTTGATTTTCCATTTCTTCGTTATAAGCCCGTTTTACTTGAAATTTGGTATGCATGTAAATGGGTTGATTTCCTAGTTACCTTTGATTTTTATGAATTTTTTTAAGAGCTTTAAGATAGCATAAACACCCCTTGAACCAGCAGACCTGCACTTTATTTTTTATTTTTTCCAAAACAGATTTTTGTTTTTTAATTTTAATTTCTTTGTTTTAAGCCCAATTGTTCTGAAAATTGGTATACAACTTATCTATTAGCTTATTTAGTTGAAGATATTTTTTGCTTATTTTTTAGAATTTTTTCTTTTCAGCTTTTTGTAGGACTAAATTAGCCCCTTATTCCATTTTTTTTTTTTTGCAACCATAGGTAGATTGGCTTATTAGTGCTTTTTATGCTTAGTTTAATTGCTTATTGCTGTCCCTTTGAGCTTATTTAGGATTTCCCATTGATACCTTTAGCACGTTTCCCCTTTAGTTAGTTTACATCAGTCTTTTTGTAGCTTCTTAAGTGCTTAATATCCTTTTAAGTTACTTGGCCTAACTGTTGCTTATTTCCCTTGTAATCTGCTTACTCGTGGCTTTTTAGAAATGTTGTTGGTTACAAAAATTGTGTATCTTTATGTGTTTAGTTAATTTGTATAATAAGATTTTCAAAAATAATAATAATAATAGTTTTCAAAAAGATAGTGCCAGGGGTCAAACCCTGGTCACTACCCTTCACACCACAGACCCACACAGACACCCTCTCCCAACTGAACTACCTTGTGTTGTTTGTTGAGACTTGTTTGGTTTATTAGTTATATAGTAATTGTTAGTTTTGCTTATTTAACTTAACAGCTTTTTCATTGCCTTTTTGTAGCTTATTTCCAACTGCTTATCGCTTTTTATTGTTCCTAGCTTATTTATAGTATAATAAACTTACCATAATTTTCTTAGAATTATTTAAATTGTTTTACTATTTATTATGAATTTATTTAGTTTTTATTGTTTTTAAATCATTTTAATTAATTAAAAAAGCAAAAAAAATATTTTTCTTTTTCTTAAAATTTTATTTTATCATTAGGATCGCAGAAAAGTAATTTTCATATCCGTAGGATTTTAATTGCTCCTGTTTCACTTTTTATTTTGCGCGTTGACGTTATTTTTAACGTAAATGCGCGTTTTTAATTTTAAATACTTTCTAGGGTAACGTAGCTTTATGTTTTGGTTAATTTATTCTGTTTAACTTGTTTTCACTTGTATTTCCTTAGCGTAATCATTTAAACCCCTATTACCCCTTCCCATTCAAATTCACCCGATCACAAACCCGTTTTTATACCATCCACACCTCGTCGGGACATAACGACCCGGGGAAACCCTATATTCCACGGAGATTGATTCTAGTCTGTTTGACCTAGTTGACCATCACCTGATCAGTTTAGGTTGACCGTTTGGAGCCAATCAGTAATAAAGTCCATTTGGTTTAGATTATTTCACAAGGACCAATCTTACAATTTCTGATTTTGGGGGTGGAAAATGTAATTGTTTCAAAGTTATCACAAGGATCAAAATTGCCGTCTTTCATTAACCCAAGGACCATAAATGTAATTTTCCAATATTAAAACCCCAAGGACCAAAATTGTCATTTTTTAAAATCCAGGGACTAAATTTGCATTTTCCTCAAACTTTTCATCAAAAGGCTACTTATGATAACCTTTGAGTTTCCAAGGACCAAAAATGATTTTTCTTCCAAAAATATCCCACCAGGGACCAAATATGCCAAAAGTGAAACTCCAGTGACTAAACTTGTAAATTCTCAAAACTTTTGAAAATTTTCACCAAAGGACTAAATATGACAACTTATGATTTCAAAAGGACCTTTGGTGACTTTTCTTTTAAAATACGTGCTCAGGGACTATTTTTGCCAATTTTTGAAAGTTGGGGGACTGAAACTGCCAATTATGCAAACTTTGTTCGTTTTTCATCTGTTTTTACTCATTTTGCATCTAAAACATATAAAACACAATCCCTGGGATATTTTCAGTAGCTGCTCAGTTGAGTGTTTTTGGATGTTTTGCAGTTCAGATTTGACCAAAAATGATGAGTGTTTGAGCACTCATCAATGGCCCGAACAGATATAGTTAGAAGTAGCATGTTATACCACTCCTTCATGCGGTACAGAGCTTTCGCCGCTTCTTCTTTTGTTTTCCCTTCAAATATTCCTCTAGCAAAATTTTCTAGTTTTATAAGCATCTCTTCATTGACTTGTGCGTCCAGCTCAAAACCAGAAAGTGCAACGGAAAATTCAGAAACAACTACTTTAATTTCATGATGGAATAGTTTCTTTATTGCATGCCATGTATCATCACCACCTCCATCTAGTAGGGCTCCGACATGTCCATCCAATGCCTCTTTCAATTTTGACTACACGTAAATGCAAACTATTAAAAACTTTCTCATTAGTATGCTTCAATGACAGAATGATTCATCTAAGAGGATTATAAGAATTCGATCATGAATCACAAATAAATATTACCTCAAATTGTGCATTTAGTTCAGATAGCTCGGCATTTTGAACTTCAGCAATTTGTGAATCTAAATCCCGTGAAAACTTAACCTTTGCTTTATCCGAATCTCAATCAGCTTGTTTAATGGTGGCATTTGTAGATTAAATGTATAAGGCCCAGGTAAAGCTTATACAACAAATACATTGATATCAAACAATATTTTCATAAGAGCTTAAAAAAAGCAATAGCATGCTTGAGTTATTGAGATCCAATATAGGACAATCACATGAGTTCTGATCCATTTTTACTTATATGTAGCTTGTGATCTCTCGCGAGTCAAACAGTTAAAATTAAAATATTTTGATGAAAGGAAAACTAGTCAAACAGGTCAGTACTCAACCCCAAAGTGTCTTGTTAACACACCACAAATTTTTTTAAATCATTTTCTTCAAAAAAATAATAAAAAAATATATCAACATATTATATATACTATTTGTAATCATATCCAACAGACCCATTTTGACACGTATCGAAAAGCTACCCGTTTTGACCCATACTCAACCCACTCATTTGGCCACCTCTAACCTTAATGCAGATGATACATGTAATGTTCATAACTAAACATACTAAACCAGCATTTAAACACTTAACAAGAATCATTTAAGGAGTGTATAATTCTTATATGTAAAGAAGACATAAACGTTATTTGAGGAAATGACATGGATTGTTGTACCTTTGCATTGTTCATCAAAGAGTCTCATGAATGATCCTACACATTCACTAGCAGCGTCTGCAAACCCTTGTCCTCTGCTCAAAGCATCAAGAAGAGCTTTTTTGAATTTATCCAGAGTCTCTAATTGTATGTGCTCCAGCATCAATTGGTAGGTTGGTTGAACAAGCTGGAAAATCAGAAATAAGAATCAATGATTACAACAAATACAATATTCATTTATCAGTGCTTGAGCAATATTGACAATCATGATGATATATTACTTGAATCAACTTCTCTTCCAACTGACTTCGCTTGGCAGATCTGACGTTGTCTTCAAAGTAAGTAGCCTCATCATCATAACTGAAAATAGTAAAAGCAATAAATTATTAATCCAGCAACAGCATAGGGTTGGTATATACACATATTACAAGGAAACTAAGGCAGGGAAAACCTTTTCAACATGTACTAAAAGATGACCATTTCTAACCAAACCCTTTTTAACCCATTACCCAACTCGTACAGCCATTGTGCCACCTCCAACACATTGATGACCCATTTCTAATCAAGGCCGTAAATGCGGAAAAAATAACCCAACAATCAGTGGAAATCAACCCCCACATCTTATTTTACGAAATACTGATATAGGAGGTTTTATGTTTGGACAGCTTTTGCCCCGCTTTCTTTAAGTAAATATTAAGAATTTAACCATTTAATCATTAGAGATAAAATCCTAACCGAATCAACCTATTCACCATATTAAGCATTCAAATGATAAGTAAACTGCTATAATCTCAATCTCGGTATCCCACAAACAAAACATAGTAATCAAACAACAAGGCCACATTCGGTTTGCGCAAACTGGATGTTTAGATGGAATGTTAAAATGAAAGACATCTAACAAACTAATTTAAGTCATATCCAATTTGTTAGGCCCATTCTAGATATATGATTGTTTGAAACACCTTCCATTGTGGCGATACTGTTGCACCCTGAACAAAAATAATAATTATAGTGGAAGAGAAACACATTAAGATTGAAAACATAAAAGTGGAGTTGGTTAATACTGCTAGTTATATAGTTAGTATTGCTAGCTTTAGTTAATACTGCTAGTTTGTAGAGTTAGTAGCAGTATTAACCAACTCCTCTTTTACATTCCACATATCCTCTTTTGCCCGATAATCTTCTAATCTCGAGCTTATTTCATTACATGTATTTCTAGATACTTCTAGTTCATTTACAAGCCCTTGAAAACAAATTCTGATTTACTCATTAGAGATAAAATCCCAACCGAATCAACCTACTCACCATATTAAGCATTCAAATGATAAGTAAACTACTATAATTCCAATCCCGGTATCCCACAAACAACACATAGTAATCAAACAATAAGGCCACATCTGGTTTGCGCAGACTGGATGTTTTGATGGAATGTTAAAATGAAAGACAACTACCAAACTAATTTAAGTCATATCCAATTTGTTAGGCCCGTTCTAGATATATGATTGTTTGGAACACCTTCCATTATGGCGGTACTGTTGCACCCTAAACAAAAATAATAATTACAGTGGAACAGAAACACATTAAGATTGAAAACATAAAAGTGGAGTTGGTTAATACTGCTAGTTATATACTACGTAATTAGTATTGCCAGCTTTAGTTAATACTGCTAGTTTGTAGAGTTAGTGGCAATATTAATCAACTCCTCTTTTACATTCCACATATCCTCTTTTGCCCGATAATCTTCTAATCTCGAGCTTATTTCATTACATTTATTTTCAGATGCTTCTAGTGTTGGAGTATGCTCGTGTCATAATAAATAATTATATGGCTAGTCATATGTGAGCCTATGGGGTCACACACATATGCATTAGGTACCTCTTTTTGTCGTATTTATTGTACTTACGACATGTAAATTAGCTTACGTAACTAGGAACCTCTATCGGGCTTCTAATAATTAAGTAATGAACTTAGTTTATTATACTTGGAAAAACTTATGGGAGGCCCATAAGAGCCCATAGGGAGGCCGGCCATAGGGAGGGTTTCAAGGGGTGGATTGGTTTGAATTTGGTCAAGATATATGTGAGATATATCCTCACAATTAACCAACCAATTTCCATAATTCTCTCCCCCCTCTCTCCCTCTAACTCACGGCAAACAAACACCCTCTCCTAGGGTTTTGGTTTTCATAATCAAATCCTTTGATTTTTGTTTAATCAAAGGCCATTTGAAGGTTACGGGTATAAGGACTAGCATCCAAGGGGTATACAGTGAGGTGTAGTATGGACATATCATAGAGGTGATCTCCATTGATCACTTGGTTTTGTTGGTGAATCGTTACATTGGTGATAGTCATCATTCATTGCAACCGATCACGCTACAAAGGTATATACATGTTATGTTTGGTTGTTTTGATTAATCATATTGGCTATATGGATCCGTGTGGGTGATGTTGTTCCGCTGCGTTTATTTGATTCTTATATATTTTTATATTCTTACATCACCTATAGTGGTATCACGAGCCATCATATGTGCCGTATGATTATCAGGTACGTGTAAAATGGCCTAAAACACATGTTTTTGATCGATTTATGAAACGATTTCGAATCTGGCCCTATGGCTTAATTTTCTGTGGTAAAAAGATAATTAAAAGGTCCTAACATCAGTGGGTTTTGAACCTAAGGCCATTTCACATGAGTACCAAACGGGGTTTTAATTCTTGTCAATTAATTACTTCGTTTTCGTTGGCTAACAATTTAATTCTTGTTATTATTTTGTCTTCCATGGCAAATACACGCATGTTTGTCCATGGATTTAGCCAACACCATATTTCATTCATAATATTATGGTATTATTATGTTTATATGCAAAGCCGATGAAAACCTAGACCTCTTGTGCATTGAATGGTTGTTTATGTTGTTTAATTTCGTGTTTTGGGGTTTTTGCCATTGTTTCGGCATTTATGTAATTATATTCTTTTGGTTGTAGCCATTGTTTGGGCACTTTTACAGTAGATTAAAAGTAGATTAATTGTATTTTACATTCAATATAATGTAATCGTGGCTTGGTGGTGAAAGGCGAAAGTGTTAAAGACGTTTTTGCCGAAAAATGACTGCTGGAACACCAGTTGGTAAACCGAAGTTTCCCGGTGATTGGTAAGGTTTTTTTGGTTGAAATTTTTTTTTTTGCAGGTACCCAAGACATGGGCCTGCAACTTTCTAGTTTTGAGCTAATCTCGGGGAAGCCTCCTTCATGGACTTTTGGGCCCTCTAACACAGAAATTTTGGAAGGACAAAAACTGCTTTTCATGTGCATCACGGGCTTCCAACTTGCACTTGATTGTCTTGGAGCAAGTGGGAGTCCTCCGTGTGATTGTCCCTAGTTGACTCTTGGTTCTCGTGATGGCTCACAAGACCAAGCATAGGTTTTTTCATCGGTTGAGGCTTTGCATATTGTGGTTGTGTGTTTGTTTTTGCTTTTTATATATCTTATTTCATATGTAAAATTGCAAATAGTTATCTATAAAACTTAAAACGAAACAAAAACCATTTTCAAAACTAAGTCTTTTGATTTAGTTTTACTAAGTTTTTGAAACTTGAAATCATTGTTTTATAATAACACCTTAACTTGTTATGTATGTTATTTTATTTATGTATTGTCCAAACTTTATTATCCACATAGGATTAATATTAGTCATGAAAATGGACAACTTGACACACATAAAATTAAAACAATGATTAGACATAAGTTAAGAAATGTTTTTAACTTGTGCTACGAGGGATGAATGCATGCTCTTTTCGTACACCTTTTGATCCAAATCAAAACTTTTACCCGTCAAATTTAAGTCATGCCGTCCAATTTTGAGAACACTTGCAATTACTTTTTGCCTATGCGTGGGACCTAGGTTGAATTGTAACCCAAGGTGACTATTTTCTATGCATGGGACCTAGATATATTCTCGCACGTTCTCAAATTGGATGACTTAATCGAGTTAAGCGTTGAGACCTTGACCCGAGGCAAAGATGGGACTAAACATGCCAGCTTGACACTAGTTGCTTGTTCACTAGTGCCATGGGTCCCATAAAGATCTAAGATTTGCACTTGTAATGCAATTGGTCGACGTTACCTACCTATTGAATCCTCCATTGCTAGCAGATCAACTGATGTGATGGTGGAACCTCAATGAGGATCTTAGCCTTTTCGTAAAATTAATTGTTTTAATATTGTAAACTTGGGTAGTTAATTTTAAAAAGGATTAATTATTGGAAATTACTAAAATTGAACTTTGTTTATTTTGTAGATGACAACTCCATCTTCAACCATGAACAACTCGTCAATCAGATCAATTCTCGAGAAAGAGAAATTGAATGGTAACAACTTTTTGGACTGGTACCGCAACTTGAGGATTGTCCTCAAGGCTGAACAAAAGTTTTACCATCTGGAAGAAGCTTTACCTGAAGCACCTGCTGCTAATGGTACTGCTGATGTTCGTAACGCCTACACTCGTAGGAATAACGAGCAACAGGAAATGGCTTGTCTTATGCTGGCTAGCATGATCCCTGAGTTGCAAAAGAACTTAGAGAACTTTTCAGCATTCGACATGCTGCGAGAACTGAAAGTTATGTTCGAGCAGCAAGCAGAGCAAGAATTTTTTGACACGGTCAAATCTTTTCATGCCTGCAAGCAGGAGGAAGGGCAATCGGTCAGTAGCTATGTCATGAAAATGAAAAGCTATCTGGATAAGATGGAGCGACTGGGATACCCCATGCCTCAGATCCTTTGAGTGAGCATGCTACATACCTCACTATCGAAGGATTATGACCAATTTGTGCAGAACTACAACATGCACAGCATGGGGAAAACCATTGCCGAACTGCATAACATGCTGAAACTTGCAGTGAAAGGCATGCCCAAGAAGGCTCCACTTGTCCTAGCTATCAACCATGGCAGAATTCAAAAAAAGAACAAGGGAAAACCGCAGGCACCTGGCAAGGGACAAGGGAAAGGCAAGGCTAAGCTTGCTTATGCCCCCAAACCCAAAATCCCCCCACCTGCCAAGAAGGAGCACCCGGCCAAGGACACCCCCTGCCACCATTGTGGAGTGGTAGGGCACTGGAGGCGCAACTGTCATGCCTACCTAGAAGGGCTAAAGAAGAACAAAGCTAGCGTTGCTAGCACATCAGGTATCTTCACAATAGAACTTTATACTTTTCCTAACAAATCATGGGTATATGATACTAGTTGTGGTACTCACATTTGTAACAATGTGCAGGGGCTTAGGGGAAGTCGAAAGCTGAAGCAAGGAGCTTTACATCTGTACGTTGGTAATGGCAATCGTGCAGCTGTGGAAGCAATTGGGAGCTTTGATCTTATCCTCCCAAATGGACTAGTTATTGTTTTAAATAATTTCCATTTTGCACCTACTATCACTACAGGTGTTGTTTCACTTTCGCGTTTGAAAGATGATGGTTACATTCATACTTTTACGGATTTTGGCATTTCTGTTTCTAAGGATAATGTGTTTTATTTTAATGCTATTCCACGTGATGGAATTTTTGAAATTGATATGCGTGATCCTATTTCAAACAATAGTTCTATATATACTGTTAGCAATAAGAAATCCAAACGTAATTTGGATTCTACTTTTTTATGGCATTGTCGTCTTTGCCATATAAACAAGAAACGTATTACGAGGCTACAACACGATGGGCTTTTAGAGTCAATCGACAATGTGTCGTTTGATAAATGCATTTCTTGCATATCTGGAAAGATGGCACGAAGGCCTTTTTCCCATGTTGGAGAAAGAGCTACAGATCTACTTGGACTCATTCATACTGATGTATGTGGCCCATTTAGAACAATGTCTAGAGAAGGAGCTAACTACTTCATCACTTTTAATGATGATTTCAGTAGATATGGTTATGTTTACCCGATTAAACAAAAACATGAAGCCTTTGAAACGTTTAAGGTCTTCCAAAGTGAAGTAGAGAATTGATACGTGGGAATCGCACCAGGCTTTACCTCTCAAGGGATCTTGAGAAGCTTACAACCCCCACCAGGCAGTGTACCTGATCGTTGTAGTATAGTATAGTGACAAGTACCGGGGGATTGATCGTTCAGCTAGGAATAGTGTCGCTAGGATTAGAAAACCTAAATACTAGTTCTAAAGGTGAGAGAGGATTCTTTTTGTATTTTTATATTTTTTAGAAAGCAAGTAAAATCTCGGGTTTGAAGGATTTGGGCGGAATTAGTTGCTAGTCAACTAGCCCAATACTAAAGATGCAATCAAAATAAAATACTAAAAATGAAATAAACTAAATTATACTAAGGTTGTGAGCAATAAGTGGAGAAAATGTGTTTACTTAGATTTCACTACTCCCTAGACATCTTTTACATGTTAATTACTTGTTATAGTTGCATGGATGACGGATTGTATTCCTTAATACCATTCATGGGGTATCGCACATAACTCCCCAATTCTATGAGCTCTTATTTCCTCCTATACCATGCCCAGCACAACCATAGGGATTATAAACAGTGGCTCATGCATTAAATACAACCAATAAAGACCTTAGTGCAATCGGTTCATGTTTCCTAAGACGTTCAAGCATGTTACCATTTGGAGATCTGCCAGTTTTCTTAAGCCTAACATATAAATTCATTCATCCAAAACAATTATAAACAAGTAATCAACACATAATTAACATCTAGGTTTCATTAGATCCAAGCAAACACAAGATAGATCTAGCCTAGCATGATGGAATTAAGACAAGAACAAGATATAGACAACCAACACATAGACATATTGATTGAATTAAAAGGATACTTATCTCAATTACACATGAAAGGTATCAAGGGCTTAGAACCCTTGAAAAACCTGTAAAATATGCACCAAGTTCGTACTTAGGGTTTCTCCAAAACTTCTCTTTTTTAATGTGAAAATTAGAAAACTATATATAGGAAAAGGGGTCTGACGGCGTCAAGACCAAACTTGTGACGCCGTCACCTCGCCGCCAAAACTCTTCTCGGACTGCCTTGATCTACTTCTGACGCCGTCATGTATTATGCATTTCCAGGCCGTCATGATTTTTACTCTTGACGCCCTTTCTTGTGACGCCGTCAAATCTGTACTGGGTCGTCATGGAAAATTGCTCTTGACGCCGTCAGGATGTTGCTCTTGACGCCGTCACCTACTGTTCCCAGCAAGGAAAATTAACACTTTGGCGTTTTCTTCACTTTTATGCTCCAAAAACGTCCGAATTGCTTCCTTTTCCAGATTTCACTCCCAAAGTACCTAAAATCACAAAAGGAACGATTTAGGGCAATATTTGATCAAATAAATTCAATTCCGGGCTTAAATGACCCCCTAAAAGTGGTTCATTTTTCGCCTCATCATATACCCTTACACTTGAGATTTGCTTGTCCTCAAGCAAATGCGCTTTTATTCTACTCAAAAGACAAGTTAGGGGTCATTTAACACTAATATAAAAGTAATTACAACAAATAATCGTTCCACTAAAGACCAATAGACAAGCACGGAGGTCATACACAAGCACCTCACAAATAGTGTTTAGATACTCACATCTCTCGGGTGTAATAAGGTATAAATTACAATATGGAAACGGAAGATATCTCTCACTACCTGTCATAACAAAATAGATTACCATAGGCTTGGGAAAGGATCAAACCTCCACCACATGGCGTAAGCACCTAGGACAAACTATCAAAGAGGTCTTTTAAAGGGTTGTAACGTTAGGTGTAGGGATATGAAATACACGGTTTTGTTGGATAAAGGAAGTTTTACTGGTGGCGAGTTAACAATCTTGGTTAATTACATGTACAATATGGCGTTGCTAAGCCAAGACTAGACTCGACTTAAGCTAATAAATGAAAAATAACAAAAACATAAAATGAACATAGAATGAAACGGGATGGTAGTCCGTATGTTTTTTCTCTTTTTCCTTTTTCTATTTTTTTTTTTCTTGATTTTTTCCTTTTTTTTTTTTTTTTTTTTTTTTTTTTTTGCTGCATACACTCTTACCCTACCATCCAAAATAATACATCATAGGGAATGAATATTCCCCTTACACTTGAATCTTTACATACTTTACAATAGCTATTCTAATGACTCGAATTAAGAAAATCAAAACACTTGGAGTACTTTTAAGATTAACGTACATATGGGGGTAATAAATGATGTTCTCCCCCATTACTCCATAAAATAAGTACTTACCCATGAGTCCCAATCGTCCCAAAACAATATGTACAAGGATATGACTCGACTTAGCAACCATGTAATCAATTAGAAAGTTAACTTAGGGTTTAACAAATAACAATAATGCACTAAAAATGAGCGCATACACGGAAGGCTAAGGCGATTTGGGTGTACATTTAAGTGGGGTGTAACAAATTCTTCCTTTAAGTAAGATGCTTAAAGTTAGAAATGAAAAGATAGGCTCGGAGGGGTGTACTAGGGGTTTCGTGTACTAAAAATGAGTACAACGCTAAGGGTGTGGGAAAATTAGTTGACTTAACTAGCCAAGTAATATGACTTAAATGGTCAAGTAATTATAATACGGGTTTAACACAAGGGTGATTCTAATGCCTCTTATCATGTATTAAATCCTACCACACGAATGTAGTCTCACTAGCGGTCTCGGAATGCATCACTAACACAAGTTCTAGAATCTAAATGCTACCGGTACACTCATAAGCATTAATAGTAAATGCTTTTCCTATCAAATCTAAAGGCGAACCTCACATATTTGGGTGGAAAATTTTTTCTGAATATACGGTTATGTGCTAGTCATACAATCTCCTATCCATGAGACGCTTGCTATGGCTAAAGTTTCACTCCTAAATGTTGTAAAAAAATTTAAATTTGGCGCTAAAATTACACTAACAAGTATTTCTCATAGTTTTATTACACATCTACCATTAAACAAAACAAACTCAAGCGAAAGTGCATATGTAAGGTATCATCTTTTTACCCTCCCCTTACACTTAAGATGAACATTATCCCCAATGTTCAAGTAAAGAATGTAAAAGTTAAAAAGTAAAAAGAATGAAATCAAATACTCCCCTGATTCGCTCGGTATGGATAATAAGGTGGCCAGGTTAAATCTTCCTCCAAGAAAATGAATAATCAATGTGGAAAACTAGAAGGGGGGGTTGAATAGTTTTCCCTTCTTTTTCGTTTTATAAAAGCTTTGTTTCAAAATGTTGATTAGAATTTATTCAATTGTTTGTTTGAAAAACCTTCAATTAGATTTTAGTATAAAAGCAACATATAATCAATATGATCAATTATATATGTGATCTTTAGATTAGTTTTCAAAACTTAGTTTTATGAATGAAGCATAGATCAAACTTTATGTGTATAAGTTTTCCTTTTAAAATCTTAAAACGTTTTGTATCAAATTATCGATTAAGTTAAGCTCAACATGAGAAGTGTTAAATATATATATTAGTCCATTTGACCATAACATACAATTATATGTCCTATCACACTATTAACTTCTATGTAAAACACATTCAATCATCACAACAATATAAGCAACAATTAAGACATATAGGCAAGCATAGATATAAAGCGATAAATGCAAGAATGAATGAAAAGAGATGAGAGAAAGAACATGCAAACCGAACACGATGATTTATAGTGGTTCGGCTACAAGGACACCTTCCTTGTTCCTACTCCACTCCCCGAGTCACCTACTCGAGAGTTTTCTTCACTACTCAACAAGCTCCCTTATGGCGGAGAAAACCGTACACACCAATATACACACCAATTTACACACCAATCTTCACACCAATCTACACACCAATCTACACACCAATCAACTTCTTCAAATCTATCTACTTCACAACTAACTACTCCACACCTATCTTCTTCACACCAATCTAGTTCCTAACTTATCTTCTTCACACCAAAAGTATATTCACACCTTCAAGGCACTAATGTCTTGACACCTTCAAGCCACTAATGTCTTCACAACTTCAATGCACTAATGTCTTGACACCTTCAAGGCACTAATGTCTTCACAACTTCAATGCATTAATGTCTTGACACCTTCAAGCCACTAATGTCTTCACAACTTCAATGCACTAATGTCTTGACACCTTCAAGACACTAATGTCTTCACAACTTCAATGCATTAATGTCTTGACACCTTCAAGACACTAATGTCTTCACAACTTCAATGCACTAATGTCTTGACACCTTAAAGGCACTAATGTCTTCACAACTTCAATGCATTAATGTCTTGACACCTTCAAGCCACTAATGTCTTTACAACTTCACATAAGCACTAACTAGATCCTAATACATCTTTGGGTTTATGATAGGGAGGATACTTCTCTTGCACTTTAAGTGATGAAAGATTGGATCACTTGAAACAAAGATTAATAATCTTATGATCAAAGGGTTTTAGAAGGATGTTTAGAGAGAATTGGATCTGAAAATATTTGTGCAAAAGGTTGGAAAAATTCCAGGTTTGAGGTGGTATTTATTGGGAAAAATTTCTGACAAAATCTGACAGGGGAGCGTGGCCGGTCCCCTTAATTGTGTGCCGGTCCCCTTAAAATTAAGGGGGCCGCCCTACTGAAACGGCCAGATTTTCTGTCTTTTAGTGGGGAAAGTTTATTTGGTGAAAAACTAACTAATTTTGGTTAAAAGTTTGAAATCATATATTTAGTATGATTAAAACATTTTTCTTTATTACCAAAAGTGTTTTTCAAAAATATATAATAAGTTTATATAATTAAATAAACTTTGTATTAGTTAATTAAATACCCCTTTGATCATGAAATGTATTAAACACTTGTTTATCCATACCTTAAGTGATTGTTGAAGCATACTTGAGACGTTGAGATGTCGAGGCTTGTTGACGTAAGAATGCATAGATGAATTGTGATCACAAGTAACTTAAGCACTTTACGTTATATGTTGTAACTTACATTTTTGTCATCATCAAAACATGAAGAGGATGTTTAGATTAAATATCGTAATATTCATGCCAACAATCAAAGCTTCCCTTCCAGAATATAAATCATCTTCTTGTCAAACATAACCTGTAAATCCTGAAAAAAATAGGCAAAACAACCTCGCGTAAAATCGGCGGCATCCTATATAAGTTACTAAATCCTGGAAAACAAGATAAGATATAATGCTTGTGGAATGAAGTTTGCAGATCTCCTAGAGATTATAAAACTTAATAATTCACAAAAACCATAAGACTCCGTTAGAAAAACAAAACCGGTAAAATTTCCAGATTTTTACACGTGACGCCGTCAAGAGTTAACTCTTGATGCCGTCAGAAGTGACCTGCAGAAATTCTTATGTTAAGTTTCCGGAAAATTTCTGGAAAAACTTGGTCCTACTTCCTGGAAAATCCTGCAAAACTTCATTATGACTCAATACAAGCATTTGACTCTAACAAATACGAATACACATGTTCATTTAATATTGTGGAGAATCATGATCGGTTTGTTTCTTAAAAACATATTTGGGGTTTCCCCTTACACTTATCTTTTGCAAAAATACTTTTAGGTGGAGTTAAGACTAGGCCAAAACAACAAAGTAAAGTATTTCCACTATTTAATTGAGACACATGATCTACCAACAATAAAAATAAAGCATGCATGCGGAAGCAAATAACAAACAAACAAAAATAAAATCACACAAAGCATGGGTTGCCTCCCAAGAAGCGCTTTTCTTTATTTACGAGTCTTGTAGCTAGACTCAAGGTCATGGGTTACTACGTGACACGTGTGAGTTCCTCATTGAGGACATCTTTGGGATCAAACTTAGGTTTCAACTTCCTATCGGTTTCCTTAGTATGGTATGACCTTTCAAACTTTTCTCCATCCGGATCATACAAAGTCATCCTCATATGCCATGATCCGTCACCTTCTTTAGGTGGCTTGTCCCACCTCCATTTACATTTGTCTCTCTCTCTTTTCCACTTATTCATCTCTATATTGATAGGCATTACGCTCAAGAACTCAATCATCTTCCTAAAGACTAAGGGGTCCTCAAAGGGGTCTAGCTCTTCATCTCTAGCTATGAGTTGTTCCACCGAATGTGTCTTATCAACGAAATCTTTCTCTAGATAAAATGGGCATTGAGGTCCTATGAAGTTCCTTTCTATCTAAGGTCCATATCTAGATGGTCTCCTATTCATCTCTACCCAATGCGGTGTCGGTTCATCATCACGATCATAACTATGCTTCTTTACATCGTACACCGACCAAGTATCACCTTCACCTACCACTATCTTAGACTCCTTACAATCTATCATGGCGCTAGCGGTTGCTAAAAATCCTCTTCCTACCAATAATGGGCATGTAGTGTCACTAACCATGTCTATGACGTGAAAATCCGCTAATATAGTTAACTTTCCTACGTGAACAACTACATCCTTAATCATTCCAACCGGGTGGGCAATACTCCCATCCGCTGGCCCTATCAATACCTCCATTTCCTCTAACTTTCCTAGCTTAAGAGCGGTGAATAAGGATAAGGGAATCAAGTTGAGGCTTGACCCTAAATCGGCTAGTGTGTCGAAAGCTTCGGATCTTCCTATCTTACAAGGCAAAACAAATATACCCGGATCATCAAGCTTCTTAGGCAACTTGTTTTGAACGAAGGCGGTCCCATTTTTACCTAGTTTAAACTTCTCATATTTTTCTAGGAGGGCACTATAGTAAGGAGCACGCGCTAAGACATCAATGACGGGGCGTTCAAGGTGAAGTTCTTTGAATTCATCGTCAAGGTCTTGCGTAGGAGGTGTTTCAATTATACTTTTAACCAGTTCTATATCGGGTGTTTTATTTGATTGATCCTTTTGAAGAATTTGGTTTTGTTTGAAACACGTGCTTGTCGATTTAACCGAGTAGTATTGTGGACAAGAAGTGGGTGACGAAACTGAAGATATGGAATTAACGTTTAGTTTCGGATTCTTGACCGTGTCACTTGGGAGTGCTCCCATTTCTCGGTCATTGAGAACTTTCAACAATGCGTCAATTTTGGTGGTCATCTTGCTTTGCTTGTGTTTGAAATCGGCTTCAAACTTAGATATGCGAGCTTCTTGAGATGCCATGAACTTAGACATCAACCCTTCAAGATTGTTGGTACTACCATAGTTGTTAGAAGGATTGTTGTTGAAAGTACGGTTGGATGGTGGACCGTTTGGTTGGTAACGATTAGGCGGATTGGAAGAATAAGGTTGATTTTGTTTCCACCTAAGGTTTGGGTGATTTTTCCAAGAGGGGTTGTATGAATCACCGTAAGGGTTCGGCTCGGGCTTGAAAGTGTACCACTTATCTCCCACTTATTCGGTACGCGTGGATGCGTAGTCCGCAAAAGCTGTTCCGGGGAGTTCCACACAATCACGAGTGTCGTGGGGACCACTACATAATTCGCATGAAGAAGTGATTTTGTTCACTTGGCTTGAAGGTTTAGGAGCTTCGTAAGATTTCATGAGAAACTTGACTTGGTCCTCAAGTTCCATGATCCTACGGTCGGGGGTGCTAGAGTTGTTCAAAGGCAAAGATATTGCCTTGACCGTTTTGTTCAAATCACGGGGATCATTCCAACTTTCGTTGTCATAGAGAGCAAGATCTTCTATGAGTTCCCATGATTGTTCCGCACTTAGATCACGTAGCTTACCACTGGCCGATTGGTCAATGGCTCGCCTCGTGGAGAGATCGATATGGCCATAAAAAATTTGGACTTGGAGCCAAAGATCTATGCCATGATGAGGGACTTTTTGGAGTAAGTCCTTGAAACGAGTCCATGCTTCATAAAGAGATTCATTTTGACGTTGTTGGAACATCAAGATGTCATTTCTAAGCTTAGTAGTTCTTCCCGGTGGGAAAAATTGAGCAAGGAAACGAGTGGTGAGATCATCCCATGTGGTGATGGATCCCGCGGGTAAATGCTCAAGCCATTGACTAGCTTGATCCCGTAGAGAGAATTGGAATAGGCGTAATCGGGTTGTCTCTCTAGTTGCAACATCTAGGTCTATGGAATCTACGATTTTGAGGAAGTCCTTAAGATGTTGGTTTGGATCTTCGGAACGAAGTCCATGAAATGCACATCCGCTTTGCACCAACCGGATGGTGTCGGATCGCAAGGGGGTCACATTGGCTCCGGTGAGCTCAATGGTGTTTCGGTAGCCTTGGTGGCTAGGTTGGGAATACTCTCCTAAGGTTCGGGGCCTAAGAGGTTCTAGTGGTGGGTTTTGTTGTGGTGGGATGACGGGTTCAAAGATGTTCCCGTTGTCCATGATGTCGGGTGGTGAAAAGTTACGAACAAAGACACAAAGAAATAAGATAGACTAAACAAAACCTAAAAATAAAAATAAAATCTTACTAGAAAGGAATCTAGTAAGTAGACCTAATAAAAAGAGATTCTAACCTAGACAATAACTATTCCCCAGGCTGCGGCGCCAAAAACTTGATACGTGGGAATCGCACCAGGCTTTACCTCTCAAGGGATCTTGAGAAGCTTACAACCCCCACCAGGCAGTGTACCTGATCATTGTAGTATAGTATAGTGACAAGTACCGGGGGATTGATCGTTCAGCTAGGAATAGTGTCGCTAGGATTAGAAAACCTAAATACTAGTTCTAAAGGTGAGAGAGGATTCTTTTTGTATTTTTATATTTTTTAGAAAGCAAGTAAAATCTAGGGTTTGAAGGATTTGGGCGGAATTAGTTGCTCGTCAACTAACCCAATACTAAAGATGCAATCAAAATAAAATACTAAAAATGAAAATAAACTAAATTATACTAAGGTTGTGAGCAATAAGTGGAGAAAATGTGTTTACTTAGATTTCACTACTCCCTAGACATCTTTTACATGTTAATTACTTGTTATAGTTGCATGGATGACGGATTGTATTCCTTAATACCATTCATGGGGTATCGCACATAACTCCTCAATTCTATGAGCTCTTATCTCCTCCTATACCATGCCCAGCACAACCATAGGGATTATAAACAGTGGCTCATGCATTAAATACAATCAATAAAGACCTTAGTGCAATCGGTTCATGTTTCCTAAGACGTTCAAGCATGTTACCATTTGGAGATCTGCCAGTTTTCTTAAGCCTGACATATAAATTCATTCATCCAAAACAATTATAAACAAGTAATCAACACATAATTAACATCTAGGTTTCATTAGATCCAAGCAAACACAAGATAGATCTAGCCTAGCATGATGGAATTAAGACAAGAACAAGATATAGACAACCAACACATAGACATATTGATTGAATTAAAAGGATACTTATCTCAATTACACATGAAAGGTATCAAGGGCTTAGAACCCTTGAAAAACCTGTAAAATATGCACCAAGTTCGTACTTAGGGTTTCTCCAAAACTTCTCTTTTTTAATGTGAAAATTAGAAAACTATATATAGGAAAAGGGGTCTGACGGCGTCAAGACCAAACTTGTGACGCCGTCACCTCGCCGCCAAAACTCTTCTCGGACTGCCTTGATCTACTTCTGACGCCGTCATGTATTATGCATTTCCAGGCCGTCATGATTTTTACTCTTGACGCCCTTTCTTGTGACGCCGTCAAATCTGTACTGGGTCGTCATGGAAAATTGCTCTTGACGCCGTCAGGATGTTGCTCTTGACACCGTCACCTACTGTTCCCAGCAAGGAAAATTAAGACTTTGGCGTTTTCTTCACTTTTATGCTCCAAAAACGTCTGAATTGCTTCCTTTTCCAGATTTCACTCCCAAAGTACCTAAAATCACAAAAGGAACGATTTAGGGCAATATTTGATCAAATAAATTCAATTCCGGGCTTAAATGACCCCCTAAAAGTGGTTCATTTTTCGCCTCATCAAGAATCAACTTGGCAAGACCATTAAGGCTCTTCGATCCAATCGAGGAGGTGAATATGAGTCAAGAGTTTTTAGATCATCTAAAAAGGTGTGGGATAGTCTTACAATTCACTCCTCCATATACACCACAACATAATGGTGTGTCTGAAAGGAGAAATCGAACCTTGCTAGACATGGTTCGATCTATGATGAGTCTAACTACGCTGCGAATGTCCTTTTGGGGTTATGCTCTAGAGTCTGCTGCTCGCATACTCAATATGGTTCCAACTAAGAAGGTTGATAAGACTCCATACGAAATATGGCATGGGAAGGTCCCTAATCTGTCTTACTTGAAAGTCTGAGGTTGTGAGGCTCTCGTTAAACGAGACACGCCAAACAAACTTGAGCCTAGAACTATCAAGTGTATCTTTGTAGGATACCCAAAGGAAACGATGGATTACTATTTCTACTACCCAACCGAGAACAAAATATTTGTTGCTCGATATGCTGAGTTTTTTTAGAACAGTCTCATCTCACAAGAAGCAAGTGGGAGCAAAGTAGACTTTGATGAACTTCAAAGCGAAGATGCGCAACCTTCTAGTAACACTAGTTAATATCAAAATGAGACTGAGCATGAAAATGTTGAGCCTCTTCGAGATGTTGCTCCCATTCGTAGATCCGAAAGGATACCTCAAGCACCTGAATGATATGGTTTTTATATCGATGCTGAGGAACATGAGTTAGGGGATCATTGTGAACCCGCTAACTATCGAGAAGCTATATCGAGTCCTGAACGCGATAAGTGGAATGAAGCTATGAATGTGGAAATGAAATCCATGAAAGACAATGATGTCTGGGTCAAGGTAGACCTACCTCCCAATGCTAAGACCGTTGGGAGTAAATGGATCTACAAGATAAAGACCGACGTGGATGGTAATGCACATACCTATAAAGCTCGTCTTGTAGCAAAATGTTTCACTCAAATCTACGGAATTGACTATGAAGAAACCTTCTCGCCTGTTGCAGACATTAAAACAATTAGGATTCTTATAGCCATAGCATCGTATTATGACTATGAGATTTGGCAAATGGATGTCAAAACTGCCTTCTTGAACGGCCACCTAAACGAGGACGTTTATATGGTGCAACCCGAGGGCTTCGTGAATCCAAAATATCTTGGCAAAGTATGCAAGCTTCAAAGATCCATTTATGGATTGAAGCAAGCATCTAGAAGCTGGAACAAGAGATTTGATGAGGAAATCAAGAAGATTGGTTTCACTCAAAATCCCGATGAGCCATGTGTATACATAAACACTAGTGGAAGTATAGTCGCATTCCTAATCTTATATATTGATGACATATTACTCATAGGAAACAACATTCCAATGCTACAAGATGTAAAATCCTGGCTTGGAAAGTGTTTTGATATGAAAGATTTAGGAGAAGCATCGTACATACTTGGAGTCAAGATCTACCGAGATAGATCAAAGCGGTTAATCGGCTTGTGTCAAAGTGCATACATTGAAAAAATCCTGAAGAGATTTAAAATGCAAGATTCCAAACGTGGAAGTCTTCCAATGCAACCAAATACGGAATTGAGTAAGACTTAAGGACCCTCTACACCCGATGAGGTGAAGAGGATGAAGGTAGTCCCTTATGCTTTGGCTGTGGGATCCATCATGTATTCGGTTAGGTGCACTAGACCTGATGTAGCGTTCTCTCAGAACCTAACGAGTAGATTTCAACAGAATCCAGGAGAATGTCACGGGACTGCTGTTAAGAACATATTGAAGTATCTGTGGAATACTAAAGATATGTTTCTTGTTTATGGTGGTGATGTCGAACGTGAGCTCAGTGTTACTTGTTATACTGATGCAAGCTGGGAG
This sequence comes from Artemisia argyi, assembly GCA_030686995.1. Taxonomy (NCBI): domain Eukaryota; kingdom Viridiplantae; phylum Streptophyta; class Magnoliopsida; order Asterales; family Asteraceae; genus Artemisia; species Artemisia argyi. The sequence continues at coordinate 96,840,044 of CM060707.1, read as the reverse complement.
ACAGATCGTGATGACATCAAATCCCAAACAGGATATGTTTTCGTCATGAATGGAGGTTTTGTTGACTGGAAGAGTGCCAAACAAAGCACACTTGCGATGTCCTCTACAGAAGCTAAATATATAGCTGCTTCTGAAGCTGCAATGGAGGCAATTTGGATACGGAAATTCATTTCTGGGCTTGGCGTTGTTCCCAGCAATGAACGACCTATGGATATGTACTGCAATAATTTCGGTGCCATTATCATAGCCAATGAACCAGGTGTTCTTAAGGGTGCCAAACACTTTCGTCGAAAAGTTCACTATATTCGAGAAGTTATCGAAAGTGGTGATATTCGTCTCCTCAAAGTTCACACAGATGACAATTTAGCTAATCCTTTTACTAAACCAATGTCTTGTACCAAACATGTGGAGCATGCTACGAACATTGGGCTGCGACCTGCTAATAGTCTCATGTAAATTTGTTTTTAGTATTTTAAATAATTGGAATGTTGAACAGTTTATATCTTTAATGAATTGATGTAATGGTTATAGTCGTTTTCATACATATCAACTGTATTTCATTTTTGCATGTTTAATCCATGAATGATTTAATTATTCAAAATTATCCATTGTCAGTTGACGATACAGGAGTATCATCGAATTAAGCCAAATGTAAGCGTGTTGGTGATTTATTTGCCAAACTCATATGTTGTTCATTGTGATGAACATTGGACTGACCCAACCTTCAAGATTTCACTGCATGGATCGACGTCAATAGTGAATCTCGCAAATGGTTATGTCTCTTATCCTTAGACTTGAGATGCAAGTAGGTCTTGCATGTGTGTAATTTTATTCTTTGATATGGTTAAACGCTGTCCTGAATAAGGTAGTTATAAAAACCATTTTCAGGAGTGATTTGAAACACATGAATGACACGTGCAGTCAAAATAGGATTTGTTCCTCCACATGTCATGGAGTTAGATACTATTGGGCCCCTCGATGAATTGAACAGATGTTTGAATGGCCGTACCCAAATGAGATTAAGATGAATCTTAATTCACTTGGTAATCTTGTTCAATATCTAGATCGAGTAACAGAATAGTTGAACAAATGGAATGGCTTTGATCCATGTCTAGTGTTCAACATAGTATCTGTAACAAAAGGAAAGATGGCATTAAAACCATTTAATTGAGACGTTTAAGAAACTACCCTCACAAATTTCTAGGGGCATTGGCGTGTTGCTAGACGCTAACCTTTGCTTGTATAATTACTTGATTATTAAGACGTCGCAAGTGGGAGCTGTTGGAGTATGCTCGTGTCATAATAAATAATTATATGGCTAGTCATATGTGAGCCTATGGGGTCACACACATATACACTTAGGTACCTCTTTTTGTCGTGTTTATTGTACTTACGACATGTAAATTAGCTTGCGTAACTAGAAACTCTATCGGGCTTCTAATAATTAAGTAATGGACTTAGTTTATTGGACTTGGAAAAACATATGGGAGGCCCATAAGAGCCCATAGGGAGGGTTTCAAGGGGTGGATTGGTTTGAATTTGGTCAAGATATATGTGAGATATCTCCTCACAATTAACCAACCAATTTCCATAATTCTCTCCCCCCCCCCCCCCCTCTCTCCCTCTAACTCACGGCAAACAAACACCCTCTCCTAGGGTTTTAGTTTTCATAATCAAATCCTTTGATTCTTGTTTAATCAAAGGCCATTTGAAGGTTACGGGTATAAGGACTAGCATACAAGGGGTATACGGTGAAGTGTAGTGTGGACATATCATAGAGGTGATCTCCATTGATCACTTGGTTTTGTTGGTGAATCGTTACATTGGTGATAGTCATCATTCGTTGCAACCGATCACGCTACAAAGGTATATACATGTTATGTTTGGTTGTTTTGATTAATCATATTGGCTATATGGATCCGTGTGGGTGATGTTGTTCCGCTGCGTTTATTTGATTCTTATATATTTTATATTCTTACATCACCTATATCTAGTTCATTTACAAGCCCTTGAAAACAAATTCTGATTCAGACTAATTAATACCTAATCCGCCATTTGCTTCCAATTTTCACCTAATTTACAAATTCGAAAAGAAAAAAAATGAATATATACAACAACACTGAAAATAATTCGATTAACATGAAAATCATAATTAGGGAGGTTCAAATTCAAGAAATTAGCAGTTCAATCAAACCCTCAACTATATCATGAATAAGTATACCAATTACAATATAAATAAGTGCAAATTCAAACAGTTAACAGTGTTCAATCAGTCAATTATCACAAAATCCCCAAAAATAAATGACTGGATTAAAGGATCCAGTAATAATTGAAATAAAAGGGTTTATATTCGATGAAGAAAAAGATATCCAGAAGGAGAAAGTTAAGAAAATGGGCTTGACCCGATCTGAAATTGAACTGGACTAGTATTGATGATAATTAGGGATAAGGGTTTGTTTCGTTGTTTGGTTGAGTAAGGCATTTGGAACCCCACACGAGACTCCTTTGGCACCCAACCACCATCCTTCTAAGGTATCTTTGATTTCTACCAAACATGAAAATGAAGGTGTTAATAGTAACAGAACTCATGAGGTTCCTGGGAAATCCAGAACATATGGGAGTTCTGCATATGCTGGCAAGAGGGGAAGCATATCTCTCAATGCCTTATCAAAGGTAAAAGCAAACCTTCTAAGGCAAAAGGAGCTTGCGGAGAGGATGAAGAAGATCCCTATGGTAAGCTGTGAATCTCTATATTAACAAGTTGTGCTGTATGCTTTGGTTTTAAACTGGTATGCTTTTTTTATATGCAGTTTTTGCTTATCTGCTTTGGTGGTTTAAAGGATATGAAAATTATAAAGTGATTGTGTATGTTTGATTTGTGTGCAAATTTGTGTTACTGAAATTGTGTTTCAAGTTGTGCTTGGCGAGGAAAGTTACAAATGAGTAGAATAGAAATTATGGAAGAAAAAAAGGGTAAAAATTCATTTCACACACCACTAACGTGAAAAGTTAATAAGCGTTAGGCCAAAAAACCGTTTTTGCATGAACAGTAACGCACAAGGGGCATTACTTGCAAAACGGAACCTGCTCAAGTACATTTTTTGCATTTTTTTCGTATGAGGGCAATATTTGCATTTTTTCCAAACTTTAGAGACATTTTTTAAGGAGTGAGAGCTCAGATTGTGTCTCGACTCCCCTCCAATTTTGTGTAATAGTTTCATATTTCTAATGAAAGCAGTGGTTTAATAATAATAATAATAATAATAATAATAATAATAATAATAATAATAATTAGGGGTGTGCACGATTCGGTTTGGGGCGGTTTTTGGCTAAAACCGAAACCGAACCATCATGTTCGGTTTTTATAGAACCCGAAACCAAAACCGTTCGATTTTTGGTGGTTCGATTTTTTCGGTTTATTATCGATTTCGGTTCGGTTTTTCGTTTTTTTGGTTTCTAACCGTTTATATTTTTGCATGACAAATTTATATCAACAAACTTGTATTACATAGAAATTTAGTTATTTTTATTTACTTTTTTTTATCAATCTAAGCATTATAATGTTTATTTCATAATTCTATAATTACACACATGCAAGTGAACATACATATAGTGTGATGATCGTCATATCATACTATATTATAAAGCATGAAGGCCTACTATTAATAGAATACTTAAAATTAAGCATTACACATTTCAATGCTAAAAGTACAAATGATTCAACATAATTAGACATTTTTTGCCCTTAAAGTTTAAACTTAATGACTTAAAATTGATCATTATGTATATTAAATACAATTAATTAAATAGTCAATAAATACAATTAATACACTTATTAAAACACCCTTTAATACAAATTATCAAGCATATTGTACAACCAACTTAAACACAATTCCTGCATTAAATGTCACTAATACAAATAATAAAGCACATTATACAAATTTTTAAGCCCGAACGGGCAATGGGCCAAATAGGCTCAAGCCCAAATGGGCACGGGTCAAACGGGCTCGAGCCCGAACGGACACAAGCTAAATGAAATTTTTGATATCCGTAAATTTATTGTCAAGAAGAATATATAATAAACTAAAATATGTTCACATATTGTACAAACCAATCAAACTACTGAACAAAAACATAAAATAAATAATAAATAAAATAATACAAACAAAGCAAAATATCATCAAATTTTTGCCATAAAAAACTAATCAATAAAGCTATTGCCAAAAAACATACAAATAAAATAAATTATTAATCGAAAAAATTAAATTACAGGGTGTCCGCAGCTGCATCGCGCGGGGACCCTTCTAGTATTTATTAATATATATTCTCCAGTAAACACACAACACGTCAAACACACATATAAACATAAATATTAAGATAAATATATTATAAATCTACTCACAAAACGAATATTAATTTATTAATTTGATTTATTTAGTTATTTATTCATATTATAATAATTATATATTATTATATAATAAAATCGGTTCGGTTCAGTTTTTATGACAAAAATTATTTGACAATACTTTACCAAAAACCGATGTCAAAGCCCACCATTTATTACGGTGGGAAGACAACACATTAAATGTTCATTTAATAGCTATATTATAAATTTGATTATGTTATTTAAGGATTTGCTAATAATAATCTCATGGGCATTGGTTAAGCATTTTATGTATGTACTCATATATTTTATAAATTATAATTATGTATTTTTAATTATTTTAACATGAAATGTAATGTTAAGTATATAGTATTTAAAGATCATTAACAGCTATCTAAACATGAAATGCTTAAATACCCCAAAAAAAAAATGGTTGTTAACGAATTTCTTTTATTTAGTATAGTTTGAGATGAACATTAAATGGTACTGTAAGAAATAAAATAGGATAATACGTCAAAAGTTTATTTACTTATGGCTAATGATTGATTTTGGATTTAATGTGTGTCAATAATTTGGTATGATAAGTTAAAATGAGAAATAATTTGGATTTATGGTCTTATTGTGTCACTTAAAAAACATCAGTTTACTCTATAAGCTGTAACGAATTTATTATGTTGGTTATATTCAAAGTTTACATATGAAAGTTAGATGTGGTATGAACAAGGTTTTTATTGCCCTCGGGCTGTGACGGAGTTAAAACGATTTGTATGATAATATTGTAATTTATAACTATTCGATAATATCAAAACATATGTTACGAGGCAAGTTTTAATTTATGTAATGAAAGTGGTTAAAAGTAAAATGTTGCAAATTATTATATTAAAAGTAAAGAGAAAAGTTTATTTGTAGAATAAGGTGTCATTTGTTTTTGCACAATAAGCACTTTTTTCTTTTTTTCATTTTTTTTGTCTACAGGAGGACAGAGGTTTTTATTTGTTTTTTTGCAGACATAAGAGCTTCTTTTCACTTCTTCCTCTTCTAAATTTTAGATATTATCTTTCACTTCTTACCTCTTCTTTCACTTCTTGCATCTTCTTTCACAAACCCTACATTTCTTTCTCAATATCCGTTTTTATACGTTTTCGCATGTTTTTTTACGTTTTCATTTTTTTTTGGGTTTCACACGTTTTTTTACGTTTTCGTCCGTTTTTTACGTTTTCGCCTATTTTCGTCCGTTTTTTTACGTTTTTGCCCGTTTTTTTACGTTTTCGTCTGTTTTTTTTTCCGTTTTCGTCCGTTTCTTTACGTTTTCGTCCGTTTTTTACGTTTTCGTCTGTTTTTTACGTTTTCGCCATTTTTTTAACGTTTTCCTCTTCTTTTTTTTTATGTTTTCGTCCGTTTTTTTACGTTTTCGTCCGTTTTTTTACGTTTCCATCCGATTTTTATGTTTTCGCTCGTTTTTTTTACGTTTTCACCTTTTTTTTACGTTTTCGTCTGTCTTTTTACGTTTTCACCCGTACTTTTACGTTTTCGCCCGCTTTTTTAAGTTTTTTATGCTTTCGTTTGTTTTTTTACGTATTCGCACGTTTTCTATGTTTTCGCCCGTTTTTTACGTTTTCGCCTGTTTTTTTACGTTTTTGTTTTTTTCTTACGTTTTTGTCCTTTTTTACATTTTTGTCCTTTTTCTTACGTTTTCTTACGTAAGATAATTTAAGAAAACGTACAATAACGTACAAAAACTTACGAAATAAAATGAAAAGACGAAAACGCAAAAATCAGACTAAAACGTAAAAAAATGGACGAAAACCTAAAAAAACAGACAAATCTTCTCTATTCATTTAGTTTAATCTAATGGTAGGAATTAAAATAAGATTTAATATGGTAACCTAAGTCTATGTTTTTTTCTTTTCTTTTTCTCTTTCTTTTTATTCACTTCTTTTTACCTTTTTTCTTTTTTTGTCTTTCTTTTTTCCTATTCACGTGGGATTTTATTTTTTATTTTTTTATTTTTTTATTTTTGTCTATTCACGTTTTTTTTTTTTTCTTTCTTTCTTTCTTTTTTCTTGGTCCCTTCTTTACTATTTACGATGGACTTTTTTATTATTATTTTTTCTTTCTTTCTTTGTCCTTTCATTACTATTCACGTTTTTTTTACACATTTTTTTAATTAACTTTTTTTCTTTTTTTTATTAAAAAAAATCACGTTTTTTTTTAAATTCATGTGTTTTTTTTTTAAATTCACTTTTTTTTTAATTCACGTTTTTCTCACTTTTTTACATTTTCGTCTGTTTTTATACGTTTTCATCTGTTTTTGTCCATTTTCATACGTTTATATACGTTTTCGTCCATTTTCAGACATTTTTGTCCGTTTTCATAAGTTTTCGTCTGTTTTTAAGGTTTCGTTTTCGTCTTTTTTATGTTTTCATCTATTTTCAGACGTTTTTGTCTGTTTTCATACGTTTTCGTCCGTTTTATACATTTTTGTCCATTTTTAGACGTCTTCGTCCATTTTCACATGTTAAACGTTTTTGTCCGTTTTAGTCTGTTTTCTTTCATTTTCGTCCATTTTTAATCGTGTTTTTACGCTTTCATAAGTATTCGTTCGTTTTTGTCCGTTTTCATACGTTTCTAAATATCACAATTGATATTCTTAATACCACAAGTGATATTTAAAATATCATAGAATATCACTTGTGTTATTACGAATATCAATTATGATATTCTGAAACGCATAAAAACGAACAAAAACGGACGAAAACGTATGAAAACAGACAAAAACTTAAGAAGTGAAAAAAAACGTGAAATACCTTGTGATATTCAGAATATCGCTTGTGATATTCAGAATATCGCTTGTGATATTCAGAATATCGCTTGTGATATTCAGAATATTGCTTGTGATTTTCATATTACAAAACATTTGTTAAATATCACTTGTGATATTCAGACTATCACTTGTGATATTCAAAATATCACTTGTGATTTTCAGAATATCACAAGTGATATTCAGAATATCATTTGTGATTTTCATGTTATAAAACATTAGTTTAAAATAACTTGTGATGTTCATAATATCACTTGTAATATTCAGAATATCACTTTTGATATTCAGAATATCACTTGTGATATCAGAATATCGCTTGTGATTTTCATGGTACAAAACATTTGTTGAAAATCACTTGTGATATTCAGACTTTCACTTGTGATATTCAGAATATCACTTGTGATTTTCAAAATATCATAAGTGATATTCAGAATATCACTTGTAATTTTCATGTTACAAAACATTAGTTTAAAATCACTTGTGATGTTCAGAATATCACTTGTGATGTTCAGAATATCACTTTTGATATTCAGAATATCACTTGTGTTATTCAAAAACGTTTGAAAATATCTAAAAATGGCCGAAAATATTTAAAGACAGATGAAAACGTAAAAAAATGGATGAAAACGTAAGAAAACTGACGAATATGTAGGAAAACAGACGAAAACGTCTAAAAACAGACATAATATAAAAAAACGGATGAAAACTTATGAAAACGGATGAAAACGGATGAAAACATATGAAAACGTATGAAAATTGACGAAAACGTATGAAGACGGACAAAAACAGATGAAAACGTATAAAAACGACCGAAAACGTAAGAAAATAGACGAAAACGTATAAAAACGGACGAAAATGTAAGAAAGTGAAAAAACGTGAATTAAAAAAAATACACGTGAGTTTAAAAAAACGTGATTTTTTTTAAAGGAAAAAAGAAAAAAAAAAGTGAATTAAAACATGTTTATTTAAAAAAAAGCGTAAAGAAAAACGTGAATAGTTAAGAACGTGAATAGTAAAGAGGGGGAAAAAAACGTGAATGTAAAGAAGGGTTTAAGAAAAAGGGAAAAAAAAAGAAGGGAAAAAAAAAAGAAATGCGTGAGTAGACAAAAAAAAAATGGAAAGAAAAAAAAAAACCACGTGAATAGGGAAAGAGAGAGAAAAAAAAAGTGTAAAAAATGAGTGAAAAAAAAATGGACTTAGGTTACCATATTAAATCTTAGGTTAATTTTCACCATTAGATCAAATTAAATAGATGGTGAGGATTTGTCCTTTAGTATGTAAAAAAAGCTTAGTCTCTAAAATAACTCACCTCTAAAAGTGAATTACTCCGTAATAACTAGTAATTAAGAGTGATTAGTTTAGAAATTGATATTGAGGAACGGAATTGATTTAAACATTTTTAGTTTTGATTAAAAACACTTTAATTAGTGCATTAGATAATTATAATATATTTTGTTTTGAACACTTGTACACTTGTACTGTAAATATGCAAATTAAATAAATAATAATAATAATAATAATAATAAGTGTGTTACACAATGATACAATAACAAGCGAACAATCAAAACATAAAGTTAAAATGACCGTGTGCTCAAATATATACTTTGATAAAATATTGTTATCTAAAAGATTAATGATGTATCTAATTTAAATCGATGCATCTCTAATGTGTAGTTATAACTATTTTTCATCCTTCTCGTTTTAAGGTTTTTTCTCATTTAATCCTAAGTCTATTATTATATAGAAAATACTCCCTCCGTCCCATATTAAGTGTCCACTTACAATATGCATAAAGTTTTAGAAGATTTCACTAACTACACTTTCTACCAATCAAATATTAATTTTACCCACTAAAGTCTCATCTTATTGGTTGAAAGGTACAATATGGACACTTAATTTGAGACATCCCAAGATTTTATTGTGGACACTTAATATGAGACGGAGGGAGTAATTAAGATAACGAGGATATATAATCATTTTTCCAAATAAAATTTTTAGTTAGTATTTTAATAGGAAAGCGAAGCCGATTATTGTCTCTGAGTGTTTATACAATGCATCGGGACCATGGACCCACCAAATGCGACAAAATTTTGGCCCACTTTTTCTATTACTTTGAACCGTTTGCTTTTTTTATTTGGGTTTTTCTAACATGTGCCCTTAGGCACATGTTAAAAAGTGGGCCCCCAAGTCCTTTTGTGTGGGTTTTATCACTTTTCAAATAAAAAACTATTCTTATGTGTCCTTTTCACGGGTTTCTAAGTCTTTTTTGTGGGTCCCTTGCTCTTTATCATGTGCCTTAGGGCACATGTTAGATAAATCCTTTTTATTTAAGGCCATGTCATATTGAATTAACAATAAATAAAATGCATGTCATACACATACTTTAGTACAGTTTAGTAGGTTATTTAAAAGAGAAATGTTTTGAAATGATCCGTTTCTAATAGTATTTTACGAATTTGGATAACGCCTATATTTTTTTCGAGAATGAGCTTTGAAATACAATCTGTTAGATTCATTAGTAGATATCTTTTTAATCATACACGGTCTCTCAACTAATTTCAGGCAATATTTAAACACGAAATTATATTGTTATCAATGTATTGTTTTCAGGTGACAGCTAGGCGACATGGTAGGCAAGATTAAAAGCTGGGCGAGGGGTGGGCGTGTACTAAGCAAGGTGGGCGATAGTTGGACGAGCTGGGCGAGGGTTGGGCGTTGGCCGACTATGGCTGGAGACATTATTAAGGAAGATGAAAACAAGTTACTCTTATTTTTATTTTTGTGGTTGGTTATTACCCGTTTTAAGTGAAGTAAAATAAAAAGAGGTGTACTTATTTGTCTAATTTGTCATGTGATTGGTGGTACATAACTTCATGACATGGAGAATAGAAGAGTAATTTAATTGTCGTATTGGGATGGTGTGTTTGGCAGGTTGAAAAGTGGGCCTGGTTCATTTTGTAACATGAAGATAAATGGTTTGAATTGGTAAAAGTTGTATATTATTAGTCTCATTTGGTAATTAGTTTTATTTAAAAAAGTAAGTATATTTGGACTTAAAAAGAGGTTTTACTAAGCCTAATGTGGATAAAAAGATGCAATATAGACCCAAAGTGCCTCCTACTGAACCCACGAGAGTGGATGAAACTAAGAAGAAGACTTCTGATGTGGCTAGTTCGAGTGGAACGAAGTTTCTACATCTAACCAGTTTGATGCTCTTAATATGAATGATACAGATGTTTTTGGTATTCCTACTAAGGACACCAACAAGGATGTGGTTTCTGGTCATACAATGAAAGTTAATAAGGATTAGTCGTTAAAGACTATTAATGCATCACAAGATCCTCTTGTGAGTGATATGAAAGAGAAGGAGCAATATGGCTCTCCTAAGATTAGTATTTCTCCTGCTCCGTCTACCTCTTCTACTAAGAGGGTTAACCCATTTTCTAAGGTGGGTAAGGTTGTGGTTTCTGATAGTGATGATGATGAGTTTCTTAACACGTTCGACGAATCGGCAAATCTGTTTGGTGGTGGTCATGAGCGTGAAGATGAGTTTGATGACTATGATGATTATTCGAAGCAAATTTATGATCTTCCAAGGAATTTGGATACTCTTAATGTCATGTATGGCTTTAATCTCAAAGGTCGTAGGAAGTAGTTTACAATTTTGTCAGAGTCTTTTGTTATCATGTGGTTAGTGGTTTGTTTTCTTGTTTAGAAGATAGAAAGTATCTTGTTACGTAAGCTTTTCGCTTATGTAACGAGCTAAGATATGAGATTCACCCATATCCGTTGTACTTAAATGCTTTTTGGAGTAATATATTTACTGTGTCGTTGATCTTTTACTAAAACTAGGCGAGTACCCGCGCCTAGTGGCAGCGGTTCATAGCGGCAGATAATTAACAATATGTGATATTGTAGCAAGTGTTTCAAATAAGAATGTGAAAATATCAAAATGTAATTGCAAACGGTTGTAACATGCGATAATTCAACTAAAACAAAAATTCTTAACATGTACTGTGAAACTGAAAATAAAACATTACATCAATTATGAGATAACTAACAATGCACGTTAATCATCGCATAAAACTTTTTGGTACACAACATTTGAGGAGTTGAATCGGCTTCACTTTGTAGTTATTATCTATTAAGGCATTGGATTTGACCCAATTAAAAAAAATTCAAACCTAAGAAACTTAACAAAAATTTATTCACGGTTGTATAATGCCTTTTGACCAAATTATTTCAGGAAACTTAGTATAATATCTTTGAAATTAATGTGTCGTAACAATCAACGATTAAAGCAGCAATCAATCAACCATAATTATAGCAATATTCGGAAATAGATTTGTATTTAACGTACTTATTGCGCAAGAACAAGAACAAAAAACAATGAACCCTTGACTAAATAATTAATCGATACAATGTTTTGTGGTTGTAAACATTCAAGCTATTCACAAAACTATCCCTGCAATTTCAACTATATATAAATGTTAAAACAATATTTTTAAAAACCATATGATCATTTCACACATTCCAATATTTAATAACTGAGATCGCAAATATGATACACACGCTAACTTTGAAAGGATGTTGAGATATTCGCTTATGAAGGGATATAAGGAGATCAGACAAATATATGGTAATACAAAGATCTTCTATTTTAACCTCAATTTTGAGGCCAGAACAAGATAATTAACAATGTTTTTCTAAAGCAACATATAAACTTCAGACAAGGTTCTTAAACAAGTTTAGATATGGCACTTCAAATTTTCTAGTTAATTAGTCTTCAAGGGAAAAGTTCGAGCCCCTTATTGTATCAAATGGGGTATTAGAGAGCAAACAACATCAAGTCTCTAGTTCAAGTCTAATCATGTTTAGATTCGTACAATGTTTTGAATCTTTGTGGTTTATGTTCTAGGCTCAAGTGTAACCTCAATGTTTTAGTAGAAAGTTGTAAAAGGTTGAAATCTTGCCTCACATAATTATAACTTTAATTTCAATCAAATATGATATTTTCTTTTGCTAAAAAAAACTTATTTGCAAATAATATAGGAAAACATGATTCCTCTTCCTTTATCTAGCAACTTTACATGGTCCCCGGTTACATTGACACTCAGCAACAGAAATAGAGTAATCACGCATTGTATCAAAACACATCAAGTGCCATTGTAAACAAAACCTGAATGCATCAAAATCACGGTCAACAAATTAACTCGCATGCATGTCCATCGATGGTCAATAAAACCTAAAAAATCTAGAACAGAGAAACTCAAAATAATTTTAATAAAGCAGCAAAATCTATACTGTACAACACCCAAATACAAGACTATTTGAGCACACCCTCTAAAGTCACTTCTTTGTTCACTTAGGTTCCACCTGAAAAACAGAAAAAATCATTATCAGTTGGTTTCAAGACATCTATTGCGACGTACACGCATTGCAACTACATATCTTATAATATCATTGGCGGACTTTTATGGAATAACTGCTAATAATTTTCGGCTTTCATACAGAAGACGTTGAATTTATACTTGAATGTCACATGCCAAAACTTAATGTATAACATATAGCATCATGTTAACTGACTATCTATTATACAATGTAAAAAAATAGAAAAAAAAATAAAAATAAAAAATAAAAAAAATACCACTGGTATTTCATGATCCCCACAAAAAAACACTTGATGGATAAGCATCATTTGAGGTATATCAATATTTTGGACACTTGTGAGTTTTGGTGACCAAGGGACTGTTTGTGCACATTTCTTTTAAAGGTTTGATAATTGGATTGATATAAGAAAAAAAGCATCCCACCAAAACCACAATCGAAGCAGGGTATGCAGTAATATTCTGATCCCTTAATGAAGTATAAACTGTATCCATATTGCACTACAAAACACAAATAAATTAAACTAAATCGATTAACATTTGGCGACCTCTTACCATGTCAGGATCAGCAGATGCAGAGCTTTTTGTTGTGAGGTTTTTTACCATCTAAGCATTGCTCACGGTCGCATATAAAGTTATCAGCTAGTTGCTTAGCCTCATCCACAGTCATATTTAGGTAAGCAGGGTGATACCTACAAATATACGAAGGAATGATATACAATTACCAACCAAACTGAATATTGCATACTCATATTATACTATCATATGGCATAAGGCAAAGCTAAAGATTATAAAAACAAAATTTACCAATCTTTGCAAGCGTGACACTGTAGCATATATTCATTAGGGTTATATGGCAGCAGGCATTTGCAAAACCTTCAAAAGAGAATCATGAAACATTAATTAAAAGTACTATCAAAGCAGCAAAAAAAAAAGGTATATTTCAATCTAACAACAAAGGAGGAGAAGGGCAAAACACATACACCTCGATGATGTCTGGCGAGAACCACCCAGTTTCATGGTCATAGTGAAAACAAGTAAAGTAATCGTATTTCCCAACTTCCTTTAGTCTGGTGTAACGCAAGTTTATAATGTTTACACTTGCGTAGAACTCAGATCGTAAGATTTGACTTCGCAAAATCAAATCTCTGTTCAACTTACACAGCAGGTAACCAATTTCTAAGCAGAGCATGAGCAGGGTTCTATAAAAGCCACATCTCACCTAGTATAATCTCTCCAAGGGTGCCATTGGTTTTCCTTCCAGCAACTCTACAAGAACATCAATAAGTGTCATTTTCCCGGCACCACTTACACACATCAGTAACAGATGAATAGCAATATACCTTGAATACTGAATTCTCGCCGGCCTCCTATTCTTCTTCCTCGTCTTCGCCTGACGCATCGTATTTTCACTGCAAAAGTCAATGATACAAAAACTATAACACACTGCTTGTTGCCATTGAAAGAGTTAATTCAAAAATCCTACAAATCCACCTCTAAAAGTATTCTTCCACCCAAAAAGATCTCTAAAAGTCAAAATATAAAGGTATGTAAAAAAAATTCACAGAATATAAATCACATAAACATGGACTATTTATTATACATTTAAATGTTTAATTCATTGAAATATGTTATAATCATCCAAAAAACAGTTTCCCCCAAAAAAAAATTAGGGTTTTGGTCATATAATTTAACTTACCAATCGATGCTATAGTTAAAAGTAAAAATACAAAAAACAAACTTTCAATGGAATAAAAGCATCAAGATAATTACCGATTTCAAAGCATGGCCAACAACAAAATTTGAAACATGAAACGCGTTGTATGTTCTTGGAGATAATTTATTTGAACAAATAAAGAGAAAGTCAAAGATAGGATTCCAAATAACAAATCAGTGGTATATTTTGAGAGATGATATGTTTGAACATCAATCGTTAATTGTAACCGAATGAATGATTTGAATGGACACCAATTATTTTAGTTTTAGAAGGGTATTATTGGGATTGGCCAAAAATTCAGTTTTCACTTTTCTATTTGACCATTTACTCTTTATAAGTAGTATATATATATATATATATATATATATATATATATATATATATATATATTTGAACTTTTTAATTATTAAAAGGAATCTCAAACACAGTAAGCTTAGGGGCATATGGTAATTTATCACAAAACTTAGGGCTTTCGTAAAGTCATCTCAAATATAGTTGGGATAATTAGATTTAAAGTATTTAACTTGTATTTTTTACTGAGTTATGTATTCAATTTTTCTTTTTAATAAGTTAGGTTTAAACTTACTAATCCTTGCTATGTTGACACTGAAAAGGTTATTAAGATTTTCAGTTAGAGTTATTTACATAAATCATCCTTGTGGTTAGGACCAAATTGTAACGTTAGTCATTATTGTCAGTTAGAGTTATTTACATAAATCATCCTTATCGTTAGGCCCAAATTGCAGCGTTGGTCCTTAGGCTAGTGTCACCACGTATCACCACCGGCCTGAGCGGTACCACGTGGCATCGGGGTCGAATGTCAGGTCGGGTCGCCACATGGCACCAATCAAGTGGTGACACGTGGCAACGGGTAGTAATACCCTCAAATGGCTCCGCTCGGAATCGAACTCGGCACATTTGGTTTGTGGATGAAACGCATTACTAGCTGGGTTGGGCATGGTTTCAATTATCATACGCATTAACACTCCTTTTAACCCTTAAATTGAACTGGTCCGGTTAGTATTAAATAAAAGGTTCAAAATAGATTTGACCTGTCAACTTAAGGGGGTTATGGACCGGATAAAATTTGAGAAAAATACCGTCGGACTCGTTTTTTCATGCTCTTTCCAATGGAGTGCTCGGGGAATTTTTTCGACTTCGTTTGAATCTCGTTAAGCGTTAGAACGTTGTCGAAACTCATTCGAAAATCACCGTTTTTGCTTTGTTTTCAAACCCTTGTACATGTAAGACAAAATAACACATAACAAACATATCTGCAATATAATTTCACATGTTTGCAATATATTTTATGGTTATGAGTCAGATTTAAACCCTTGTACCTACCACAAAACGCGCTAAAACGGATTCATAACCATAAAATATATTGCAAATATGCTTGTTATGTGTTATTTTGTCTTGCATGTACAAGGGTTTGAAAACAAAGCAAAAAACGTGATTTTTGGATGAGTTTCAACGATGTTTTCACGTTTAACGAGATTCAAACGAAGTCGACAAAATTTCCTGAGCACTCCATTGGAAAGAGCACGAAAAAACAAGTTTGACGGTATTTTTCTCAAATTTTTATCCGGTCCATAATCCCCTTTAATTGATAGGTCAAAACTATTTTGAACCTTTTAGTATTAATAAAACGGACTGTCAATAAGGAAGGGTTAAAAAATTAATTATGCATATAATTATTGATGGTATGCACCAATCCACTAATAAGCATGCCTTCCTTTGACCCATACAACCCGTGTTCGAGCCTTGGCTTGGACGAAGTTGGGGATTATTTACCAGCTACCACGTGACCTTAGGGTATGTTTGGTAACTGTTGCTGGAATTGGAGCTGGTGCTGGAGCTAGTGTTGGAGATAGAGATTATAAAAAGAGATTATTTTTATAAGCTACATTAAGTAACCTTTAATTTTAAGAGATTGTGGAAGATTATTTTTTTTATAATCTCTTATATTTTTTGTCTGCTAAACGATGATTATTTTTTAAATAGCTTATTTTTTGAAAAAATAAGCGTAATCTCTCCATAATTTCATGTGTCAAACATGCCCTTAGTGGTGCCAAATGGCAACCTGGCCCGTTATCCAACCCTCGATGCCACGTGGCCTCACTCAGGTGGTGACACTTGGCGACACTACAATAAGGACCAATGCTGCAAGGCGTAACTACAAAGACGGTTTATGTAAATAACTCTAACTGACAATAAGGACTAACATTGCAATTTGGTCCTAACCCCAAGGACGATTTATGTAAATAACTCTAACTGAAAACCTTAATCACCTTTTCAGTGTCAACATAGCAAGGATTAGTTAGTTTAGATCCTAATTTAAAAAAAAAAAAAAAAAAAAAGTTTGATACACAACTCAATAAAAAATGACAAGTTTAATACATTTAAAACTCATTATCCCAATATAGTTTCATGAAAGACATCAAATATGTCAACACTAAACTAATGCACACTTGTTTATGAGTCTCGAGTTTAGGATTTTGTATATCTGTTATACCAATTAGTCTTTGAACATCTTAAATAAGTTTAGAAGAACTCTGTCTTATTAATTAACAAGTGTCGTTGATCAAGTTATATATCCACCCAGAGTCAATACTTTTCGGGTTAAGTTCATATAATAGCAAGATATTTATTAAAGTATACCAATATCATACATGAACTATGAAAAATACCAATATCATATGCCTACTTTCAAAATTCGTCTCGATATCATACCTTAGTTGATGTGGCATGATTAGTCACCGGTTAAATTAATTTTACTTGTTAATGATTTTTATTGATAATATGAAGGTTACTCTAAATGTTATCTTAGATTTTTGGTATATATCGTTACAAACACTTTATATACACAATTTATGAATCCTAATAATCATACATCGATGCGACCAAGAAATTGAAGGAGAAAAAAATTGATATTCTTGCTTAATGATTATCCAGTTGTTTATCATTCAATTGAATAACTTTAACGTCAGAAAAAATTCCTCGAGTTATTAATTTGTTCAATGATTATTACTTTGTAGTAAAACTAAGTTCCACTACGTCATAAAAAACACACTTCTGGTACATAAAGAAGTGCACTTCGAGGGAAGCGCATTAAAGAATGTAACTAAATATATACATTATACAAAATTTAACATGGCAGTGAATGAGTGGTATAAAATGTGGACTTTGACATATTAAAAGTAAATTTGTGATGATAACATGGATTTTAAAAATACGTTTACAATATTTTTTACAATATTGGTATTTTTAAAGTTCACGTATGATATTTGTACATTTGTAAAAGTATTTTGCTATTATATAAACTTAACATGTATTATTCTCAACAAAAGTTGACCCGGCTTTTTCACAAAATGTATAAGATAAGTACTACTACCTCCGTCCCAAAATATAAGTCCATGTTTGAATTTTCAAAGTCTTTTTCTTCTGACTTTGACCGTAATTTTTTTTTCGTGTTATATACTTCTTGATGAAAAAGCATACCAAGGAACATACATTTGAAACACAAATCCATTTATATATTTTCCATCAAGTATTATGTAACACGAGAAAAAATAATTACGGTCAAATTCTGAAGAAAAAGACTTTGAAAAGTCAAACATGGACTTATATTTTGAGACGGAGGGAGTACTAAGATTAAAATTAAGATAGAAGGCCGTTCCAAGGGCTGATTTTGTGACCGTGTTATCCGTGTCTTCTTTTATTTATTTATTTATTTATTTATTTATTTATTTATTTTTAGGGACAATTAATTTTCAAGCAAACAAACCAATTACAAGCAAAGTCATCCACTCTATTGGATGCTCAAGACAAAAGACAAGAAAAACAAACAACTAAGTCAAACTAGATCCGTTTTGATATTGCAAGGAGATCAATGTTAAACCAGAGAAGAATCGAGGTTCAGATCCTAAAATCTATTGACTTTTTGTGAACATACAACTAGACCACTGTGCAGATGGTTGCAATAAGAGCAACGTCGTTAGCATAAAATGACCACGATACGAGAAGCTAAAAAAATAGCAGTGGGATCCAAGATTTTCTTCACCATTACAAATCCGTACAAAAGTACTGTCAAACAACATATTAAAAAAAATAATAAAAAAAAAAAAAAAAAAAATACTAATCCGTACTTTGAGTGAAAGACATTTAAGATTTCTATCATGTTCCGGGGCAACAAAATAATGGGTCGCACTGGCTCAGCCTTCCATCGAGTTCGTGTTGGCAACCCATTAATCATATTTGAGATTGTTTGCATATTGGGCGAACCAGATTAAAACAGCAAATCAGTTTGGCACCATCTTTATGCAAGCTGCATATTAGTGCCAAATAACTTGTCAACCCAACATACCTAAAACCAACATTGCAAGATGCACACGATATTTTGAGTGCTATTCCAATAAGTATACAAAAGATGGCAACATATCAAGATAAAATATCAACACCAATTATCTGGTTACACATTGGTTTGGTGAGCCCAAAGATAGCAACACATCATATGCATTATTGACCACAAGATATGGGAATAAAAGATAAAGCATTAAAGCAACCAACCAACCAACTAAAGATTAAATAAATAAAATTTGAATGAAGGGGTCTACTCTTTATACTATGCTTGCATATGCACACCCTTCCATCCCATATCCTTTAAATATAATATATGTCCAACAAGATATTGTTTTAAACTCTTTTTTCATCATCTTTCAAGGGAGAAAATTCACCAAAAAGAAGTCCCCCAGGAAAAAGTACTAAACACCTAAAGACAAAGAAGCATCAAAACACACTTCTTTATCCACCAAGTCCTTTTCAAAAAACACATGTTCATGCTAAACTTTCACTACTACTTCAAAGGCTTGGACATTTTCCGGCCCGAAAACCCCTTCAAAAACTTTGCTTGCGCGCACTTCTTTCCAGACCGATCATGATCATATCAGCACAGCGTGTATCTACTTTGCTTGTCCTAAACTTCTATTTCTTGTCAGGCTGCCACGTACGTAAATTGTCATTTCCTGGTCAACAAATTAAGTCGTTTTCTTCATGAATTTAAAGTAAATCATTCAATTATCTTTTTCTTTTCTTTTTTTTTTTTCCCTTATACAAAACTGCTTTTTGACTTTCCAAACTCTAGAATAATTCCATCTACTTTTATAAAGAATAAATGATTTTTGTACGAAACATACAGAAAAGTGACTAAGACTAAGAAACTGCCAATGAAAGCCTACTCACCCGCTGGTTGTTTTTGCTCCGCGGATTTGACCTGAACTGCAGCAGGGGGATTGTGAACATACTGTGGGAAGCCACCAGGCAATAATTGATGACCGGCATTTGTAGACTGTGCAGCGCTATACTGAGCAGCATGCATGATCCCTTGCTGTGCAGACCCACCTTTCAAATTGCTTGTAGCAGCTGCAATTGCTTTTGCAGGATCAGATGTGGTGGTGTTTGCCATTGTCACAGGCGGGCAAAGTGACAGCATGGATGTTGAAGATGATTGCTGATTCTGCTGGCTTTGCTGCTGTGATTGTGGTTGATTTTGCTGCTTTCTTGGAAGATAATAGCCACTTGCACCTGATGCTGTCGCCGAGCCACCAGAATGCTGTTGACCCTGGGACTGTTGGACTTGCATGTAAGGATTTGTGAAGAACAAATGTTGTTGCTGCTGCTGTTGTAACGTTTGTTTCGGTAGTTGCTGCTGCTGTTGATGCTGTTGTTGGGATTTCCCGGAACTTGAATTAGTCATATGGGGGTTACCTAGAATGGAAGGTGAAGGTGAAGTTCTTTGGGTTCCTACGGGTGAGTTTTTAGCTTGCTGCGATGAAGACAACGAAGAAGCTTGAGCTGGTCTACCACTAGTGGATACTGATGGATTTGTTCTCGGGCTTCCACCAGCCCCACCACCTCCACCTTTAGAAAGTGAAGATGTTGTCGGTGAGCCAACTAACATCGGCGGAGATGGGGACTGATTACTATTATTACTACCAGGATTTTGATTCTGATTCTGTTGCTGCATCTGTGATGATGTTGTGGAAGGCAACTTCTGACTAGCTGCACCAAACGAAATCTGGGTCTGCGAATGAGGATGTGGCCTACTTGACTGTTGTTGCTGGGATTGATGCGGCTGATGAGCTTGCTGAGATTGATGAGCTTGGTGCAGATTCTTCAGAGAAGATGTGCTTGCTGGAACCAGAGATGATGGACCTTGAGAAGTAGCGGGACCCCTCACCGAGTTTCTCCATTGAGGGGATTGAGCCGGGCTACTACTGGAGTTGCTGGTTTGGAGAGGGAATGAAGAAAGGGAGTTTGGGAACTTACCAGCCATTGAAGAAGCTGATGTCATAAGATGATGCTCAGGGTATGCACTTCCATTACTAGAAGGTGGATTTTTACTACGAGCATTATTAATGTTTTGCTGTTGCTGCTTTTGAAGCTGAAGAATTTGTTGCTGCTGATGTTGCTGCTGTTGCTGGAACTGAGCATGTAAATGATGAGAAGATTGAGCAGCCGCAACAGAAGTTGGGATCGGAGATCGAGATGAGCGGTTGTTAGCACCAAGGTTTATGTTCCTTGAAGAGCTATCAACCACAGAAGTCCCAGAGATGGAACCTGATGAATTAGTGGCATCTGTAGCAAGGTCTGGTCGTGAAAATGCGATGGACTGTCCCGACTTCCCAGTCAACCCCGCACTACCCTTTCTGTCATCATCAGCATTTGAAGAATCATGACCTGCTGCAGCTCTAGAAGCCTCTTCAGATATTCTGAAATCTTTCTTTTGTTGAGAATGGTGAACCGATGCAGCTCCAGCAGGCGCTGCCAGCATATGATGATAAGTTTGCCTTAATGATTCCGGCAAACTTTGAAACATCGCATGATTTGCTTGATTTTGCGCCATTGACGATAAAGTGCCAGGACCATTCATAGGAGCAAAAGACATTGCAAAAGTTTGAGGCGGAAGCGATGACGAATCCACGCCACCCCTTTTTAACCCTTGTTGCTGAGATTGTTGCTGCTGATGTTGCTGTTGTTTCTTGTCATTGGAGTTGCCGCTAGGAGCATTAGAAATGGCAGGCTGAGCATTCATCAGAGCAAAATTCTGCGAGTGAACCGGCATGGCAAAATTATGACCATAAACGCTCATTGCGGAAGCTCCTCTTGATACTCTACTATCATCAGCAGTCGAAGGGCTATCCTCCCCACCAGTCACTTCATTCTCAAGATGGCGTGCCTGTGGTGGTGGATTCATGTGCTGAGAAGGTTGCTGTGATCGGTTTTTGTGACCCGGAAAACTGTTATGCAAACTCCCACTATTCCCATTGCCACTGCCATTAACAGCAGTGCCACTGCCTTGCTGCTGCCTCTGCTGTTGAGCTTGCAAATGTTTTTGTGAAGATGAGGTGGACCCACTGCTATTCTGATGGGTTTGTGAGATTTGTTGGGCCTGTGAAGGGTGATGATTTTGAGATTGACTTGGTGCCGCTTGTTGTTGGGACGTTTGCGGAATTTGGGATGGGTGGATCATTTGTGAAGAATAGAAGGAGCCATTGAACAGAGGCATGGCTTGGGCATGAGGGTTGCCTCTAAAATTTGGTGGTCCTCCAACCGCTGCAGGTATTGGATATGGGAAGGCGTTGTTTTGCAAAATTGCCATATATTGGGTTTCGTTGGCACCCATATTGGGGTAGTTAAAGCTCATAGCAGGGACAGCTGCAGTTGTCGCAGAGCTCACTGTAGCTGAATTGGCTGAACCGGCAGCACCACCCAAACCACCTGATGTGCTTGTATTAAGCTTGGATGAACCAGGACGAACAGAAGCAGCAGATGCCGCAACTGCTTGTTGCTGGTTAAAAGGGAATATGAATGCAGGCCCATGCTGCAAAATTTAACAAAAAGAAAATAAATCAAACTCTCCAAATAAAACAAATTACCTCTTTAAGAGGGGATCAGTTCAGCATTGTTAAATTAAAGCAACTTACTAGTATATTGTTGGGAGTGACTGGTGGCATTGTTTGCTGCAGCATGACCTGGTGCTTTCTCTGAGCAGCAGGATCGGGTACTGTTGTGGTTTGAGCTGACTTGTTGTCCTTTACAGCTGTGTGGCCTGGGAAAATCCCAAGTCCTGGACCCTTGTCTTGCATTGCCTGTAAAGGCCCTCCTGCAATGTTCCCTTGGAGTTCAGCTGATGGCATGACATTTAGATTGCTAGGTTTGGCCCCAAACATAGCTGCGGTTCCAGACACAGGTGGCCAGAAAGGGTTTATCTTCATGAATTGCTGAAGATAGTGAATGTTCCTTGCAATGTAGCAATGTGTTGCACATCTTTTTGGCCTTGGCTGTGTAAATATCGGCTGTAAGAAATGCAGCATTTTAATAAACCATACGATATATACAAGACACGTCGACTGAAAATAATTGAAGAATAATTAGTACCTGAATTGGTGCTTGAGGCATGGTGTTTCCGTCCATGGATATAACTCCTTGCAACGGCGCCACATACCTGCAAATTCCCACATGATAAATACTTGTTCACCAGCTCGTTATAAGTACACGGTTAAGATCTTTTGCACTTACCCCATTGGAGGCCAGTTCGCCATGGGCATTGGAATAGAACTCGGTTGAGCTGCAAATGCAAACAACACAAGCATAAGCTACACGTCTCAAGATTTGAAAGAAGAAAGCACTGAGATTTATGACGTAGAATAAATTACCAGGCTTTTCTGTTTGAACTTCAGATTTCGCTTGCTGATGTTTAAGAACTTGATTAAGTGATCTGTTGCTGCTACCACTTACCATACTAGCACTATCCTTGTTTGGTTTCTCCAAATCGATGCGAAGCTCAATGTTCCTTTCTTCATCCATTGCTTTCTTTAAAGATTCTCCGGTTTCCGCCTTTGACTTTTGCTCTTCAGTCAAACTTATTGTCTCATCCTTACCGAACTTCCTTATCTTCTCATCTTCCTTATCCTTAACATTCTTGCTCGTTTCCTGATAAAAAAGATAAACTTTTTAGATAAAAACACAAGATAAACAATATCAAACTGACGAGATGTTATAAAATGATGAATAATCACCTGGGCTTTATGATCAGAAAATCCGACATCCCCGTTATCCCTTTCCGGAGATGTTCTCTGTTGAGGAGGTGGAGCCTAAAATCAAATGACCAATAAATATTAGTCCAGAAATAATAACATACTTAAAACTGACAATAATCAATAAAAGTCGGTGTCACACCATCAGATCTATCTCGAATTTTTCTTCCTTTTGACTTTCATTTTCCGTGTTACCAGGTTTCCTGCAAACACAAAAACCATTCAAAGATCATAATTAATAAAGTTCAAATTTTTTCCACAATTAAAGCGAAAGATCCCCTAAATTAACTCACAAATTAGTCGTTGTCGTTATCGATGCAGGTGTCGCAATCAAACCTTCATTATTACTCTTTCCATCATTCAACCCAACTGCTGGAGATTGCTTCTCAGCCTCTTCTTTAGTCAACACCATTTTCGCTTCTTCTACCACCGGTACTTTTACCTCCGTTGAAGAGACCGGATGACCCGGTAAACTCGTAAATCCAAAAGAAACACCATTTTCACCAGAACCAACAACAGCAGCTGCAGATCCAGAGCTGTCTGTCTTGGGAGACTGCTGATGATTCAGATGATCATTTTCCGTCTTAACTGAAGACGAAACCGGACTGCTTCGTACACTAAACGGGTTATTTTCGGAAACTTGTCTTGGTCTTTTCCTCTTTGGAGCTGCAAATTCATCCAAAAAAGTCATAAACAAAATCAATTACAACAAAAACACACAAAAAAAAAAAAAAAAGTTAATAAAAGAAATTGCAAACAATAATAATTCTTACCTACGGTTGACAAAGATGTCGAATTTTGAGGCGGGTTTGACACATCACTAGCCGATTTATTCGAATCTAGTTTCGCATCATTAGATGGTAATTCTTTCTTGGCTGGAGCTTGAGATTGAGTCATCAAACCATATAAAACCTCGGCTATCTCAATTTCAAGCTCTTCCGGATTCGAAGATGACGATTTCGATGTCGCTTTAGGCGGTCTCGGTTTCGACACACCTCCACCCCCTCCATTACTTTTCTACAAAAACACAACAAAACCATAATCAACAACTGCAAAAAAGGACAACCTTTTATAAAAATAAAAGATAAAAATAACACAAACCATCTTTTTCCGAACAGAGACATTCGAAGAAGACGGAGATGGCGGCGCCGCCGGTGAAGCTGCAACTGGTGACATGGATGATTGCCGATGACTCTGTTCTACACTTCCACTCCCAACAACGCCAGATACCCACTCATGTGACCTCTTTGTTGAAGCTGAAATCATCAACACAAAACAAAAAACAATTAAAAATCTCATCTTTAATCAGCATAAGTCAAAAAGACACAATCTTTTTTTATTTACCAGAACGAGCTTTTCTCGGCACAGAAACGCCAATCATTTCATCAGCCGCTTTCCAAGCTGGCGGCGCCGCCGCTCTAAACACTTTGTTGTTGTTGCTACTATTACTATTAACAGCCGGTGGAAAGCTTTTCCGATGATGAAGAGAAGCAACATGATTATTAGCACTACTGTTATGATGACTTGACGGTGGATTTAACGGAGGTAACATCCGTAAGCCATCACCACCGTCATCATCATCTTCATCTTCATCATTTACACTTTCATCCGACGTGTCATCACCCTCATCTCTATTACTTCCACCTGTCACATGATTATTATTGCTATGATTATGACTATTATGATTATTATTATGATGTTGTTGAATCATATTCATTCTATTATCTCTCCTTCTTTTACTCCTACTACTTCTTTCCCTCTCCCGATCTCTATCTCGATCCAATCGATCTTTTTTCACCACTCCCCTTTCTCTTAACCTTCCCCCTTCGTGCACCTCTGTTCCTCCATCCTCGTCTGTATTACATCAACAAGCAAATTATTAAATTAAAAAAACAGATCTTGTAACAGATAATACATTAGAATTAAATTACTTGACGATACTATACCTGGTGAATCGCGTAAACTGTTACTACGATGTCTTCGTCTTGAAATACCGTTAGCAGGAGGAGCAGCCATGTTACTAGCTCGTCTAGCTTCACGATTTCTATCCATTAGATCTAATTAACGTCAGATCTATTAACAACATCTAACATAATTCACCGGAATAATTATTATTGCTATTATTAATGGATGGGCAAAGATGTTAATAATAATAATAACAAAGATGATATTTTTATATGATGATTTTAAAGAAGAGAAGATTGAATAGATGATTTGAGATCTCTTTTTTTTCTCACACACAAACAGAGAGAAAGAGAAGAAAAAAATACACACACTCTCTTTCTATCTCATCTTTTCGGTATTTCACTATCCACGAAGGCTACTCGCAAACTTGATTGACGGTTCAGATGTGTACTTTTTAGGTGTCTTGATTCATCTTCACCGTACATTTCCACTATGAGATCTCACGGTTCAGATTTGTGTTGGGTGTGACATGGCGTTCTGTGGGCCGTTGGATTGTGACCTACACGTGGCGGTCTTTGCTTACTCGACAAGCTTTCATGATTTTTTGTTATTAAAATATATATATAATTGTAAAATGATAAAATATCATCAAGTTCTATCCCGGACAAAACTGAGGAATAGTTTTCATTTCCTAAAGTAATTAAGTTATCTATACTATATATAAAGGAAAAATTATCAATCTTGAAAAAGTGGCAATCTTGAAAAGTGAAATTTTTGAAAAATCTTATTAAAAGAAATTATAAAATATAATTAATATTTTTATTAAAACACCCCATTACTTAAAATACATTAATTTATTCACATTGTACAACCAATTAAAAACATATCTACCAAATTAAATACAATCAATTAATTCAAATCCCAAACCAGGTTGACCCAGGACGCTTCAAACCAGACTAGTTGAACCGGTTTAATTTGACGCGTTTTCGACTCAACCTAGCAAGTTGACCCGGTTTAAATCGACCAATTTTTCGACCGAAACGGTTCACCCGGTTGAACCACTCGGGTCGAACCGGGTTTCAAGACATTATGTTTAATTCCTAAATATTCAAACTTTTATTATTTTTCATTTATAACCTATAAACTTTTTTTGATGAATAAACTATTTGTCGAATAAACTATTTGTCGCTATAAACAATGTATGGTCAAATCTTGAAAGTCAAAGGAGAGATAAATGCATAGTATAATTAATACTCTTATTAAAACACCTTATAACTTTAAAGTACAATAATTTATTCATATTGTACAACCAATTAAAAGCATATATATACTAAATTAAAAACAACCAATTAAAACACCCCTTACTAAAAAGTACAATAAAATTTTCACAATATACAATTTAAACAAGCTACAACATAATCTAAATATAAAATAATTAACACACTAACTAATGTTATTTTACACATTATACAAATTAATAAAACACACAAAGCTTCATACAAGCTAACAAGTTGATGGTACATATAGTTTTGAAAAGTAGACCGGACCAATGGGTTCAACCGGGAACCAGTGTCGCCACCAGTTCGTCTAACTAATAAAAGCCATACGAAAACATATATTTCAAAATGAAACTATTAATACACATTGAAAACCGGGTTGACCTGAGACGCTTTAAACCCGGCTGGTTGACCCGGTTTAATTTGACCCGTTTTCGACCCAGCCCGTGGGGTTCACTCGATTTAAATAGACCCATTTTTCATCCGGAACGAGTCAAACCGGGTTTCAAAATATTATGTTTAATCTCTAAATCTTCAAACTTTTATTATTTTTCGTTTATAACCCATAAACTTTTTTTATCACTAAACGATCTGTCACTATAAAATCCCGTTGCTATGCACGGGTACTCGTCTAGTTTACATAATGTTGATTCATGGTTCTTTATTTTCTTTCCTTGTTGTTTTCCGGTAATAGATAATTCATTGAAATAGTTTACTTAGATATACTTTATAATTTATTTCTTCTATTCAAAATTATTTGTCAGAAATTAATTTGAATTATGTAATAAACATAGATTAGTAAGTTGAAAAGCCGTTCAAAAAAGATAGTAAGTTGAAAAACTATAAAGAAACCTAGTTTACTTGACCTAAAAATACTAAAGTGACATGTGTACACGTGTTGTAGCTTATGTGTTTCAACTCAATATTTAACTAAATTATCGAGGCTATCTATCTCATCTTATTCAGATATTAATTTCATCTTCATTATTATGCGTCGTTTCCTTTTATCACTCAGAGATGCATGTGGATTTGGAACCACTTGTATCGCCACATTCGGCAACCGTTTCGTCATTGAAATAGTGTTATTGCATTCACATTTTAAAACCCTAAATTTTAAAACTTTTATTTGCCTCTGTAGGTAATGAGATCATATACACATTTGTACTCATTAACGGATAGCTTCTAGTGACGTACATGATGATGATATTAAGGTTTATATGTGATTGAGGTAATAATGTGAAAGCGTGAAACACAATATATACATTGTCAATTGATTTCTTTTGTTAAAATATCTCTTTAGGCATTTGTCAGCGTTAGTATGTATGTGTTTCAATTTCTTATTAAATACGAAAGTTGTTATGTTGCTTATGAAAAAAGTGATGAGGATTATTAAAGAGAAATATGAAGATATTAAGAAGAAAAAGATGAATAAAAAAAAGATAAAATTACTAAAAAAAAAAAAAGAGCCGTTAATTGCAAGCATATTGAGAATATCGTAATATATCTGTTGGATTTTTTTAAAACAACTAAACACGTCACTTTGTTGGCGTTAGACCTTTTTTTAGGTCCAAAGGTCATACATCAATTCTCTAATAAGTTTAATCCATTTTATCATGTTACTTTTTCTAAGTTATAATTACAAATATTTTAAAAGAAGTTATTTAAAATTAAAATTGGCATTTTTAAAAATTATGAAAAAAAATAAATGATTATCTTTTTCAATTTATTTTTTAGTTTATTTTTATTTTTTATTTTTTTTTTGTAAAGAAACAAATATTTTTGAGATGGTACAAAGTTATTTAAAAAAAAAAAAAAAAAAAAAAAAAAAAAAAAAAAAAACTACTTTTTAAAATCAAACAAACTTCTGTATTTTTTATTTTTCTAAAAATAAGTGTATATTAAAATGATTATGTATATTAAAAATTAGTTTCTAGCAGTATCTGCTTGGCATTAAAATTAAAAATTAGGTATTGATTTGGTATCAAATGAAAATTGGATAAATCTATACTATATATAATATATGAATTAATCTCTCTCCTGTAAGTCTTAAAATTTAGAGGTAATTACATATATACCCACTAAAACTTGCAAATTTACATATTTCCTCAAAACATGCTTAAACATCATTGTACATTATGCATTTAAAACTTGTATCTTGAGGAATATGCAATATGCAACTTTCGGTGGGTATATATGCAATTCCCCTTAAAATTAAGGCTGTGTTTGTTTTTTTTGAAAAACATCTTAACAGCCTCTTAATAGGCTAAATGTCTGAATCGGTCAGACATTTGGTTGTTCAGACCATTTTTTTTTCGTTCAGACGCGTTCAGATGCAGTAAGATCTTAATGGTTTAGACTTGATAGGGGTGTCTGAATGCGTCTTGTTGCCTCTTGCTGACACAAATAAAAACAAAAAAAAAATAGTACGAGCAAGCAAATGTGCAGTTCAAACATGAGTTTTTTTTCCCGTTTAGATGCGGTCAGATTCAAACATTTACGCATCAGATTCAGATTCAGATGTGCGGTTCAGATTCAGACCCTCTTAACAAACAAACACCACCTAAGACTTACAAGCCATAATGTTTATTGTACAATACACAAAGCA
This sequence comes from Artemisia argyi, assembly GCA_030686995.1. NCBI lineage: Eukaryota > Viridiplantae > Streptophyta > Magnoliopsida > Asterales > Asteraceae > Artemisia > Artemisia argyi. Next base: position 96,810,850 of record CM060707.1, on the reverse strand, counting down.
CTATTAATGATCTTTCTCATCAATTTTAATTTTAAGACATACAAGTCTTAAAGCTTAATGTACAAAATACAAAGCACTATTAAAGTGGTCAAAATATTTAATGTATTCAATTAATTAATGAGCCAATAAATACAATTAATGTCGTTATTAAAAACCCCTTATATAAGAAATACAAATTATTAAGCATATTGTACAACTATCTTAAATACAATTCCTGCATTAAATGTCACTAATACAAATAATAAAGCACATTATACAAATATTCAAGCCCGAACAGACACGGGCCAAACGGGTTAATGTTATACGAATCGCTTTAAAAAAGACAAAAAAGACGAAATAAATTCCTTAAGCGTAACACCCCACTTATATTTAAAATAATCAAATATATTATATATTTTTCTTTATAAACGATTGTAATGTTCTACAATTGAGAGAAATTATGTATCTATTAGTGTCATTTAACTTTTCAATAGGTAATGCATGCCCATTTCAAAAAAGGCGAGGGCAAAATATGCCCACATCGTTTACAAATTAGCACATTTTTTTCTTATTTTGTACACAAATTACCACCTCTAATAATTATTATCACAATTGTATAATTAAAAACATTGTCATTAGTTAAGGAGTTAAAATATGTTACATGCAATTCTTGATATCAATAAATTTATTATAAAAAAAATATAATATACTAAAATACATTATTTACCAAAAAAAATTATTTCAGGATATCCGCCGCTACAACGAGCGAGTACCTGCTAGTACATCTAATATATGCTTAAGGTTTAAATTGGTATTAGTTTATTGCATTACCATATTTAAAATAAATTAAATACTACTAAAGCTAAGATTGACCGAAATCTATTGGTTTTAAAATCGTACAATAACATACTTTAGATAACAAATGCCAACTAGACATTCAATGCATATTTTAAAATATAATTAAAAAAAATCAATTTTTTATATCGAAAGAATCAATAAGATAAAAAATTGCAATCACCTCATGTGGGCCACGTAGACATATAAAAAAGATTATGTGCACATTTAAGCTGACAATTAAATAAATATCCACGTCAGTTTCATTATTTACCGGCTATATCCGGTAATTTCAATAAAAAAGAAAACCTTTAGTAAAAGGTGGTAGATGTCGATCGCAAGGAATCTAGGTGACCGCATAAAATACCATATTAGCCGGTCAAAAAATATTCATTACTACTACTTGTTTTTCGGTTTTCCATTATTTTATTATTTCTTATTAAAATATGATATATTTAATGCGGTAATAATTCTGACTAAATAACTATATATGTGGGTCCAGTAGGGTATCAACGGCTATTGATGTACTCAGTGTTGAAAGTAAAATAATGAACGGTGTTGATTTATTGGTGGGGTTCGGTAGGGTGTGGAGCAACGTGCCGAATATGAACCGTTTGATGGAGACGATCAAACGGTGGAGATTAAGGGGTGTGGATGAGAGTGTATGGAGTCACGGTCACGGAACTACCGAGAGACAATTAAGTGGGACCCATAATAAATTGGAGGAGTAGTGGCTGCCGATCTAGAAATTATTTCATTTCCTAAGTCAAAAATAGTACATGTGTGTTCTAAGTAATTTGATTAAAGATAATTTAATTTAAGTGATATTTAAATAAATACTGGTATAAGATAACTAAAATGGTACTCGCATAATGCGGCAGCTAAATGGCAATAGGGCCGAATTTGCAGGGAATAGTTGATATCATCCCCATTCTCGAAGTTCAATAGTTATTCTTATCCTCGTCTCCATCCCCGTCAGGGGTCATAGTTAAGCCCCCATCCCCATCTCAATGGGAAACGGGGATCCCCAATGAGGAATTGGTGAATTTATTTTTCCCGTTACAAAGTTGACATATTTAATCCATTTTCAATTGTGCAACCATACTAACATCAAACAAAATTCATTCATTAGAGTAAATTAAAACATTCGACATAAAACATAACAAAAAGTATGATTTATCGTAAGTGCGAAAACCAAAGTATGACTACAACTGGAAACAAAAATGCAAAATAATCCAACATGACAAAGGAAAAGAAACCAATAACATTAGCACATGTGGCTAATGTCTTCAACAGGTTAAAAATCCCGCATTATTTATTGACACTCGATAAGTCTATATTATTATTTCACCAACACGAACTAAAACAAAATTTCTCATAACCAAAAAACACAATGCATAAAAGATATTCGGGGACGGGTTCGGAGACCCAAGGGTATTATCATCCCCGCCTCTATACCCGCTTTTCAATATCGGGGATTCCCCATCTCAATCCCCATACCCGGTCAACTCGGGGATTCCCCGATCAAAAAACGGGGTCGGGTATTGGTTTCTCCATCGGATTCAGATTTTTTTTGCCATCTCTAGCGGCAACGGTACCCAGTGAGCATTTCTGTGACGAGCAAATATTTTTCATTTTAAACTTTCTTATTTAGCATGTTCTAAATACTACAAAGTAGTGTAAATGGGTAACACAATTATTTTTCAAATTTTACCATTAAATTGGTGGTTTTTTTTTAGTGAGCTTTTCTTACAAACAATTTTATTAAAATGTATCATTATTAGCTGGCGGTTACGTATGATTTAAATTAGACTTAAATTTTCATATTTACATTAATTTTATAGTTATCCTTTTACAGTAATGTTTTTAATTTTAAAATTTTAAGACTTTCTTTTACATGAAGTCTTAAATGCTTTATAATGTAGTATACATATTTTATCATTATATATCTCTAGCTATCGTTACAAATGAAGATTTTAACATGCGTACAACAGAGCGTTTGTATACAATAGTATTATATAAGCTGAAAGATTATTATTATTATTTTTTTTAAATTAAGATCAACTATTATATCTAGGTACAACAAATTGAACTCAACATTTAAAGACAACATTCCCTGAAACTTTATACACGAGTTACTGATAGGAGCATGGTTTGATGAGTTTTTCATTTCTTTTTTTCTTTTCTTTTCTTGATTTGTCACAAACATATATCACACTCCCATCATGTGGTTATCCATAATAAATTTTCATTCGTAAAACTTTACATAAAAATAGTATGTCTCAAGTACCTGCTCACTCAAATGATCTACATAAGCTTAAGATAATGGGGTGAATGTTCACTAGAGATTCACGCAAAGACCTTATATAATTAGGGTAAAGGGTAAACATATATACCATCTAATGATTGAGATAATTTGATATAATTCAATTGTGTACAAAGGCATGACTAGAACCTTGTTAGCCACTTGCTACAAAAGCCTTTGGCTAAATCAAACTCACTGGTAGTCTAAAGAATCTTTATGGAAGAAAAATAAGGATTCTCTTACTTTTGGTAAATTTGAAAAAATTGATTACAGTATCTAGATGCAACTGATTTGTAAAACTTCATCCCATTTGAGTCATACATTTTCAAATCCTCTACTATTTTCTTCAAAACCACAATACTCCTCAACTTAAGCTTTGATTTCGCTTAAATCCAGAGATCAGTGGGAAGCGACCAAATGATGCTCAAAGTATGTTCGGATTTACGAACTTAAGTGAAAGAGGTTGGAACTTCGGTTGCACTAAAGCCACATCAAGTGTTGGGATAAACACGTCGATATATGAATGTGGCTTTCAATTCCCAACTCCACATTTTTCTGTTAGATGTTCCAGCAGTTTGACATCATATGGATAATATTTGACTCCAATGGAGAAGACAGATATCTCATATGATGCCTTCCTATAAGGACATAGCAGATAATTAGACTTTCATCGATTTTTTTGATGTGTTTATGAAAGCCAGCAATACCAATGAGCGTAAAAGCTAATATCTTATACTTGAGATATTAATCCACAAAATTTCATAGAAAGTGATAGAAAGAATAAAACAATACATGAGTTGGTAGAACGGGACATAAAAGAAACCTAAGTCGTTCTGAAAGTTCTTCCCGTTTTCAAAGCAGATCGAACTTGCACTCAATCTTATCGTAAATGATGGGTTGCACGAACCAACATACATGTTACCTTAGACATTGTTCATTTTATATTTAAAATACACACGGTATGTAATCTTGACATCCTAATATTGGTGAAATGCCTCAAACCAAACTCGACAAATTTTATTTTATTTTTCAAAACTACTTTAAAACTTAAAAATTACAAAATTTTGGATGTATGATCTATGCTCAAGACAGAACTTTTAAACTCAAGCTTATGGTCTGAGAGGGAAGAACTTTTTTAAATCAAATTTCTGGTCTAAGCATAGATATGAGGATCTATGCTTAGGGAAGAATTTATACAAAATACATGAACATTTCAATTTATTGTTTATCACATAACTAGAACCTCGAAAACTCATTTCAAACATCAAACAACATTGTAAATGCACATCATACATGGTCCTTCATAAATAAACACTTTTTACATGACTTTTTAAATTATGACATTTAACTTAAATTCAAACACCTTTTAAAATTATAATTATGAGTTGTTTTGGTAGGGATAAAATCTAATTGTGGTTTTATTGTTTAGTACTAGTGAATAAACGTGGTTATAAATGTAGATATTTGTTGGTTTTTCATTAGGCCAAGATTTTATTAACAAAAGGTTTCAAGACAAAGACTGAAAATTACAATATAATTCAGACACACAACAACAAAACTGAAGATTAACCAAACTATGTTAAACGAGAACAAACATGTCATTAGGTCTTCAAATCCGTCCATCCTAGTAACCAAATTATGAGAAATATGAGTTGAGATCCAAACCTTAGGTGAGTAGTTGAATTGACAAGAAAATATGTTTATGTTTTATATCTCTCCAAAAAGTTTAAATCACCTTTTACATCCCTTTGACTAACCATCCCTTAGTATATAATCATGCAATGAGCACTTGTGCTAGTGACTTTTAGTTAGGAGTTGAGATTAAACTCAAGATATATTTCTCCAAAAGTCTTCCTCGACCAGTCAATTGTGCATTTGCGGCTTTACATTAATAATTTGTTTCAGTTTTATACTTGTAACTGATTTTGGCCTGACATTTACCAATTTGTTCATCCATTTCAATATTTACCAAATAGAACCTTAAGAAACCCTATGAGTGATTTTATTAAGGTGAGGGAATCCTAAATTGCAATCGCTGTCGGGATATACCAGGAATGGAGAAATAAAAACAATCTTCAAAACAAAGTCATTGCTTTAGGATGCTATAACACTTTTTATACCGTAAAAATTTTATGGGTTTGTGTCATTCAGTGTTGTTTTGAATTTATTACACTTTATTGTGATATGTTTGTGCTTATCCTCGTAATTACATGTGTGAAACATTCTTTGAAAAAGGAATAAAAGTCACATTCAAACAAGGAGGTTCAACAATTAATACGCATTCACAAGACTACAAGAAATAGCATGTAAGGAATCAAGAGGAACAAAAACATACCACCCCGGAAGACCGACGACCCTTCTGAAGAAAAAAAAAGTTGGCAATTACTAGAAACTACAACTAAACAATAATTATGATATACGAGACACGATAAAATCAACAAAACTAAAAAATGATATAAGTATATAAGAAAACGAAACACATTATAGCTAAATAGCCTTATCATTTCACCAATGTAACTTTTTTTAACCAACATGTATATACATCTTATATATTGAAAGTAAACTTGCTGTCTTTATGCTCGTTTAAATATCTCAAATGTAAATTTTTTTTCTAGCATTAAATGTGGGAACAACAAAGTTATCAGAAGACGTTGCCACATCAGTATAACTTAATCATAGCAACACTCTTTACCCAGTATAGTAACATTGAAATTTCAAATTCTCTAAGACATACACGCACATCTACAACTTTTAAGTAAAAAATTAAGCTTTTGTAGAGTTGTTGGCAGGGGATAAAACCTAACACCGAATACCACTTTGAAGACACTATAATACGAATAGCGACATTGTTTTGATGGTGGTGGGCACCACTATCTCCACACTAGTGACACGTTATCCTTCTTCCAGGCCTCCAATTTTACACTACTTTTACCTTTACAGTCATCACACCATTTCTTACTATTTATACTACATCGATCAAGCACGAATATACCTTACTTAAACATACATACCCCACAACACAATATCACACGCAATTTTATTTTCAATCGTTGGTTTGCAATATTGATTACCATTTTTTTTACGTGTGAACAAGCACATGCCATAATGAGGACTACGTGTGGTAACACAAAAAAAACATTGGTGTCACACGTGATGGTGTTCGACTGTTACGCTTGGTTTCATATTTTTACATGTGTTTTGTAAATGAAACTTTTAACCTTGCGTGTATAACTGACATAGTTATTATGCCATCATCAACATTTTTTCAAATAGAATATTTCTACCTATTTGGAAAGCATAAAAGCATCTCTAACCATGCTAATATATTTGGATTTTTTGTTAAGTATTTTTTAAAATTATTTCCATATTTGGATCATCATCCAAATAGTAAGAAAATACAATATACACATAAATTAATACATATACATAATGTTGTTGGTTGAAGGCAAATTAATTTAATATAAAATAAGTTAAAGTTAACGTATAAATTACAAGATAGGAAAAGAATGGTTTATGAAAAAATAATTTTAATTATTTTGTTTCTTTTACAGATATGAAATAAAATTTAAAATTGAGCCAATAAAAGACCTTCATCTTAAAATTGAGCCTTTCTATTGGTCATAAAAAGTTAAAATTGAATTAGTTTGCTTAAACTAGTAATTTTGTAATTTGATGGTGAAAAAACACTATAAAAATTGAGCGTAAATTGACAATAAAGAAACTTAAGGAAAAAAATTAGTTAATTAATGTCAAATGACCGAACTTAAAATAACGTCATATTACAATTGACTAACTGAATTTACATTTTAAGCCTAAAACCTTATATTAATATTTTATGTTAAATTTATTTTAATTAGTTTGACTATAAAATTATCAATTTACATAATTTTAATAAGTTTATTATTATTAAAAATATGCCTTATACTTTATATTTTATTTAAATATGCAACATTTATTGATATTGTTGTATTCATTTATGATTTATGTTACCATTTTTTCTTTAATTAACGTATATGTAAGGGATTATAATGCCATACTGAAAACACGGGTTAATGTGATATATAAAAAGATACACAAGATTGTGTATATATAAACTACAATGTAATTACTCTTTAAAGTTAGATGATATCAAAATTATATGTTAACCTATTAAACTTAGTTTAAATTGAAAATAAGCGGTGAAAACTTTAATTTTTAGATTAAAATCTATAGTACTGTTAACAAGATTTTTATGATTATAAATCATCAAATGCAGTGACTCAAGCTAAACTCACATCTTAGCGTCACATCAACATTTCCTCTTTTCACTACGCTTTTACTCACACACATATAAAACACCATTCCTAGTAACTAAAACAAAAACCATGTTTTTGAGACACACCATACCCAATTAAAAACACAGATTCTTCATTTGGCGCTAACCAAATTCTTGGCATTTGCTTTGGCACCGACGTCACTTTGGCTCAAGCAAAAAAAGTGCCACATAAAATTGGCATGGATGGTGCATTATTGTACCTTAAGATGGTACCAATGGTCACTCATGACTTTCACTTTTCACCAGTCACGCGCCACCCCATTGGGTAGAGGTGGCAAACGCGTGAGACCAAGCAAAAAGGAGGAGTGAATGGTGAACTATTCACCATTCTTGAGTGTGTGTATTAGTGGGCCTCACGGGGTGTTTATATTATTAAATATTTTATTTTTGAGTGTGTCGGAGATATTTTTGGGGTATTATTAAAGTGCTTATTTTATTGAAAAGGTGTAGTATACTCTAATGTGTAAACATGTATGGTTTTGTGTTTAAGTGGATTAAATGTTATGTATTCTAGAGAGAGATTAGAGAGAGAAAGTGAGGTGGGAGCCTTGAGAGAAACTAGAGAGTTGATGTATTGCAAATGAAGGTCCAACCTTCTTCACTAGTGGAGAAGGGTATTTATACATAGAAGGCAAACGCCCCATAAAACGGGCTGTGGATCGAGCTGACAGTGGGTGAAGACCCGACCCGACTCCACAAATACTAACTAATATCAAACTACGTACTAACTAATACGATAAATACTACGAGCTACATATGCTAAGCTATACTTGGGGTGACCGAGTCTTTAATATGAATAAACGTATTCGTAACAGAAGGTGAGGTAGGTTGACCATTTAGGTGAAACGTAAAAGGGAGTGAGAGGAGGTAAATTGAGAGAAAAAGCTGATGTGATGTTGAGGTGGAAGGTGAAGTGATGCAACCATTGAAGTAGCCTTATGCTCTTAGACTAAAGGTAATCGTCACACCATCTCACATTCCACATCAGTGCAACATCAGCTTTCTCTATTCTCTCACTTTCCCTCATGCCTTCTCACCTTTCAACCCTAATGTTGTGAGTATTGGTAAAAAAAACGTTGTATTGTGGGTATGTGTTTCGGTATGGTTGATTTTATCAAGGTTGGTTATAAAAAAATGATTTACGTCGAAGGTTGATTTATTGGTTTGAAAGTGGAGTATTTTTTAGATTAAATATTCATTCGGGTGTTGGGTGAGTGGTTTGGATAGAGTTTTGTTGTTGATGTTTTGTAGGTCGAAGAGTGTTTTGTTGAGACATTTTGTAAGTAAAGTTGTATTGATAGTATGAGAAGTTTAAAATGTTGAAGTTAAGGATAATTATAGATAAAAGAAAAAATAATAAAAAAAGAACAGGGTTGAAATTATTATTGTTATTATTTTTTATAAATAATGCAGGACTCACGTTTTCTCACGTAAACCATGAGATACCAAGCTCACCACTAGGGCTGGCATAACAGGTCAAATGAACTTGTTAAGGTCAAACACGAACACGACCTGTTAACTAATCGTGTCATTTTTCTCAAACACGAAGACGACACGAAAATTAATAGGTGCACCTGTTAAGACCTGTTAACAAACCTGTTAACATGCATATTAGGATTTTAGGGGTTTTTTTTTTTTTTTTTTTTTTTTTTTTTTTTTTTTTTTTTTGACAAAAAACAAAACATCAAGAACAATAAATACAACAAGCAAAAACAACAAATCCACTTCACATTCAAGAACATATTTTTACTACTAGAGCTATCCACTTCACATTCAAAAACAACAAATCCATCAAATATAGTAAATACATATTTTTACTACTACAGCTATCATTATCAACTTCACATTCAAGAACAAAAAAAAAACAACAAGCAACAACAACGACAACAAAAACATCAAGAACAACAACAAATCCACTATCAAAGTCTTCACTAACCTATTCTAATCCTAAACCCATCACTATTCCAAACCAAAAACATCACCAACATCCAAACACATCACCACCGAGAGGTACAAACCCGTGGGTTTTTGAGGTCAGCTCGAGGTACAAACACCTCGAAAGGGTGAGGTAAACCCAAGAACGAGGTAACAAGGGTTGTGGATTCGATCCACAATCTCGAATGAACAAGGTGTTATTGACGGTCAAAAGGTGAGTATGATAGCTCAAAATGACGGGGAAGAAAAATGGTGAATGATGGTGGTGGAGGCGTAGATGGAAGCACGGTGGTGGATGAGTAATGGCCGGAAAAGTGGCCAGTTTTTAGTGTGTGTGTTTGTCAACGAAGAGAGAGAGAGAGACTTATATATATAGTATAATATTAACAGGTCACTAACAGATCTTAACAGGTCTGACCTGTTAAGACACGAATATTAACAGGTCTGACCTGTTAAGACACGAAACCTGTTAATGTCAAACACGAAATCTGTTAAGAACAGGTCGTATCGTGTTGTATTAACAGGTTTCGTGTCAAAATTGACAGCCCTACTCACCACTATCTCTTTGATTTTAGCACCTCACGCATCAGCATTTGATTATGTAACAAGGTGGCTCATGAGCTATGGTGTGAGAGTGATGAGCTCACGCCCGTCACCTTTATTCTTAATAGAATCATACGCACATCGTGGGTGTGAAACTAATTTAGTAAAAAAAAAAAAAAAAACGGTAGATATTAAACACACATGATTATCTTATCCCCGCGTTTAGCCTTTTACTATCACGTTCGATGTACCGTTGGCAGCAATGTGACGTGTTGGTGGACCCAAGTTGCCCTTTATTTACTCCCCCACTCGCATGGCTAGTCAAGTTCAACAACTTTGGCTTTCATACACAAAACAACATTTATTGCCCAACCGTACTTTATGTTACACGCGCCTGACGCGAGTAATAATTCGGATGCTTAGCGATATATGACGTGTCATCTGACCTTATTGACACGTTGAACATCTTTGTCATTGGTGTTTTGTTTTTAGGAAAGGAGTGGTACCACTTGCTACTTGATTGATAAAGATTTTTATAAAATTGAGAATAAAGAAAACATGAGTACTCTAGAAACGCAATTTCCTTTATTTATTTAATTTTAAAAGGATTTTTCCTTTATTGGTTAAAATTTAAAAAGATGATTTACACGAACTTGAAACAACGTCATACTTTGACACTACAAAATTATAAAAAGAATTATTTTATATACCAAACTTATTTTATATATTAAGTGACTCATCTCTATCGATCATTTAAATATCTCTTAAATCGTTAATAGTTAAACAAAAATAATTGCACTATCACGATGAACATTTAATTATCTTTCTATAGACAGACATTTTGATATACTTTTTACTAAAAAAATTTCTTGTTTTTCACGTTTTTTTCATTATTGAAATTTGAATGAAATATCACATGTGATATTAGTGTTAAATCACATATGATATGTAATATCAAATGTGATATTAGTGTTAAATCACATATGATATGTAATATCACATGTGATATTAGTGTTAAATCACATATTATATTTTCATGCAAATTTTTGTAACGAAAAAAAGTGAAAAAACACGATTTTTTTTTCTTCCGAAAGTATGTTAAAGTGCCTATCTATAGAAAGATAATTAAATTCTTGTCGTAACGGTATATATATATATATATATATATATATATATATATATATATATATATATATATATATATATATATATATATATATATATATATATATATATATATATTTCGTTTAACGCTTAACGGTTTGAATGATATTAATATTTGAAAAAAAGGATGAACGTGGATTTTTTAAATTGTTAGGATTAATCTCATCCATTAGATCAAATAAAGACGGATGGTGAAGATTAATCACCTGGTATGTAAAAAAAGTTTGATCCTCAAATGATTTTAAATCTACAAATTAATTCATTTAAAATCTTAAGTTTTAATTTGTAATTGTATAGTTACTTAAGAATAAATTGCAAAAATGGTCTTTGGATTGGCCAAATTGCATGTTTCGTTCCTAACATTTTGAAAGTGCTCACACCGTCCTTGTGAGAAATTTTGTGTTACAGTTTTTGTCCTTGGGTTGCAGCATTTGACAAGGGCAGTTTAGTCATTTACTTTTGACAATAACAAAAACTGCAACCCAAAGTTCGCAACAAGGACGCTGTCTGTACTTTCAAATATTAAATACGAAACTTGCAATTTGGCTAAACCACATGGACGATATTTGCAAGTTACTCTTTATTGTATTATACAACATTCATTGAAGTGTTTTGGAAATTCGACACTGTTCTGAAGCCGCCGGATTGGAGGTCGGTTTAAAGGAGTGAGACGACTAGGTGTCATGTGGAGCCGTGACTTGAGTTGACACTGTTCACACGCCAAAACGAACCATAAGCTTAAAGAGATTATAATATTATGGTTAGTGGGTTTCTTATTGGGTTCTCCATATATCTGCCACTTAATCTCGGGGTTAGCTGCATGTTGTACACTTGTTTTCTATTATTGATTGTCAATGTTTCTATACGAAAACTAGATCTGAATTTTCATTTGTTTTGTTTGGTTTTTTTATTCAAAAAGCACGCATATATAAGCGGTGTAGGTAAGGAAATTAGACCATGATTTTAATTTTTGCAAGAAATGTTATTCTTTAAAGCTTGATATGTCATTACAATTAGCCATTACTTATTAGAGTTAATCAAGGAGTTAGGGCATTTGATTTATGTTCGTACATGTTATTTTCAAAAAATTGACTTGCATATTGTTATTTTGGAGGATTTATGGTTGATATGAACATATCTGGCATACACTAGAAGTGCATGTAATAAAATTAGACAATAAATTTATTTTATGCAAAAAATGTGATCATTTAGAATTTGCTAAGCTTATATCTTTTTATGGGGTTTGGTTGGAATGGTGACTATGGCGTTTCATTATCGTTGCTATGTCACAGCAGTTAGCGTTTCTATGTCACAATAGTTAGCTAAACAAGTTATTGTATTTAGGTTAGATATTATTCTAAGCTCTTGTTGTCTAAAATTTGACTTTCATATTAGGATTTATGGCTGATATGGCCTGCACTTGCTTAGCACATAACCTTCATTTTCTTCTTAAATTGCACTAAACTGTCACCACGTTCCTAAACATTATGTAGTTTCATTATTGTCGTGATTGCACTCAACCATGTGTTGTAAAAGAGATTTGTAGTTTGGAAATAAGGGCATTCATTATGGTAAACCATTCTAAAGTTTATAATTGTGTTATAACATTAATTTATAAACCTTATTTGTGACAACCGTCTAGCTCAGGTTAGTAACCGATAGCAACTTGTGGCATTTTTTACTAATCTTCTATGTTTGTTGAGTTAGTCTTGTGATTGTCGGGTCATTTTTTTATTACGTGTTCACTTTCTTTAGGAACGCTTGCTTTACGAACGTACCTTCATGTTGGGTCACTGAATTTCTCAAACTTCCTCTAACTAGGATTTGAACATAAAATAACCTAAGTGTTTAACATCCGTAAACATTATCAAGTCACTGAGTGAACAGTTGCTTAGTGAGTCATCTTCAGGATGCTTAGATCGAGCCTAAGGAGAAAGGTTATCCACTCAGTGATGCGGACCCTCAGTGAGTGGCACCTAAGCCAAAGAAGAAGGTGATGAAGTCAGTGAGTGATGACAATAGCTCACTGAATCCCAATGTCTCCTCATCAACTATGAAGACTGAACATGAAGACTTGAAGACTGAAGAATAGGCGGGAAAGTTTGAACAGTTCGCAAAAGTGCTTTATCACTTTAAGGTCAAAGTTTCCCTAAATGGCTAAATCCAGTCTGTCATCAGAAAGCACCTTTTGGCCTTAACCCAATGAAAGTTCTTTTGCCAGAGAACAAAATCTATCAAGATTTTTTCTTAGGATGTCTTATGTTTCTTGGGTAATTTAGTGGTTCATACTTATATATAAATAGGATCATAAAGAGGAGAAAAGGTTAAGTTTGTGCAATTAATGCTTTAGACATTCACAAACCCTTTCCTCCTCCAAATAACATACTTGTACCTGAGATAGCTCAGTTGTACCATAGTTGTTACTTAAGCTTAGCTTAAGTTTAGTGAGGAGATTTACCATACTTGTCATTCAATCCCAAGTGTTATTCCGCAAACACTTGGGGTATAATTCTTTGATTAACTTTTAATAAGAATTAAACGTTGAAAAGTATCTTATCTTTTATCATTACGTTTTTACGTTTACTTATTGTAATCAATTGTATCTTTGTTTACGCCATGAAACTTGGTTAGTTTAACTCCATAGTTAGCATTAACCAAGTAAAAAGGACCAACAAGTGGTATCAGAGCCTCTGTTTTGTAAAACTTACAAAATTTTCAAAACAAAAGAGTGCTCAAAGTTTTTAAAATGAAGATCCTACCATGGCTGACATTGATGTGCCCCAACTTGTCGATAAAAAGGGTGGAAGCTATACTGCTACTGCACCTAGACTTGAAGTTGGTAAATTTAACAAGTGGAAAAAGCGCATGCTTTGCTACTTGACTGGGATGGAACCTTATTATATTAATCTTATTAATGATGGTCCATATGTCCCAAAAACTGCCCAAGGTTTAATCAAACCTGAAGCTCAGTGGACCCTAGATGAGAGAAGGGTGGTCAACCAAGACCAACGCCTGAAAAGCATCATTATATCTTGTTTTCCTGAGGATATAATGGAATCAGTCATCAATTGTCCAACTGCAAAGCAGACATGGACTGACTTGGTTCACAGCTATGAAGGTCCCTCAGATACCAAGGAAAACAGGATCATGGACCTGAAACTTGAGTACAATACTTTCAGGGCCAAAGACTCTGAAAGTCTCTTAGAGACCTACACCCGGTATAAGACCCTTCTCAATGAACTAACCAATGATGGTGTCAACTTGTCTAAGCATGAAATCAATGTTGGCTTTGTCAACAGTCTCCCTGAGAAGTGGTTAAACTTCTCTCAAGGTCTTAGAAATGCCAATCATATTCAGAATCTTGAGCTCCTTGAGATTTATGGGAAGTTTGTCTATGAGGACAACTTAATCACGAGAAGATACCCTGGTAAAGCTCAAGAGACCAAAAAGGTCCTGACAATTTCACCCATATCTACAAATTTCTATTCTAATGGTGTTGTGCAGGGTTTTCAAGATGGTCCTGATGATGAGGTTGATGAAAGAACCAGTGAAGAGTACCTAAATGATTTACAAAATGAATTTCATGAAAGGGCACTTCTTGCAAACTCAAAAAGGTTCATTAAAAGGAACAAAAAATTTTCAAATGCAAAAGTAAATGACAACACTGAATGTTTCAACTGTGGTAAAAAGGGTCATTTTGCAAAAGATTGTTTCTTTAAAACAACCTCAGTACCATCTTATAAATTCTCAGAAAACAACTCCTTCTCAGGAACCAGCAAGTTTCAACAAAAAATGCTTTAATCTAGTCAGTCTTTTCAAAACAAGCCTGAAAAATTTCCTTAAAAAGATTTTGAAGCCAAATATAGAAAGGCCAAGGCCAAACTTGCTCTTCTTGAGTCAGCTCCTTCTGTTCCTAAGTCTCCACAAGTTACCAAACCTTCTCATCAGAAAAATAAGGGACTTGTTGCTGAAAACTATGATTGGGATGAGGAAGAAGTGTCCTCTGAGGATGAAGAAGTTCATGACAGTGCCCTGATGGCACTCTCAGAAGATAAAAAGCTGGCTGTGGGAAAGAACCATGCAAGGAATGGAGAGTGGGTGAGCATCACCATGAGAAAGGTAAACATCTTACTTTCTGTGGATGATGATTCTGATTGGAAATCTTACTTAGACTATATAAATGTTGATCTTAAGTATGTGGAAGAGCAGAGATTAAACTTGTTTTCAAAATATAATAAACTGGGTTTTGAGTTAAATCAGTGTAGAGATGAACTTCTTGCTTTAAAACAAGCCAAACTTGAAAATATTACACTTCAAATTCAAAACTCTGAACTTGTAAAACAAAATCAAGCTCTTCAGGAAGAACTTAAGAAAGAAAAGGCTGTCATTTGGAGCTGGACTCAAAAGAACCCCAAACTCTTTGACACATTGAGTCTCACACCTAGTACCAAGTCTTTGGGGAGAGTAACCATGCAACAGCCTTTCTATCAGCTATCAAACTCTCTAGCAAAGAACTTGCACCAAAACCCGATGAGGCGATGATTGGATTGAAAGAGTCAATCCTGATAGTAAAATGCCAAATTTCAACACCAGAAGAATTTTGGAGCCTGAAAGTCAGGCCATTAAGGAAATGCTAGGAGTCACTGATGAACCTAGTCATACTGAGTCCATCACTGAGTTTGATTCCCAATCACCACTCCCTCCACTGAAACAACTTCAGGGAGCTGCACCTAGTTCAGATGTTACCCCATCTGTCTATCAACCACATTCTCCCAAGGAGAAATCAGGTTTAGGGAGAACTATCCTGAAGAGACCTACCTCTATACCCACTAAAACCCACACATCTTCAGTCTCCACTGAAGAGAAACCTGACAGTACTGACTCAAAATATGATCAGTTAGTTGAACTTGTCAGGAAGCTTAGTGAAAAGTTGGAATCAACTGAAAAATACTCTTCTAAGGATAAAGAACCAACTTTAGCTTCGTCAGGCACCACCAAACCAAAATCCACAAACAAACACATGAAGAGATGTGAACTATGCAATTACACAAATCATGCCACAGATGATTGTTATAGAATCCTGTTCTGCATGGTATGCAAACAAGAAGATCATAGAACTTCAGACCACTTATCCTACACCACTTCCTTGAAGGCCCAAGTAAACTGCAAAGCTCAGGCTTACAAATATGCCTCAGGATCAAAACAAACCCTGAAACAAAAGGCTAACCCTTTCAAACCCTGTACTCACTATGGATTCAATGACCATCACCCTGTTGATTGTATTATGTATCCTTGTTGTGATATTTGTGGAGACCCTTCCCATGATGCATCAGGACATGACAATGTCATTCAGGCTAGAAGAGGGCTAACAATAGATTCATCTCAGTCAACTGGGTCCTCTTCAAGCATCAAATGCAAAATATGTGGAAGCTATATTCACTCCAACACTGACCATGAGTCCATTAACAAATTCAAAAAGTCCATTAGACCTAAGCCCACCATGAAGTAGGTCAACAAGCAAAACTAACCCAGTTAGCTGTTTGTGCCGAAACATACTAGGGATCCTGTTTGGCATCTTGATAGTGGATGCTCAAGAAGTATGATTGGTGTGAAGTATTATCTTCACAAATATGTGGAAGAACCAGGACCCAAGGTAGTATTTGGTGATTGATGATGTACCCTCCGATTCGCTCGAAGGGTCCCCCTTCGAGTCTGATCGCAACCTACATAATCGAAGACTCTGGCTAGCCTCCTTAAACTTTCTTTGGCGTAAAACTAATCATCAATGATTTAGTTACCAAGTGGGAATTCGCCAATCGAAGGATTAAGCCCTTCGGGGTATCTCTCGATAAGTTTTAAGGACGGAACGATGCCAAGTCCAAATATTGGTGAGACCAAGTCTTACCCACGTCTCCTCTTTCTCTTTAGCTCCCCCGCTAAACCAGGAGGAGTGGGACACTAAACCCTAGCGGTTACTACAAATCATGGGACGCCCCCATGATCTCTCTCAAACGTGTGACCACTCTCCAGGACCGTTTTCTTCACCTATAAATAGTCCTTGACGATGACAAATCTGGTATGCAATCTCTCTCACCTTACTTTACTACATTTACACTTAAACTCTCATACCGATCACTTATTCACACGCTGGAGGTGGTTCGCAGGGTCCAACCCCTGCGCAATCACTTAACGTAGTGTTTTAGTATTTCTTATTTCAGGTTATATCCGAGCTTGGCGTAATCACAACACCCCTCATTTCCTTTGATCACCATCGAAGGCCTGGTAGTGCGAATTATTGTACAATCAGTGGCGCCATCCGTGGGACCCGCTACAATTAGTCCCGTTATTTCCAAGTAGAATAACCAAGTCAAATACACTCGCTATTATTTTGGCATGAATCTAGAAAGAGAAGTTACACCCCCACCGGGTTTCTCGTCTTTAACCCCTTTACCCGTAACTGACACCAACAACCTTCCGCCAATCACTGCCTCTACCTTTACCACACGATCTTACCCTGAAATAACGCCCAACCACCACGCATCCACATAAGCTAATCCAGAGCTCATCATTAGCCCTGCCTTTGTTGATGCTAATTACGAAGAGCTAGAGTCCTTGTTAAGGGCTCGAAGGAGGCAAGTTGGAAACACGGAGATGCGAAGGGAGTTAGAATATTCCAGTGATGAGTATGATGAGGAGATTGAGATGGAGCCGAGGCCCTCCATCCCTAGGGCCCATCACCCCATCTTGCGTATTGGGTCTCCTGTGGGTAGAAGGGCTGGAGGAAGGAATGTAGGCTTTGAGGGAGTTCCCGAAAGAGCTCCCACGAGGAGGGAAGGAACTGTTGCTGAAGGCTCTAATGGGAGGAGCCAGCAGAGGGAAAACATGGAGGTAAACCTACCTCCACTACTAGTGGCACATTTGGGGAGGACCGAAGGAGGAGTTCCACTGCAGCCCTCCCACGCATCTGGTATGGGAGGTAACCCAGGTTCATTCAACACAGGAGGAAGTCTCCCTCCCGTTGGCCTGTATTCCCAGTTTCCGGTTCAAAGTTATCCTCCAAACCTTTATCCCCCCATGAATGGGCAACCTGGCAATCAATATTCCTCACAAACTGCTGTACCCTATAACCATCCCATGATATACCCTTCGTATACCATGTACAATGGTTACCCTCCAAACACGAATACACCTCATCCATTCTACACTAATCAACCCTCTTTAGGGGTACCCCCTCCTTATAATCCATACCATAATGTTCCCATGAACATACCACCTTACACCCACTCATACACAAAGCCCGCAGGTCATATGACACCCTTTGTAAGATACTATCCCTTGCCGGATGGTCTAAAGATGCCTTCACATATAGGCACCTACGATGGGAAGGGGGATCCAGATAATTTCCTACATTTGTTTGAAGGAGCCATAAGGATGTAGAAATGGGTCATGCCCGTAGCCTGTCACATGTTTACGTATACCCTCCGAGATTCCGCACGTATTTGGTGGAATAGGCAGAAACCGAGAAGCATCATCAACCTTGATGATTTGAAGGCTAAGTTTCGATCTCACTTCAGCCAACAGAAGAAGTTTACAAGAACGCACCTCACGGTGCACAACATTAAGCAGAAGGAGAACGAAAGCACAAGAAATTTCGTTACTAGGTACACTGACGAAACTCTGCAGATTCTAGGTTTACACGAAGAGCAACGCATCTCTGGCTTCGTCCATGGCCTACACAACCGGAATCTTGTGGAATTCTTATCTACAGATCTTCCAGCAACATACAAAGGCCTGATGGAGAAAACATACACGTGGATAGAAGCCAAAGAGGTATCTACCAATGGGGATCCGATGGAGAACAATAAAGGAGCGAAGCCGCCTTCATGGGAAGGACCAAAGAACAAACACAAAGGCCATAACAGGTTTACTCCATACAATAAGGGTCCGAACCCTGGTTTATGGGAAAGCCTGACGAAGTCCCCAAAGGAAATTTTGGCTACCGAGAAGGCAGCAAGGGACTTCGAACTCCCTCCTCGCATGACAAGCAACGGGAGGAACCGAGATATGACCAAGTACTGCCACTTCCATGAGGATTTTGGTCATGAAACGAACAGCTGCAGAGAATTGAAGAAGCAAATAAAGGAAGCTGTCAAATCAGGACAGTTGACACATCTAATAAAAGGTATAAGAAAGGGAAAAGAAAAGGTCGCCGACACTAAGGACTACGTCCATGAGGCTTGATGCGTGGGAATCGCACCTTGCTTTACCTCTCGAGGGATCTCGAGAAGCTTACAACCCCCACCAGGCAGTGTACCTGATCGTTGTAGTATAGTATAGTGACAAGTACCGGGGGATTGATCGTTCAGCTTAGGAATAGTGTCGCTAGGATTAGAAAACCTAATTAATAGTTCTAGAGGTGAAAGATGATTATTTTTGTATTTTTATATTTTTATGAAAGCAAGTAAAATCTCGGGTTTTGGAAGAGTGGGCGGAATTAGTTGCTATTCAACTAACCCAAAGCTATTATATAATTAAAATAAAATAATGAAAATGAAATTAAACTAAATTATACTAAGGTTGTGAGCAGTGGTTGGAGAAATTGTGTTTACTTAGACTTCATTACTCCCTAGATATCTTTTACATGTTAATTACTTGTTACACTTGTATGAATGACGGATTGTATTCCTTAATACCATTCGTGGGGTGGCATACATAACTCCCCAACTCTATGAGCTCTTATCTCCTCCTACACCATGACCCAGCACAACTATAGGGATTGTAAACAGTGGCTCATGCATTAAATACAACCAATAAAGACCTAGTACGCCTCGGTTCATGTTTCTTAAGACGTTCAAGCATGTTACCATTTGGAGATCTGCCAGTTTTCTTAAGCCTAACATATAAATCATTCATTCAAAACAAGAATAGACAAGTAATCAACACATAATCAACATCTAGGTTTCATTAGATCTAAGCAAACACAAAGGAGATCTAGCCTAGCATAGTAGAATTGAGACAAGAACAAGATATAAACAACTAACACATAGACATATTGATTGAATTGAAAGTATACTTATCTCAATTACAATGCAAGGTCTCAAGGGTTTGGAACCCTTGAAAAACCTGTAAAAGAGGCACCAAAATCGTCTTTAGGGTTTCACCAAAACTTCTCTCTTCTTTTAATGAAAAAACTAGAAAACTATATATAGGAAAAACAGGCTGACGGCGTCAAGAGTTACTTGTGACGCCGTCACCTCGCCGCCATATACTTCCTCGGACGGCCTTGATCCACTTATGACGGCCTATGTGACGCCGTCACCACCCACGGTATTTTATTCTTGCCACTTTGACGCCGTCATGAAGCCTTCTGACGCCGTCACCACCTACGATGTTTAATTCCTCATGTCTGACGCCGTCAAGATGGTGGTCTTGACGCCGTCACCTTGTATCTTCAGCATGGAAATTTGGTACTTTGCCGTTTTCTTCACTTTTATGCTCCAAAAACGTCCAAAATGGCTTCTTTTCCAGAATTCACTCTCCAAACACCTAAAATCACAAAAGGAACGATTTAGGGCAATATTTGATCAAATAAAGTCGGATTCGGGCTTAAATGACCCCCTAAAAACGGATCATTTTTCGCCTCATCATATACCCTTACACTTGAGATTTGCTTGTCCTCAAGTAAATGAGCTTTTATTCTACTCAAAAGACAAGTTAGGGGTCATTTAACACTAATATAAAAGTAATTACAACAAATAATCGTTCCACTAAAGACCAATAGACAAGCACGGAGGTCATACACAAGCACCTCACAAATAGTGTTTAGATACTCACATCTCTCGGGTGTAATAAAGTAATATAACATTATGGAAATGGAAAATATCTCTCACTACCTGTCATAACAAAATAGATTACCATAGGCTTGGGAAAGGATCAAACCTCCACCACATGGCGTAAGCACCTAGGATAAACTATCAAAGAGGTCTTTTAAAGGGGTATAACGTTAGGTGTAGGGATATGAATTACACGGTTTTGTTGGATAAAGGAAGTTTTACTGGTGGCGAGTTAACAATCTTGGTTAATTACATGTACAAGATGGCGTTGCTAAGCCAAGACTAGACTCTACTTAAGCTAATAAATGAAAAATAACAAAAACATAAAATAAACATAGAATAAAAACGGGATGGTAGTCCGTATGTTTTTTCTCTTTTTTTCTTTTCTATTTTTTTTTCTTTTTCTTGATTTTTTCGATTTTTTTTTTTTTTTTTTTTTATTTTATTTTATATATATATTTTTTTTTTGCATACACTCTTACCCTACCATCCAAAATAATACATCATAGGGGTTTGATCATTCCCCTTACACTTGAATCTTTACATACTTTATAATTAACTAATCTAATGACTCGAATTAAGAAAATCAAAACACTTGGAGCACTTTTAAGATTAACGTACATATGGGGGGTAATATATGATGTTCTTCCCCATTACTCCATAAAATAAGTACTTACCCATGAGTCCCAATCGTCCCAAAACAATATGTACAAGGATATGACTCGACTTAGCAACCATGTAATTAATTAGAAAGTTAACTTAGGGTTTAACAAATAACAATAATGCACTAAAAATGAGCGCATACACGGAAGGCTAAGGCGATTTGGGTGTACATTTAAGTGGGGTGTAACAAATTCTTCCTTTAAGTAAAATGCTTAAAGTTAGAAACGAAAAGATAGGCTTGGAGGGGTGTACTAGGGGTTTCGTGTACTAAAAATGAGTACAACGCTAAGGGTGTGGGAAAAATTAGTTGACTTAACTAGCCAAGTAATATGACTTAAATGGTCAAGTAATTATAATACGGGTTTAACACAAGGGTGATCCTAATGCCTCTTATCATGTAGTAAATCCTACCACACGAATGTAGTCTCACTAGCGGTCTCGGGATGCATCACTAACGCAAGTTCTAGAATCTAAATGCTACCGGTACACTCATAAGCACCAATAATAAATGCTTTTCCTATCAAATCTAAAGGCGAACCTCACATTTTTGGGTGGAAAATTTTTCTGAATATACGGTTATGTGCTAGTCATACAACCTCCTATCCATGAGACGCTTGCTATGGCTAAAGTTTCACTCCTAAATGTTGTAAAAAATTTTAAATTTGGCGCTAAAATTACACTAACAAGTATTTCTCATAGTTTTATTACTCATCTACTATCAAACAAAACAAACTCAAGCGAAAGTGCATATGTAAGGTATCATCTTTTTACCCTCCCCTTACACTTAAGATGAACATTGTCCCCAATGTTCAAGTAAAGAATGTAAAAGTTAAAAAGTAAAGAGAATGAAATCAAATACTCCCCTGATTCGCTCGGTATGGATTTTAAGTTGGCCAGGTTAGATCTTCCTCCAAGAAAATGAACAATCAAAGCTTCCCTTCCAGAATATAAATCATCTTCTTATCACAAATAACCTGTAAATCCTGACAACAATAGACAAGGCAACCTCGCGTAAAATCGGCGGCATCCTATATAAGTTACTAAATCCTAGAAAACAAAGTAAGATATAATGCTTGTGGAATGAAGTTTGCAGATTTCCTGGAGATTATAAAACTTAATAATTCACAAAAACCATAAGACTCCGTTAGAAAAACAAAACCGGTAAAATTTCCAGATTTTAACTCCTGACGCCGTCAAGAGCAATACCCTGACGCCGTCAGAATGGATCTGCAGAAATTCTTATGTTAAGTTTCCGAAAAATTTCTGGAAAAACTTTGTCCTACTTCCTGAAAATCCTGCAAAACTTCATTATGACTCAATACAAGCATTTGACTCTAACAAATACGAATATACATGTTCATTAAATATTGTGGAGAATCATGATCGGTTTGTTTCTTAAAAACATATTTGGGGTTTCCCCTTACACTTATCTTTTGCAAAAATACCTTTAGGTTGAAGTTAAGACTAGGCCAAACAACATAATAAAGTATTTTCACGTTTTATTTTAGAAGCATGATCAACCCACAATAAAAACAAAGCATGCATACGGAAGCAAATAACAATCAAACAAATAAAATCACACAAAACATGGGTTGCCTCCCAAGAAGCGCTTTTCTTTATTTACGAGTCTTGTAGCTAGACTCAAAGTCGTGGGTTACTACGTGATCTCATCATTTGAAATGATGTACCCCATATAATTGCGATCATTACTATTATGGTGGTAGTGCCTTAATCTATCAATACTCGCAATCACCTTCCCACCTAATTTGCTTCTCAAGTTAGCTACCCCATCTTGGCTCAATCCTTCGATTGTGAATGGCCCATACCACCAAGGACTTGGTTTATCGGGTGGTATTGTTGTTTCTAAGTGTCTCAAGAGTACTAAGTTCCCTTCCTCAAACGGTGTATGATTGCTTTCGTGTTGAGTGTGTTTGAATTCAATCGGAACCTTATTGCTTTTTCTTCTTTCATCCTTAGCTTTCTTATAGCTTTTGATTCTTGCCTCCCATGCAAGAATTTTATTCTGAACACGAATGGGTGTCGCGCCAATGTGGTTTTTAATCATTCTCCAACTCAAATTCTCATGCCCACTTCGCGGAGTCATGTGGAAACTAATCTTTCTCTTTCCAGATTTAAGCTCAATCTTCCTATCTTCATACTTAATGACAGCCCTAGCGGTGGTGAGGAATGGTGCCCCAAGGATTATTGGCATGCATCCATCCCCTTTATCATCAATGATCATAAAATCAACGGGGTACATGAATCCTGCCACATTAACTAATACATCTTCTGCGATTCCTAGGGGGTATACGTATGAGTGTCTAACAAGAGATAGCCTAACACGAGTAGGTGCTGGCATTTTCGACGTCAGTTGGATGTAAAGAGTTAGGGGCATAAGATTTACTTCCGATCCTTGGTCGGCGAAAGCACTAAGATGTTTCAAGTCCCCGATGCTCGTTGGTATTTCAAAATTCCCACATGCTACCTGCTTGGTGGCCACTTTCTGTACCAGTAACCTCTCGACCACTGATCCTCCAATAAGCGTATCATACTCATCTTCCTCTTCTTTCTCTTTCTCGGGAACCTGTTCGGAGGATTGGTTACGCCTATCATCCTTAATCCAATTTGTTATGGTGTTTTTGTTTATGTCGTGTTTCGGGTAGTAGCTCAAAGGTTGGGACTCAGGCGGTTTTTCTAAGGTCTGTTTAGCAGGAGTTTTTACCTTCTCATTATCTTTATGGACAATGGTGATGGAGTTAACAAATTGGGTGGTGGGAGTGGCGCTTTCTTTCCTTAGCAGTATTCGTTCGGGGGTTTTCTGATTGGCATACTCCTCCAATAGACTCAACATCTCATTCATTTTCTCATGCATCTCCTCTTTTTGCTTATAAACTGCTTCTTCGAATCTAGCAAGCCGATCAGAGTGAGTCGCCATAAATTCTCTCATCCTAGCCTCAAATTCCGAGCTAAGTTCCTTGGAAGGGGAGCAAGGTGGGGTGTATCTCTGAAAAGTTTCGACATGTTCTCTAGAAGGTGATTCAGATAATGGTGCCGAAGTTGATCTTGAGACAGAATTGACAGTGGCTTGTCTAAGACTTAAGGGTCTCCTTTGCCTTTCCTCAAAATAGTCAACTTTTGCCTCAAGTTTGCATAAGAGTTCATCGGGGATTTCGGTGGTTCCTCCAGATGTCGAGACTGCATTGATGGCCGCTTCTATCGTATGTTTGAATTCCCAAATCTCATTATTATCGACAGCGAGCTCTTCTATAATTGCCCAAGACTCCTCAGCATTCTTATCACGCAATTTGCCTCCCGCGGCCCTGTCGATGGTGCGCTTAGTGTGATAGTCAACATGGTCGTAGAAAATCTGAACTAATAACCAAAGGTTAATGCCATGATGAGGGATCTTGTGGAGGAGATCCTTAAAACGGGCCCAAGCCTCGTAGAAAGGTTCACCCCGCTGTTGCTCAAACATCAGAATGTCCCTTCTAAGCATTGCAGTTTTTTCTGGCGGAAAGAATTGGGTAAGGAAGCGGTTGGCGAGATTGTCCCATGTGGTGATGGATCCCGCTGGTAAACGTTCAAGCCATTGACTAGCTTGATCTCGTAGAGAGAATGGGAATAGGCGTAATCGGGTTGTCTCTCTAGTCTCAACACCTAGGTCTATGGAATCTACGATTTTGAGGAAGTCCTTAAGATGTTGGTTTGGATCTTTGGAACGAAGTCCATGGAATGCACATCCGCTTTGCACCAACCGGATGGTGTCGGATCGCAAGGGGGTCACATTGGCTCCGGTGAGCTCAATGGTGTTTCGATAGCCTTGGTGGCTAGGTCGGGAATACTCTCCTAAGGTTCGGGGCCTAAGGGGTTCTAATGGTGGGTTTTGTTGTGGTGGGATGATGGGTTCAAAGATGTTACCACCTTCCATGATGTCGGATGGTAAAGAGTTACGAACAAAGGCACGAAGAAATAAGATAGACTAAAGAAGACCTAAAAATAAAAATAAAAATCTTACTAGAAAGGAATCTAGCAAGTAGACCTAATAAAAAGAAATCCTAACCTAGACAATAACTATTCCCCGGGTTGCGGCGCCAAAAACTTGATGCGTGGGAATCGCACCTTGCTTTACCTCTCGAGGGATCTCGAGAAGCTTACAACCCCCACCAGGCAGTGTACCTGATCGTTGTAGTATAGTATAGTGACAAGTACCGGGGGATTGATCGTTCAGCTTAAGAATAGTGTCGCTAGGATTAGAAAACCTAATTAATAGTTCTAGAGGTGTAAGATGATTATTTTTGTATTTTTATATTTTTATGAAAGCAAGTAAAATCTCGGGTTTTGGAAGAGTGGGCGGAATTAGTTGCTATTCAACTAACCCAAAGCTATTATATAATTAAAATAAAATAATGAAAATGAAATTAAACTAAATTATACTAAGGTTGTGAGCAGTGGTTGGAGAAATTGTGTTTACTTAGACTTCATTACTCCCTAGATATCTTTTACATGTTAATTACTTGTTACACTTGTATGAATGACGGATTGTATTCCTTAATACCATTCGTGGGGTGGCATACATAACTCCCTAACTCTATGAGCTCTTATCTCCTCCTACACCATGACCCAGCACAACTATAGGGATTGTAAACAGTGGCTCATGCATTAAATACAACCAATAAAGACCTAGTACGCCTCGGTTCATGTTTCTTAAGACGTTCAAGCATGTTACCATTTGGAGATCTGCCAGTTTTCTTAAGCCTAACATATAAATCATTCATTCAAAACAAGAATAGACAAGTAATCAACACATAATCAACATCTAGGTTTCATTAGATCTAAGCAAACACAAAGGAGATCTAGCCTAGCATAGTAGAATTGAGACAAGAACAAGATATAAACAACCAACACATAGACATATTGATTGAATTGAAAGTATACTTATCTCAATTACAATGCAAGGTCTCAAGGGTTTGGAACCCTTGAAAAACCTGTAAAAGAGGCACCAAAATCGTCTTTAGGGTTTCACCAAAACTTCTCTCTTCTTTTAATGAAAAAACTAGAAAACTATATATAGGAAAAACAGGCTGACGGCGTCAAGAGTTACTTGTGACGCCGTCACCTCGCTGCCATATACTTCCTCGGACGGCCTTGATCCACTTATGACGGCCTATGTGACGCCGTCACCACCCACGGTATTTTATTCTTGCCACTTTGACGCCGTCATGAAGCCTTCTGACGCCGTCACCACCTACGATGTTTAATTCCTCATGTCTGACGCCGTCAAGATGGTGGTCTTGACGCCGTCACCTTGTATCTTCAGCATGGAAATTTGGTACTTTGCCGTTTTCTTCACTTTTATGCTCCAAAAACGTCCAAAATGGCTTCTTTTCTAGAATTCACTCTCCAAACACCTAAAATCACAAAAGGAACGATTTAGGGCAATATTTGATCAAATAAAGTCGGATTCGGGCTTAAATGACCCCCTAAAAATGGATCATTTTTCGCCTCATCAAGGCTCCGATCCTTATGGTTCAGAGGGGAGGCCCGAGTCAGAAAAGAAAAGAAATTGAGGAAGGAGCACCCAATGTAGGGGAAGTAACGTTTCCACCCTTAATGGGTCAACCTCTCTCAGATGACCCTGTAGTCATAAAGGTCCTCATTTTCAACCAAGAAGTTAATAGGGCCTACATGGACTGCGGAAGTTCTTGTGAGATCATATACGAGCACTGTTTTCCGAAGCTCAAACCTTCCATAAGATCGCAAAGGGTAGATTCGAAGGTACTGATTGGCTCCAAACGGTCAACCTAATTGACCAGGTAAGTGGTTAACCAAGTCAAACAGCCTAGAGTCAATGCTCCACAGAATATAGTGGTTTCCCCGGGTCATTATGCCCTGACGAGGTGTGGATGGTTAATAAACGGATCTGTGATCGGGTGAATTTGGACGGATAAGGGTTTGAGATTGATTAAACTAGGGAATCTACAAAGAAATAGCTTAAACAAGCTATATGAACAAGACTGGAAGTTTAGAAAAACCAGAAACGTTTAATACCTAAAACACGTACGTTCACGTTTTAAATAACGTAATCGTACAAAATAAAACGTGAAAACTGAAATCTGAAAACCCCCAGGGGGTGAAAATGACTTTTTTACAAACCTAAGGGTAAAAGAAAATTTTTAGAAAATTAAAATAAAATTTTACACTATTTAATTATTTATTATTACTTAAATACTAATTAAAACTAATTATTAATATTTAAAACACTTAAATACAATATAATATTAATTAAATACTAGAAAAATGAAAATAAAATTTCTAAAATTATAAAATAACTAAAAATAAGTTTTAAAATTAAAAATATATATTTTTGTATTTTTGTGAATTTTATATTAATTAATTACTATTTAAATATTAATTACCTAATTAAACTATTTTAAATTAAGAAAAATAGAAAATGAACAGTAAAAATTATAAGAAAATTCCTAAAATTATATTATATTATATAAAAGCTAGGAAAAATATAAAAACTAGGTCTTATTTAATAAAAGCTAATTATGCTATTTAAAACTTAATTATTAATTAATTATTAATAAAACTAAAATTAAATCTAACAAATACCAAATGATAATATAAAAATCTGATAAAATTATTAAAATTACTTTAATATAAAAGGTAATTAATAAAAATATAAAAACACCAAGTACTTAATAAAAATCTAAAAATGAAAATTAAAATTAAATAAAATTAAATAGAAACTATCACTTGAAATTACTTTGGATTTTCTGGATTTTTCTTTTGGAAACTTGTTTTATACCTAAAAATGAAAAACTTTTGTAAAAATAAACTTTTTATAACTTAAAAATAAGCTGTTTGAGGGCTTATTAGCTCCACAGTTGACTTTTGTTGACCAAGAAGGAAAATAAGCTAAAATGGGCTTAAGTGGGACCCACTATGGGTAATCCTGGTTCAAACAAGTGTGTTGGACATGTGTTAGCAAGAATCAACCAAAAAGTTCCACAGAATAAGCCAATAAGCTCTAATTAAGCACTTGGATTCTCATTTCAACTCAGAAAATGGGACAGAATAGGAGGGCAATTCCAAGTGGGTCCCAGGGGGCTTGAGGTCAAAACAATGGTCAATATTGAGAGAATACCAGGAGGGGGGTTGAGGGGATCAAAAATTGGGCATTGTGGAATACTGTAGAGGGCTGCAGCCACCACCAAAGTGGTGGTGATGGTGGAAGGGTCTGCTGCAGCAGGGGAGGTTAGTCCCCCTGCAGCTGAGGTTAAGGACCTGTGGGGTCCACAGAAAAAATTGCAAAAATGAAGTGAATGTGGGACTTTGAAGTTGAGGTGGTGGACTATAATTCCTGAAAAATTCAAGGCCTAATACCAAACAGAAAAATCACAAATATTCCTTGAATTTTTGGAAAAACTTAACAATATGAAATTTTGACTTTTATGCTATGAACTATAGTTTGACTTTGGTGAGTTTAAAATGACTCCTACTGATTAATTATGTAATACTAAGCTATGATAAGACCATTTTAAGCAATACTAACAATCTATGAACTATATAACAGATTATGGATCTTAAGAACCCAACAGTGAACACATGAGATGAGATTAAAAGCTAGCTTGACTTTTTTTCAAAGGGTGACTAGTTTTTATAGTTCAACTGAGATACTGGATACTAATGTGATGTACATCAAACAAGAACAACAACACAATCAACCATTACCACAGATTACACAGTAAATCCAAACACTCCTTTAAAAAGCCAAACTTGTGATTTTCAAAGGTAAACACTGATTCAGGCCTTAAAACTAATAACTAAGGTTCTAACATGATCATATAGGTTAAAATGAATCTTTAAACACCAATTATAACATCAAAACATCATCATTTTAAATTATGCTAAAAATACAGTCAAGAGTACAAATTAGCACAAATGATTACAACTGAACAACTAAGGACTTATAAACAACAAATTAACTCACATATCTCTAACAAGCTATAAAATCATAGAATAGAACATATTCAAGCATAGTAATAGTGAATTGCCAAATAGTGAAAAATAAACTTACAACTGATCAAAGGCTAAGAACATGTAACCAAGAACCATAAACCAATCCTTATGCCTCCCTTGAGGCACTAATACCATGAAAATCCATAATCAGCAACACTCCTTGCTTCTATCTTCCTTTCCACAGATTTTTGGTTTTTAATAGATTTTTTAGTGATTTTTTTGGTATTTTTGAGATTATGAAGCTAAGACTGTTTTTATTGCATAAAAAGCTTATAAAAGTTTAGTATTGACTAAAGAGAGCTTAAATGACCATTGAAACAACCTACAACAACTGTAAATTCTAATGTGAGTATTTCACTAAAAAATTGCAACTTGGAATTCAAACTGAGAAACTGATTTTTTTTTAAATAAAGATGAAATTACATATATAGAAACTAAGATTACACCTTGTAAGATAACAGTAACAATTGAAATTGAAAATTACACTAGTTCTACATTAGAAAATTTCTAAAAATCCACACTAGCTAACTGCCACTTCTTTTCTGCATTTCTTTTTCTTTTATAGATCCTGGAGTCCCTCTTGGACTTTCCCACTTCAATTGGAGCCATTGGATGGGCTATCTCTCATCTGAGCCATCTATTTGAATTTGGCGGGAAATTTGGTTTTGGAGGTATTGGTGGGTTTGGTGAAACAGGCTGGAGTATTAATTGTGGGGGTTTGAATGGGAGACAAGAGAGAGTGTTGGTGAGGGAAAGGTGGGAAAGTGAGGGGGGACATGGTTGCAGAAATTGTGGGGAAGAAGAGGGTGAACAGTGGAGTGGTCAAAGGTGTTGACTGGGGAGATTTAATATTAAAACGGGGTGAGGAGTGTTGGGCTTGGAATGATTGGGCCTGGAGGGTTTTTGTGGATCAGGGGAAATGGTTTTGGGTGGGTTGGTTTTGGAGTATTAATACTTAGGGTCCATTTGGTTGTAGTAATTAAACACAAGGACCATAAATGTAATTTTGGTGAAACTTGGGGACTGGAAATGTAATTTTCACAAATTTATAAAAAGGGTCATACTTGTCAAGTACCAATAACCAAAGGACCATAATTTGTAATTTCCCAAAAATTGAAATCCCAGGGACCTTTTATGTCAAATTTGAAAGTACAGGGACCAAAACTGTAATTTCTCCAAACATTTTACCCAAGGATTAAAAATGACTTTTGTGATTTTCCAGGGACCAAAAGTGATTTTTCCTTCAAAAATATCCCACCAGGGACCAAATCTGCCAATTTCTGAAACTCCAGGGACCAAACTGTAAATTTCCAAAACTTTTCCAATTTTTCACCAAAGGACTAAATATGACAATTTATGATTTCAAAATGACGTTTGGTGATTTTTCTATCCAAATAAGTACTCAGGGACTATTTTTGTCAATTTTTGAAACTTGGGGGACTGAAACTGCCAATTTTGCAAACTTTGTACGTTTTTCATCTGTTTTTACTCATTTTGCATCTAAAACATATAAAACACAATTTTGAAATATTTTTAGTATTGTGATGCATTTCTGAGTGTTTTTGTATGTTTTGCAGTTCAGATTAGACAAAAAATGATGAGTGTTTGAGCTCTCATCAATCCCCCACACTAAACTATTGCTAGTCCCTGACAATAAACTGTTTTGAAAACTTGATGGATTTTAAACTCTTTACTAAAAGCCATCACTTCTGGAGTAGCCAGGTGTGAGAACTGTGGTACACCTGATAACCATGTGATTTTGAGCAAACCACCAGCTGTCAACGGATTTGATTAGTCTTTACCAAGAGCCGTTTGCTCCTGGACTAGCCAACTCTTAATGGACCTAGTCAACATCTTGATGAGTTGATTACCAATTATGGTTTTTCCACTGCCTTTACCACAAGCCATAATCTTGCGGGCTAGCCAACTCATTCGCTTTTTAGGATATGGCGAGTTGAGGTACCATACAATTTTTGGCAAATTGCAAGCCATAAACGGATTTGATGTATCTTTACCAAGAGCCGTTTGCTCCTGGATTAGCCAATCCCTTTTGTTGTTTGGACATGGCGGACTGATTACCACAAAAATTTTGAAGCACCAGTGAAATTTTTTTAAAATTTTTTGAAATTTTGGCCAAAAACGGGGGTACTAGATTGTAAAATGTGATAAAATTCGCTAGAATAGCGAAATACCCCCCACACTTAGAATGAATATTGTCCTCAATATTCAAAGTCCTGGCTATTATGCCGACATTTTGAACGTAAAAGGGTAACATTACAAGCTAAGCGTGGAAAACACCATTTTGTTTTTCACTTCATTTGGAACCACAGTGGGGGACTCCCCCACACTTAGGGTGAAAACCCTATAAGCATGCTACTATTTTTGTTTACCGAGTCGCTAGCTTGACTCGACCCCGAATTCAATTGTCCTTGGGGAAGCATGATGTGGAAGAAACAATCTCAATCGGACTTTCATTCAAGATGTTTGGACAAACATTTGAAGCACGTGAAAGTTCCACACCGATGAGATAAGTATCCGGCTCAAGATAATGATACATGAAAATGCCGGGATCAAAGATGGTATCTTCATTCCCGAAGGAGTGAAGAAGAGAGGAAGGCACCTCGAGAGCAGGCTCATTAGCCTGAGTTTGGATTTCAAGGGTTAAGCTCAAAAACATCCCGGGAGCGTGGGTGGGAATTTGCAAATCCTCATGATTGAGTGTATCTCCCCCCGGGTTATCATACTCCGGAGGAGTCATGATAATGTGATCAATGACGGGCTCAGATGGTATTTCATCAACATCACTGATGTCTCCATAAGATAAAGAATTTTCATTAGTGGGTGAATCACTAAGCCCGATATTGAGATAGGAATTGAGTGATGGATCATCATCATTCAATAAGCTTTCAAGGAAAAGAATATCCCCCCTCGGAATCAAGATAGTTATCATCAACTTCATACAAAGTTGAACTATCTATGGCAAGGAATGCTTCGACTTCCTCCATATCATCTTTGAAATCAAAGAGATAATCATCACATCCCGATGGAAGTGGATTGGTGTGAGTGAGTTCATCGGCGAACTCCTCGAGAAGAAAGTCAACATTAGAGTGGGGAAGGGATGCATCAAAATACTCAATGTCTCCATAAGATAAACAATCATCACTGGAATCAGAGACAGTCTCAATTTGATCATTTGGATTATTAGGGGATGAAGGAATATCACACACTTGATCAAAAGTCCCCTGTGACTCTCTCGGGATTGGGACAAGGATCTCAACACTAGACTTTATTAATTCGTCCGATTCCTTATTAGGAACAATGCTAAGATGCTCATCCCCCATGTTTAGAGAGTGAGTGTGAACTTCGGGTATGATAACAACAGACCGAGGAAGATGAGAGGAGCTAGCATTCATGGATTGTACAAGTTCCATTTGATCTTCTGCTAGTAATTTCTCCGTCTCATTATTTTCTCCCTGATTTTCAATGGGAGGAATCACAAATGATGAATCTGACGAACCCTTATAAAATTGAAGTACATCAAGGGTATCTTCATTATCACTATCATCATCACAGTCTAGAAGAGCAGCTTTACGAAATTTGGCACGTGTTATAGCCGCTTGTTCTAAGACTAGCGATTCTTCCATGCTCAATTCGTTTCTAGCATCTCGTTCTTTAGCAAGTAATTCTGCCATAGATTTCTCACGAGAGTCTCGAAACGATGTAGTAACCAACTCCTCCTTAAGTTCTTTCAATATATCAAGAGCCTTTAGTAAAAGGTCTTGCTCAGCATCATGAGGAGTTGTGTGAATCATATGGTACTGTGGAGGTGGGTCTGAAAACGAATAGTCGTAATTGTTACAAGGAAATGGGTTCCTTGTTTGACAATCCGAGCTAGAGTGTGGACCTCCACAGTAATCACAACAGTGAAACTGATGTGGCTGTGGGTTGTATGTGCTTGAGTTATAATTGGTATGTGCTTGAGTTATAATTGTTATCAGGAAACTGCTCATAGACAAGCGTGTTTCCCGATTGACAATCAAAACTGTAATGTGAACCACCACAATACTCACAACAGTAAAACTGTTGAGTCTCATGGTGTAGTAACTGATGGAATGAATCAGTCGTGTCATGGTAGGAATAGGGATTCTGGTTATAGACAGACCCGTTTTCTGACTCTACCATGCCACAGCTGGGGCAATTGCCACCATTATAAGGATTACCACACCAACGGCAAACAAGAAAGTGTGGATGAGACATAGAAAGAATCTAATGTGTATAGAGGGGTAGGGATGAAGAATCAAAGATGTGAGAGGGTAAGGGAGAATGTTTTTGGATTTTTGAAAAGGCATTTTGTACAAAAGAAAATGTTTTTGTGTTCGTTGAAAACTGATTTTAAAAAGTTTTCGTGAACAGTTTTGTTTTTATAAGAAAATAAGAAAAAAATATGGACAAGGGTGGTAAATATACAATGGATGTATATCCCGATTCACCAATCTGAAAACCGTTTAGAAAAACGCGCACGACCTCCCCGGCAGCGGCGCCAAAATTTGATTGGCTCCAAACGGTCAACCTAATTGACCAGGTGAGTGGTCAACCAAGTCAAACAGCCTAGAGTCAATGCTCCGCAGAATATATTGGTTTCCCCGGGTCGTTATGTCCCGACGAGGTGTGGATGGTTATTAAACGGATCTGTGATCGGGTGAATTTGGACGGATAAGGGTTTGAGATTGATTAAACTAGGAAATCTACAAAGAAATAGCTTAAACAAGCTATATGAACAAGACTGGAAGTTTAGAAAAACCAGAAACGTTTAAAACCTAAAACACGTACGTTCACGTTTTAAATAACGTAATCGTACAAAATAAAACGTGAAAACTGAAATCTGAAAACCCCCAGGGGGTGAAAATGACTTTTTTACAAACCTAAGGGTAAAAGAAAATTTTTAGAAAATCAAAATAAATTTTTACACTATTTAATTATTTATTATTAATTAAATACTAATTAAAACTAATTATTAATATTTAAAACACTTAAATACAATATAATATTAATTAAATACTAGAAAAATGGAAATAAAATTTCTAAAATTATAAAATAACTAAAAATAAGTTTTAAAATTAAAAATATGTATTTTTGTCTTTTCGTGAATTTTATATTAATTAATTACTATTTAGATATTAATTACCTAATTAAACTATTTTAAATTAAGAAAAATAGAAAATGAACAGTAAAAATTATAAGAAAATTCCTAAAATTATATTATATTATATAAAAGCTAGGAAAAATATAAAAACTAGGTCTTACTTAATAAAAACTAATTATGCTATTTAAAACTTAATTATTAATTAATTATTAATAAAACTAAAATTAAATATAATAAATACCAAATGATAATATACAAATCTGATAAAATTGTTAAAACTACTTTAATATAAAAGGTAATTAATGAAAATATAAAAACACCAAGTACTTAATAAAAATCTAAAAATGAAAATTAAAATTAAATAAAATTAAATAGAAACTATCACTTGAAATTACTTTGGATTTTCTGGAATTTTCTTTTGGAAACTTGTTTTATACCTAAAAATGAAAAACGTTTGTAAAAACAAACTTTTTATAACTTGAAAATAAGCTGTTTGAGGGCTTATTAGCTCCACAGTTGACTTTTGTTGACCAAGAAGGAAAATAAGCTAAAATGGGCTTAAGTGGGACCCACTATGGGTAATCCTGGTTCAAACAAGTGTGTTGGACTTGTGTGAGCAAGAATCAACCAAAAAGTTCCACAGAATAAGCCAATAAGCTCTAATTAAGCACTTGGATTCTCATTTCAACTCAGAAAATGAGACAGAATAGGAGGGCAATTCCAAGTGGGTCCCAGGGGGCTTGAGGTCAAAACAATGGTCAATATTGAGAGACTACCAGGAGGGGGGTTGAGGGGATCAAAAATTGGGCATTGTGGAACACTGTAGAGGGCTGCAGCCACCACCAAAGTGGTGGTGATGGTGGAAGGGTCTGCTGCAGCAGGGGAGGTCAGTCCCCCTGCAGCTGAGGTTGAGGACCTGTGGGGTCCACAGAAAAAATTGCAAAAATGAAGTGAATGTGGGACTTTGAAGTTGAGGTGGTGGACTACAATTCCTGAAAAATTCAAGGCCTAATACCAAACAGAAAAATCACAAATATTCCTTGAATTTTTGGAAAAACTTAACAATATGAAATTTTGACTTTTATGCTATGAACTATAGTTTGACTTTGGTGAGTTTAAACTGACTCCTACTGATTAATTATGTAATACTAAGCTATGATAAGACCATTTTAAGCAATACTAACAATCTATGAACTATATAACAGATTATGGATCTTAAGAACCCAACAGTGAACACATGAGATGAGATTAAAAGCTAGCTTGACTTTTTTACAAAGGGTGACTAGTTTTTATAGTTCAACTGAGATACTGGATACTAATGTGATGTACATCAAACAAGAACAACAACACAATCAACCATTACCACAGATTACACAGTAAATCCAAACACTCCTTTAAAAAGCCAAACTTGTGATTTTCAAAGGTAAACACTGATTCAGGCCTTAAAACTAATAACTAAGGTTCTAACATGATCATATAGGTTAAAATGAATCTTTAAACACCAATTATAACATCAAAACATCATCATTCTAAAGTATGCTAAAAATACAGTCAAGAGTACAAATTAGCACAAATGATTACAACTGAACAACTAAGGACTTATAAACAACAAATTAACTCACATATCTCTAACAAGCTATAAAATCATAGAATAGAACATATTCAAGCATAGTAATAGTGAATTGCCAAATAGTGAAAAATAAACTTACAATTGATCAAAGGCTAAGAACATGTAACCAAGAACCATAAACCAATCCTTATGCCTCCCTTGAGGAACTAATACCATGAAAATCCATAATCAGCAACACTCCTTGCTTCTATCTTCCTCTCCACAGATTTTTGGTTTTTCATAGATTTTTTAGTGATTTTTTGGTATTTTTGAGATTATGAAGCTAAGACTGTTTTTATTGCATAAAAAGCTTATAAAAGTTTAGTATTGACTAAAGAGAGCTTAAATGACCATTGAAACAACCTACAACAACTTTAAATTCTAATGTGAGTATTTCACTAAAAAATTGCAACTTGGAATTGAAACTGAGAAACTGATTTTTTTTTTTTAAATAAAGATGAAATTAGATATATAGAAACTAAGATTACACCTTGTAAGCCAACAGTAACAATTGAAATTGAAAACTACACTAGTTCTACATTAGAAATTTTCTAAAAATCCACACTAGCTAACTGCCACTTCTTTTCTGCATTTCTTTTTCTTTTATAGATCCTGGAGTCCCTCTTGGACTTTCCCACTTCAATTGGAGCCATTGGATGGGCTATCTCTCATCTGAGCCGTCTATTTAAATTTGGCGGGAAATTTGGTTTTGGAGGTATTGGTGGGTTTGGTGAAACAGGGTGGAGTATTAATTGTGGGGGTTTGAGTGGGAGACAAGAGAGAGTGTTGGTGAGGGAAAGGTGGGAAAGTGAGGGGGGACATGGTTGCAGAAATTATGGGGAAGAAGAGGGTGAACAGTGGAGTGGTCAAAGGTGTTGACTAGGGGGATTTAATATTAAAACGGGGTGAGGAGTGTTGGGCTTGGAATGATTGATTGTAGAATACTAACTATGTAGGAAACATGTTTATCTAGTGATTTGTGAGGC
Source organism: Artemisia argyi (assembly GCA_030686995.1). Classification (NCBI taxonomy): domain Eukaryota; kingdom Viridiplantae; phylum Streptophyta; class Magnoliopsida; order Asterales; family Asteraceae; genus Artemisia; species Artemisia argyi. The sequence continues at coordinate 96,773,516 of CM060707.1, read as the reverse complement.
GTTGAAAGTGAGAAGGAGGAGAGGAAAGAAAGAAAGAAAGGAACCTTGAGAGAAAAATGAAATATTAGATTGAGATTAAGTGAAGGTCCAACCCTTTCCACATGTGGAGAGGGGTATTTATACTTACAATAAAACGCCCACTCCCAGGCTGTAGATCAGGCATACAGTGGGTGAAGACCCGTCCTTCTTCCACGGTGTTACTTAAACTAATACTAGTTAACTAATAAACAAACTAACTACGAACTAACTTAATGCTATTACAATCATTAGGTGACCGAGACTTTTAAAGGAATATTTGTATTCCTAACAATCTCCCCCTAAGCGAGGTCACCTTTGAAATTAAGATCTTTGGTCTTTAAGCATTCTTTAGTCTTTGTAGCTCGTAGGATCTGATTCTTCTCTTTTCAACACACTTCATACTTCAAGCAAGAGAACTTGTGATTTGAATTCCTTTGAGATATGTGATCTTTGAGCTTCTTTGAGATCATCAGCCAAAGTAAATCTCCAATCTCATCCATAGTTGTATTGCCTTCATGTGATGTAGTGACAAGGGACCATCATGCTCACACCCTTCTGTATCTGGAGACGTTGCATTGGAGTTTGTGAATCAGGAGACTTTTTCATCAGAGTTGCGGAAACGTTGTTAGAAGTCTCTCAACATTTTGTTGTAGCAAGTCTCTCATCTTCATTGATAGTGTGGAGGATGTGTTAGCATGAGGTATGGATTGACCCGATTCAGCTGGAAACTGGAGCCATCAACGCCATCTTTATATGTGTCCCTGAAATAAAACAGTTAGCAATAAAGATAGAGAACGAACATAGCTTTGTCATTCGTTCTGCGAGGACAGACTACCCTCCGGTTTTGTGAAAACCGACCTGTGATCAGGTAGAGTCTCTTTTAAAGAAGACTCTCCTTGACAGGAATTTCCAGCTTGTAGTAATGAATTTTCCAAAGAATCCACTTTGGAATCTTCATACTTAGCATGTTCTCATACCGGAACGTCTCAAAGCAGACAGCACGATAGAGTGAATCAGTGAATGAATATTCACGGATTGATGAGAAATAGATTTATAGAAATCACTCGTGTATCCTATGATAAACATTTTTGAGACACAACGAGAGTTTTGTATTTAGAATCACATTTCCATCAAAAATACTTTTGTTTGAAAGATATTGTACACAATCAATGTGCTCGAAAGATTAGTTGGTGAGCACATTGAGAGGTTTTAGCAAAAGTATCCGTCAATCCATATCCTGGAACAAGTTTGATTCAATTATGAATCGCACCATCGTTGCTTTCCAGTTGTCACTTGATCATTGATCCAAGATGGATCTCACATGTCACCTACCAAGAGCTTGAGTGATGTTCGCTCTAGAAGGATTTCCATCTTCATTGTGAATATTTTCATATCACTCGGATGTTCTGGCAATACCACAAGGATAATGCGTAGGACTCTAAATATTTTATCTTATTTTCCACATTGTGTGAAACAATAAGCATATTTGGAATGTGTCCTATCGAGATTTATGGATGATCTCATGGCTCTAGACTCAATAGTGCGTTTTGATCCGCTCCTGGAGACTGGGGAGGCGTCTCCTGTTTTAGGTATCAACATAGCTCGCAATGAGCGGTCGATACATTGCACAGGGTTCCTCGTGAGAATGAAACAAGCTCTTTTAAGAGAACTTGAGTGGTTGGGAAGTTTAGTGCAGTGCATCACTGGGTCCATGACGTCTTGTCTTCAATACTAGTGTTACTTTAGTAACCACTAGTAGATTATGAATTGAACCCGGTTTCTGCCCTAAGGTTGAATATTTGGAGGGCTATTTCTTTTCACCCTTTCTCATTTCATTTCTTTTTCATTCTTCAACCCCTTCAGTGCTTACCGAGACTTCACCACTAGAACCTTGTTGGGTTTGTTCCAGTCCTAGCTCTATCTCAGTCCGCACTCTTCCCTTTCTCACTTTACTCCTTTTTTCAATCATTCCTAAGGACTTCTAATCTATCTATGGATTGTCCCTGGGAAGATCCTTCCGGTTCTAGTGGATCATGGGAACTTATACCTAACCTTAACCGTCCTTATAACTCCGTGCATTAAAGTAAATGGTCGGTCTTAGGTATTACTTCCACAAACGCCTTTCGCTCCCCCTCAATATGTGCTTCGATATTCGAAAGTGTTTAGCACATATGTGGGAGCCTATTATTGAGTCAAAAAGATCACATTTGATTATCAGATTTCTTATTTAAATCACATTCTCTCCCCCGATCAAAAATTTCAAACCTTTCGAGATTTTTGATCTCAATTGATTTAAATAATTTAGAAAGCATTTTGGGAGAGAACTGCAGTCAATTTTAATATTTTCTGATAAAAAAGGAACTTTTTCTTGCTCCCCCTCAAACTGTGAGGGAGGTTGTTATGTGTCAGATTTGAAGAGTTTGCAAAAGATTCGAAGTTTTAACAAAAACTCTTTGAAAATTTACTCATTCTGACACATAACCATCATAAATCGTATTGTTGTTTTTGTACAAAGTGGGGAGTTTTGATGATACATAAAATTTTTGAAAATCCTTCTCCCCCTCAATCAATGACGGATGTTTAAAACATAAATATGTTATGTCATTGGTTGAGTGAAAAATTTTATCAAAGATTTAGATTCAATTTGATTTTCAATCAAGATTTCATGGTACCACCAAGTTTTGCACAAACACTTTCCGGAAAAATCATAGAAGGGAAAGTATTTGGCGATAAAAAGAAGACTTCTCTTCTTTATCAAAAAATAATGCACTGAAACGTACATTAGATCGAGGAAACATGGATATAAAGTAATCCATGCCCAGGTGAACTTCACCCGGTAAAAGGAACAACCGTCTTTTTGACGACGTGTTTTCCCCATTTTGAAAAACGGGTTGCTATCTGAAGTAATAGCAAACCATAATTTTGAAGTCCAGGTTGTAGCCTGAAATGACTACAAGCCATAATTTTTAGTCCGGGTTACAGCCTGAAGTGACTGTAAGCCATAGTTTGAAGTTCGGGTTACAGCCTGAAGTGACTGTAAGCCATATTTTTAAGAATGTTTTGAGATACGACATGTTTTTGAAAACAACTTTATTTGAAACCGAAAAACTCTTGCTCAAGCATATGTATGATTCCGTGTCATTATTGAATGACATTTCTAGAAACGTACATAATATCGATTATACAAGAGACATGTCGTGAGAAGAATATTTTTGTATTTTTGTAGTTTTTGGATTAATATATATAGAAGAGTACATATATATAGAGATATATGTACAGTATGTAGAATAGGATATACAATAGGGAGTAGAAATGTTTATAAGGATACAGAAAGAGAGCCACAAACTAATTACAGTACAAAAACAATCACCACACCCAAAATACATATAAATGACATTGAATCACACCCACGAATCACATCAGTCAGTACGTTGTAGGAGGCGGTAGTCCCCATCACGAACTCTGCCACCCACGTAGCACTCCAGGCTATGGAAGATTCTTCGCAGCCTCAATCTTTTGCGGATACCGGCCAAAAACCTCTTGTTCCGTGTTAAGTCATTGGTAGTCCAGTGATTGGTATAACGTCTAGTACCATGGTCATAGACATGGTATTCTTTCACTCTGAAGTCTAGCGCCTCTTCAACCATACGTAAGGTATCGTCACTGAACTTGTGTATTTCGTTGAAGCGCAAAATTATAGGAACGTTGTATTTGTCACGAAATACCATTGCCAGGGGAGATTCTATGACTGTAAAGTCAGCAACCCGTTCCAGACTATTGACATTCCACAGAGGTCGTGTGAGGTTGAGCTGAGATTGGTAGCTTTCGATGCCAAGCTGGAAGTCTTCAACCCATTTTCTGATGACAATACCCCTGATCCAGTGAAGTACAGCAAACACAAGAGACTTCTTTTCTCGTGATGGTAGATGATGCAGCTTTCCTTGAAGATGAAGTAAATACAGATCTTCGAAATCATTGGGGCGTAGGTGTTTGAAGTCCCCTTCGGATAAGATGTAGTCCTTGAAGTCAGCTCGTTTGAGTGTTATGTTCTTGAGGTAGTCATATCCGTAGATGGGATGTATCTGTACCTTTACCACACTGATGATTAGAAGAGGTGAACGAACTGACTTTCGATCACCTTGTGCTTGAAACCGATCAATGTAGAATTGCTGCTTCTTCAGCCACCAGTGAGATATGCCTAGAGATGCCGAGATGTCGTAGTCACATTCATGAATACACCACATGCTGTCAGGGATAAGCTATTCCAACCTGATATCAGAATAGAGGGCCGCTTTCATCTTAGTGATGGACAAGGCTGACTTGCATTGTCTACTCCCAAGCTTAAGATATTCAAGGTCTTTGTTGAAGAAGAATTCAGCTTGGATAGTAACATTTCCAGGAGGTCCACCCAGGGGAAGTGGAGTGTTGTAATTATACTTCATTATCCCTTCATCCACAATGTCATTGAACATCTTGTGGCACTCCTCCATTTGGTATTGTAGATGATTAACATCCTGATGAAACGCTTTGACAATGTTGAAGGCAGGCCCTTCCAGGTCCTTCTGAGTGAGCTTTGAGAGACCACGTTTCTTGCAGAACCATGTGATGAACGTTCCCATATCACCAGTTTGGGAAAGTAGGGAATCTTCTGAAGGTGGGACAAAACTAGTGGTGATGGCATTAATCCAGTTGTTCTCATTGGTTGGCAAGTCAGAGGAAGGAACCGTCCAGTCAGGTTCAGGTGATTGTGGTTGGTTGTCATTAGGTTTCCACCATGTCTCTTTGTCAACCTTGGTCAAGGGAACCTGCGGTGGATCATTGGTGTCAGTTCTGGTGAATGATTTCCACCACTGTCTCCCAGGGATGTGAGTTGTAGAAGCATCATCATCTTCGTCATCGGAAGAATCAGCGTGTTGAGGAGTGACAGAAGCTTCATTAAAGACAAGATCGTCATGGGCATGAGATGCAATAGAGGTTGCACCAGCGTCAATAGTAGTCCAAGCAGCATACTTAACTTGTTTTGCTTGTTTAGAAGGAGCTGACTTGGTTGACTTGTCAGTCTGATGTTTTTGAGATGGTGATGAGGTGGGTTGTGATGATCTGCTAGGAGCATGCGACCCACCAGGAAGTGAAGGAGTGCCTGATGGACCAGATGCCCCAACAGGTGGTGGAGGTGGAGGTGGTTGAGGAGGTGATCCAGATGGTGGCCTGGGATGACCCTGACGCCTCTGTTTTCTTTTTCTTTCAATTTCCATATCCCGGGCGTGTTCCTCAGCATCATCTTGTAGAATTGAGGCCTCCAATGTATTATACAGCCGTACGTGAGCATCGTGTCCTGTGTGTTGACCCTGTTGATACATACTGTGCTGCAGAATGATCTTCATGTCATTGATAGGTAGGTCTTTGAATCTGGATCTGAGGGGAGCTTCAAGAGCAATGCTGACAGCTTCAGCTACCTGTTCGTTGATAACCTGTGATACTTTTTGTTCAAGGTCAAGATGCTCCAACTTGTATAATCTGCTGCCGTGATTGGTGATAGTATTTTGCAGATTAAGGTTAACTAAGGTTTGAAGTAAAGAGGCATGCTTGTCCAACTTCTCATGGATGGTGAGGTTATCTTGAACAATATCAGCTGTCATACCAGCTAAAGTGTCCAGATCCAACTTCTTCTCAGTAGTAGCAGGAACGGAAGAAGCAGATGGTTTCTCTTGTGTGTCAGCTGCTTGTGGATGTCATTGTTGTTAGGACCAGCAGTAGAAGTTGGTGCAGACTTGGTAGGAATGGTGGAGTTGTCTTGCTCAATAGGCACATCAACCATTGACACAACTTCTCCATGCTCATCACCAGACTTTTCACCTTCAGCATCGTCCGAGTGGGGCTGTCAGGTGCTGTCAGGTGCCAAAAGTATCCAGATTCTTGTACGATGCCAGCGTACCAGTGGGGCTGTCAGGTGCCACCTCGAGCTTGGGATCATCAGTTTTCAATTTGAGGTTACCTTGAAGATCCGAATATGCAGCAGAAACAAACTCGTCATCGAGTGGATCGACAGGGGGTACAGACTCAACAGGTTTGTCCTGTACTAGTTGATGGCTGGTTACATCTTGTGTAGCGAGGTTGAGTTCATCACCTTTGGGAGCAGAGCTGGTGTCAGTCTCAGAACTGCTTGATTTAGCGGGTTGCCCAAGACTTGGTGAAGAGACATAGTCAGAAGAAATCTTAGCAGATGAGGATGTTGGTGAGCGTTTCTTGAGGATATACTTGGAGCTGGTTGATTTGGAGGCAGGAGATGATATTTTCAATAGAGTGTGTGCCGCTTGTTCTTCTTTGGCAACATCCTTGCCTTTTCCTGTCACGTGCTGGATTTGTGAAGCTTTATCTGACCGAGGTTCTCTAATGTTGACCCCACTGACTGGTGGAACCGGTGGCATATATGCATCCTTCAAGCTTTCAGCAGTTGCCATTTGTACCATTTCTTCTTCAGTGAGAGGCAACTGTGTGGTGCAAGGTGCAGCTTTGGGATCTTCAGCACTTGGCGGTTTAATTTTTGAGCTGGTTCTTTTACCTCCTGTGGTCTGCTTAACTCTTTTAGAGCCTTCAGAGGATGCAGCTGAGGTATTACCACCTTTGCGTTTCTTGGATGCAGATTTTACAAACTTAGTGGATAAGGCTAGCTCATTAGATGATGCTTCCCTACTTGTCTTCAGAAGTTTAAGGTATTCCTCATAATATTGAGCAGTCAGTGTATCACGGGTGAGAAGGGCAGTGGGAATGTCCATGCCGAAGATGATCTCGCCAGTGCTCTTAGAGTCATATTTGAGGAACCCAAGTGGATGTTCATCAGTGGGTTGGTGAAGAGGGGATTCTTCTCTAGGGTGGAATTTTAGAGATCGTTGAAGGCTAAGTATGATCAGCTTAGTAAAGCGAATGCTTGGAATCACAAGCTTGGCTGATCTTTTCTTTCCATCTTTGTTTGCTTCAAGGTTAGCCTTGTCGACCAAGAAAGAGTGAATGGACTGACTAAATTCCTCCCAGATACGTTCAGCAAAATTGATGTTCACACCGTTAACAACGCCCCAGAGAATTTGTAGAGATGGAGCTCTAAGTCTTTCATATCCCGATGTTTTTCCAGTCAGACATAAATTGATTAGGCTTGCAATTGCTCTCCATGGTTGATAGAGGTCATGTGTGATAACAGTGGAAAGCGTAGACACTTGAGTGGGATACCCAAGTTCATTGACAAAATCATTAAGAGTAGCTGGATTAGGTGGGGGAGTATATTCAACATTATCACCCGTTGGCAATATCTGCAGTGCACTACCAAGCGTTTCCATGGTGATGGTCACCCAATGCTCATCCAGCCGACACTTGTACGTGTTGGTAGCTCTATCAAGGCACATAGTGTTCCAGAACTGTTGGATGTAGATAGAGGGGATTGAGGAGGATGCGGTAAAGGCATTGAAAAAGGTGGTGTTTTTCAGTATGTCCAGTGCCATTCTGAATATAGGGTGATTCTGATGTCTATCTGTCTTAACATAGCAATTGCTTTTCCCAATGGGTACCCACTTGTTGAAAGCCAGAATGTCATCGTCAGAACGAACAGGTGGAGCCAATGGTCCTTCGACAATAGGTTCTGCCATAAGAGCTGCATTTGACACACATCACCACAAAAAGCAAACATATGTGACAGTGAGTGTTAGTAACTAGTGAAACCCTAGAATCAAATGGTATGGAGATATGAACAGGGCCAAGGGTTATTAGTAATAAGCACTCATGAGGGAAATCATTTATCACATAGAATGGCAATTTGGACAAATAAGAATGAGTGCCATACACACCGAGCAATGCATGGATAATTAGACACCCATTCATGAACACACAAACTGAGCACTCCTAATAAATGCTAAACAGAGTGAGTCAAATTAGTTCCCAGTTAGAGTTAAACGCAGAGCCTTTAAACGCAAACTCAATTAATCGCAATCTCAAATTTTAATCGCAAAGTCATACTCGCAAAATGAGTTAACCGCAACAAGTCAAATTAACCGCAACCAATTGAGTCGCAACACATGGTCAACGCACATCAAGTTAAATGCAAGCACAGGTAATCGCAGATTTAACTAACCGCAGTTACAGTAATAGTTACACGCAACCCTTTTAATCACAAACCAGGTTAACCGCAAGTTCAGTTAACCGCAACGTTTAATTAATAGCAGTCACACTTAGAGAGAAACTCGCAATTAGGGTAAGATAACCGCAATCAAGAATTCACAATAACTGCAGTCAAGAGCCTAAGCTAACTGTAATCAAGAACTTAAACTAACCGCAATCAAGAACTTAATCTAACCGCAATCAAGAAGTTAATCTAACCGCAATCAAGAATCATAAGCTAACCGCAATCAAGAATCATAAGCTAACGGCAATCAAGAATTCTCTCCACACTCCGTCATATTCCATCAGATCTAACAATTGATACCGTAAATGACGATAAGATCCAACCTCCTAAGTAACTAACACTACTCTTTCATACCCAACACCTAAAGTACTACACAAAGTATTTCCGACCTAACCGCAATACAAATAAACCCAAAATCTCACACTCACAACCATGAATATCACTCACAAGCAGTAAATGAGCAGTTACAGGTAGAATAGAGCAAGTATGATCTAACCTATTTGACACAAACGCTTTTACACGAGATAATAAGCACCGCGTATATCCACCTATAATAATGCAACGCATGAGAATATGAAATCATGGAAGGTAATAGTAAATGTGAAGATTAAATGCTTGACATACCAACAAATAAACAATCAGGGACAACAATTAAGACTAATCGCAGCACACGTGAGTAGAGAACGAGAGATGTGAGTAAATAGCAAGATGTGTTGTGGTTAACTTTTTAATCGCAAAAATAGAACCTTTTAAATATGTGATGAGACACATTTTGCTATAATGACACATATGGTCCCTGTACTACACTATCACACATTAGACGATGTTGCATGTGCACAAGTTTGGTCCCTGAAGTTATGAGAGATACCCAAGTGATGAGGACGTCTATAAGATGAACATATAATATCATGAGGCCATATATGAGATACAACAGACTACCTAAAGCAAGCATATAGACACAATGTGTGGTAAGAGAATAGACACAGAAAGATAGCCTGAAAGTATAATGAATGTAAAACAAACACACTATATGTACACAAACTACTGACATGGATCATATACAGGGAATGCGTTAGTGGGTGAAAAGTGAAATACGAGTCCTGAAAAGAATTAGTCAGGAGTCCACATGATGTCGTCTCACATGTGAGTAGACATATCTCTAGTCGTGGGAGATGTCAGTGTCTTTGGACGCCACACGCAGGTTTTAGTGGACCTGTTGTGTAATCCCTTTGCAAATCCTGTGTCAATGGTGCACACATGTGACCATTTGTGACCATTCATCACGAATGTCCTACCAGTTGGTATCCATAACCAAGAAGATCTAAGCCTGTAAGTTGTTTCATGCATGGTGACATTCTTGTGATGAGCAGTTCTATGGTCATATTTCCTTGGTCTATGTCTCAAAGGTTTTACAGGTTTAAGACCATTTGATTTATGAATTGTGGGTTTTAACCTCACAGACTTAGTCAAATCATGTTTTTTATCCACTTGAGAAACACATCGAGTATTCGAGAATTTAGTTCTTTCAGAACTAAAAGCATTTGGTTGTCTAATGGTAGTTTGATAACCAACATTTTTCACGACAGGTTTTCCCAAGATAGATGGTTTTGAAAGATTGAGGCTCATTTGACTCTTTGAAACATCACTTGGCACTGTGTGCTCACCAGGAATTTTAGGACATGAAGTCAGACTTTGAACCGAGAAATCATTGTTATTAGTAAATTATGGAGTAATCTGATTGATGTTCTCAGCATTTATCTGTTTGAGTGACTCACACAGTTTATTACATTTCACTTTAAGATTCTCATTTTTAGCACGTAATTTAGCTATTTTGCAATTAGTTTCATAAGCGTCGTATTTCCATTTGGCGTCATTACGTTGCTCATACATCTTGATCTGATTTTTAAGACAGTTGATAGTTGAGTCCTTGTCATGCAGCTGAGTTTTCAGATTGTTGATCATAAAATATTCATTAAGATCAGGCAATTCCGGATTTAGACACGGTTTGCAGTTTTGAAGACATTCTTCTTTACGTTGTATTTCAATTTCAAGTTCAATGCAATGTTTTTGTAATTGTGAAAACCGTTTTTGGAGTTGATTAAATGTCTCTTTTTCAACCATGTTCTGGTCCATTGTCTTAGAAAACTCAACTTTGAGACAAGGGTTTTCATCAAACAGATCATTTTTGAAGACATCATACAGATCATTTTCTCCCCCTTTATAACACATATTTGTTGAATTAAATAAGGGTAATACACAGTCAGCCTGTCTCAACAGATTTGTGTTATAACAGAGATTACTTTGATCTGTATGATGACATACATTTGATGGCGTATTGTAATGATCAATTGACGATACCTCATTGCTTGAGTCTGGTGTGAGTATGTTCTCCATAGCCGGGGTTACCAATTTAACTGGAGTGGCACTCTTATCATTTTCTGAATCCATGAGTTCTGTGTTGACCGACTTTGCATCCACTGTTAAACCCAAATCCAAACTATCACATGCTTGTCCACCATGTGTCTCGGCCTTGTCATCATCTACAGGTTCAAGTTTTGGCTGTCTCTCGATGTACTCTTTAACCTAGGGGTGAGCAAAACCGACCCGATCCCGAATCCCGTCCCGATCCCGAGTCCCGATTCATGTCCCGATCCCGAACCGATGTCAAACGGGTCGGGACTCGGTTTGTGTTTTCCGGCTTGTCGGGATTCGGGTTAGTCGGGATCGGGTCGGGACGGGCTAAAAACCGAAAAACAACAAGCAAAACCGAGAAAACCGACCGATCCCGTCCCGTCCCGACTGTCCCGATACCGAACCGATGTCAAACGGGTCGGGAGTCGGTTTGTGTTTTCCGGCTTGTCGGGATTCGGGATAATCGGGATCGGGTCGGGACGGGTCGGGAGTGGCCCGATGCTCAGCCCTACTTTAACCTTATCCAAGTTTTGACGTAGCATATCTCTATAGTGATCAACATTGATATTTGTGTGGTCAGCGAAGCACTTCATAGTCATCTGACTGTCGTAATCATAGATCATGGAGGATTTGGAGTCAAAGAAGTTATGCAGTTGTTTGCTGAGCACACATAGGGCAGCAGAGGATCCCTCATTAGATGTTTCTTTTCTGACCAACTGTTGTCGTAATTGATCCAAGTTCAAGATCATAATGTCTGTGAATGTTTGAACATCTTGACCAAAAAGTGTTATGAATGCACGTTCAAAACCCATTACGAATCCATTGCCCTCAAGCAGCATAGAAAGATGTGACTGAAGTGTTTGAAAGCATTCAATGTGACATTCTCTTGCCAATTCAAGCAATTTGCATGGCTGAGGAGTTGCATTCTCTTGAGAGTCTGAGCATGATTGTCTACTAGAGTCAACATACGATACTGGTCCTTTCATTTGTAGATGAAGCACACCACTCATAAGAGAACCAAGTTAACCTCAGGTGATAAGGTTGCAATAGAGGGGGAAATCACAAGTGAGGAGATAACCGCAAGATATGCTAACCACAAGACCTAATCGCAGAATACTTAATCGCAAGAGCTAACCACAATAGCAGAAATCTAACCACAATGAGTTAACCGCAATCTACTTAATCGCAGAGAGCTATCCTCAGTGAACTAAACGCAGAGCATTTAACCGCAGAACCTAAACGCAATAAGCTAGCTGCAGATGACTTAACCGCAGGATCTAATCGCAGAGACAAAAATCCAAAACTATCACTTTCCTTGCGTTTTGTTTGTATTCCCAAAATAGTAATCGCAACAAGCTAACCGCAGATATCAGAACTTAACCGCAACCAAGCAATGAAATAGTGGACTTAAACGCAACAAAGAAATCCGCCCAAAATCTACGCCAAACTTCAAATAGATTAATGATATGGTAATACTAACTAGACCACAATGTTCTACAAACACTAATGAACATAAAAATACATCACTAACATGTATAACAACACTAGAGAGATTAAACCAAGATGTTTTCCAAGAAAGTTACCCCAAACTCACAAAACCACTCAAAACATCATCAAATATGATTCTACAAGGCCCTAAGATGAAACCTTGGCTCTTGATACCAATTGTAGAATACTAACTATGTAGGAAACATGTTTATCTAGTGATTTGTGAGGCGTTGAAAGTGAGAAGGAGGAGAGGAAAGAAAGAAAGAAAGGAACCTTGAGAGAAAAATGAAATATTAGATTGAGATTAAGTGAAGGTCTAACCCTCTCCACATGTGGAGAGGGGTATTTATACTTACAATAAAACGCCCACTCTCGGGCTGTGGATCAGGCATACAGTGGGTGAAGACCCGTCCTTCTTCCACGGTGTTACTTAAACTAATACTAGTTAACTAATAAACAAACTAACTACGAGCTAACTTAATGCTATTACAATCATTAGGTGACCGAGACTTTTATAGGAATATTTGTATTCCTAACATTGGGCCTGGAGGGTTTTTGTGGATCAGGGGAAATGGTTTTGGGTGGGTTGGTTTTGGAGTATTAATACTTAGGGTCCATTTGGTTGTAGTAATTAAACACAAGGACCATAAATGTAATTTTGGTGAAACTTGGGGACTGGAAATGTAATTTTCACAAAGTTTATAAAAAGGGTCATACTTGTCAAGTACCATTAACCAAAGGACCATAATTTGTAATTTCCCAAAAATTGAAATCCCAGGGACCTTTTATGTCAAATTTGAAAGTACAGGGACCAAAACTGTAATTTGTCCAAACACTTTACCCAAGGATTAAAAATGACTTTTGTGATTTTCCAGGGACCAAAAGTGATTTTTCCTTCAAAAATATCCCACCAGGGACCAAATCTGCCAATTTCTGAAACTCTAGGGACCAAACTGTAAATTTCCAAAACTTTTCCAATTTTTCACCAAAGGACTAAATATGACAATTTATGATTTCAAAATGACCTTTGGTGATTTTTCTTTCCAAATAAGTACTCAGGGACTATTTTTGTCAATTTTTGAAACTTGGGGGACTGAAACTGCCAATTTTGCAAACTTTGTACGTTTTTCATCTGTTTTTACTCTTTTTGCATCTAAAACATATAAAACACAAATTTGAAATATTTTCAGTATTTTGATGCATTTCTGAGTGTTTTTGTATGTTTTGCAGTTCAGATTAGACAAAAAATGATGAGTGTTTGAGCACTCATCAGTACCTTTAGTAGGCTTTTCGGGAGAACACTCATGGCCTCTAGGTGAAATCCCTCTAGACATAACCATTGGTGAAGGCCGACTGGCAAGGACGGAAACCCTTACTTTCGCGATCGTAAGGTCAGATTCTCCTTATAATCTATTGATAGAGAGAGCCGCCATGCAGAAGATGGGCATTGTGGTATCCACCATACACGCAGTAATCAAGTTCCAAACAGCCAATGGGATAGGGACCGTACTATCCAATTACAACAAGAAAGGGACACCAGAGGCGGGAAAGAAGATTAAAGAAAATCCTCAGGAGCCTCCGAAGGATATCTTGAGCTGCGGGGACACCGAAGAGCGTATTGTGATGAACGAGTTCCATCCGGAGCAGATGGTAGTAATCGGAAGACAACTCCCTGCTACCTTCAAGAATAGCCTGAAAAAACTCTTTAAGGACAACAAATATATCTTCGCATGGACATACTCCGATATGACAGGGGTTCCGAGAAGTCTCATGATCGATGGTAAACCTTTCGGAATGGAACACAAACTCAATGAGTTCAAGCACATTGAGCCTATCAAACAAAAGCGCCGGAGAGAAACGCTGTAGCCTGCAATGAAGTAGACGAATTAGTACAGGTGGGTATACTCAGAGAGGTCAAATACCAAACGTGGGTGGCCAATCCAGTTATGGTAAAGAAAAGTGACGGAGGATGGCGTATGTGCGTTGATTTTACTGACATCAATAAAGCGTATCCAAAGGATTGTTACCCCCTCCCAGAAATAGATTGAAAGGTAGAGTCCTTATTAGGGTTTCGTCTAAAATGCTTTTTAGATGCTTACAAGGGATATCATCAGATACAAATGGCAGTAGAAGACGAGGAAAAAATGGCCTTCTACACGGGAAAGGGCGTCTATTGCTATAAGAAGATGCCCCTCGGTTTGAAAAATGCAGGGGCAACCTACCAGCGTTTGGTGGACAAGGCCTTCAATAAACAGATAGGAAGGAATTTGGAGGCATATGTTGACGACATGGTCATAAAAAGTAGGACAGAGGAAGACCTACTCTCCAACATTCAAGAAACCTTCAACCAGCTAAGAGCCATAAATATGAAGCTCAATCCGAAGAAATGTTCGTTCAGTGTCGAAGAGGGGCAATTCCTGGGGCACTTGATCACAAAGCAAGGAATCAAAGCAAACCCTTCAAAAGTGAAAGCCATCACTGATCTGCAAGCCCCAAAGAAGCCTTAATGGAAAGCTGGCAGCATTGAGCAGGTTTTTGTCAAAGGGTGCATATCGATCACTACCGTTCTTTAAGACCCTTAAAGGAAGTATGGATAAGAAGACTTTACAATGGAGTGTCGAAGCTGAAGCTGCCTTTCAAAAGTTGAAGGAGTTCATGGAAATCCTACCAACACTCACAGCCCCAATTAATGGAGAAGTACTGTATATGTACATCGCAGCATCATATGAAAGTATTAGCGAAGTACTCCTGGCAGAAAGAGAGAAGAGGCAAGTTCCGATCTACTTTGTTAGTCGGTTTTGCAAGGAGCTGAATTAAATTACCCAGAATTGGAAAAGCTAATTCTTGCTCTAGTTCACGCCGCAAAACGCCTTCGAAGGTACTTTCAAGCTCACCCAATCTCGGTATTAGCTGATAAGCCCATCAAACAAATACTATCGAAGCCCGAGAAGTCGGGGAGGGTATCTAAATGGGCCATCGAATTGGGGGAGCATGAAATAGAATACAAGGGGCGAAACTCCATAAAAGGTCAAATACTTGCAGACTTCCTCGCTGAAACACCTTCCGAGCTAGGAAATGATAAGGAACCTCCCAAGAAGAGGCCTTCGAAAAAAGAGGATAACTGGAAGTTATTCACAGATGGAACCTCAAGCTCTAACGGTTCAGGGGCAGGGTTGATGTTAATCAACCAAGAAGGAAAAGAATACACTTATGCACTGCGATTCGAATTTGAGGCGACCAACAATGAAGCAGAATATGAAGCTTTGTTAGCAGGCCTACGCCTAGCTAAAGACATGGAGGTACGCAACCTTTCGATTTTCGTTGACTCACAGCTGGTCGCCAATCAAATCAAAGGCTCCTATGAGGCAAGGCAGTTCACTATCAAACAATACCTGGAGAAAGCAAAAGAAATCCTACTGGGATTTAAATCCTACAACATTGAGCACGTTCGAAGAAACCAAAACAAGAAGGCAGATGCGTTAAGCAAGTTAGCCTCAATGGCCTTCGCTCACTTAACAAAAGAAGTCCTGGTTGAGGTGTTGCGCTGACAGATCTATCCAAAGGAAGGAAGTATCGGAAGTAATATCTGAGAAAGAAACCAATTGGATGACTCCGATAAGGGAGTATTTAATAAGCGGCATTCTACCGGAAGATCCAAAGCTAGCAATAAAAGTCAGAGTTAAAGCTCCTCAATATAGGATAATAGGAGACTACCTCTACAGACGATCCTTCTTATCCCCATGGCTTCGTTGTGTTGGACCTATGCAGGCTGCAAACATAATCAATGAAGTTCATGAAGGATTGTGCAGTCTACACGCAGGACCCCGCTCCGTCGTCTCTAAAATTATGAAGCTGGGGTACTACTGGCCATCAATGCACAGGGATGCAATGGAAATAACACATAAATGCGAGGCGTGTCAGATCCACTCGAAGGTCCCAAGACTACCTAAACAAGATATGACCTCTGTCACATCTGCGTGGCCTTTTTCCCAATGGGGAATTGACATAGTAGGACCTCTGTCAGTAGCACCAGGAGGAGTGAAGTTTTTGGTCGTAGCTATCGACTACTTCACCAAATGGGTTGAAGCCAAACCTTTGGCATCTGTGACAGGCAGACACATGGAGAAATTCGTATGGGAACACATCGTTTGCCGCTTTGGAGTCCCTCATATCATCATCTCCGACAATGGAAAGCAATTTGCCGAAGGGGTATTTCCTACTTTTTGCAATGGTTTAAAAATCAAGCAATCGTTCACATCCGTATACCACCCTCAAGGTAATGGCCAAGTAGAAGTTACCAATAGAGACATTATCAATGGAATCGAAAGAAGGCTAGGACGAAGTCACCCAAGGTGGGTGGACGAATTACCCCAAGTTCTCTGAGCTCATAGGACACATCCCAAGTCGAGTCACGGGGAAACACCTTTCAGCCTTACTTATGGCACAGAAGCTGTCATCTCCTCAGAGATAAGCGTGGAAACGGAGCGCATTATGAACTTCGAAGCCTCGAAAAACGAGGAAAAGCTTCGGGAGAATCTAGATTTACTCGAAGAATGAAGAGAAATAGCCTCCATCAGAGAAGCTACGTACAAGCAAAAGTTAGAAAAATATTACAACAGTAGGGTTCGGCCCTCGAGCTTCAAACCAGGCAAATATGTCCTTCAACTTAACAGCACAAGCAAAGCCGAATACCAAGGGAAGTTGGGACCAACATGGGAGGGGCCTTACGTAGTAGCTGAAGCCTACGGTAACGGAGCCTATAAGTTAGCAACAATCTTTGGGGATGAAGTTGACAGGACATGGAATGGCACCAACCTTCGTAAGTTTTACATATAAGACTTGTAATTTTTCAGAAATTTTATTTATATCAAGTTTATTGAACTCTTCTCATTCGGGGAAAGAAGCATTAATGGTAGGCATCTTAGTATTCATTTCATAAAATGATGTAATCCTCTCTACCCAATTAATGTTATAACGTATTTCCCATAAATCTCTTGTTTCGTTTCTTACAACAAAGATTTATTCAGCCAAGTACTACAAGTCTCAATGTTCGAAGGATGATATTTATGTCTTATACATGGCATCCACTATAATTCACATTGACTTTCCTAAAACGTCTATAGGCATTTGAAGCTGTAAGACTATGAGGACAAAGATGGAGTGGGTCGTAACCCTCTATCAGCAGTTAAATTATATGTTTGCTCAAAAATCCTGGTTCAAAGTACACATAATAAGGATACTCATCTACGGTAACCTTAGGTTGTACATTAACGTTGTTACATAACGTTGAGAGAAGAAAAACATATATTTAAAGGGTGAAATAAATAAATATCCCATGGGAAGTAGACAACACAAAATCAAGCATCCTAAAAATCAGAGAAGTAAAAATAAAAGGTGTTCGGAGGGTACAAAAAACCCTCGGGATAAATCATTGCTAACAAGGCAGCATTTATGCATTCTTTGATGAGTGGGGATCTTCTTGATGAGAGGGAGGCTTCGCACCAGAAGCCCTCCTACTTGGAGAAGATAGCCGAATCCTACTAGGCTTCTTCAACAACAGTTTTTCAACAGAACCTTTCATATCTTCGGTCACCTTCGAAAGAAAGGGAAAGTCTGCCGAAGCAAATGCATTACTGGCAACATCATATTCCTTTCTATGCGAAGGACGATAGTAAGGAACCTTCGACAGCATCACAGGCTTCCCAGTTTCAGCAATCTCTTCCAGGGTAGTACATTTCCCATGGAATATGGCAGCATTCACCAAGTTGGCCACCACTTGTCCGACCTCATCACTATGATACAACTCCATAGCAATGTAAGAAATAACCTTGGCCACCACATCTGCCCTATCTTTCTGGAGACTTTCAGATCGATGGTTTAGAGCATCCATCTCCTGTTGCAATTTGGTTTTTTGCTCCATGAGTCTGTTCTTTTCAGATTTAAGACTTGCACACTTTGACTCAAGCACATATACTCTCTATTTTAGCCCAATCGCTTTGGCCTCCTCCATTTTGAGCCTACCACACTTAGCTTGGGCTTCCTTTAGTCGAGTGGCAAGCTTCATGGCGTTGGATCGAAGATCTTGCACAATTGGATTCTTCTCAATATCCTTCGTCGCCCTGTCACACTTTGACTTCAGCTCAGTGATCAACTGCTCCCTATGTTCTTCTCGATCCAGAACTACATTTAACTCTTCTTTAGCATTTTTAACAGTCCGTATCAATTCTCTTGTTCGGCTGTTAAGATGGTTATCTAGAACAGCTTGCCTTGTGTAGCTTTTGTCGTGAAGATCACACAGCTTCTCTATTGACATATTGTCAAGGGCTTCCTTCCAGCGGCCTGGAATAACACCTTCAACCAATCGGTGGCAAGCTTGAGAGTTGGGGAGTTCCTTCGTGTTCGATAAACTTGTACATTGTCGAATTAAGAGCTGTTTGAAGCTGTCAATTAATTTTGTGGTAGTATGTAGGTCGTAATAAGCACTTACCATGAATTTCTTCATCATCCGAATCTTCGGAGGGTATGGCAGCAGCAGTCTTATCTTGGGAGTTCTTCTTCTTTGAAGCTCTGGATAAGAGAGTGGGTATGTCAAGTTTCCTCTTGATTGGAGGCTTCGAAGCCTTCATTTCAGTCCCTTTCCTTTCACAAACCCTGTCAGCTATACCAGAGGTACCGACATATGTCATGGGGACATCACCGGAGGAAAGGATCTCCACGTCAGGAAAGGCTTCGATTGCCAAAGGCACCTCCTCAGTATTAAGGGGAATCACCTCTTCAATTATTGCTGCTGGCTCCAGCACCATGGCATCCACGTCATTATTGTTGACAGAGGTTGAAGGGGAACCCACCCCGTAGCTAAATTCTCTATGATCCCTAGGAATGAAGCTAGCTTTCTTTGCACCATCAGATACGACGAAGTTCCTGAATGCCATTACTGCAATATAAACAGATACATAAATATAATCAGATATGTTATTCATTTATGATAAGTTACATATACATACTCTGGCCATCACAATGGATTTCTGGCGACAAAGGAGATCCTTCCCAATGGTCCACAAGACCAGCCATAAAGAGGATGGGTTCTGGAAAGGTTTGCGCATCAACGGGGTGTCTGGCAAGACGTTGATAAAGTGGGTCGTCTCGAACATTCAGGGGAAGTTGATCATTGAATTTCTTACGATCGAAACGGAATGCTTCATTCAAGAGTGCTGGATACCCCGGAGGTATGATTGTATCTTGTACATAAAAGAATTTCCCTTTCAAGTTTGTTATATTTGTGAAGGGTTTGGTGATTAGCACGGGCTCATCTTCATCATTCCTCTTTGACAGTGTCAACCAATCTCCCCTGGGACACAGGTTAAGGAAGCCTCGAAGCACATTTAGTGTAGGATCATACCCATATGCCTTACATATTACTATGTAGGTGGTAAGTTTGGCTAGTCCAAACGGATTAAACCTTGAAATATGCACCTCATAATATTGTAGCAACTCTAGAAACAATGGGTGCAGGGGTATTCTTAGATTTGACCGGGTAAAGGCATGAGTATACAGGCCCACATACCCTTTTGGGGCATCATAGATGCTCTGACTATTTTTTGGACGAATAACTTTGTATTGTTTGGGTATTGGGTAATCATCTAGAAAAAGAGCTAGGGCTTCTCTTGAAAGAGTACATTCTTGTTGTCTTATAATACGTTTAGCATCCATGCTCATGGCTACATGGTAATACCTAAAGGGCCTAACTACAAGATGGGGGAAGAGTTTACCTTTTGATTGTTACAGATAAACATGTCACGGCTTTGTGAAAGTTGCAGAGGAAAAAGTTATGGTTTAGAATTTGAGAGTGCACCGGTATTTGTTGGGATTCTAGATTTGATGTGACAAAATAAATAAAAGAATGAAACAAGAAGGGCTAAAGATGACAAAGAGAGAAAGCTACAAAGAATAAAGATACAACAAATATTCTATTATGAAGAAACGATTTTGATAATATTCTGTATTTAGTTTTAGTCTTATCTCTTTGTAAACCCTAATATCTCTCTATATAAAGAGACATAGGGTACATGTTTTCATATGTCTTCTACAATGTAAATATCAGAAAGGTGTGTGTGTGTGTGTTCTAGGGCGTGTAAACTATAAACGCCTAGAACTAGTTAGTGTTGTTCGTATCCTCTAAGGTCTGAGATGTCTTAGATCCTTGTTACATTTAGGTAACACGTTGTTATTCTGATCAAATAATAATTGGAGGTGATTGGAAAAAACCTTGTGTCAATAACTTTGATTTGTTCTTATTCCGCTGCATGTTATTATCATTGTTATTGTTTTACCCTAGTGCTCAAAATGGTCCAAGGAGTCTAACAAACTCCACAAGTGGTATCAGAGCTTGGGGAGCTCGTTACCTAGGGATTCACAAGGTTTTTAGTCGAAGAATGAAGAAGAAAATCGAATTTGGTTTCAATTTTCGTAACTTTTCTGCAGGTCAGTTTTCAAATGGCGATATCTCCTTCGTTAACCGTTGGATCCGGCTGAAATTTTTACTGGAGCTTCTCTATATATCAAGGAAGATTTCCACCAGAGGGATCTTCAATCTAAGCTTTTATGTGAAAGTTATAGTGTGTCGAAAATTGCTGCAGACAAAGGTTTTGTAAATCGAATTTTAGGGTTTTCTTTATATTAACTTCTTTGATTTCGGTTTCTATTGAATAAATTCATCATAGAAGTTGGTTATACATTGTTTGGTATTGAAAATTCATGAAAGAAAGCAGTTGTGGAGGTGTATGAGCGATTTTTGGTGATTTTAGGGTTTTCGCGACACTTTAAAGTGTTGTCTTTATTTGTAGTATGTTATTCTCGTAAAGTTTCTACAACTAGCATTATTGGAAACTACTGCTCGTTGTTAGATTCTGCTCATTATATTATATTGCTGCTACGTATATTTTTACTCTGCTGCTACTTCTATGAATGTTTCTGCTGCTACGCTTAAAGGTTAAAATCATTCTGCTATACACATTTGATACTGCTGCTAGCTTTATGATTCTGCTGCTGCATACTACTGTTACTTTCGAGACTCTACTGCTAGTTATTTGATTCTACTGCTCAAAAGATTTATTCTGCTGCTGCATTTAAAGATTGGTTTGAAGATGGTTTTACACACACAGATTGGTTCACATACAGGAAGAAGTTGGTTTTTGTTCTTAAAGATTTAAAAAAGGCTCATATTTGGTTTATTTAATTAATTGATTACGAAGAAGGTTGATTATCACTTAGTTGATGTTGTAGTTGAGTTTCACAGGTTTGTGTTCTTATCATACCTTATAGTAGGAGGTAACTTGTTTGTTTTATACGGTGGTGACAACAGCTTGATGAATCTAGTAATGTGTGATTTTTCTTATGATGCTCTATGCACACGTTGGCTATCACTTAAAGGAGTTACATTGTAGTGCTCAGTGTCTCATTGAAGATGAGGATTTTGTCAAGGGATCGCGGTCTACTTATATTTGGTCTTGGGTATAAGTTTGGAGTCACGTGGTTAGTACAAGATATAAGACACAAGTTTGGGTTATTCTACTTCTTCATCAAATTCGTTATATTTGGTTTTCTTCATCAGTGATCATTACATAAGAGCCTACAGATTTGAAGAATCATAAAGATGGTTAACACATTGATTTCAGGGAAAGCATATTATGATGTGTTTAATCAATTGATCTACATGCACCACTCGAGGGGAAGTTTATATTGCTTACATTCCCTATTTGTTGATAACAAAAAAGGGAAGAGATATTGAAGTGGCATGGCATGGATTAAGGGGAAGACAAACTTGTTTCATTCAGGGAGATGTTTACATCTCAACTTCTCTAGGGAAGTTCGTACACGACTTTGTTTTGTCATCATCAAATAGGGGAAGATTGTTGGGATTCTAGATTTGATGTGACAAAATAAATAAAAGAATGAAACAAGAAGGGCTAAAGATGACAAAGAGAGAAAGCTAAAAAGAATAAAGATACAACAAATATTCTATTATGAATAAACGATTTTGATAATATTCTGTATTTAGTTTTAGTCTTATCTCTTTGTAAACCCTAATATCTCTCTATATAAAGAGACATAGGGTACATGTTTTCGTATGTCTTCTACAATGTAAATATCAGAAAGGTGTGTGTGTGTGTTCTAGGGCATGTAAACTATAAACGCCTAGAACTAGTTAGTGTTGTTCGTATCCTCTAAGGTCTGAGATGTCTTAGATCCTTGTTACATTTAGGTAACACGTTGTTATTCTGATCAAATAGTAATTGGAGGTGATTGGGAAAAACCTTGTGTCAATAACTTTGATTTGTTCTTATTCCGCTGCATGTTATTATCATTGTTATTGTTTAACCCTAGTGCTCAAAACGGTCAAGGAGTCTAACAAACTCCACCGTATTTATATTACACATAATTATATCTACTCAACACTTTAAATTTTGAAAGATGGTTGAGCTTACTGATAATTATGCCGTTACATTCTTTTGTTCAACGGATAAGTCATAAGCATGCGCATTTAATGCATCTTTGTATTTCCAAAATTCATCTTATCCAATTTTCGAGGATATGGTGAAAGCATTGAACTATGCGCATTTAATGCATCTTGTGTGCATATCTAACTTTCAACTGGAGGGCTTGATAATGTACCCTCCTATTAGCTCGAAGGATCCCCCTTCGAGTCTGATCGCAACCTACATAATCGAAGGCTCTGGCTAGCCTCTTTAAACTTTCTTTGGCGTAAAACTAATCATCAATGATCTAGTTACCAAGTGGGAATTCGCCAATCGAAGGATTAAGCCCTTCGGGGTATCTCTCGATAAGTTTTAAGGACGGAACGATGCCAAGTCCAAATATTGGTGAGACCAAGTCTTACCCACGTCTCCTCTTTCTCTTTAGCTCCCCCGCTAAACCAGGAGGAGTGGGACACTAAACCCTAACGGTTACCACAAATCATGGGACGCCCCCATGATCTCTCTCAAACGTGTGACCACTCTCCAGGATCATTTTCTTCACCTATAAATAGTCCTGGACGATGAAAAATCTGGTATGCAATCTCTCTCACCTTACTTTACTACATTTACACTTAAACTCTCATACCGATCGCTTATTCATACGCCGGAGGTGGTTCGCAGGGTCCAACCCCTGCGCAATCACTTAATGTAGTGTTTTAGTATTTCTTATTTCAGGTTATATCCGAGCTTGGCGTAATCACAACACCCCTCATTTCCTTTGATCACCATCGAAGGCCTGGTAGTGCGAATTATTGTACAATCAGTGATAACTCATTAGCTCCTACTGAAGGTTATGGTTCAGTGAACTGTAATGGTATAGTTTTTACAAGAATTGCTTATGTTAATGGCCTCAAATATAATCTAATAAGTGTCAGTCAACTATGTGATGCCAAGTACATTGTTCAGTTTGATGACAAAAGAGGAACAATCTTTAATGCCAACAAAGATGTCGTATTGATAGCCCCTAGAAGAGATGATGTTTATGTCCTGGACATGTCAACTTTCACTCAAAATGGGACTTGCCTTTTCACAAAAGCAGGTGAAACAATTAATTGGCTATGGCACAAAAGGTTGTCTCATCTCAATTTCAAAAACATTAACAACCTCGCCAAACAAAACAAAGTTCTTGGCCTGCCCTCCCTGGTGTTTTCAAAGGATAAACCTTGTGCAGCATGTGAAAAAGGAAAACATCATAGGGCCTCCTTCAAAACAAAACAAAACTTTTCAATCAAAAGTTACCTTCACCTCCTTCACATGGATCTCTCTGGACCTGTTAGTCAAAGGGCTATTAACCATGAGAAATATACTCTGGTCATTGTGGATGAATACTCAGGATACACTTGGGTTTACTTCCTGACCAAAAAGAGTCAGGCAGCTCATACAATCATGTCCTTTGTCAGGAACATTGAAAATCAAAATGATATCAGGGTAAAACAGATTAGAACTGACAATGGTACTGAGTTCAGAAACCATGACCTTGAGTGTTTTTGTGATGAGAAAGGCATTTTTCAGAACTTCTCTTCTCCTTATACTCCTGAACAAAATGGAGTAGCTGATGGATCTAAACACCTTGACCTGTGTTAGATTGATACTTTGAGTTATATCACTAAGTATGCGGAATCTACTTAGTAATACTTAGAAGTTTCATTGTGAATGAAACAGTTGTATATGAATGAGAAGAATGTACATATCAAATGGTTAGCTCCAATATTAATAATAATAATAATAATACGAGTGATCTTAATATCACTAGGGTTACAACCTTGAAGCTCTAAGAAAAACATATATCTAACCTTAACCTAGGACCTCATTTTATAGCACAAGGAGTCCTTTTCTACAAGATAAGTATAACTCTAATAGAATAAGATATACACAAGATCTATTCTATATTTATCTTTAAACGTTTCCTAACAGTTATCCATAACAGCAGTGGCAATAATATGTACTAGCAGTGGTAATGAGTTTCCACTGCTAGTGCATTCTTCAGCAGTTGTAATCTTCATACTAGCCGTGGTAACTGTTAATATAATTCCCAACATTCCTCCCCTAAACTTATGATTAACATATAGATCAATAAGTTTCTTCAAGCAATCAGTAGACATAAGGATATGGGAATTCTTCCAAACACTTATCTTCTTCTTCTTAACTCTTTATCAGCTCTCACACTTTGATCATAAATCCTCTGTAACAAATCTTCTATGACTTCACTCCTTTCCCAACATCTAAGCCTTACTGACATCATAACAGTTAAAACTCCAGCTCTCAATGGATATTCTTTCTCAGCTAACATAAACACATCAACTCCATCTTGAGTAGAAACATGATGTACAACACTTGAATCATAGAACTTCCACAGAGTATTCATATTGTGAGCTTCAAATCTCCAATACCCGTCACTTGGGTCAGGTTCATATAATCTTCTAAAGTGAACCCACAACTCTTTTGCTTTGACATCAACAAGTTCATCTTTCTTGAACTGATCTTGAACAATCCTCCACAAAGTATCCAAGTCTTCTCTATCACAAGATCTAACAACATCTTCAAAATCTCTGCAAATACTTGTGACATTTCCAGTTCTGATAATCTTCCATGCTACACCAAAATCATCAGAATAGATTTCCCAACCAACTACTGGACATTTTGTTTGTAAAGGTTCAATGTTAAGCACATCAGTCTCAATAAACATCAAATTGGTAACTTGTTCTTTAGTCAACTTGCTAACACCTTCTTCTGCTTGAGATGACTCCCGAGTCTTCAATTTCTTTACATCTTTGGATCCAAGACTCACTCCTGACCTTTTTGACTTTGTTGCTACAGGTTCTTTTTCCATAGGAATAAAACTACTATCTTGTCTTTTAACCCTGTAGTAAATACCTTCAATATGATCATGTGACATTCCTTTGAATTGTGCCATCTTCATATTACCAACATGGCAACAAAAAGTCTTCATCTCAGCAATGATTTGTGCCTTTGTAGGTTGTCTTGATTTCTTTTGACCCTTTCTAACTGTGCCAATGATATCATCAAGAGCCTGTTGATTCTTCATCTGAATGAAGTCCTTCAGTTGAGCAGACCTTTGATCTTCATCTAGAGTTGTATTTGCAATGAGTTCAATTTCTTTCTTTTTAATCACTGGATCATTAGTAATCATGAACTCAATTTCTTCTTCTGTAGGCACATAAGTGAATATAGGAGGTTTCTCATGTAATATTGTTGGTGAAACAACAGAAAGTGGTTCTGCCATCACTGTATCCAATTTATCCAACCTCTGAGCTTCCATAAAACTTGCAATCTCATCTTCCTCTTGCTTTTTCTTATTTTCAATCTCAGCTGCAGCTAATATTTCTGCTAACTTTGCATCATAATCAATCTGAGCTTGTTCTTTCTTTGAAATCTTCTTTGATTGCTCAAATGATTCATCATCAACTTGAGCTTTTCCTTTTTTTATTCTCTTCCTTTGAAATTCTGCATCAGCAGCATCCATTACATCTGTAACTGTTTCCACTGTGACTTTATGAGTTTCCACTGCTTCAGCAAAAATTTCTTTAGAACCCTCAACTTCATCTTCTTTTTCTTGAACATTATCAGAATCATCGTTATTATTGAAACAAGGTTTCTTCGTCATCATCTCTAACAACTACTAACTCACAAACCCTAGGCGTCCATTGTAGGAACTTGACGCCTAGACACACACACCTTTACTAGTCGACTACATCTTTTCTTTGTTCCCCCTAAACATACGTCCCTTGTCCTCTTTATATACTAGAGGATTAGGGTTACAAAAGACTACGAAGGACTAAATTGTAAAAACTTCTTTGTAAAGCAAGTCCCTTGTCTTTTGCATTGTCTTCATTCTTTACTTTTTCTTCTTAAGTCCTTCATCTTTCATGTATTTTGTCATATCAACTCAAATATTAGACCCAACAGTAGCTGAAAGGAAGAACAGGACACTCATTGAGGCAGCAAGGACAATGTTAAATGGCTCAGTCCTCTCAAAACATTTTTGAACTGAGGCAGTCAGAACAGCCTACTATACTCAAAACAGGTCCATCATTGTGAAAAGACACAACAAAACCCCATATGAGATATTCAAAGGAAGGATGCCTGACATTATCTACTTTCATGTATTTGGGTGTCCTGTGTTTATTCGTAACCACAAGGATCACTTAGGTAAATTTGATGCAAAAGCTGATGATGGATACTTCCTGGGATATTCTCTTGTCTCCAAAGCCTTCAGAGTGTTCAATACTAGGAGACAGTAAATTGAGGAAACATATAACATAACTGTTGATGAGAGCACTGAATCCATCAGGTTCTCCAACTCCTCAGTTGAGGAAATTAGTATTGATGACTCATCAAGATATCCACCAGATGAGTATCTCCCTGAGAATAATCCCTCTACTCAATACCAAGTTGATGCACATACTACATCATTCCTTACAACTTACCTCAACCAACCATCAATGAGTTCATAGAAACTCAACAAGTCTCCAATGAGATTGCACCCACTGAACCAATAGTTCAGGAACCCTCTAATCAAATTATCCACACTGAGGCTGCTGAAATACCAAACCTTCAGGCACCTCAGGCTCCTGTGACTGAACCTGCTCTTCTTGATAATTAGGCTTCTACAAGTTCTAACTCCTATCCTAGACCTCAGGATAGCTGGACAAAGTCCAAAACAATTGAACTTATGAATATCATTGGTGAGCCTACTGAAGGTATGCTTACTAGAAGCATGGCTGCTAAACTCAAAGTAGCCTCAGCCAATGTATGTCTCTATGTAGATTTTCTCTCTGACATAGAGCCTAAAACTGTCAAACAAGCCCTGACATATGAAAGTTGGGTTCAGGCCTTGAGAGATGAACTGGATGAATTTGACATAAACAATATCATGACCCTTGTTGAATGCCCCCACGGTGTTTTAGTCATTAGAATGAAATGGGTCTTCAAAAACAAGACTGATGAGTGTGGTACAGTCATCAAAAATAAGGCAAGACTTGTTGCAAAAGGATATAATCAACAGGAAGGTATTGATTATGAGGAGACCTTTGCACCTGTTGCTAGAATGGAAGCCATCAGGATCTTCCTAGCCTATGCAACATACATGAACTTTAAAGTTTACCAAATGAATGTAAAAAGTGCCTTCCTGAATGGTAACATTAAAGAAGATGTTTATGTGCAACAACCTCCTGGTTTTGAAAGTAGTGAATTTCCTAACCATGTCTACAAGCTAAACAAGGCTCTTTATGGTCTAAAACAAGCACCCAGGGCGTGGTATGAAACTCTTTCAGCCTTCATGATCCAAAACAAGTTTGTTAGAGGAAGAATTGACAACACCCTGTTCATCTACAGAACAAAAAGTGATGTCATCCTTGTTCAAGTATATGTTGATGACATCTTCTTTGGCTCCATAAGTTACAAACTTTGCAAATAGTTTGAAAAACTGATGACCACAAAGTTTGAAATGAGCATGATGGTTGAACTCACTTACTTTCTAGGACTTCAAATCAAACAGACTGACAAAGGCATATCCATTAGTCAAGAGAAGTACATCAAGAACACACTGAAGAAATATGAACTCAGTGATTGTGCTTTAGTGAAAACCCTAATGGTTCCTCCTAACAACCTAGGACTTGATCTTGCTGGGAAATCAGTAAATCAAACCTTGTTTAGAGGCATGATAGGATCACTGATGTATCTCCTTGCCACAAGACCTGATATTCAGTTTTCAGTATGTCTATGTGCAAGATATCAGTCTGATCCAAAAGGATTACATCTCACTGCTGTGAAAAGGATCCTGAAATACCTAAGAGGAACTCCAAACCTTGGTTTGTATTATCCTAAGTGCTCAAGATTTGACCTTAAGGGGATACACTGACTTAGACTATGCTGGCTGCAATATGGATAGAAAAAGCACCTCAGGATCCTGTTAATTCCTTGGAGGAAAGCTAGTCTACTGAGGCTGAATATGTGGCTGCTGCAGGATGTTGTGCAAATGTACTTTGGATGAAGAATCAACTCAGTGACTATGGCATTCAATATAAGATGGTGCCCATCTTCTATGACAATACAAGTGCCATAGCCATCTCCAACAACCCTGTTCTTCATCAAAGAACCAAACACATAGATATCAGGTACCACTTCATCAGGGACCACATCATGACTGGAGATATTGAATTACACTTCATTGCCACTGAGTATCAACTAGCTGATATTTTTACTAAACCCTTGGATGAACCTACTTTCACAAGATTAAAAGCTGAATTGGGCATGTTGGATATAGACAATCAAGACACTGATTGAATATAAACAACCTGGTGTAAATATCTCCTAAGGTCCCTGATCACCATCATCTTTCAGTAAATGCAATAAATATTTCTCACCGAAACCCTTCTTGATACCTCTGCCTGAATGAGAAATCATTCAGGGGGCCTCAAGTGTACTTAAAATGACATTCAATGCCAAAATAAATGCCCTAGGTATCTAGTTAGTAAACATCCAAGGTTGGTAACTGACTTATATTTTTTTTGGGTAAAAAGGGATAACACACCCTGGCAAAATACATTACACCAAAAAGCGTTGAAGTACAAAAGATGAAGGTGTACACCCCTCATCTCGGTCCCTAAGGACACTTACAGACTCAAATATAAGAATGACAAACCATTCTTATAACTTACCAAACGAACATGCAAAACAAAGCAACTACTCTATGAACAAAAAACTACAACGACTATTAAATTACAAATAAAACATCAAGTATAAACTTGAATCTTCAAAAGTCGTCATAGAAGTTCATAACCTTCAAAGATGCAGCCGAAACCATGGTAGACTAGAAGAGCGCCAATCCACACACTTGCTCCAACAACTACACCGATCATCATTGATCCAAACTGAACCAAACCAACACTACAACTTGATCCAATACCGCATCTACTAAAAGTTTCAAAAGAGCATGAAACTCAAGCTAAGAATAAAACACAGTGTATATTGATCAGTCGTAGACAAACATAGGGCTATATGACCCTAACTTACATCAATATATCACCATCGATCATATGATCAAATAAGTCAATGCCAACTTATATTTAATATTGGAATATATGTCTTTTACCCTTCTGGCAACCACATCTTGGTCCCCCACAAATCATCCCAAAACCTACCAGGCATTTAATGCTTTGGTCACTCAAAAATATTGAATGATATTTGTGATGACCTCATCTCTGAAAAAATGCACTTTTGCAGAGAGGCACAACTGTTCACATAGACATGTTGCGAAAAAAGAGGATGATGGGAAAGGTGGGCATTTAATGCGGACATCAAACCGTTTTTATAACCAAAATTTAAATCCATATTATTGGTTTGAAATTCATGCCCTTTCCATCACCCTATATATATCCCCAAATAAACACACACACACACACGCTTTTAAAATCTTTCAAAAATTTTGCAAAAATTTGCTCTTAAAACTGTGTGTGTTTTTATCTCTTAACCAATTTTTTTAAAAGATCCAGACCTATTCTCATACAATGGCTTCTTCCAAAGCTATCACATACGCTCCCAATGTGGAATTCCAGATTGAGAGTGTGGATATGAGCAAGAACAACGGGGTGGGGAATTTCTCCTACCCTGAAGGCTTTCCTGCCTATAAGGGTGTGGTAAAATTTCTTTAAAATTGGTTCCTCTCCACAGCCTTTACCAAAACCCCCTCTGTCATATATCATGACTTACTGAGGGAATTATGGTTTACATCTGTGGTTGAAAAGCCTGATGTCACCAAGGAATCCACTATCAAGTTCTCAGTGTTGAATGGGAAGAAAACCCTCTCCCTCAACTATAAAACCTTTATTAAGGCCACAGGCCTTGATTACACTAAGACCTTCATGACCCTACCCAAGGCTAATGAAGTAACAACCTTATTGCTGGAACTTGCACCTTATGATAAACAACACCCTGAAGTGACATCATGGGCCTGTGATGGATCTAAACACCTTGAACTGTGTTAGATTGATACTTTGAGTTATATCACTAAGTATGCAGAATTTACTTAGTAACACTTAGAAGTTTGATTGTGAATGAATCAGTTGTTTATGAATGAGAATAATATATGTAACAAACGATTAGCTCAAATATTATTAATGATAATAATACGAGTGATCTTTGTATCACTAGGGTTACACCTTGAAGCTCTAGAAAAACGTATATCTAACCTTTAACCTAGGATCTCCTTTTATAGCACAAGGAGTCCTCTTCTACTAGATAAGTATAATGCTAATAGAATAAGATATACAAAAGATCTATTTTATATTTATCTAAACACGTTTCCAAACAGTTATCTAAACAGCAGTGGTAATATATGTTCTTGCAGTGTTAATGAGTTTCCATTGTAAGTACATTCTTCAGCAGTTGTAATGTCTTCACTAGCCGTGGTAACTGTTAGTATAATTCCCAATAATCCTCCCCTAAACTTATGATTAATAAACAAATCAATAAGTTTCTTCAAGTAATCAGCAAACATGAGGATATGGGAATTCTTCCAAACACTTATCTTCTTCTTCTTAACTCTTTATCAGCTCTCACACTTTGATCATAAATCCTTTGCAGCAAATCTTCTATGACTTCACTTCTTTCCCAACACCTAAGCTTCACTGACATCATCACAGTCAATACTCCAGCTCTTAATGGATATTCTTTCTCTGCAAGCATAAACACATTAACTCCATCTTGAGTAGAAAGATGATGTACAACACTTGAGACATAAAACTTCCACAAAGTATTCATGTTGTGAGCTTCAAATCTCCAATATCTGTCACTTGGGTCAGGTTCATATAATCTTCTTAAGTGAACCCAGAACTCTTTAGCCTTGACATCAACAAGTTCATCCTTCTATAACTGATCTTGAACAATCCTCCACAAAGTATCCAAGTCTTCTCTATCACAAGATCTAACAATGTCTTTAAAATCTCTGCAAATACTTGTGACACTTCCAGTTCTGATAATCTTCCAAGCAACTCCAAAATCATCAGAATAGATTTCCCAATCAACTACTGGATATTTTGTTTGTAGAGGTTCAATATTAAGTACATCAGTCTCTATAAACATCATGTTTGTAACTTGTTCTTCTGTCAACTTGCTGGGACCCTCTTCTGCTTGAGATGACTCCTGAGTCTTCAATCTCTTTGCATCTTTTGATCCAAGGCTCACTCCAGACCTTTTTGTCTTCATTATTACAGGTTCTTGATCCATTGGAATGAACTTACTATCTTGTCTTTTAATCCTGTAGTAAATACCTTCAATTTGATCATGTGACATTCCTTTGAACTGAGCCATCTTCATATTGCCAACATGACAGCAAAAAGTCTTCATCTCAGCAATGACCTGTGCCTTTGTAAGTTTTCTTGGCTTCTTTTGACCTTTTCTTACATCCCCAATGATTTCATCAAGAGCATGCTGATTCTTCATTTGAATGAAATCTTTTAGTTGAGCAGACCTTTGTTCTTCATTCAAGGTTGTATTTGCAATAAGTTTAATAGCCTTCTTTCTGATTATTGGATCATTATTAATCATGTAATCAATCTCTTCCTCTGTAGGCACATAAGTAAACATTGGAGGTTTCTCATGTATGAAAGTTGGTGAAACAACTGAAAGTGGTTCTGCCATTACTGCTTCAAGTTTGTCCAACCTCTTTGCTTCCATAAAACTAACAACTTCATCTTCCTCTAGCTTTCTCTTCTTTTCATTCTCTGCTGCAGCTAATTGCTCTGCCAATCTTGCATCATAATCTATTTGAGCTTGTTCTTTTTTTGAAATCTTCTTTGATTGCTCATGTTTTGTACCAGTCATAATTGCTTTACCTTTGACTGATCTTATTCTGACAGCTTCTTCCTCTGCAGTGGTAATTTCTTGACTGGCAGTGGGAACATTTTCACTTGCAGTGGGAATATTTTGATTAGTGGGAACTTGCTTTTCAGCAGTGTCAATTGGTTGAGCAGTTCCAACTGTATCATCAAAATTAAAGTTAGCATCAGCATCCATATCATAATCTTCCCCAAAGTCTAACTTCCTCCCCTTATTCTCAGCTTCACCTTCTTTTGCTTGAGTATTATCATAATCATCTATCTCAGCAAATTCCTTATCAAAATTAATTCTCCTCCCCTTAAACTCTGCATCTGATTTCCTCCCCTGTTTGGAAGAATCTTCCAAATCTTTACTAGATCCTGCAGAGAATTCATCCTGAGGTGAAGAAGAAGAAGAAGAAAACACAACTTTGGTAGATCTTGTCTTCTTGAGATTCTTTACTTCATTCTGTAACCTTTGAATCTCTGCCTGCAGTTGATTCAGCTCTGTGGCATGTTGTACTTTGGTCTGTGCCAGATCTTTCTCCAGAGCTTGAACCTGCTTGATTAATTTTGTACAAATGTCCATCAATTCAGGTAGTTGCACACTGCCCTCAACACTTCCAACTGTGTTACCTGTTGGGAGAGGTGAATCATGGGGCATTGATTCAGGCTCTTCCCTAGTTGGACTATGATTAAGCCTTGAACCACCACTGCTTGTCCCTAAACCAAAAGGTTCAGCAACATGCAATGTTGAGATGAGAGAAGTTGGCTGTTTATGCCTTCTCTCATAAGTGTGAGTTACAGCAGGGGTATGATGAATTTGTGGAACAACAATATTGGGTGTGTTTTGGGATACAACTGGGATGGTTGCATCTTCACCCTGTACTTGTGAAATTTTAGCAAGCATTTGAGGAAAAAGTGGATGAACCTCCCCATTCCAAAGATCTGAAGCCTTACTCATGTTTTCAAAAACTTTTGGCTTAAGACAGGAGGTTTCATAAATTCTATTGTGTGGTTGTAGTTGAAACTCATTTTAGCAAGCATTTGAGGAAAAAGTGGATGAACCTCCCCATTCCAAAAATCTGAAGCCTTACTCATGTTTTGAAAAACTTTTGGCTTAAGACAGGAGGTTTCATAAATTCTATTGTGAGGTTGCAGTTGAAACTCATTTAACACTACTTGCACAAACCTTGGATACATCAAAAATTTATATGGACTATTTACATTGCTTTTCATATTATTGAAAATAAACTTTGAAAAATTGAAAGTCCTATCAGTTGCCAAACAAACCAAAGGATAAGCCATGGTTGATGCAAATTGTTCATAAGATGTTTTCTTAGGACTTAGGTAATGTAAAAGAGTGTGAATGAAAAATCTCCAATGGGGACAAAAACATACTTTTCTGAAAGTTACTTTTTGTTCAGATGTATTATACCCCATTAAAGCAATATTTTCAAAAATATTTGAATTGGGTATGTGATGATACCATTGAGATCATCCAATTTGAGAATTTCTCCTCAAGGATGACTCAGTAACATCAATAGTTACCCCATCCACTGTGGCTCTTAGAGCTTCCACAGATTCATGTGTGTCTCCCTGTTCAAGAGTTATGGACTCCACAGTGTTCCAAAACTGTTTGATATGAGAGACATAGATTGTGGGATTAATAGTTAAGGCATACCTTATATGAGTTGTATTTAGAAAATCCACAATCTGATGAAAAACAGGGCCACTCTTCTTGTTTGACTTTTGTAGGTAGGCCACTTGGTTGTGCTCCTCGACAAATTTTAGAATCGCCATTATGTGTGAAAAGAGAATAAAAGTGTTAGTAATCAAGATAAAAATCAAGCCGTATGATGATCAATTTATACTAATAGGGTTTGAGGAGGTTGCGTAATGTGAATTATCTTTAGAAAGAATTATCTTTAGAAAAGAATAAATTATAATAGGTAAGAAGATAATTCACAAAAGATTTACCCTATTAATAAGGAAAGACGGTTATATTTACAACGACTAGTAAAAAATAGATTACTGACACAACAGTTGTAACGGCTAGTTCATCAGTGGAAAAATTACTCTTGCAGTGGTAACTAATGAACTAGCAGTGGTAAAATTTTCACAACATATTAAAGAGCAGTGATAAGTAAAACATGAAAATTAGCTGCTCTTATCATAGTTTTTAGCAAACTACTAGCTATCAACGGATTTGATATGTCTTTACCATGAGCCGTTTGCTATGGACTAGCCAACTCTTGATCACTTGGAGTATGGTGAGTTGATAACCATATAGTTTTTGGTAAACTATCAACCATAAACGGATTTGGTAAGTCTTTACCAGGAGCCGTTTGCTCTAGACTAGTTGATTCTTATGTGGATTAGACATGGTGAATCAATAACCATTTGTTGTGTGTCTATGATACACACCTTATAACTCCAATGATTCCAACAATATGGGTTTGTATGCTGCAGAACAAAGTAACACTCAACTTAACCCATAAAAATTTAACCCAAAGTAACTTTTTAACCAAGTTACTATTCACAAAAATATCTTCCAAAAGTCAACCCGATAATAACCAAATTTACTCCTCCAACCTACCAAAACAGGTAAGAGTAAATATTCTTCATTAATTAGAAATCGACTTTGACTTTTCTTATAAAAGGGGGCTCAAAAACCTTTATCTTTCAACAACAAACATCTTCAATAACATAAACCCTTTACCAACACAATGAGCTGGTTCTCAATTGTCTACATATCCTCAGATGATTCATCTGATGAAGAGATCAGCTATTGCACAAACTCTGAGGAACCATCTACAGGGTGGAGTGATTACTTTCCTCTAAGTGCTACCACATCCGCATCATCCAACATGAAATCCAAAAAGGCTGAAGCTTCACCTGATCCATCCTTGGAGTTCTATTCCTGTTCTTCCTCTGATGATGATGATGATCCAACCTTCAATCTTTCCAAAGAACTGCCAAAGGCCCTCACCAAAGCATTGAAGTCTGCCATAAGCAACATGAAGTGGGCTGCGGTTGAGAAGCCTGCACAAGCACCAAGGCCTCCCAAGCAAGTTCTGGAACTTGCTTGTCCAAGGAAGCAACTTTCTTTTGATGACAAGAGAAAGAAAGCTTCCAAAGGCAAGCATGATTATGAGGGAAAGGGAAAGAAGCCTATGGAGTAGATTTTAGGTTGTTGGGTTATGTTTTGTGATGTTTCTCTGTTCTGGTGACAATGTAATCTGAATGGTTGTTATGTACTTTCTTCAAGATCAATAAAAATACTTGTTCTTTTTGCTTTTATCACCAATCTTTCCACTGTTGTATGACTTTTTCCACTGTGCTTAAAATTTCTCTGCATACAAGTTAGTAGAAAACCATACATACATATACAAACAATATTAGTACCTAAAAACTATCCTGCAACACTGAAAAGTATTAGACATCAAAGATTTATGGATTTAGCATTCCAATACCTGTTACCAAGTATTGAAACCTACCCACATCAAGCCCTTGTGTTAATAAATCAGCATAATTGTCATCAGTGTGGATTTTGAAAACATTAATAAGCTTTTTCTCAAAACAATCTCTAATAAAATTATGTCTAATTTCAATATGTTTAGTTTTTTTGTGTTGCACAGGATTTTTAATAATGCATATGGTACTACTATTGTCTATATAGATAATGGTGTTCATGAAATTGTACCCATAATCCAATAATTGATTCTGAAGCCATAAGATCTGAGCACAACAACTAGCAGCTGCTACATATTCTGCTTCAGTGGTTGAAGTAGCAACCATAGTTTGCTTCTTGCACTGCCATGACACCAATCTACATCCAAGAAATTGACATCCACCTGTGGTTGACCTTCTATCCAAACTTGCACCAGCATAGTCACTATCTGAGTATGTGACCAATTTCAAAGGGGATTCTCTTGGATACCATAATCCTAGATTAGAATATGTCTTAAAATATCTAAAAATATTTTCCACTGCTGTCATATGTGATGTCTTTGGAGTCACTTGAAATCTTGCACAAGCACATACAGCAAACATAATGTCTGGCCTTGATGAAGTAAGATACATCAAAGAACCAATCATAGACCTGTAAGTGTGCACATCAACAATAGCACCACTAGCATTCTTCAACAATAGATGAGTGGTCTTATCAGCAGGGGTATTTGAAGGTTTTGCATCAGTAAACTTGAACTTCCTAATAATCTCAGTCACATATTTGTCTTGACTGATAAAGATGCCTTCTTTACTCTGTTGTACTTGCAGCCCCAAAAAGAATGTAAGTTCTCCCATATAACTCATTTGAAATTCATCTTTCATCAGCTTTTCAAACTCTTTGCACATCTCTTGTCTAGTAGACCCAAAGATAATATCATCAACATATACTTGAACAAGTAGAATATCACCCTTGTCTTTCTTGATGAACAAAGTTTGGTCAATCTTGCCTCTATGAAACCCATTATTCAATAAATAAGTAGCTAAGGTTTCATACCACTTCCTTGGAGCCTGATGTAAGCCATAAAGAGCCTTAGCCACTTTATACACTTTATTAGGGTGTTGAGGATCTTCAAAGCCTGGAGGTTGAGAGACATAGACCTCTTCATCAATTGTACCATACAGAAAGGCACTCTTAACATCCATTTGATAGACAGTAAAGCCCATAAATGATGCTTAGGCTAGAAACAATCTAATAGCCTCAATTCTTGCAACAGGAGCAAAAACTTCTTCATAGTCAATACCCTCCTCTTGAGTGTATCCTTGAGCAACCAATCTAGCTTTGTTCCTTATTACAATACCTCTTTCATCTTTCTTGTTTCTGAAAACCCATTTAGTACCAATGACCTTCGTACCATTAGGCAAATCACAAAGAACCCAAACCTTTTGAAGTTTAAACTGCAACAACTCCTCTTGCATTGCTTCAACCCAGCTAGATTCTTCTAGAGTCATATAAACATTCTTAGGCTCCACTTGTGAGAGAAAACGGAAAAACAAACATTCATTCTTTCTCCTATGCTTCTTGGACTCATAAACTTCACTAATGAACCCATGAATATAATCTTTCTTTGTCTGTCTTCTAGTCTTCACACCTGATTGAAGTTCACCAATAACATTATCAAGTGGATGCACTTTGTGAATTGAAGTCTGTGATGTGCTAGGAATATCATATGTTGTAGGCATGTTTGAGATCTCTACATCATCACTTGGTGATTTCTGAGATATATGTTCCACATTTGGGCTGTCAGTGGAAACTTCTGGTGTAGCAGTGGGAATTGAGTTACCACTGCTAGCAGGAATTTCTTTATTCAATACATCAAAATTCACATCATCTGCGTTACTTTTCTTTTCAGACTTGTCAACAAAGTCCCAAAGTGGCATAACAATTTGATCTTCATCATCTTTGCAAGCTTCATCTTCATCAATGAATTCTTCTGAATCTTCAAGATCTTTGTCTCCTGTACTTGAAGTAAGAGGTACATAATTCATTGTATTGGATAATGTTTCAAGATCAAATAGCCAATCTGGTCCTGAACCTGCCATGTTAGCTTTATTTTCAAGAAACTCAACATGCAAATTCTCTTCAATCTTCTTTGTTCTTAAGTTATAGACTCTAAAAGCCTTGCTAACCATGGAATATCCAACAAAGAAGCCTTCATCAGACTTTTCCTCAAATTTACCCAGATGATTAATGGTATTGAGAATAGTAACATGACACCCAAATGGCCTCATAAACTCCAAAGTAGGAGGTCTTCCTCTGAATAACTCATAAGGTGTCTTGTTCTTTGTTTTGACCACTAAAACCCTGTTAAGTATATAACAAGCAATGTTAACTGCTTCAGCCCAAAAAATTCACTGGAAGCTTTGAGTTAGCTAACATGGTTCTAGCAGCCTCAATTAGTGTTCTGTTTCTTCTTTGAGCAACTCCATTTTGTTGAGGAGTTCTTGCAACACTAAATTCTCTCTTAATACCTTTGTCTCTGCAAAAATCATCCATAACTTTGTTCTTGAACTCTGTCCCATTGTCACACCTGATGATCTTGATCTTCTTTTCAACTTGATTTTGAACTTCAGTGATGAATGTCTTAAGGATGCCAGTGGTTTCATCCTTGGTTCTTAAAAAGAAAACCCATGTGAATCTACTAAAATCATCAGTCACAACAAGACAATACTTCTTCAAATTGATGCTGCTCACAGATGTAGGACCAAACAAGTCCATATGCAGCATAAAGAGTGGATGATCAATAAAGTTGAATGCCTTGGTTTTGCATGAAGCTCTGTGTTGCTTTCCTTTGAGACAGGCAACCTAAGTTTGGTCATTTTTAATCTTTTCTCTGGTAAACCTCTGACAAATCCATCTTTCACAATCTTGTTAATGGTCTTGAAGTTAACATGACCAAGTCTTCTGTGCCAAAGCATGGATTCATCTAAAGTGGCTTTTGCAAGCAAGCATGTAACATCATTATTAGCCACTATGTTCTTCATGTCAATGCTATATAGATTTCCTTTTCTAGGGATTGTAAGCAAAATTTCACTTTCATCAGGGAGCTTATAATCCTTAGATAAGATATAGCATTCATCTTCTGTGAATAGAACTCTATGCTTCTTGTCACACATCTGTGACACACTGAAAAGGTTGTACTTGAGTTCTTTCACATAGTGCACATTCTCAAAGTCTATGTTTCCAGCCTTGATTGTTCCTCTGCCAGAAACTCTGCCACCAATTCCTCCTCCAAAGCTGACAAATTGTCCATCATAAGGTTGAAAGTCTGAAAGATAGGACTTATTGCCAGTCATGTACCTAGAACATCCACTGTCTGAGTATCCTTGATCATTTGTAGTCTTTGAATGTTTCTGCAAACAAAATAAAGGAATTAGTTCCTTTTGGGGACCCAATCCACAAATGACTTGGATCTGCCTCGTGTATCAATATAATTGTATCTGTCAAAGGTCATTGATACACCATTGGGATTGTTTGAGGTGATGGTTCCTTTTGGTTTCCATTCCCAACGTGCTGAGGCCTTAACAGCATTTCCCATATTTACCCTTTTATTGTTCACAGACCCACCAGTGGAAACCTTTAGCCTTGCAGTGGTAACTGCTGGCTTAGCAGTGGAAATTGCTAGTTTTGAAATTTTGGGTACCCACTTGTGATTATTGTAAACTTTCTTTTCAAAATTTGTCTTTTTCACTGTTTGAGTAGATTTAATAAAAGTAGCAACAGGGGACTTAGGGTAAACTCTGTTTTTATTTCTGGCAGTGGCAACTGCTGGTCTAGCAGTGGAAATAGGTTTAATGCCAGAGTTAAGTAAAACAGACCTGGGAATCATCTTGCTAAGTGGATTTGGGTGAGTTAAGTTATTAGCATTGTGGCCATTCACCCTAGTATTCCCAAACACTTCCCTTCTACCCAAGTGGTAGGTACAGTTATAAGACAAATGGTCAAAGCTACTACAGATATGACAGGGTTTGTTGTTGAACACAAAGTCACTACCAAATTGCTTAGATTTAACATGATTCCAACTCCTCATATTTCCCCTATGAGTTGTTGACCTACTTATGTACATCTCTGCATATCTAGTAGTGGGCCTAGTGAAATTAGGTTGTGACCTAGGCTTCTCTTTGACAACATCAGGAATACTCTTTTTAACCTCCACTTTTACATTCTTAGGAACACTAGGTTTAGACTCAACATTCAAACTTTCATCTTTAAGAGATGAGTCACTAGCACTATCAAATGTATCAACCTCAACCTGAACCTTCTCAATAACAGATTTTTTAACAAATTTTGGTCCATAGGTCATGGTTGGTTCCTGGAATTCTTCTAATACTGTGTGAGCTAAGTCAATGCCAGGAGGTGATGGAACACCTCTTAGAGGTGGTGGAACTGATTTGTATCCAACTCCTGACTTGGCTTTGTTCACAACTTGGGCTTCCCAAATTTTGTCAATACACTTGGATTGGTGATCCAGTGTATCACAAGTTATCTTTGTATTCTCACTAGCCCTTTTAACCTTTTCTAGTTCTTCCCTAAGAACCTTGTTTACAGCAACCTGATAATTTAAGTCTCTTCTTAATACTGCAATATCATCATTGAACTTAGATTCATTTGCCCTATAATGCTCTAATTGAGTTTCTAAAACACCTAGGCCTCTTTTATGATTTGCTAAGTTATAATTAATATGATTTAACTCTAGCAATTGTTCATCATACTGTGCTTTAATTTTCTCATACTCTTTTAAGGCCTTACAAGTTTTAGAGCAAGCATTATCAATTTGTACCTCAGAGTCAGAAAAAGCCATTAGTGCAAGCTCAATAGCAATCATTGCAGACTCTGAATCATCTTCTTCATCCTTAGTCATAAAGCTCCAATCAAAGATCACTCTATCAATAGCCAATAGCCCCTTTAGCTCATCAGTTGTAGGTTCTTTCTTCTTGTTCTGCTTATACGAAGTTGATCTGTTGTCAGGTTTCCTGCATTCCCTGGCAAAGTGCCCCTTCTTATGACAATTATAGCACTCCACCTTCTTTTTGTCAAAACCTACTGTCTCATTACCATTAATGGTAATCTTTCTTCCAGTCTTCTTCCAAAACTTCTTTGCCTTTAAGCTTAGTAATGCCACCTGCCATTTAATGTCCATCTCCTCCATATCATCCTCATCAGTTTGATCCAAATCCTCATGATTGAGAATTGAACCACCCACTTGACTTGATATAAAGGCATAAAAGGTAGAATCACTAAGTCATGCAATCTGCCTTTTTGAACTACCAGTGGAAACACCTCCACTACCAGTGGAAACAACAATGTTAGCACTGTCATCATCACTATCACTTTCTTCATCTGAACTATCATCAAGAGATGATGATATGAGTGCTACACTTCCTGAACCTGTGCTTAATTTGCCAACTTTCTTCAATCTTTGTTCAATAACCTTGAAGTTATTGTACAAATCATTAAGTTTCATGGTCTCCAAATCTGGCTTATCTTCCCACACTGCAACATTGGTTCCAAACTCAGAGGGTAAACTTCTTAAGAACTTTAGATTGAGGTCTTCCCTTTCCACCTCAATTCCAAAAACAGTGAGTTGAGTAACAAACTTTTGTAGCCTTGTGAAGATGCTATCAATAGATTCATTACTTGTTGAACCAAAGTTTTCATAAGTCTGTTTCAGCAGGGTCTTCTGAGTCTTCTTGGTGGAATCATTACCACCAAAAACGTTACAGATCTCCTCAAAAAGAGTCTTTGCAGTTTGTACTTGCTGAATGCTAGAACTTGATCTCTGGGAAGTGTCATCAGCAACAAACCTCTGGCCTTCAGATCATTCTTCATCTGAAGTCTTTCATCAATAGTAGCAGGTCCAATGTTAACCTTTATTACTTCCTTGCCACCAACCATCTCTGAGGTAGAACTTGGTTTGAAGGAATTACCAAGCATAATGATCTCCCAGAGTTTATAGTCTTGCACCATAAAGAATTGTTCGATCATAAGCCTCCACATCTCAAAGTCATTCAACTTAAGCTTTGGAAGCTTAGCAGCAATGTTGGATTGACTGGTTTCTGTCTCCATCGATTCTTCTGAGTGAACTTGGGTCTTCTAAATCAAAGTATCAAAGCCTGGCTCTGATACCACTTGATGGATCTAAACACCTTGAACTGTGTTAGATTGATACTTTGAGTTATATCACTAGGTATGCGAAATTTACTTAGTAACACTTAGAAGTTTGATTGTGAATGAAACAGTTGTTTATGAATGAGAACAATATATGTAACAAATGATTAGCTCCAATATTATTAATGATAATAATACGAGTGATCTTTGTATCACTAGGGTTACACCTTGAAGCTCTAGAAAAACGTATA
This sequence comes from Artemisia argyi, assembly GCA_030686995.1. Lineage (NCBI taxonomy): Eukaryota > Viridiplantae > Streptophyta > Magnoliopsida > Asterales > Asteraceae > Artemisia > Artemisia argyi. The sequence goes on along the minus strand of CM060707.1, from coordinate 96,731,187 downwards.
TGTAACCTTTAACCTAGGATCTCCTTTTATAGCACAAGGAGTCCTCTTCTACAAGATAAGTATAATGCTAATAGAATAAGATATACACAAGATCTATTCTATATTTATCTAAACACGTTTCCTAACAGTTATCTAAACAGCAGTGGTAATATATGTTCTTGCAGTGGTAATGAGTTTCCACTGCAAGTACATTCTTCAGCAGTTGTAATGTCTTCACTAGCCGTGGTAACTATTAGTATAATTCCCAATAGCCTGTTAGCTAAGGCCCCAATCATCAAGACCTGGTTTGCTGCCCCATGGAGGATCCTGATGTCATTCAGGTCCTTGGGGGGAACAAATCCTCAATTGAGCAATTGAATGCCACTCAAGCAATGATGGTATTCAGTCTCAAAATTGACTTTGGAGAACTTATCTTCAAAGACCTCATCACCAAACTGACCATAGGGAAATCTAGGCAAAAACTTATGTCTTATCCTAGGTTCATTTCCTGTGTGCTTCAGGATCTATTGGGCGTTGGGTATTTTAGGCCTGATGTCATGGGCTCTGCACATGATGTCTTACACAAGGCAAACTACTCAAGAGACCCTACCGAGGTCACAGAAGTCGCCCTGACAACTTATATGTTGACTACTATTCAGGGCGCATATAAAATTTTACCCATTCCATCTCCCTCAAAGAGAGAGAAGAAGAAGAAGGGACAAAGGTCCAGGAAGGTGGTCAAACCCAGATCACTCGCCACTGGATCCTCTGTCTCAAAGCCTGGCAAAAGGAGGCAACCAGTGACCTTGACTGCTGACACCCTCAATATTATAGCCGCTTCATTGACCCCAAAACAACCGCCAACGGAGGATACTGAAAAATCACACTCAGTGTCCTCGGGCAAACCCTCTCCTTCAGACCCTGCTGACATACACAAGTTACTAGGGTTAGGAACAACTCAACCCTCACATCCTGCTAAAGGCTTTGACCAATCACAATCAGAGTCTCAGGGAGAAAGGGGTCCTGAATCCTCGGTGGGGCAGCACTACTCCACTGAGATGGGGACCCATACCCATTCACATTCTGCTGATGGCTCGGGTAAATCACAACCCAAGCATCAGGGAGTTAACGTCCCTAAACCTTTGACAGGCCAGTAGAAGCTTGTTAGAAAGGAGGACATCACCATTCACTCGCCTGATGAGGACATTCGCAAATCAACGCTTTTGTCTGAGGGCACCACTACTTATCCCAAAGACTAAGGGGGAAACATACAACCCGCTGATAGGGAAATAACTTTCACGACTCCTAAGGATGCCACTAAAAAACACCCATCAATGTTTGAAAGGATCACAAGGGACAAAGACTTAGGGGGCATGCGACCACCCACTGATATAGAGCCTAAATCCACTCCCGGAGGTGCGCATTTCTCAGGAACTAACTCTAAGGACCAGGCAAATAAAACCCAGTCTACTGGATTTGAGGGGTCAGGACCTGGCCTAAACCAAGGCAAGTCTTCTTTTGAAGATGAGACGGCTAACCCCCCTTTGCAGATTCAGTCCATGGCAGACATTCAGGCAGCTCTGTTCTCCGATGATGAGTTCCACAGTGAGGAGGAGGTTTTTGAAGCCGGAGATGATATGGAAACTAAGGAGCAAATTGCTGAACCAATTCCTAAGTCTCCTGATCATGAAGCTGCTGATTCAGAACCAGAGTCTGAACCTTCCAATGATGATACATCTCCTCTCACTGAGAGATTCTTCGTCAAATTCATAAAGAAGGTCACCAATGCCTTATTCCGTGGGGTCACTGATGAAGTCTTCGACATGCATACTGAGCAGGCTGTTCATTACTTCAATCTTAAGGATTTGGTTGAAGAATTTTATGTTGATGTTCGGGAACAAAACTCATCCATTGACTTCTTACTGACGAAGCTTGTCTCTTACCTCAACCAGTTTATTGAATCCTCAGGAAGCTGAACGCTAGGGTTAATCTATTCAAGAATCAGCCAAGGATGACCCTGAACTCACCAGGAAGCTTCTTCAGGCTTCCGAGACCTATCAGCAAAACTCTGTGAACCTCACTGAGCTACTTACTTTGATGAAGTCCTCCAATCTTCAGTCTCTCAGCACCTCAGTGGACTCTATCAAGTCCTCTCTTACTGCATTGGAACATATTGTGGCAGCTCAGTCTAAAGATTCAACTTCTATAGCCTGGAATCTTGGTTCTCGGATGAAAACGATTGAAGGTGCTCAGGCATCTCTTGAAGCCAAAGTTTCTATCATTCAACAGGACACGTCTGACATCAAATCCATGATGACTGAGATTTTTCAAGCTTTCAAGGGTACCACTCCCTCGGCATTAGTAAGACCTCCAACTCTTGCCATCACCTTGGCTCAGGCAACAATTAAGGGGGAGAATGTCAGTGATGCTCCTTCCACTGAAGCACCAGAATCCCCAATAAGTCAACCAAAGGCTACTGATGTTGCTTCAAGAGAAGCTACTAATGTTGCTTTAAGAGGACAACCCTCTCACACTGAGGGGGAGCATGTCACTCAGGCTACTCTCATCTCCTCATATCAGCCTCATGTAGCAACTGTTTCCTTAACAAACTAGCAGGATAAAGGCAAAAGCATTCTTACAACAACTGAGCCTGAAACTTTGTTGGTTCCTGCTCCCTCCCTTGTTAGGCGTGACCCTGATGAGCCCATCAAGGTTCCATATAAAATCAATGGAGTTGTTTATCAGCTCACTGAAGTAGAAATATAGGCTCATATGGAAAGGGATGAGCAACTAAGGAAAGTGGCTAAGGAAGAAAGGATGAACAAACCTGCTCTTATAAAGATTGTGCATGAGGAAGCTGAGAAAATTGGGTTGGATCCTAAGGCACTGGCTGGTGAGCAAGCTGGTGCAGCTTTCAAGAAAGCTAAGGAAGAGGAGTGGTGTGCTCTTCATAAGGAAAAGGGAAGAAAAGCTCAGGAAGGATGCTCAGCTCAGGAAAGACAAAATTGAAAGGTATAACTGGGTGATGAAAGAAAGACTAAGACCAGAACCCATCACTGACATTCAGATTCATTACGACACCAAACCTGCTGTCGTCACTGTCTTCAGCGGACCTGACCAAAGAATGCTTGATGTTCATCAACCATTCAAGTTTTCTGAATTCGGAATCACTGAACTGGATGATCTTCGACATATCATTGCCAAGAAGTAGAATGTAGTGGTCCCTGAACTTTTAAAATCACTGAAGCTGAGATATGAAAGGCTGAAGAAAATGGTTGAAGTGCTTGATATCCCCTCTTTCCTTCCAGCTTCATCAGCTCAGGCTGCTCCCCCAAAGATTTCCAAAAGAAAAAGGAAGCCAATTGAATTGGAGCCTGAGATCAAGGTCCCCGGGTTAGACTGTGATAGATCACTTCCAGAAGGAATCAGCTTCATGAATAATGTTGTCCTTGAGGTACCTGAAACAGGCCTGTGCTTTACTGATGAATATGGGAACCCTACCTTCCAGAGATGGTATGACATTGATAGGGCTGGGATCAAGGCAATGCTTGGGTATCTCATGATGACATCTCCCATTAAGAGTGCTAAAAATGTGAGGTTCTGCCTGGACCTGAAAGCTAAGATTGAGGAACATCCTGACAAGCATGTACTGAGATCAAAGAGAGCAAAGCTTGAAGCCCTTGGTTATAAGCTGGACATTTGAATATGCAACATCTATCTTTTTTTTTGTGTTTTGTAATTTTCTTAGGATTTGTAATAGGTATTAATGAACATTGAAGTTTTTTTTAAGTTATCAGTGTCCTACTCAAATTACATTAACATTTACTGTAAGAATAAGACCCCTGCTCACTCACACTGAACCATGAAACACTTAGGCTATTTGTATATCCAAATAGGGGGAGACTGTTGGGTCACTGAATTTCCCAAACTTCCTCTAACTAGGATTTGAACATAAAATAACCTAAGTGTTTAACATCCATAAACATTTTCAAGTCACTGAGTGAACAGTTGCTCAGTGAGTCATCTTCAGGATGCTTAGATCGAGCCTAAGAAGAAAGGTTCGCCACTCAATTAGGCGGACTCTCAGTGAGTGGCACCTAAGCCAAAGAAGAAGGTGATGGATTCAGTTGAGTGATGACAATAGCTCACTGAATCCCAATGTCTCCTCATCAACTATGAAGACTAAAGAATAGGCGGGACTAGGTGGGAAAGTTTGAACAGTTTGCAAAAGTGCTTTATCACTTTAAGGTCAAAGTTTCCCTAAATGGCTAAATCCAGTCTGTCATCAGAAAGCACCTTTTGGCCTTAACCCAATGAAGGTTCTTTTGCTAGAGTACAAAATCTATCAAGATTTTATCTAAGGATGTCTTATGTCTCTTGGGTAATTTAGTGGTTCATACTTGTGTATAAAGAGGATCATAAAGAGGAGAAAAGGTTAAGTTTGCGCAATTAATACTTAGACATTCACAAACCCTTTTCTCCTCCAAATAACATACTTGTACCTGAGATAGCTCAGTTGTACCATAGTTGTTACTTAAGCTTAGCTTAAGTTTAGTGAGGAGATTTACCATACTTGTCATTCAATCCCAAGTGTTATTCCGCAAATACTTGGGTATAATTGTTTGATTAACTTCTAATAAGAATTAAACGTTGAAATTATCTTATCTTTTATCAGTACGTTTTTACGTTTACTTATTTTTAATCAATTGTATCTTTGTTTACGCCATGGAACTTGGTTAGTTTAACTCCATAGTTAGCATTAACCAAGTAAAAAGGACCAACACTTCGACCTACGATTTTATTAAAAGTCATAAACGGTCAACGATATGCTAAAGTCATTTCAAAGTTGTTATTCTCATCCATACTTGAAAACTAAGTTCATTTTACGTTTTACGTCTTTTACATTAATCCGACAACACACCTTCACGTTTAGCTTTAACGTTTGAGACATTTGATGTTTTTGTGTGCACGTTATATATACATACATTTACAATAATAATAATAATAATAATAATAATAATAATAATAATAATAATAATAATAATAATAATAATAATAATAATAATAAGAAATCCTTATTTACCCCTCCCCCTTCTCTTCTCTTACACTCTATTCACGAGATATAAAATGGAAAGAAGAGAAATAAAGAGGTTAAAAACGAGAGAAAAAAAGAGGAGAGGAAAAAAGATTGATTTTTTGTTTGTGTTCCCAAGTTGGAGAGAAAATAAGAGAGATTTAATAAAAGTATGCACAAAAATACTCTCCTCGCCAAATCATCCCAATTTAGGAAGAAGATTAGGAGGGGAAATTTATCATAATTTACTTCCCTCTTCTCTTCTCTCAAAAAAAAAAAAAAAAAAAAAAAAAAAAACTTGGAAACATATGTTAGTTTTGTGGATTTAAAATTAATAAAGTATGATCGGATTCGAACACGAGACTCCGGGATTGCACACGTTGCATATAAGTTTCAATGTTTTAATAATTAATATATTAAGTTATGTTTAATTATTAAAATTCACAAATAAATGCTTAACGGTCGTTAGTACTTAACGGGAATTGACTAACGGTCATTGATGAGTGTCTAAATACTCATCATTTTGTATCAATCTGAACTGCCAAAACATACAAAAACACTCAAATATGTATCAAAATACTTAAAATACCTTAAAGGTGTGTTTTATATGTTTCAAATGCAAAATATGCAAAAACAAATGAAAAACGTACAAAGTTTGCATAATTGGCAGTTTCAGTCCCTCAAGTTTCATAAATTGTCAAAACTAGTCCCTGGTAATTCTAAAAACATGAAAAAGTCATCAAAGGTCCTTTTTAATCATAAAGTTACATATTTAGTCCTTTGGTGCAAAGTTTCATAAAATTACAAGTTTAGTCCCTGTACTTTGCAAATTGACAGAAATGGTCCCTGGGATGTAAAAACTTTGAGAAATTCAATTATGGTCCCTATACTAATAATCTTTTGCAGGTTTGGTCCTTATGTGATAAGTTTGGTTAAATTACATATTTGGTCCCTCAAGTTTGGTGAATTAGCAATTTTGGTCCCCGGATATTAAAATATGAGAAATTATTATTTATTGTCCTTGGGGTATTCAATCATGGCAAGTTTAGTCCTTAAATAAACTTTGGAAAAATCACAAATCAGACCCCTAAACTTTGACTTAATTACATTTTTGGTCCTTGTGATTTCTACTTAAAAAACCAAACGGATCCCTTTTAATAATCCAAATCCAATATCCAAATCCAAACACCCAAGCCTGCCCACAAATACTTCCAGCCCAGTCCCTCTTTTTGGCCCATCACACAAACCGGCCCACACCCACCCCTTTTGTTTAAATAATAAAACCGGGCAAAACCTCTCCACTGTTCACCTCCTCCCTCAATACCATCCAGTCACCATACCACCCTCCACCTCAGTGGTTTCACCACCACCTCACCCCAGCTGTCCACTCTTGTCCTCCACGCCTCACCAAACCTATCCAATTGCCCTTAAAACCCGTACACGCTACCCTTGGACTTTTGGCGCCAAAAAGGTAGTTTCAAAGGCCAGGATCAATCAGACATAATCAAAGGCTGGGAATTGGTGGGAAATCACCCAGTGGGTCCCACATGCTCAGAAATGGCTACAAAAAGGGAATGAAGGCAGAAGAGAATGAGAATTAGATTAGTTTTAGTTAAATTAGGTCGTAGGTAGTATAAACTTCAATATTAGTTGTAATTTCACTTTCAAAAGCTTGTATCAGGTTTAATTCATGTAATTGGAACTTTATTAAGTCTTAATTTCAAGTTTCATATCAGTTCTCAGTTTATGCAATTTTTATTGAATTCCAAAAATCACAAAAAGCTCATCTGTGTTGTTAGTTGTTGTTAAGTTAACTCATAAGCCCATATAAGCTCTGACAAAGCTTATTTAAGCTTTTAGAAGTTTTAAATTTAAGTTTAGAATAGAAAAAGAAAAATACCAAAAATAATCAATAAAATAAATAGAAAATAAAAAAATAGAAGGAAGAAAGGGAGAGGAGCTGAGCAAGGTTTCATTTGGATTGATCTGGTATTAGAACCTTGTGGGAGGTATTAAGTTGGTTATTTTGTTCCTTGTTTCATCAGCTCTCAGCTTATTACCAATTGTAAGCAATATTTCAATAATATGTTTTTATTTTGATTATGCTTGTTACTATTTAATCATTGTTCTTATAAGTTTATTAGATATCTATTATTGATAATATAGCAGAAAACCTATTGCTTGTTCATTAAAAATCATTTGTACTCAAAACCATAATCTTACTGTGTAAAACTTGAATTTGACAAATCTGAGTTTTAGGCTTGTATTGTGGTTGTTTTCTGTTTAATTATTCTTAAAATATCATAGAATAGTGTTAGTAATCAGTGTTTTTGCTTGATGTCACCATTAGCCTTGGAAATCATAAATTGATAGAGTTATAGGGGTGTTTGGCTCATGGTTGCTCAGTGAGTTTAACTGAGTTTGAGTGTGAACTTGTGATTTAAATTAGTAACTTAGGTTCATACTAGCTCAGTCCACCCATAACTTGGGCACTTATACAACCAATAGTCAAAATCCAATTCTAATTCCCTTGACAGTCAACTGTCAAGGATTTTGGAATCCACAGGCCTCAAGTTCTAATCATAAATAAGTAGTTTAGCTTATTTTAGTTTAGTGATAACTTAATTAGTCACAATTAATCATAAAATCAAGATAGAAACTCATAAAAGTCAAACTAGTAATTTTTCTCTCAAAGTCAAATTAGCACATCTCAGGTTTTGACAAAACTTCCAAGATTTGTTTTGAATTTAGGATAAGGTTTTAGGAGCTCAAACTTGTTCCTATCAATACTCTACCAGCTCTAGTATAAGTTCTCACTTAGCTTATATTTTTAGGATTTTTGTAAGTGGGCCCCACTCTCCCCTAAACATACTTGCAGGGCAAAGGTGTGCCCTGCATACCAGATCTGTCACTCACCACCACCACCACTTTGTGGTGGTTTTGTGACCAACCCATTGGGTCCCACCACCTCTAATCAGCTTTTTCCAACCCCCCTCCTAGTAGAGAACTTAGATTGACCATAATTTTGACCTGCACCTCAGTGGACCCCACCTAGAAATAGCTCTCAAGTTTGTCCCCATTCTGAATTCAAAACAGGTTTTGGATTAGCTTATTGTAGCTTATTAGCTTATCTACTGAGCTTATTTAGCTAAATTAAGCTTATACAAGTCTAACATACCTATTAGAACCAGAATAAGCCTTAGTGGGTCCCACATAAGCTCACTTGAGCTTATTTACCTTTTCAGTCAAACTTGGTCAACTGTGGAGGTAATAAGCCCCCACAGTGCTTATTATTAAGCTAGAAAATTATTGTTTTTATTAAAGTTACTTATTTTTATGTATAATAAAGTTTTGTAAAATAAAAATCCAGAAAAAACAATATAAAATTAAGTGATAGTTTCTATTTAATACAATTTAATTTTAATTTTCATTTTTAGATTTTAATTAAGTAAGTTGTGTTTTTATATTTTTATTAATTTCCTTATATATTAAAGTATTTTTAATAATTTTCTCAGATTTTTATTCTGTCTTTTAGTATTAATTAGAATTAAAAATAGTTTTATTAATAATTAATTAATAAATAAGTTATAAATAGCATAATTAATTTTTATATAGTAACACCTATATTTTATATTTTTCCTAGCTTTTATAAGTCATAATATAATTTTAGTAATTTTTCTATAATTTTTACTGTTCATTTAATAGTTTTTATAATTTAAATAGTTTAAAAAGTAATTAAATAATAAATAGAATAATAAATAGTAAATTAGTTTAAAAATACATAAAATAAAGTTTTTATAATTTTTTAGGATTCCTATAATGGTTAATTAGATTTATAAAAATTTTCATAATTTTCTAAGTTAGTTTAATATTATTTGTAATTTGTAATAGTTTAATTAGTATAATTAATATAAATAGTTTTTAATTAATAAGAAATCTATAAAAAGACAAAAAGATTTATTTTTATTTTTTATACTTTCTTGAAGTTCTAATTTAAGTTTAGAAATTATTTTTATAAGTTTTTAGTTTAATTTGTAGTATTTATAATTTTCTAATTAAATAGTTAAATAGTTTTTAATTAAATAATTAATAATAAATAATAAAATAATCTTAAAAATAGTTTTCTTTTTAATTTAAGTTTATTTTAAGTTTAAGTTTATAGAATTTTCATTTTTAACCCCTGTAGTTTATTTTTCTTAAAACTCACCTTTTTCTCAGTACGCAGTCGCGTCTGATTTTAAATTGGTGTACGTTTTTAATACCTAGGTTTCACGTAATCATTAATTTAGTTTTCCTAAGTTATTTTAAGTTGTAAAACCCTAGTTAACCACACACACACACTTTATACCCTTTCCTGTGCACGTTCACTAATCACAGATTCGTTTATAATATCACATCGCACACCTCGTTGGGACTTACGACCCGGGAAAACACTGTATTCCTCGGAAGCATTTGCCTCGGCTGTTTGACTATTACAGTTGGCCATTCACAAGTGGTTGAGAAATAAAAGATAACTGGTTTGAGACGAATCAAAATTTGGCGCCGCTGCCGGGGAGGTTGTGCGCTTATTTTAAACGATTTTGCGTATTAGTGAGTTTGGATATACATCCATTGTAAATTTACCATCTTTTATCTATATTTTTATAAAACAAAATCCAAAAATATTCACCTTTACATCCCTACATATTTGATTCTTCATTTCTCATCCCCAAAACCTTTTGATTCTACATTCTTCCACTTGTCCCATAATTAATTCTAATGGCATCTCTCGATGACGATTTCTTTAAACAAAGGGCCTGTAAAATTGAAGTTGAAAAACTTATGGCCTTGTCAAAAATGTCGAGATGTTATGTTGATTATGATGGACCTTCGATTCCTATTCCCTCTCCGGTAAGGGAAAGAGATCATGAAACCGAGGTGACAAAGGACCTTGTACTTTCATCTGAAGATGGAGGTGCTAAATACGTCCAAACCACGGTTGTCCAAAAACCTGAGCTCACAAATGCTCCTAAACCTTCAAGAATCAATCCTGATCTTTCACGGTTTATGGTTAAAAGTTTGTCAAGCAAACGTACAGAGCTTAGGGCAGTGACTGAAAAGAACGACTTAACCAACCTTCACGTTTATCAAGAACCAAAACCCGAGACCATAACGGAAGTGGTGGAAATTCCTAGCTCTAAGAGCACACCACTTGTCCCACCTCCTGATTTTGTTCCTTGTGTCGGTTGTGGTGAGCCTCTTTTCGGTTTTCCATGTCGTTGGTGTACATGTGAACAATGTGGTAATGATATTCAAAACGGGAGTTGTTTGTTTTGTGGATCGAGTAATTCATTTGCTTATGATCCTAACTCATTCAACGACTCCTCAAATTTTTCAAACTACCCATCACATTCATACGAGCAAGAATCATATTATCCAAATCTAAATGATGCTTCGTATCAAAATACACCAAGCCAGACTCAACAGTTTTACTGTTGTGAGTACTGTGGAGGTCCACACTTTAGCTCTGATTGTCAAACAAGGAATCCATTTCCTTGTAACAATTACGACTATTCGTTTCAAGACCCACCTTCACAGTACCAAATGAACCAAGCAACTCCTCTAAACCAGCAAGACTCTTGTCTAGAGATTCTTGACAAACTTAAAAACATTAGAGAGGAGTTAGCTAATATGTCGTCTCACAATGCACCAAGTTTTTCTTGTGTATATTGTGGGGGTCCTCATAATGATGATCAATGTCAACCTTCCGGTTTTGACACATCCACACCCCCACAATTTCCACTCACTCAATATTCTCGTGATAAATCTATCACGGAATTACTTGCTGAAAAACATGCTGCTAGAGACGAAAGAAGCATGGAAGAATTACTAGTCTTAGAACAAGCAGCTATAACACGTACCAAATTTCAAAATGCTGTTTTTCTCGATGAGGATGATGACAGTGATGATGATGATAACATTGTTATCATTCAAAAAGATTCATCATGTTCATCAGTTGAGACTCCTTCCATGGATATACAAGGGGAAAAGAATATAACTGAATCACCAGCAGTAGAAATAATGGAACTTGTAGACTCCATTACTGCTAGTCCTTCTCATCTCCCTGAGTATGATGTTACCACACCCGAGGTTCCCACTCACTCTCTGAACATGGGGGACGAGCATCTTGACACTGTTCCTGCAAAGGAATCGGACGAATTCATAAAGTCTAGTGTTGAGAACCTTGTCTCAATCCCAAGAGAGTCACAGGGAATTCTTGATCATGTGTGTGATATTCCTCCCCCTCTTGTCTTTCCAAATGATCATATTGAGACGTTCTCTGATTCTGATGAGAACAATTCTTTATCTTGTGGAGACATAAGTTATGTGGGGGAATTACCTTCTGAGCTTGTCAACTCAGAAGAAGAGAATGAGGAAGAAATAATCCAAGACGAAGCTCTTCGTCTTACATTATTAAATGTTAATCTTCTCATTTCTAGAATCGAGGCTTTTAATGCAAAGCCTATTTCATCTCCTATCCCCGTCAAGGATAGTGAGGTTTTGATCAATAATTCTATTCCTGAATTGCAAACGTTCCATTTTGATCAAACGGAAGAGAAGTTAAGTGGTATCACCACTTCTCATTCTTATAATTCTCTTCCCGTTTATGAATCATTTACTATTGAGGAGTTCCCCAATGAACTTACTCAACTCAATCCCGAATACGAATCATTCACCTTTGAGGAGTTCTCCGGTGAACTCACTCATATCATATCTCCACCGGAGTATGATACTTTCTATTTTGATCTAGATATACCCATAATATGTCTTGATCAAACGAGCTTAAACGAGGAGATTCATGAACCAATGAATTCTCCTATTGAAGATGAGGAGTTAATCATGATTTTCATCATGACCTTCTTTCTTTTCTTCATATATTCTGTTCCTTATCCTGTTCTTCACTCTTTCGGGAGTGAAGACATTATCTTTGATCCCGGCATTTTCATTTATAAATTATGAGCCGGTTACTTATCTCATCGGAGTGGAACTTTCACGTGCTTCAAATGTTTATCCAAACATCTTGAATGAAAGTCCGTTTGAGATTGTCTCTTCCACTTGCTTCCCCATGGACAAATGAATTCGGGGTCGAGTCAAGTTAGTGACTCGGGAATCAAAAACATTAGCATAAACATGGGTTTTCACCCGTGTGTACCACCCTAGTGTGAGGGAGATACCCCACATGTTGTATATATATATATATCCCTAAAAAAAAAAAAAAAAAAAAAAAAAAACGTTAAAAAACTGTACATATAGTGATAGCTTCTATTTAAGAAGTTTTATCTAAAAAAATAAATTGTATGTATATACATCTTAAATAAAGGCTAAGGAATATTTTTCTTCTTACGTTCTAAGTTCGGTTTAACACCCGGTATTTTGAATATTGAGGACAATATTCAGTTCTAAGTGTGGGGGGAGATTCGTCTAACGAATTTAAACACATGTTCCATCAAGAACCGCCATTTTAGCCAAAATTTTAAAATTTTCTCTCACTTAGAACGCAATAAATGGTATCAATCCTCCATGTCTAACCCACAACAGGATTGGCTAATCCAGGAGCAAACGGTTCTTGGTAAAGATAACTCAAACCCGTTTATGGCTTGCAATTTGCCAAAAATTGTATGGTTCCTCAACTCCCCATTATCCTCAAAAGCTAATGAGTTGGCTAGCCCGCAAGATTATGGCTTGTGGTAAAGGCTGTGGAAAAACCATAATTGGTAATCAGCTCACCAAGATGTTGACTATTCCATCAAGAGTTGGCTAGTCCAGAAGCAAACGGCTTTTGGTAAAGACTAATCAAATCCGTTGACAGCTGGTGATTTGCTCAAAATCACACGGTTATCAGGTGTGCCACAGTTCTTACACCTGGCTACTCCAGAAGTGATGGCTTTTGGTAAAGAGTTTTTCAAATCCATTAAGTTTTTCTCAAATAGATTGCTAGGGACTAGCAATAGTTTAGTGTGGGGGATTGATGAGTGTCTAAATACTCATCATTTTGTATCAATCTGAACTGCCAAAACATACAAAAACACTCAAATATGTATCAAAATACTTAAAATACCTTAAAGGTGTGTTTTATATGTTTCAAATGCAAAATATGCAAAAACAAATGAAAAACGTACAAAGTTTGCATAATTGGCAGTTTCAGTCCCTCAAGTTTCATAAATTGTCAAAACTAGTCCCTGGTAATTCTAAAAACATGAAAAAGTCATCAAAGGTCCTTTTTAATCATAAAGTTACATATTTAGTCCTTTGGTGCAAAGTTTCATAAAATTACAAGTTTAGTCCCTGTACTTTGCAAATTGACAGAAATGGTCCCTGGGATGTAAAAACTTTGAGAAATTCAATTATGGTCCCTATACTAATAATCTTTTGCAGGTTTGGTCCTTATGTGATAAGTTTGGTTAAATTACATATTTGGTCCCTCAAGTTTGGTGAATTAGCAATTTTGGTCCCCGGATATTAAAATATGAGAAATTATTATTTATTGTCCTTGGGGTATTCAATCATGGCAAGTTTAGTCCTTAAATAAACTTTGGAAAAATCACAAATCAGACCCCTAAACTTTGACTTAATTACATTTTTGGTCCTTGTGATTTCTACTTAAAAAACCAAACGGATCCCTTTTAATAATCCAAATCCAATATCCAAATCCAAACACCCAAGCCTGCCCACAAATACTTCCAGCCCAGTCCCTCTTTTTGGCCCATCACACAAACCGGCCCACACCCACCCCTTTTGTTTAAATAATAAAACCGGGCAAAACCTCTCCACTGTTCACCTCCTCCCTCAATACCATCCAGTCACCATACCACCCTCCACCTCAGTGGTTTCACCACCACCTCACCCCAGCTGTCCACTCTTGTCCTCCACGCCTCACCAAACCTATCCAATTGCCCTTAAAACCCGTACACGCTACCCTTGGACTTTTGGCGCCAAAAAGGTAGTTTCAAAGGCCATGATCAATCAGACATAATCAAAGGCTGGGAATTGGTGGGAAATCACCCAGTGGGTCCCACATGCTCAGAAATGGCTACAAAAAGGGAATGAAGGCAGAAGAGAATGAGAATTAGATTAGTTTTAGTTAAATTAGGTCGTAGGTAGTATAAACTTCAATATTAGTTGTAATTTCACTTTCAAAAGCTTGTATCAGGTTTAATTCATGTAATTGGAACTTTATTAAGTCTTAATTTCAAGTTTCATATCAGTTCTCAGTTTATGCAATTTTTATTGAATTCCAAAAATCACAAAAAGCTCATCTGTGTTGTTAGTTGTTGTTAAGTTAACTCATAAGCCCATATAAGCTCTGACAAAGCTTATTTAAGCTTTTAGAAGTTTTAAATTTAAGTTTAGAATAGAAAAAGAAAAATACCAAAAATAATCAATAAAATAAATAGAAAATAAAAAAATAGAAGGAAGAAAGGGAGAGGAGCTGAGCAAGGTTTCATTTGGATTGATCTGGTATTAGAACCTTGTGGGAGGTATTAAGTTGGTTATTTTGTTCCTTGTTTCATCAGCTCTCAGCTTATTACCAATTGTAAGCAATATTTCAATAATATGTTTTTATTTTGATTATGCTTGTTACTATTTAATCATTGTTCTTATAAGTTTATTAGATATCTATTATTGATAATATAGCAGAAAACCTATTGCTTGTTCATTAAAAATCATTTGTACTCAAAACCATAATCTTACTGTGTAAAACTTGAATTTGACAAATCTGAGTTTTAGGCTTGTATTGTGGTTGTTTTCTGTTTAATTATTCTTAAAATATCATAGAATAGTGTTAGTAATCAGTGTTTTTGCTTGATGTCACCATTAGCCTTGGAAATCATAAATTGATAGAGTTATAGGGGTGTTTGGCTCATGGTTGCTCAGTGAGTTTAACTGAGTTTGAGTGTGAACTTGTGATTCAAATTAGTAACTTAGGTTCATACTAGCTCAGTCCACCCATAACTTGGGCACTTATACAACCAATAGTCAAAATCCAATTCTAATTCCCTTGACAGTCAACTGTCAAGGATTTTGGAATCCACAGGCCTCAAGTTCTAATCATAAATAAGTAGTTTAGCTTATTTTAGTTTAGTGATAACTTAATTAGTCACAATTAATCATAAAATCAAGATAGAAACTCATAAAAGTCAAACTAGTAATTTTTCTCTCAAAGTCAAATTAGCACATCTCAGGTTTTGACAAAACTTCCAAGATTTGTTTTGAATTTAGGATAAGGTTTTAGGAGCTCAAACTTGTTCCTATCAATACTCTACCAGCTCTAGTATAAGTTCTCACTTAGCTTATATTTTTAGGATTTTTGTAAGTGGGCCCCACTCTCCCCTAAACATACTTGCAGGGCAAAGGTGTGCCCTGCATACCAGATCTGTCACTCACCACCACCACCACTTTGTGGTGGTTTTGTGACCAACCCATTGGGTCCCACCACCTTTAATCAGCTTTTTCCAACCCCCCTCCTAGCAGAGAACTTAGATTGACCATAATTTTGACCTGCACCTCAGTGGACCCCACCTAGAAATAGCTCTCAAGTTTGTCCCCATTCTGAATTCAAAACAGGTTTTGGATTAGCTTATTGTAGCTTATTAGCTTATCTACTGAGCTTATTTAGCTAAATTAAGCTTATACAAGTCTAACATACCTATTAGAACCAGAATAAGCCTTAGTGGGTCCCACATAAGCTCACTTGAGCTTATTTACCTTTTCAGTCAAACTTGGTCAACTGTGGAGGTAATAAGCCCCCACAGTGCTTATTATTAAGCTAGAAAATTATTGTTTTTATTAAAGTTACTTATTTTTATGTATAATAAAGTTTTGTAAAATAAAAATCCAGAAAAAACAATATAAAATTAAGTGATAGTTTCTATTTAATACAATTTAATTTTAATTTTCATTTTTAGATTTTAATTAAGTAAGTTGTGTTTTTATATTTTTATTAATTTCCTTATATATTAAAGTATTTTTAATAATTTTCTCAGATTTTTATTCTGTATTTTAGTATTAATTAGAATTAAAAATAGTTTTATTAATAATTAATTAATAAATAAGTTATAAATAGCATAATTAATTTTTATATAGTAACACCTATATTTTATATTTTTCCTAGCTTTTATACGTCATAATATAATTTTAGTAATTTTTCTATAATTTTTACTGTTCATTTAATAGTTTTTATAATTTAAATAGTTTAAAAAGTAATTAAATAATAAATAGAATAATAAATAGTAAATTAGTTTAAAAATACATAAAATAAAGTTTTTATAATTTTTTAGGATTCCTATAATGTTAATTAGATTTATAAAAATTTTCATAATTTTCTAAGTTAGTTTAATATTATTTGTAATTTGTAATAGTTTAATTAGTATAATTAATATAAATAGTTTTTAATTAATAAGAAATCTATAAAAAGACAAAAAGATTTATTTTTATTTTTTATACTTTCTTCAAGTTCTAATTTAAGTTTAGAAATTATTTTTATAAGTTTTTAGTTTAATTTGTAGTATTTATAATTTTCTAATTAAATAGTTAAATAGTTTTTAATTAAATAATTAATAATAAATAATAAAATAATCTTAAAAATAGTTTTCTTTTTAATTTAAGTTTATTTTAAGTTTAAGTTTATAGAATTTTCATTTTTAACCCCTGTAGTTTATTTTTCTTAAAACTCACCTTTTTCTCAGTACGCAGTCGCGTCTGATTTTAAATTGGTGTACGTTTTTAATACCTAGGTTTCACGTAATCATTAATTTAGTTTTCCTAAGTTATTTTAAGTTGTAAAACCCTAGTTAACCACACACACACACTTTATACCCTTTCCTGTTCACGTTCACTAATCACAGATTCGTTTATAATATCACATCGCACACCTCGTTGGGACTTACGACCCGGGAAAACACTGTATTCCTCGGAAGCATTTGCCTTTGATCTGTTTGACTTTACTATTGACCATTCACAAGTGGTTGAGAAATAAAAGATAACTGGTTTGAGACGAATCAGTCATTAGAGAGACGAAGATATGGAAAGTAGCCAAGAAGGATCTGGAATCCTCTTGGATCTTATAATCGGCCGAACCAAAGGAGGTGGAGGTTTCCTACCCTAACTTGGACTCCAAGTTTGCATTAGTATAAATACAAGGCCTCTTGTATTCATTCAATTGATTTATGCTTAGTTAAGAAACTAATGAGTAAAAGGTTTTTAATATAAAACATATGATACAAAGATGAATGCATGACATCTTTGTACATATTTTTTATTACAATAAAAACTACTACCATTTGATTTAAGTTATATGTCATCCAATGAAACGGAAACACCTGAGGTTACTATTTACGTTATTGTGAGACTTAGCTAGATGGTAATCAAATGGTAAATCTCCATTTGTCGTGGGACGGACATGGATGAATTTACAGTTTGTTAAGTTGGTTAACTTAATTGAGTTGATAGTGAGAACTGATCACTCAAGGCATGAGATGGGGATAAAACATGCTTACATTGCAACTGAAGTTGGCAAATATGTAAATCTCATCATTTCTAGGAATTGCAATTGAATATTAGCAATTGAGGTTCGACTCGTACCTTGTTGAATACGTACATCAATAGCAGATCAACTGATGTGATGAAACTATGTCAATTTGGATCCTAGTTTTTCAGTGAAAATTAAATGATTATATATATATATATATATATATATATATATATATATATATATATATATATATATATATATATATATATATATATATATATATATATATAATTATCATGGGTAATTAATTTTCTTGAAATATTTTATTATCGAAAGTACTAATGTTTGAATTTCTTTTTCTGTAGAAATGGCTCTACCCGAAAACACTAATATGAACAACATGAGTTCTGATTTCAAGCAAATGATTGATAGAGAAAAGTTGATTGGTACAAATTTCAATGATCGGCATCGTTCCTTGAGAATTGTTCTACGGATGGCCAAAAGACTTGATTATATCAGTAAGCCTCTTCCTACTACTCCTGTTGGTACTGCATCAACTGCAGAACATGAAGCTTATAACATTAAGTATGAAAAAAACAATGATGTGGCTTGTCTTATGTTAGCTGGGATGGACAATCAATTGCAAAAACAATTTGAGCACTTTGGTCACATGGACATGATCAATGAACTCAAACGGATGTTTGAAAAACCACCTGCTGCAGAATTATATGATCTGATAGAACTCTGCACAGTTGTAAGCAGGATGCTTGAAAATCAGTGAGTGCCCATGTATTGGAGATGAAAAGTTATTTGGATCAATTGGAGCGACTCGGCTGTGGTTATGTGCAAAATGTATGTGTTAGCCTCATCATGCGACCCCTTAACCATGATTTGTATAGTGAGTTTGTGCGCAACTATAATATGCATTGCACGGGGAAGACAATCAATGAGTTACATGTAATGCTCATTGACTTTGAGAAAGGTTTGTAAAAGAAGGCACCTACACATGCTGCAATGGGAATACAAGGTGGTAGGATTACTAAACTCAACAAGCCCAACAAACCGTAACACGCGAACAAGAAGGGTAAAGGCATTGGAAAGGGTAAACAAGTTGTGACCTACCAACAAATGCCTAAGAAATAGAATCCTCCTAAGAAGAAGGAGAATCCTAATAAGGATTTAGTTGTTTGTCACCACTACAACACACAAGGACATTGGAAGAGGAACTTTCCATTATTTCTAGAGGAGTTGCGTATGAATAAAAGTAAGAAGCCTGGTAATGTCGCAAGCACTTCAGGTATTTTTATGATTGAATTATTTTCTTTTCCTCGTAAGCATAATTCATGGGTATATGTTATGGGATGTGGTACTCATATTTGTAACACATTGCAGGGACTTAGAGGAGCAAGGAATCTGGCTTATGGAGAAAGATAGTTGTACGTAGGGAATGACATACGTGCAGTAGTTGAAACCATAGGGACTTTCGATTTAGTCTTACCTTCGGGTTTAATACTAGTTTTGAATAATTGTCATTATGCACCTTGTATTGTTAGGGGTGTCATTTTAGTTTCTTTGTTAATGGATATTGGTTTTGTTCACACATTTATTAATAATGGAATTTCAGTTTCTTTAAATAATGTTTTTTACTTTAATGCAATTCCAATAAATGGTGTGTTTGAAATTGACATGGAAAATCATGTGTCCAATAGAAATAATTCTGTGTATAGCATTAGCAATATGAGAATCAAGTCAAACTTGGATTCATCTTATCCTTAGCACTATCGTCTTGCACATATTGGCAAGAAACGCATGGAAAAGCTGCAACATGATGGGCTTTTGCAAATTATCAATGATGAATCATTTGATAAATGCGAATCTTGTATATCTGGGAAGATGAAAAGGAAACCTTTTTCACAACAACTGGAAAGGGCTACAGATCTACTTGGATTAATACATACTAATGTGTGTGGTCTACTTAGACATGTGTCAAAACGCGGTGCTAGCTACTTCTTAACCTTTACGGATGATTACAATTGTTATGGTTATGCTTATTTACTTAAACATAAACATAAACATGAAGTCTTTGAGACATTCAAGGTTTTCAAATGTGAAGTAGAATTACAACTGGTAAGAAGATTAAGGATCTTCGATCCAACAGAGGTGGTGAATATTTAAGCCAAGAGTTTAAAGATTATTTAGCTGAGTGTAGTATTGTCCAACAACTCACATCCCCTTATACTCTATAACAAAATGGTGTATCTGAAAGGAGAAATCGTACATTGCTAGATATGGTACGATCAATGTTTAATCTTGCAACTCTTCCCTTATCATTTTGGGACTATGCCCTTGAAACCGCTGTTTGCATATTGAATATGGTTCCAACTAAGAAGGTTGATAAGACTCCATGTGAATTATGGACTGCAAAAGCTCCCAAATTTTCTTACTTAAAGGTCTGGGGTTGTGGCGCGTTTATTAAACGTGACTCACTAGATAAACTCCAACAAAGATCCATTAATTGTATCTTCGTAGGATACCCAAAGGAAACAATGGGTTACTAATTTTACTTTTCACCAAAAAACAAAGTCATTGTGGCTAGGTATGGAGATTTCTTTGGAAATATCTTATATCTCAAGAATTCAGTGGGAGAATTTATGATCTAGAAGATGATCAAGAAGATACATCAACTTCTGAAAACACTAGCACACTTCTTGTGGAACCTGAAAGTCTAGGTCCTCCACCTGAAGTTGAAGTGGTTCCCATTCACAGATTTGTAAGAACTGTGAAAGCTCCTGAACGTCTATGTCTTAACGTAGAGTGTGAGGAAACTATACGAGGGGATCTTGATGAACCTACTAGTTATAGGGTTACCATTAAAAGTCCTAAAGAGGATAAATGGCAGGTTGCTGTGAATGGGAAAATGTAATCCATGAGAGACAACGAAGTATAGATTGAAGTAGACCTTCCTCCCAATGCCAAGGTAGTTGGAAGTAAGTAGCTCTTTAAGAAGAAAACTGACTTTGATGGCAATGTACATACCTATAAAGCTTGTTTGGTAGCTAAAGGCTTTACCTAAACATATGGTGTTAACTATGAGGAGACCTTTTCTCCTGTAGCTGAAATTAGAGCTATTAGGATTCTCATAGCTATAGAAGCATACTATGACTATGAGATTTGGCAAATGGATGTCAAAACCGCTTTCTTAAATGGTCGCCTAGATGAAGACATCTCTATTGCGCAGCTTGAGGGGTTTGTGAATCCATAATTTCCTGAGCGTGTATGCAAACTTCAAAGATCTATTTATGGATTAAAGAAGGAATCAAGGCAATGGAATAAGAGATTTGATGAAGAAATCAAAATGTTTGGATTTACTCAGAATCTTGATGAGCCATGTGTATACCATAAAGCTAGTGGGAGTAATGTTACTTTCCTTATCCTATATGTCGATGACATATTGATCGTGGGAAATCATATACCAAGTTTAAATAAGGTTAAATCCTATCTTGGTAAATGTTTTTTTATGAAGGATTTAGGAGAAGCAATATACATCCTTGGAATTAAGATCTACAGAGATAGATCAAAGTGGTTGATTGGATTAAGTCAAAGTGCTTACATTGATAAAATATTTAAGAGATTGAATATGCAAAATTCCAAGAAAGAATATTTGCCAATGCAAGTAGAACATGGCTTAAGTAGCAAACTATGTGATTTAACACCTGAAGAGGTAGCACACATGAAAAAAGTTCCGTATGCTTCGGTAGTAGGATCTATCATGTATGAAGTTAGATGCACAAGGCCAAATGTGGCATTTGCACAAAATATGACCAGTCATTATCAACAGAATCTAGATGGACTCCACTGGCATGCTATTAAAAACATTCTTAACTATTTGAGGAATACAAAAGAGATGTTTCTAGTGGGGAGAATCAAGAAGCAGAACTTGGTGTTACAGGTTTCTGCGATGCATCCTGGCAAACTGATAAAGATGATACAAAGTCTCAGATGGGTTTTGTCTTTGTTATTAATGGAAGAGCGGTAGACTGGAAGAGTAAGAAGCATAGTACAATCGCGATGTCTACAACAGAAGCTGAGTATATTGCTGCATCAAAAGCTACGATGGAAGCTGTTTGGATAAGGAAATTCATTTCGGGGCTAGGATTTATGCCGTCAATTGATTTCCTATTGATATGTACTATGACAATTCTGCTGCAATTATATTTGCCAATGAACCTGGAGTCATGATGGGTGCCAGAATCTTCCCTAGAAGATATCACTATGTTTGAAAACAAGTGAAAATAGGTAAAATCAATTTACTCAAAGTTCACATAGATAAAAATCTAGCTGATCCATTTACGAAGACTTTCCATAAGGAAAAGCTTACTCAACATGCCAATGGCATTGGACTTCATTTAGATAGTAGTTTCATGTAAATCTGTGGTTAGTATTTGGATAAATGATAATGCAAACAATTATTATCTTAATGGAATAAAATATTTTGTTATGTTTATTTTCATTCATAATATTGTATCCTATATTTGCATGTTTAATCCATGAATAACTTATGTTACTCTAGATAGTTCGTTGGTAATCAATGATATGGGAATATCATTGAATTAAGACAAATCTGTGTTTTGGTAGAATATACTTAAGTATACTGATGCATAGGACATGCCAAGTTCAAATGATATTCAATAAATTGAATAGAGGATAGATCCCAACTGCATGATTGTACTTTATGGATATGTCATTAAAGTAAATCATGAATATTTATCTTCAGACTTGAGATACTAGATAACTGCTGTGGATGTAGATCATTTTATGTAAGATAGTCTAATGCTATTCGTAACTGGTAGTTATAAGGGCTATTTTCAGAAGTGATGCAAAGTTCATCGTTTATGCTTGTAGTCAAGAAAGAATTTGTTCCTTCAAAGTTGTTTTGAAGTATAATACTGCTGGGCCCCTCATAGGGTTGACAAGATGTTTGCATGGCTATGCCCAAGGTCAATCTAGAATACGTTCAGATGATTTGGTAACCTTGCTCAATTATAAATAACGAGTAACAAAATAGTTAATTATGGAATGACTTAGATCCATATCCATATTAACGTAGTATTAGAACCAAAAGGATAAATATGATGATGATTCATCAAAAGGTTTTTTCCAGGAAACCATACTCAGGGTCGTTCTGGGGCATTGGGGTGTTATGCTAGACTAAATAATGTCATTACTATATTAATGTATATCCAAGTCGGAGCTGTTAGTTTTGTGGATTTAAAATTAGTAAAGTATGACTGGATTCGAACACGAGACTTTGGGATTGGACACATTACGTATAAGTTTCAATGTTCTAATAATTGATATATTAAGTAATGTTTAATTATTAAAATTCACAAATAAACGCCTAACGGTCATTAGTACTTAACGGGAATTGATTAACGGTCATTAGAGAGACGAATATATGCAAAGTAGCCAAGGAGGATCCGGAATCCCTCTTGGATCCTATATTTGGCCGAACCAAAGGAGGTGGGGTTTCCTACCCTAACTTGGACTCCAACTTTGCATTAGTATAAATACAAGGCCTCTTGTATTCATTCAATTGATTCTTGGTTCCGTGCAAACCCTAATTACTCTTCTTCTCTCCTCCCTTGAGCTATTGCCAATCGTATACCCCCTAAACCCTTATGGTCGATTTTCATTAGCTCAATCAAAGTGTTTGGTTTGTTTGTGATTCAAGAACCTAGCTTTTCTCATTGAAACGTTAGTAATACGTGTGTACAAGAATGAAGAACAAACATACTTATGTTTGTGATCTTTTCCCATTCGACTTAGGTGTTAGTCAAATTTTACTAAACCTTAACTTAGGGTTTAATTGGTTCTTGATTATTTGATTTTTTGTTTCGCTAGAAATAATTAAGGTACACATATTATTTTAATTCGGTTGATCAATTACAAGTATTTTGATTCTTACTTCCGCTGCATGCTTTGATGATGTTTACATGTTTATATAATTGTTATGATATTAATATTCAACAACATAAATATTTTATCATTTCCTCTCACATTCTCTTCTTTTCTCTCCAAATAAAAACTCGGGAACATAGTAGATACGGCCTAGGAACACCCACACCAACATAATCATTTTTCTTTCTTATACTCCCTAAAACCCTCTTAAACACTCTTCACAAACCCCAAGACATTTAACCTCCTATTTACTTCTCATTTTCACTTCACCACTTCACACATACACACATGTTAGATTTTTCCCTCATCCTCCTCTTCTCTTGGACGATGGCAACACACCACCACCACCATCAACCATCATTTTTCTAAGGTATTTTCTATATGTAAGAAGGTATTATACCTACTCTTGCACCACAAACTCTTTTTTTGCAATCTATGAGTTTTTATAAACTTGTAACTAAAAAGAAACTTTACCTACTGAATAAAAATGGTTAGAAACATAAAAACACTCTAAGAAGGTTGTAGAAGTGATTTATGGTCTTGGTTTGATCTTTTATGGTGATTGGTATAAGTAAAAGTGCTTAAAAGATGAGTTAGAAATTGGGATAACTTGCTGTTAGAAAGTTATGGCCGATTTTACGAAGCCATAAATCACTAATAAGTCAACTTCACGACCTGCTTTTTATACCAAGATCTAGCTTTTTGAGTTATCTTTCAAAACCAAGTGGTTTTGTGAAAAAATATGAAGCTTTGGTCGTCCAAATAGTGTGTGGAAAACTAGAAGGGGGGGTTGGATAGTTTACCGCTTTTTAAATCCTTTTTAGCTTAAATATCCTTTAAAAACTTTATGTTTGCTTAAAGATATAAACACAACGTTATATGTTTGATTCTTTGAAAATCTTTTCATGTGAATAACAATTCTAACTTTACTTGTTTCATACTTTGAAAAGCTTTACTTGTGATGACCCTAACTTTGCTTGTTTAGTTCTTTGAAAAGCTTTACATTTGTTTAAAGACATAAATACAACTTTACTTGCTTTAATTCCTTGAAAAGCTTTATATGTGATTAACGATTCTAACTAAACAACAACATGTAATAGACAAAGATAAAGAAAGAAACGATCAAACCACAACACGATTGTTTATTGTGGTTCGGCTACAAGGACTCTTTTTCCTTGCCCTACATCCACGCCCCGAGTTTCCAACTCGAGAGTTATAAGCACTAATCAACAAGCTCCTTTCACCGGCGGAGAAAACCTTTACAACGTCGCTTACACTTTTACCGACACTAAGCTAGATGTCGAGTTCTTTTACACGGGTACAACCACTCCCATCGCCGCTTACACTTTTACCGACACTAAGCTAGATGTCGAGTTCTTTACCAAGGGTACAACCACTCCCGTTAGTTCTTTTACAAGGGTACAACAACTCCCGACACACTACATATTTTGAGGCCTAAAATACTAACCAATCACTTCTACATACATGACAAAAATGAAGTATAAACTACCAAAGCTTATACATGACCAAGCTAACAAGACTTGCAACTTTGGAGTTGAAGCTTGTAACTTCTTGAATGATCTTGTGAAGTCCCTTGCTACATAAGAGAATCACACAAGTCAAATGTTACTGAGTTAGTTTGAGAGAGTATATGAAAAATATGTCCTAAAGTGGTGACCCAAAACTAACAAATGGTTTGGTATTTATAGCAAACCATTCTGCAGGTCTGGCGGATATGGCGGAACCCTCAGAAGGGGTCCGCCCGTGTATCCCCAGGGTACCGTCAGGGCTGCAGTTGGTTTTTGCAATAAATCTTCCAAACCAAACAAGGTCACATCTCATTACATCTAGTCAAACACAAAACTTGCAAGCAAACATATGGTTAGTCAAACACACTTTCTTACCATAAATGTATATTGACAAAGCTTGCCCTAAATGTGATGTGACATTACTATTTTAAGAAATAAATGTGATGTGACAAGACACTTTCTAATTTAAAAAATAAAAACAATGTTTTGTTTAAAAGGAAATGTAAACTTAGTTTAAACAAGACTTAAAAACTTAAAGTGATGATTTACTCTTAGCTAAAGTTCATACTTTGTCATTAACAAAACTTAGCAAAGATCATAAAATATAAATAACGTTTTTAGGCGATATTGTATTAACAATCTCCCCCTTTTTGTTGATGACAAAACATAAACTTTATTTATAAGTAAGTCACTAGTTTTAGTGTTAAGTCTTATAAAGTTAGTATAAAAACTTGTTTTTGCTAGGATGATGTGATATGCAAAAAAATAAAAAAATAAATTTGAAACAAGTTTATATATAAATTCTCCCCCTTTTTGTCGAAACAAAAAGAAGAGTAGTGAAGCGGAAGTAAGCAGTTGCTCCCCCTTGGACAATACTCCCCCTAAATGGAGTGCAAGAGAGGAGACATGGATTTTGAACCTACAAGAAAAAGGTTAGTTGTCGCACAAGACAAGTCATGGAAGCATTGCATGTCTAAAACACAACTAAGAGTTGTGAAGTGGAATAACGCAACACTCATGCTCCCCCTTGAATATTTCTCCCCTAAATGGAGTATCAAGGAAGGAAAACATGGATAATGATCCTATAAAAAGAAGGGTTAGTTTCAAAAGCACAAGATATATGTATGCCACCATAGCAAGGTATAGTTCACTTATTATACCTAAATGTTCAACAAATAATGCAAACCTTGTAGTAGAATGAAATTCATTTCATGTAAAATTTTGACTCTTAGAAAGTCAAAGACAAGAAATTTGGATTACACCATCCTACTTCTAAAAATAAAGAAAAACTAAAAATAAACTAAGGACTTAAAAAGCTACAAGGAAATCATCATTTTCCTTAATGAGAAACATTTTCAAAAAACAAGGCTAAGGTTATTTAAGGATGAAAATGTGGGTTGGAGGGTTGTAGCGGGCTTTATTTTGAAGGTTGAAAGGATGACACGGTTTTGGTTTGTTGGTTTAAATGGGAAACATTTTCCAAAAGAAACAGTTTTGTTTCATTTTGGAGACTCTAAGGTTGAGGTGTGTGAGACAAGGATTGTAGAAGATCCAAAATGTGGTTTAGTATAATCCTCATTTCTTTGGATAGCTCACGAATTTCCCTTCGACACCCTTCACTAATGTGAGCGGTTCTTTCTCAATGACCGCAACCATGGCGGGGAAAGTTTGGTGGAAGTGAGGTTTGATTTGTTGGTGGTGGATGGTTTGAACTTGAAGGAGCAAATGTTGATGGTTGAGAGGAGTTTTTGCTTCCTTCATTAGTTGATTGTAGCGTTGTTTGTAAAACCGTAATATGGTTGATTTGAGAGTCAACCATACGTTTGAAGGCATGAAGGTGGTTTAAATGAGTGTCAATCTCATTATGAAGGTTTGGAGGTTTTTCCCATATGGATGCTTCTATTTTCTTATAAGAAGAAAGTAGAGATTCAAATTGTTGGGAAGGTTCTTGTGGTGATGGTTGTTGTTGTTGTGGTGGTTGTTGATTTTGAACAAAATGGCGGAAACTTGGTTCGCTGGTAGGATTGCCATGAAGGTCTTTGTAAATTGGGTGAAACACAAATGATTGTGAGTGGGTATGACCTTGATCATTTAGAAAAATGGATGGTCTAGCATAACGGTAAGCCAACCGTTCTACTAATGATGGTTGATGGGGTTCATCATCTAGTTGCTCACTAGGTTGTTTTTGGGTTTCCATTTGAGCAATGGTGTCAAAGAGTGACAAGGATGGTGGACTTGATGGTTTGGGTGATAGGTCTTCTAATGTTTCCAAATAGGGTAGTGGTGATGTTGGTGGTGTATGGAAAAGTTCCATTGGTGTAGGTGTTGGTGATTGAGGTGATGAAGTTTTTGTTGGTTGAGCTTGTTGAGAAGGTGATGTTGAATCACTTGAAGGTCTAGATGGTGGAGGAATGATGGCTTTGTTTGTGTAGCAATGTGTTGGAGAGAGTGTTGGAGTATCAAGATTAAGTAAATCTTGAAAGGTGATTACATTGGTATTACAATGTGTTGGGGATGGTGTAGAGGTAGTGAGGTTAAGGAAATCTTGGATAGGTGAAGAAATGTTAAGGAAGCATCACTTGAAGAAGATGAGCTTGACTTGACGGTTTTGTTGAAGCAACAAGGTTTAACACTAATCCTAGCAGTTTTTGAGAAGGATTTTGATGACTCGGATGATGTGTTGGATTTAGTCATTTCAAAGG
Organism: Artemisia argyi; assembly: GCA_030686995.1. Classification (NCBI taxonomy): domain Eukaryota; kingdom Viridiplantae; phylum Streptophyta; class Magnoliopsida; order Asterales; family Asteraceae; genus Artemisia; species Artemisia argyi. The sequence continues at coordinate 96,703,434 of CM060707.1, read as the reverse complement.
TGTGGTTTTGATGTTTTGAGATAAGAAGTTTTAATGGTGATGGTGTGATTTGAATTGTTGCAAAACTTTCAAATTTATAGGATGAAGGAGATGTTGAAATGGGTGTTTGGATTTGATGTTCTACCATTCAAAGATTGAGGTTTCAAATGATTTACAAAGTTTTCATGAACATGTTAAATCATTGCATGTCAATCCAATGGAATAAGGTGGAGTGAAAGACCAACATATGCACTCAATGCTTTGTGATCATGGGATGTGATTTGGTTGAAAATGTTTCAATGGTTTGAAGGATCCTTTAAAAGGGTTCCTTGGGTTAGTTATGTTTGAATTTGAATTTTTGGAGGGAAGTGGCTTCCTAATTCATTTAGTGATGACAGTTGTTCTAATATGGTTATTGGAGTTAATGGAAGATGTTTCTCACTTAGGATAATGGTTTGACACTTTACAAGTTTTGGACTTAAGAAAAATGAGAAAAAATTTTCTACAGGTGTCTGGCGGAACCCTCGCGGTACACAGGCGGAACCCTGTTTTGGGTTCCGTCTGGTCCGTTGGGCCAATTCTGGGTTACCCAGAAATTACACTAGCGGAACCCAATTTTGGGAACCGCCAGATCCGCCATGGCTGAAAAATTTGGCAGTCCGCGATTTTGACCCGCGAGACGATTTTCAAAATTTTCGAAAACTCCTAAAATCAAAAAGATAATGCATTTCTGGTTAGGCAATGCAAAAATTAGACACGTAAACATACATATCATAGGATTTGACCTTGAGGTCGAGGATTTCACTATACTTAGTAAGAATTGCCATAAGCATAAAAAAAATGACAAACACCTCAAACATTGTCATTATGCATAAAAGCTCATACAAACATAATCCGACAAACGTAATAAACCATGAAAGTGAAAAACAAACAAATCACGTAGTTTAACACATAAACGGTTCTAAAGCATTCATAAGCCAAACACTCCTTAATCTTCTCACAACCGGTCTATCTTCTTATTGAGCTTGTTTAGGTACCTTCCAAAGCATTTGAACATTCCTTTAGTTTGCTTGAACTCTTCGGATGCATTGTCAATGACGGGGAGTACTTAAAGGTATTCTAAAGGAGGTAACTTAGAGTAAGGAAGTTTATCGTCCTTGCTCATGTCGGATGATGATGATGATGGTGTAGGTGATCGAGTACGTTTGCCCTTACCTTTGAAAACTCGTTTATCACTTAAAGGAACGAATATGTGAGGAACGAGAGAATAGTCAAGGCGCATTCCATTATCGCTAGGAGGAATGGGTGAGATTGCTCTAAAGAGGCAAGTAAGAAGCATTCCATAGGGAAGAGCGGTTGTTCCAACTAAGGGTATGTCGGCCATTCTTTTGGCTAGGTAGTAGGCTAAGTTGAAGGGTTGACCGGTGGAAATGCTATAGAGCATGTAGCAAAGGCATGTGTTGATATGATCTCTATTTCCTATGGTACTTATGACGTTAGCTCTAAGGATTTCTTCCCACTTCTTAAATTGTGGTTTAAGCTCATTGAGCTCCACACCAAAAGGATCCTTATCTACAATATTCCCCGAACGATTCATCCTAGTGGTAGAGGTTCTAACAAAGTGATGTTCCTTAATAGTTTCCTTACTAGCTAGAGGTGTGTCGTATGGATGAAAACGCTCAATCGAATCAAGGCTTGAAATGGGCCACTTATCCGTGTAGAGACAAGTACCCTCATTTGGGACACCAAAAATGATAGCTAAGTCTTTTAGATCTATGAAATTGGGTATTTGATTGGTTGTGAAGTTTAATGATATCTTACCAAAATCATTTGTGGAGAGGTTTACGGTTGCATAGAATTCCAAGATGAACCTAAGACAAATTGGCTCATCGATATCAAGGAGACAATCAAAGTTGATTGCGGCAAAGTTTTGGCGAATAGATGTTCCTTCTAGAAAGGATGGATCAATGGTTCTACCTTCGTGAACATAGCATTTTTCTAATGCATTAAAGGTTTCTACTTGAACTTGGTTGAGACCTTTGGTCCTATGGTGTTTGGGCATGTACTTAAGGGTTTCCTTGTGATTGGATTTTATTTGCGGGAGGCATGTTGATTCCTAGAAAACACAAAATTATATGTTAATGACTTTTAACAATGTGGATGTTCTAATGTGTTCCTATATGCAAACAATGTGGAGACTTGGTTATCTTGACTCATTTTTATTCCCAAATTGTTTTGTTATGCAAATTTTGTTATAAAAACAAAAGATAACCAACACTCTCCTAATTGAATGTGTCTTCGATTGAATGTACCTAAAAATACATATTAGTTATGTATCCCCTTTAGCATTCAAGAGATAGTATGCAAGTGATGTTTTAAAGATGTTTTTCATTTGTTTTAACAATGTGGTGATGAATCATGTTCTAGTCTTGAATGCGATTTTTGAAAGACAATGCACTTGGTGTGTTTGGCAAATCAAAGTAACAACAAAAAGAATACACTTCTTAACTAATGGAAGACATAATTGACTAGCCAACAAGTTTTTCATGAATCAAGAAGTTTTATGCATAAACCCTAAGATTCTAGTTAATGAATGTCAATAAGAATGTTATACTTGAATCAAAAATGCAATTGTGATTAGAATACTTACAAAGTTAGTTGGATTTGAAGAGATTGGATTGAAAGCCCTAAATTTCGTGTGGATATGTGTTTTTGAGAGGGTGATGGCTGTTTGAAAGTGAATGTTAAAGTTAAGTAGGTGTTTGGTTTTGAAATTAAAAATAAAACAATCTGTAGCTTTGGCGGACTAGGCGGAACCAAAAAGTGGGTTCCGCCCGTATGGTCTGAGGGTACCGTGGGAGCTGTAGGGAAAAATTCAAAAGGTATTGTCTTGATTTTTCCTAATGTTCAAAACTAAGTTTTTATGTCTTATAAGTCTTTGACTAAGCCTAGGAATGATGAATGCTTCACATTTAAGAGATTTTGTGAAAGCGTTGATGGAATGGTTAACGTAGAAGACTTTCTTAGTTAAGATGTTCCTCAATGAACAATCTTACCAAGGCGATGATGATGGATCACAATATGTCTATTAAGAACATTATGGATTGAATTGTCGCCGAAGTCGATGCTTCCTTTGTTGAAGGGATAACAATGTTGATGAGATAAATTCCATTGTCGACGTGAGTTAGCTAGTTCAAGTGGAGCTTGTTGATGTGCTTCTCCATCCGAAACTAATTTGAGAACCTTACTTGTTTTGGAGAATCATTGGGTAAGTAAGTATAAAAGTGCAAGTACCACTTGTACTTTTCTTATCAACTTATTACCGACATAATTCCATTTCGCATACACTATGGTTTCTATTCCCGTTCTTTTGGGATACCATAATCCTAGTTGTGTAGTACCTTGTGATGTATCCAAGCAAGCTCAACTAAAGAGTTGTTTTAGGATCTTTTTTAACACGAGTACATAGACAAATGCTAAACATAATGTTGGATCTAATTGTTATGAGAACAAGTAGTCTTCCGAACATTTCTCTACGTTTAGTTTTACCTACGGATTTGCTAATCTCATTCTTGATAAGTCATCAATAACTTAACCATTGAGAACAAGAGAGTAATCTAGGAATGTCTTTGAGTTAAAATCCCTTGCTTTTGGGGTTTGCTTTTATAGTCAAAAAGTCTTTCAAATATTAACACTATAATCACATGATTACTTTGAAGAATCTATTTTGTTTCACTAGTTGTTTTACTCTAAATTCCAAACATTGTTTTTGTTGAATTTGTTTAGACACAACTATGACCTATAAATCAAGTTTTATAACTTATGTCAATTTTACTTGATTCAATGTTTGACTCAAGGTGAAAAGATGTTATTTTGTACTTTTATCCTTAATGTTTTACACAACACACTTGTCTTGCCATCATTGGACTTTCGACTAAGTCATCATCTACCAAAGATGATATCTTAGAAGGAGGAGATCACTCGTTAAATGTTATATTCAACGACTCCTCGACTCTTTGGGTTTCCTTACTTAGGACACTATGAACTTTGTTTGTATTGAAAAAGTCCAAGAGGTACAACATCATAAGACTAAGTGTCACATTTGATGTGTAAATCCTAGATGTTGAAAACTCATTTTCTTCCACACATCCTAATGTATGCTAATGTGAATTATTTCACCTTGTATGTTTTATGTGAAATTATCATAAAGGAGTGATTGAAGTAAAACACAATTTAAGACCCAAAGTATGGTGTTTAAGAATGTTGTTTTACAAAGGTTTGTTTTGCAAGCATCACAAAAGTGTTAGACATTTTAACACTTAGGAAATTCTTAGTTAGCTTACTTGTAAGCAAGAGTTGAGTGAGACTAACTCAAGAGTTTCTCGTGTTTATCTCTTGATGGTTGAAGAACCAAAACACCTTATATCTCCTACTAGTACTAATGACGAAATTCCTTGTTGCATAGAATCTAATCTTAGTTATTACTAATAGCAGGTAAACACTTTAGAGTATTACTAATAACACATATTCCAACACATAATGCTAGAAACAAGAGGCAATCAAAGTCAAGTTGAAGTAATGCGTACCTTTTAAATTGCATAGAGATGCTATCAAGAGGATAAACACTACACGTAAAATCTTGGTTTGACGACACGCTTTGAAACTCAATTACTCATGTATACAAGAAGGTTAGATAATCATATAAAAGCATAGAGCATGATAATCTTAATCCTTTTATCATGAGTTTCTATTAGAGATTGAATTATCTCTAAATCTCTCTTCTAGGTTTGACAAATTTTACTTGTTTTGCTTTACTAGTTGATGGTGCTTTTGAGTTAAATCCTAATCCGGTTTTATCTTTAAACAACCTTTGACTCCTCAACAATCTTTCAAGAGATTTTGAGCTTTCATCAAATTTAACTAATAATTTTCCTTTTTAATCTTATGTTTGTAATCTAGACATAATTTACATTCTAGATCAATTTCAACATAACTATCAATTCTTGACATTTTATCTTCTAACAAGATTTCCTTTTCAAAGATATTCTTAAAAGATTTTGAAGACTCATTCTTGAAGATAGTTTTTAGGTCCATGTTGCATAAACGTTTAGACACATTTTTTTAGTTTAGAAAACTCTAGGATAAATTTATCAATGCAAAAGTGTTTGGTTTCAAAATGTACCTTGCTTGATGTTTTATCTAGTTGAGAATCACAAACCGGATGGTTGGCTACATCTTCATCCGTGTTATTCCATGAATCGTAAGCAAGTCCACTAAGAGCTCGACATGCGTAATCATCTTCACTTACACCTTCATTTAAAACATTTAAACTAGTAGTACATGTATTTATCTCAACTAAATGTCTATCTATTTATATTTCTAAGACTTCTAATTCATATGTGAGATCAAATTGATCATTTTTGACTTGACATATTTCTTGATGAAAGTTTAGCATATTTTTCCAAATATCATTAGCCGTTTGACAAAAATACATTCTTTCATATTTGGTACTAAAGCTTTATAAATCATTGTTTTAGCTTTAGTATTTTTATCAACTTTAAGATAGTCATCTTGGTTTTCAAAACTTATTTTCTTTGATTTGAAATTACCAAAAGAAATAATATGCCAAAGATATTGATCAATTGATTTCCATAGTTTTCAAAATTAATTTTCCATTCAAGTAAGTTTTCTTATTCAAATAGCGGTGGGTTTTGAATAGGTTGCCCTGTAACACCCCAAAAATACCGCAGCGGAAGACTGTGTCACTGGGGTGCTACTTCATAATACAAAGTACAAGTTATAGAAAACGAACTCTAAATGAGACGTTTTGAAAAGTTACCATTCAATTAATGAATTCAAAGTTACAAACATGAGATTTCAAAGTATGATACATAAATGTATACAAAATGTTTTTGAATGGTAAATGATAAAAGCGTAAGTCTTCAGAATATGCAGCTTGACTCTAAGTTCCACGCACTAGCTATCGCCTTACTAACCTGAGATAAACATGCTAAAGTGTCAACACAATGGTTGGTGAGTTCATAGAGTTTGTCTAACAAATAAAGCCTATAAAAATGATTACACAGCAAAGGCATCGTGAATCCACTCAGTTGCAAGTCCCGCCATAAGAGACTTGTAACCTGTGTGTTCACAACCCACTGCTAATATATAGTATGATTAAGACATGTATAAGTTCATCACAACAATTAAACAATTAGTCGTGAGTCTCTACTTCATCTCCGAAGACCTCACTTGGGAGCCAATTCCCAGAGACAACTGGGAGCCAATTCTCAAAGACAACTGGGAGCCAATTCCCAAAGACAACTGGGAGCCAATTCCCAAAGACAACTGGGTGCCATTTCCCAAAGTATAAAAGATTACTACTAGCCACTAAATAGAATAACGCAATTAAGTGTAACACAGTCATGTATGTATGAAATCAAGTATAATGCAATCAAGTATAAGACAATCAAGTATAAAACAATCAAGTATAAATGTTTTGAGTATTTGTACAAGTAAGCAAGTAGTTGTGCATGTATCTCCCCCAAAGAGTTAAAACAAGTATGAAAAGAGTAGGGGCTATGACTCACCTTAAGCTTATGTAATGAGAAATGATAGTGGTAGTCGAATCGCGAAAGTCTCTAAGAGCAGCCTATAATAGAACGTTGCGACTTAGGTTTGGAGTAACGTCTAAGAATACGAAGAATTGCCAATATATATCTTGCATATAGTTCATGATGTAGTACTTAATATATAGTGTAAGTCTTTGAATATAAGTGGTCTATGAAACATGTATAGTTTGTATATCTCTTACTACCGTTCGGGCCGACATAATTCAGAAGTCATGGAGTAAACGTTCGAGGAGCCAGGTCACTTTAATTCGTAAATCCACAACTCATCTCGACGGCTTACTTAATGAACTCCTCACATGAGGCTCCCTACTATTGTAGTATTTGATAACATATATATAAGTTTTTGATCTTTAAAAGTTATATGGTCTTTAGCCGTGGCTTTGCCGTGACCTTGGTCATTGTTATCATGGTCTTGAGACTCAACCTTGGCTTTAGCCATGGTTGTGGTCTTGGCTTTAGGTCATTAGACCTCTTGGTCTTAGTAAAACATAACTATTATATAGTGACTTTGGTATATATAAAATAGCTGTTAAGAAACTGAAGAAAATCTCACTCGTTATTGGTTTTCTGGAGATGTGCTCCCGAGCTTTTGAAGAAAAACGTGATTCTGGACAACTTTCGTGCTTTAACTTTCTCATGAAATGGAACAGAAGGGCCTCTTTTTGCGTGTTTTATGTTCTGTCACAGAAAGTATTTGGCAGTTTTGCCGTAAAGTTTTGGTAATTTCAAATGGTCATAACTTTTGACTCGGGTACTCGTTTTAGGTGATTCAAATTGCTATGTTTTCCGTGTTAAGTCCTATTTAACAGTAGGTAAGTGTCAAATATCATAGTTATACTATTTTGGTCGTGGTTCTCCATAAAAGTCACTAGTTTACTTGTTTAAATAACATAAGTTAACATATATATATACCATAACTTGTTTTACTAGTTTTTATTTATCATGAACATAATAACAAGACAATATATAGCATAAAAGAAACATAATAAGCATGAAAATGATATTGAGCAAGAAAGTGTAATAGGATTTCTTACAACTTTTGGCTTTCTAAAGAAAGGAAGTCAAGTATGAAACTAGGACACTAAACCTATGCTTGCAAACCCTTCACCACAACTCTTGTAAACCCTTGCTATAACCCTTTTGAAAACCAATTAACTTCAGCCCCTAATCACCTTGTGTAGCTCCCCATTCAACCATGGAATCACCAAACAAACTTAAGAACTAGGTAGAGAATACTAAGACCTTGAACTTTGTAGTGTAACTTGTAGTTTGAAGATCAAAGGATCATGGTGCTAGGGATTTATGTGTGTGGCATTTGGATTATGAAGAAAGGAAGGAATGAGCTTGTTTTTATAGCATGAAGAGGAGGTTAAGAAGGTGTCTAGGAAGGTGCCTTAAGGAGGTGCAAGACTTAGGATATTTTTAGGAAACTTGGAGACCAAGTTCAATACATGTAACCATCCTAGAGTTAGAAGCATGAGATCAAGACACATGGGCTGATTTCCCCCCCTAGAGGCAGTTCACAAAGGGATAGGAAGGATGACTTGGTCTTGGATGATATTATCCTACTTATGTAGCTAGTTTTGACTCCGTAAATTGCTAACCGTAAGTTGTTAAGTCACGAAACGTAAAACCGGGTATCCTAAAAATATGAAACTTGTAAATATGCTGGAACTTATCAATATACTCCATATTAAAATATAAAATGAGCGGTAGGTTCTATTGGGTGCTAAAACCCTGCTAAAACTGGAAACACGGGTCTAAAACGCGTAATACGTAAAACGTACGAAAGTTGCGTAAAATTGAGAAAAGTAAAATGTAACTTTTTCTAATAGGATACTAATGACTTAAAATGGCTTATAATGTCTTGGCTGGGCTCTGTCTAGTGTCGGTTGGTATTTAATGTCTTTAAACTTAAAATTGTAAGCCCAAAAATCAAGGAATGATTTATAAAATCAAGGAATGATTTTTGGTCAAAGGAGGAGGGAAAAATATGTTGACTTATTCCAAAAATGTGAAAACTCAAATTGTCTTAGAAACGCGGTGCAGGTATAGGCTAAGGTTACGGCTAAGTAAAAATGCTTAAAAACGAAAATTCCTGTTTCTCACGGCCGAGGTTTATTTGGTCATATTTTTCTTAATCATGATTAATTCTCAAATTAATCATGAGAGTACTAAACATTTTTCTGATGCGGGGTAAATTAACGCGGTCGAGTTTCGTTGTGCGTAGAATTTTTTAATGACGTTTTACCCTAAAACGTGTAATTCCTTAATAACTTTCACGAAAATGATCTGATGAGTGTCAAACTTTTAATTTGCTATGGAAATGATTTATCACTCGAGGCCATGAAACAAAAATCAAATTTCGGGAAAATGAATAGTAAAAGTGAATAGTAAAAATGAATAGTAAAATTTTTGGGAATAGAAGTTAACCTGAAAATGTGAATTGTTACAGTCTCTACCCCTTAAGGAGAACTTCGTCCCGAAGTTCAGTTGAGATTAACTACTTACGGTGTGTCTAAGAGAATTCGGAATCTCTAATATAGTGGTGTTTACTCTGATTCGTCTAAGGTTCTGGTTAAGGAGTCGTATCGGATACAATTAAGCCCACTTATTTATAACTCATTACTTACATAAAGAAGCGTCCAAATTTATGTAAGTAAGGGATCATAAACTTATGGTTCGGTGATTTACAATTTCTTTATTTAAATGAAGAGGCGTCCCAATCCATTTAAATAAGGAGATTCTAAATCATCCAACTTAAGAATTTCCGACACAAAATCCGCCTTCTGAGGCAGATGGTAAGATAATCAAGTCATCAAATCTCTAAAGCTAAGCAATAATATTATTTAACTCAAATCTTGTGTCTCATCAAACAAGAACTGTCACAAGATCAAGTTAAGTAATTAGTTATTACTGAGCTCCATGTTTTTAATGACTCGGCTAATCTCTGGGGTTCCTTATAATACTAAAGTCACATCATCTAACAGCGTGGAACTAAACCAACAACTACCAAAAAGCGTATGTGTATGTAGTGTGTGTAAGGCAAATAAAGAGGAGAGTCTTAACGTATATAGCAGTTATAGTCAAGGCACTAAATGCAACCTAGTTCTATATAACCAAGGCTCTGGTACCAATCTGTAACACCCCCAAAATACCGCAGCGAAAGACTGTGTCACTGGGGTGCTACTTCATAATACAAAGTACAAGTTATAGAAAACGAACTCTAAATGAGACGTTTTGAAAAGTTACCATTCGATTAATGAATTCAAAGTTACAAACATGAGATTTCAAAGTATGATACATAAATGTATACAAAATGTTTTTGAATGGTAAATGATAAAAGCGTAAGTCTTCAGAATATGCAGCTTGACAATAAGTTCTACGCACTAGCTATCGCCTTACTAACCTGAGATAAGCATGCTAAAGTGTCAACACAATGGTTGGTGAGTTCATAGAGTTTGTCTAACAAATAAAGCCTATAAAAATGATCACACAGCAAAGGCATCGTGAATCCACTCAGTTGCAAGTCCCGCCATAAGAGACTTGTAACCTGTGTGTTCACAACCCACTGCTAATATATAGTATGATTAAGACATGTATAAGTTCATCACAACAATTAAACAATTAGTCATGAGTCTCAACTTCATCTCCGAAGACCTCACTTGGGAGCCAATTCCCAAAGACAACTGGGAGCCAATTCTCAAAGACAACTGGGAGCCAATTCCCAAAGATAACTGGGAGCCAATTCCCAAAGACAACTGGGTGCCATTTCCCAAAGTATAAAAGATTACTACTAGCCACTAAATAGAATAACGCAATTAAGTGTAACACAGTCATGTATGTATGGAATCAAGTATAATGCAATCAAGTATAAGACAATCAAATATAAAACAATCAAGTATAAATGTTTTGAGTATTTGTACAAGTAAGCAAGTAGTTGTGCATGTATCTCCCCCAAAGAGTTAAAACAAGTATGAAAAGAGTAGGGGCTATGACTCACTTTAAGCTTATGTAATGAGAAATGATAGTGGTAGTCGAATCGCGAAAGTCTCTAAGAGCAGCCTATAATAGAACGTTGCGACTTAGGTTTGGAGTAACATCTAAGAATACGAAGAATTGCCAATATATATCTTGCATATAGTTCATGATGTAGTACTTAATATATAGTGTAAGTCTTTGAATATAAGTGGTCTATGAAACATGTATAGTTTGTATATCTCTTACTACCGTTCGGGCCGACATAATTCAGAAGTCATGGAGTAAACGTTCGAGGAGCCAGGACACTTTAATTCGTAAATCCACAACTCATCTCGACGGCTTACTTAATGAACTCCTCACATGAGGCTCCCTACTATTGTAGTATTTGATAACATATATATAAGTTTTTGATCTTTAAAAGTTATATGGTCTTTAACCGTGGCTTTGCCGTGACCTTGGTCATTGTTATCATGGTCTTGAGACTCAACCTTGGCTTTAGCCATGGTTGTGGTCTTGGCTTTAGGTCATTAGACCTCTTGGTTTTAGTAAAACATAACTATTATATAGTGACTTTGGTATATATAAAATAGCTGTTAAGAAACTGAAGAAAATCTCGTTCGTTATTGGTTTTCTGGAGACGTGCTCCTGAGTTTTTGAAGAAAACGTGATTCCGGACAACTTTCGTGATTTAACTTTTTCATGAAATGGACCGGAAGGGCCTCTTTTTGCGCGTTTTATGTTCTGTCACAGAAAGTATTTGGCAGTTTTGCCGTAAAGTTTTGGTAATTTCAAATGGTCATAACTTTTAACTCGGGTACTCGTTTTGGGTGATTCAAATTCCTATGTTTTCCTTGTTAAGTCCTCTTTAACAGTAAGTAAGTGTAAAATATCATAGTTATACAATTTTGGTCGTGGTTCTCCATAAAATTCACTAGTTTACTTGTTTAAATAACATAAGTTAACATATATATACCATAACTTGTTTTACTAGTTTTTATATATCATGAACATAATAACAAGACAATATATAGCTTGAAAGAAACATAATAAGCATGAAAATGATATTGAGCAAGAAAGTGTAATAGGATTTCTTACAACTTTTGGCTTTCTAAAGAAAGGAAGTCAAGTATGAAACTAGGACACTAAACCTATGCTTGCAAACCCTTCACCACAACTCTTGTAAACCCTTGCTATAACCCTTTTGAAAACCAATTAACTTCAGCCCCTAATCACCTTGTGTAGCTCCCAATTCAACCATGGAATCACCAAACAAACTTAAGAACTAGGTAGAGAATACTAAGACTTTGAACTTTGTAGTGTAACTTGTAGTTTGAAGATCAAAGGATCATGGTGCTAGGGATTTATGCGTGTGGCGTTTGGATTATGAAGAAAGGAAGGAATGAGCTTGTTTTTATAGCATGAAGAGGAGATTAGGAAGGTGTCTAGGAAGGTACCTTAAGGAGGTGCAAGACTTAGGATATTTTTAGGAAACTTGGAGACCAAGTTCAATACATGTAACCATCCTAGAGTTAGAAGCATGAGATCAAGACACATGGGCTGATTTCCCCCCCCTAGAGGTGGTTCACAATGGGATAGGAAGGATGACTTGGTCTTGGATGATATTATCCTACTTATGTAGCTAGTTTTGACTCCGTAAATTGCTAACCGAAAGTTGTTAAGTCACGAAACGTAAAACCGGGTATCCTAAAAATATGAAACTTGTAAATATGCTAGAACTTATCAATATACTCCATATTAAAATATAAAATGAGCGGTAGGTTCTATTGGGTGCTAAAACCCTGCTAAAATTGGAAACACGGGTCTAAAACGCGTAATACGTAAAACGTACAAAAGTTGCGTAAAATTGAGAAAAGTAAAATGTAACTTTTTTAATAGGATACTAATGACTTAAAATGGCTTATAATGTCTAGGCTGGGCTCTGTCTAGTGTCGGTTGGTATTTAATATCTTTAAACTTAAAACCGTAAGCCCAAAAATCAAGGAATGATTTATAAAATCAAGGAATGATTTTTGGTCAAAGGAGGAGGGAAAAATATGTTGACTTATTCCAAAAATGTGAAAACTCAAATTGTCTTAGAAACACGGTGCAGGTATAGGCTAAGGTTACGACTAAGTAAAAATGCTTAAAAACGAAAATTCCTGTTTCTCACGGCCGAGGTTTATTTGGTCATATTTTTTCTTATTTATGATTAATTCTCTAATTAATCATGAGACTACTAAACATTTTTCTGATGCGGGGTAAATTAACGCGGTCGAGTTTCGTTGTGCGTAGAATTTTTGAATGACGTTTTACCCTAAAACGTGTAATTCCTTAATAACTTTCACGAAAATGATCTGATGAGTGTCAAACTTTTAATTTGCTATGGAAATGATTTATCACTCGAGGCCATGAAACAAAAATCAAATTTCGGGAAAATGAATAGTAAAAGTGAATTGTAAAGTGAATAGTAAAAATGAATAGTAAAATTTTCAGGAATAGAAGTTAACCTTAAAATGTGAATTGTTACATGCCCTTCTTTGCGATTTTCAAAATCCATGGATCGATCCAAGTTTTAAAATACATTCTATTTTAAAGATCTTGAGTAACGTAGCTCTGATGCCAATTGTGGAAAACTAGAAGGGGGGTTGAATAGTTTACCGCTTTTTAAATCCTTTTTAGCTTAAATATCCTTTAAAAACTTTATGTTTGCTTAAAGATATAAACACAACGTTATATGTTTGATTCTTTGAAAATCTTTTCATGTGAATAACAATTCTAACTTTACTTGTTTCATACTTTAAAAAGCTTTACTTGTGATGACCCTAACTTTGCTTGTTTAGTTCTTTGAAAAGCTTTACATTTGTTTAAAGACATAAATACAACTTTACTTGTTTTAATTCTTTGAAAAGCTTTATATGTGATTAATGATTCTAACTAAACAACAACATGTAATAGACAAAGATAAAGAAAGAAACGATCAAACCACAACACGATTGTTTATCGTGGTTCGGCTACAAGGACTCTTTTTCCTTGCCCTACATCCACGCCCCGAGTTTCCAACTCGAGAGTTATAAGCACTATTTAACAAGCTCCTTTCACCGGCAGAGAAAACCTTTACAACGTCGCTTACACTTTTACCGACACTAAGCTAGATGTCGAGTTCTTTTACACGGGTATAACCACTCCCATCGTCGCTTACACTTTTACCGACACTAAGCTAGATGTCGAGTTCTTTACCAAGGGTACAACCACTCCCGTTAGTTCTTTTACAAGGGTACAACAACTCCCGACACACTACGTATTTTGAGGCCTAAAATACTAACCAATCACTTCTACATACATGACACAAATGAAGTATAAACTACCAAAGCTTATACATGACCAAGCTAACAAGACTTGCAACTTTGGAGTTGAAGCTTGTAACTTTTTGAATGATCTTATAAAGTCCCTTGCTACATAAGAGAATCACACAAGTCAAATGTTACTGAGTTAGTTTGAGAGAGTATATGAAAAATATGTCCTAAAGTGGTGACCCAAAACTAACAAATGGTTTGGTATTTATAGCAAACCATTCTGCAGGTCTGGCGGATACGGCGGAACCCTCAGAAGGGGTCCGCCCGTGTATCCCCAGGGTCCCGTCAGGGCTGTAGTTGGTTTTTGCAATAAATCTTCCAAACCAAACAAGGTCACATGTCATTACACCTAGTCAAACACAAAACTTGCAAGCAAACATATGGTTAGTCAAACACACTTTCTTACCATAAATGTATATTGACAAAGCTTGCCCTAAATGTGATGTGACATTACTATTTTAAGAAATAAATGTGATGTGACAAGACACTTTCTAATTTAAGAAATAAAAACAATGTTTTGTTTAAAAGGAAATGTAAACTTAGTTTAAACAAGACTTAAACACTTAAAGTGATGATTTACTCTTAGCTAAAGTTCATACTTTGTCATTAACAAAACTTAGCAAAGATCGTAAAATATAAATAACGTTTTTAGGCGATATTTGTATTAACATAGTGGATAAAAGGTGTAAAACTGTCTTTTTAGAGAAGTTTTGATATATCAACTTTATAAGGTCATAACTTGGGCATTTTGTACTAAAAGATAAAAAGTCCACTTCTGAAAGTTTAAAATATGTTTTAGCTTTAGAACCTTGGTGGTTACATGGAAAGATATATGAATTTGAACCCTCAAACATTGATTGAAAGTTTGGTTGTTAAAGCTGTTAGACATGCACAGATTTTAACCTCACTTTGCAAGACCATATCTAATTCATTTTGTGTTAAAAATAGGTCATTCCACCTTTGAGATTTCATTTTATGGGTTAACTTGGTCTTACTTGGTAAATTAAAATTTTGAACGCCCAAATGGTCATCACAAAATAAGTTACAAAACTGATTGTTTTGGCAGATTTTTATGACTAACTTTGCATGGTCATATCTCTCTAAAAAATACTTGTCAAGACTTGGTTCTTGGTTTTAGAATAGTTTTATATGTTAACTTAACTATGCCAAAAGAGTATAGCCTAACTCACAGATCTTGACCCTCTGGCACGTGAAGTTTATGAACTGGGGTTCACTATGATGGGGGTACTGCTTTTTTTCCCTTCCGGAAAATGCATAGGGGACCATAAGGGGTGGATATAAGACCAAGGATGGAGTCCACCATAGCTTTGGAATCAGATTCGATGTCATTCACTTGGATGCCCTTATCAGAACATAGTTTGAACCCATCTCTGAGAGCTCTAGTCTCAGCCATCAGGTTAGTACAATTGTGATAGAATGAAGAGAAGGAAAAAAAATAGGACCTTAACTCTTTCTCAGGATACCACCACCTCACTCTCTCCCATAGCAGCTGATCCTTCTATGTTGAGTTTGGTACATTTTGGTGGAGGAGGGTACCACCCACCCTACCCTACCACCTACAGGCGGATGTCCATCCTACAGCTACCCGAAAAGGAACTGGAGTGATCTACGTGCAAGTTTCCCTGCATGTGGCTCGTCCGTGCTTTTCTATTCCGCTTTGCCGCCTATTATATTAAGAGAATAGGTCCCATTCAAGCGTTCTGCCTTTATAGCTGCCACGCACGAGCCCATAGAAAGGATTTCATCGCCCCTCTCTAGATAAGAAGCAGAACCTGCCATCACCTACCGTCCTTTCCTCTGTTGGGGACTCCCACAAAAAACGAAAACGGGCGGCATATCCGTATGCTCCACTTTTGTTGCCATGGTTTATATCCCGGAGTACTCCTATGGACTAGATTTCCGTCATTTCCGGAAAGTGCACGGACAATCGCCTTTCCCCTTTTCACAATGTTCGTGCAGTTGCTCACGAATTCAAGTTTAAACCGGGCGGGCGGGCTTTTGGGCACACAAAAAAGGGGAAGTGGATGGATGGGTTAACTTTCAAATATGATGTGACCTTTTGTTCAAGCCTTTTTGCTTGACTTAAACACTTAATAAAAATTATCAAAAAGTCACCAGGATACCTAAGAGATAGTATTTACAGATGTGTAAATGATTTATCCTGAATCACTTTTAATCTTGGTTAAATGCTCACTCAAAGTGACCATATTTTTTGGACAGTTTTGGGATTTCATGTGTAATAGTAAAAGTGACACATTTTATTGAATCTAAATGGGTGACTTAACTAGTAAACGTTCATTTTGTTCAAGCATATCCTTTAGGGATTAATGAGTAATTTTGCTTGCTTTAGGTCGCGTTAGGAAGGTATAAGTTCGAAGGGTTTGCCTTAGTGATCGTTGATTTGCATTCTTCTCGTGTCGTTCTTTGTATATACTCTCTTTCTAGTTAAGGTGAGTTTTCACAACCCCTTTTTACTATTTACTCATTTTGGGATGAAAAACATGATGTGATACGTGACTTGTATTGGTTGTGGATTTTTAAACATTTTAAACATTGGTACTTTAATGAAACTTATATTTTGAATTCATTTGAAATTGGTATGTATGCTATGTTAAGTGTATAGACAATTGTCTAAATCCCCGCACTACTTATTAACTTTGTCCCATCGACTAGAGACGGCGCCGTTGATATTTATGGATATCGCTATTAGGAAGGGACACTTCCCTTACTCCCGCTGACTAGTGGGTACATATTATCTAGTACTCATGTCTGACGCGTAAATTGTGAATGACTTTTTATTGTTTACTTATCTTGGGGTTGGTCTTGGTATTATTTGGCATAAGCTACTGGCATTAACTGTAGGATCGTTGTAGCTCGAGGTTGTTTAGACCTCATATTATCTAGGACATAATAACGTTGAATACAATACACAGCAGAATCAAACAAAAAAAAACATCAATGTTATGAACAAGGTTTTTCCCACAATCACCTCCAATTATTATTTGATCAGAATAATAACGTGTTACCTAACTGTAACATGGATCTAAGACACCTCAGACCTTGAAGGATACGAACTAACTTTAACCCTAGACATTTATAACCTACGTCTAGGTTACACACACACACCTTTAATGACTACATAATAGAAGACACATGAAAACATATTCCCTGTATTCTGTTTATATAATACAGACTTAGGGTTACAAGAATACTACGAAGGACTAAAATATAAATCTTCTTTTGCAAGCAAGTCCTTCTCCATCTTTTGTAGAATTCCTTCTTGTCATATTAAGTCCCTATTGTTTCATTCTTTCTTGTTTTATATCATCAAATCTAATAGACCCAACAATCTTCCTCTATTTGATGATGACAAAAAACCAAGAATCTTGTACGAACTTCCCTAGACGAAGTAGAGAAATCAATGTTGCAAAAATCATGAATCGGTACAGAGGCGGTCCATGGTCAATTAGCGATTTTTAACCGATTAATCGGCCAATTTTCTTGACTCGGCCGATTAATTGGCCGATTACCTTATAAATCTCTCCAAGGTCCATGGCCGATTAGCGATTAATCGCCAATTAATTGGCCGATTCGGCCGATTTTTGCAACACTGAGAGAAATTGAGATAATAAAATCTCACCATGAATGAAACAATCTTGTCTTCCCCTTAATCCATGCCATGCCACTCCAACATCTCTTCCCATTTTTGTTATCAACAAATAGGGAACATATGCAATACTTCCCCTTGAGTGGTGCATGTAGATGGATAAACATTTAATTAATAAGCTTCCACTGAAACCAATATGTTTACCATCTCTTGAATCTTCAATTATGTAGGCTCAATGTAATGATCACATGTGAAGAAAACCAAATATAACGAATTTGATGAAGAAGTAGAATGACCAAAACTTGTGTCTTATGTATTGTACTATCCACGTGATTCTGAACTTATACCCAAAACCAAATATATATAAGTAGACCACAATCTCTTGACAAAATCCTCATCCTCAATGAGACACTAAGCACAATAACGTAACTCCTTCAAGTGATAGTTAACTAGGTCTTTGTCCATCCTCCCCTTGACCTATGAAAACTAGATTTGACAAGTCTTCGTCACCACCGTATAAAACAAACAAGTTATCTTCAAAGTGTAACACCCCACTTTGAGATATGATAAGAACGCGAACTTGTGAAACTCAACTACAACATCAAATATGTGATAATCCATCTTCTTTGTAATCAATTAATCAATAAGAACGAGCCTTTTTAATCTTTTAAGAACATAAACCAAAATCTTCCTTTTGTGTGTGAAAACCAAATAACCTTTGTGTATAAACCATCTCCAAATCCATAAAAACAGCAGCAGAATAAATCTTTCAAGCAACAGAATAAACATTCCAATTATAACCAGCAGTAGAAACTCGAAACATATAGCAGTAGTATCATGTGAACGCAGCAGTAGAAATATTCGAATAGCAGTAGAATCATAACTGCAGTAGAACATATACGCAGCAGTAGTACCTTTGTTTATATTCCACACATAACCTGATACTGAATATCCTTACCACCAATCCAATACTTGATTAAATAATATATCAGCAGCATTATCAAACCATTCATAGCACAAGACTACAACAAATCAGATGGAATTAATACCACCATCCCATTATTGAGTCTATATTAAATATAAACGATAAATCAGCCACTGACTGATGATTAGCATTTATTGATACAAGGATATCGAGCCATTAAAGTAACAGACAAATATTAAACCCTCAACCATTAATATTCGTCTCACAATTAATTTACTATGAGGTAAATTGAAATCAGATCCATGTGCAATTTCAGTATGAGGTTTAATAAAATTAAATATACCAAACACCAAGTCGCACCACATCATCCTTATAGCTAATGACAAACCATTGTTAAAACGCCAACCAATAAAGATACGAGGATACTTTGATCAATCTACAACATATTAAACTCTGTAATTAATTTAGTTGACCCTTTTTACTTTTGCCCTGAATCCTAATATCCACCGATTCACTTGATTGAACTTTTTAAAAATAATCGACCCATGATTACTTGTAAGTGAATGACGACAGAAACTTCTTCGAACATTGATTATCTTTAACAATAAAAATCTTTGTCGCCATATTAATGAATATTCAATTAGAAAGATTCGATGCCCATTAAAAAAATGATTACATTGAAACCTTTTCAAATCTGCTTCTGTCCGATAGTAAAAACTTCTCCAAACTAGTTTTTCACAGACTTTAAAACCTTGTAGATCCCTAGATATCACGAGCAACCCGCTCTGATACCACCTATAGGATCATTGTAGCTCGAGATTGTTTAGACCTCATATTATCTAGGACATAATAACATTGAATACAATACGCATCGGAATCAAACAAATAAAAACATCAATGTTATGAACAAGGTTTTTCCCACAATCACCTCTAATTATTATTTGATCAGAATAATAACGTGTTACCTAACTATAACATGTGATTAGAATAATAACGTGTTACCTAACTATAAGACCTTGAAGGATACAAACTAACTTTAACCCTAGACGTTTATAACCTACGTCAAGGTTACACACACACACACCTTTAATGACTACATAATGGAAGGCACATGAAAACCTATTCCCTGTATTCTGTTTATATAATACAGAATTAGGGTTACAAGAATACTACGAAGGACTAAAATATAAATCTTCTTTTGCAAGCAAGTCCTTCTTCATCTTTTGTAGAATTCCTTCTTGTCGTATTAAGTCCCTATTGTTTCATTCTTTCTTGTTTTGTATCATCAAATCTAACAGACCCAACATTAACATTAGGGCATACAACTATACCATTTTGCACTTTTGTACAACCAAATGTTTACTCAATGACATGATTTTTATGCTACACTAAATCTTGTGTACTCACCAACTATTTCATAGTTAACCCATTTTTATTATGCTTTTTAGGTGATCGTCTTTAGGTGGAAATTTGGGGAAGCATATGCATGGGAGCTTTCAAATTGTGATGTGTTTCAAAAACAATTGTTTTATCTTTTGTGAATTTTATGTTTTAAACTATTTATGTCGTTATCTTGAAACATGTATTAAAACAATGTTGTAATTTGGAATATTTCTTTTAATCAAATCATATATAGTGTTACCTATATTCTTGTGTTTTAAGACTTGAGCTGGTGCACCTTGTGTTTCTACTTTAGCGGGGTGTAACATTATTGTTTTATAAACCTATCACCACTATATGTAAATTTTTTTAAC
Source organism: Artemisia argyi (assembly GCA_030686995.1). Lineage (NCBI taxonomy): Eukaryota > Viridiplantae > Streptophyta > Magnoliopsida > Asterales > Asteraceae > Artemisia > Artemisia argyi. The sequence goes on along the minus strand of CM060707.1, from coordinate 96,683,182 downwards.
TTCTATAAATATCCCACACAATTAAAAATCAGGGTTCTAAAAGGCGCACCATGACGTCGTTAAGGTACGAGGCGTGACCTTCACGTTACGCAAACCATGACGTCCCTGTTAAAAATGGCTATAAGTAGTAAAGAGCAGGGATGCTTTCTGATCTTCAGTGTTTACACACCTCTTGGTGTGCATGATAAGGACCCTTCCAATCCATTCGAACTTATCCCGCCTAATCTCGCCTTTACTTCAGTCTTTGTATCTTCAGTCTTTGTTCGCTCAGTCTTCTTAGTTGGTGAGGAGTCATGGGTATTCAGTGAGTTATTGTCATCACTCACTGAATCCATCATCTTCTTATTTGGCTCAGGTATCATTCACTGAGAACCGCCTCACTGAATGGTGAACTTTTCATCGTAGATTCGTCCTGAGCTTCTCGAGGATGACTCACTGAAGGACTATGCATTTAGTGGCTTGCTGAGTGTTTATAGTTATCAAACACTTAGGATACATTATGTTTAAATTCTAAGGAGTTTGGGTTTTAACAACTCAACAGTCTCCCTCTATTTGGATATACAAATAGCTAAGTGTTTCTAGGTTCAGTGAGAGATAGCAAAGGTATTTATCTTTACTGACTAAATTACTAAGTAAAGTTTAGAACACTGAATGTTAAACAAAACATCAAAATATTATTCATAGTTATTAAAATCCTAAACAAAACAAAGTAAAAATAGATAGTTGTTGCAATTCACCCAGGCTTCAAAACTTCAATCCTAGGGCTTCAAGCTTTTGTTGTTTAGACTCAAGTTCATGTTTGTCAGGATGCTCTCGGATCTTGATCATCAGGTCATGGCAGATCCTGGCATTTGCTTCATTCCTGATCGGATTGGCCATGAGGAAGTATCCCATCATTACTTTGATTCCAGCCTGATCAATGTCTGCCCATCTCTGGAAGGCTGGATCACGAATTCATCAGTGAAGGAGAGACCTCTTTTAGGTTGCTCAATGACCCAGTTATTCACAAATTTTACTCCTTCAGGGATGGCTCTATTACAGTCAAGGCCAGGAGCACTAATCTCAGGTTCTGTCTCAATCTTCTTTCTCTTCCTTTTTGAAGACTGAGATCGGGTAGCCTGAATGGCAGAAGCTGATGCTGGAAGTAGTGAAGGAATGCCAAATTCTTCATGTTTCTTGGATAGGTTGTCATACCTTGTCCTGAGGGATTTCATCAGGCTTTTGACAATAACATTGTTTTTCTTCACAATTATCGGACCCAATTCATCTAGTTCAGTGATCCCAAAGTCAGAGAATCTGAAAGGATCATGAACTTCAAAATGTCATTTGTCTTGACCCCTGAAGACACTGAGAACTGCTGGCTTGGTATTTTGATGGATCTTGACATTAGTGATGGGTTCAGGGTTCAGTTTCTGTGTCATGATCCGTTTATACCTGTCAATGTTCTGTTGCATGATTTCAGCAGATTTCTTTGGTTTGGCATCCCTTTTCTCCTTAAGAGCAATCAAGGCATCATCCTGAGCCTTTTTGAACTTTTCTCCACCTTCCCTAGTAGCAAGATCCTGAGGTTTCAACCTAATAGCTTCAACTTCTTCATTTACAACCTTAATAAGAGCAGGCTTACTCATCTTTTCTTCCTCAGCCACTATCCTTATCTGCTCCTCCCTTTCCATATGAGCTTGTATTTTTGCATCAGTGAGAATATATAACTCCATTGATTTCATATGGAACCTTGATGGGTTCATCAGGGTCACGCCTGACACGGGAGGAAGCAGGAACCAACATAGTTTCAGGCTCGGTTGTTGTTAGAATGCTTTTGCCTTTATCCAGCTGGTTTGTTGAGATAATATTTATTTCAGGAGGTTGATATGAAGAGATGGGAGTAGCCTGAGTGATATGCTCCCCCTCAGTGTGGGAAGGAGGTTGTCCTCTTGAAGCAACATCAGTAGCCTTTGAAGCAACATCAGTAGCCTTTGGTTGACTTGTGGAGGATTTAGGTACTCCAGTGGAAGGAGCTTCAGTGAACCTCTCCCCCTCAACTATTACCAGAGCCATAGTGAGGGCAAGAGTTGGTGGATCCACTGAAGTGGTAGTAGTGAAGGAACCCTTGAACGCCTGATAGAGTTCAGTGAGCATGGTCTTGATGTCAGAGGTATCATTTTGTAGTGTAGACACCTTAGCATCAAGAGAAGCCTGAGTAGACTCAATAACAGACATCCTTGGCCCAAGATTCCAGGCCAAAGAGTTGGAAGATTTAGCCTACGCACCCAAGTTTTTATCTATTAAGCTCAAATAGGACCTGATGGAAGCCACTGATGATTGAAGACCCTGAAGATTTGCAGACTTCAGAACATTTACCAACTCAGTGAATTGAGCAGAGTTTTGCTGGTAGGTTTGAGTTGCCTGAAGTATCTTCTTGTTGAGCTCAGGATCATCTTTAACAGACTCTTGAATAGATGCAACGCTCTTAGTAATTTGGCCAAGCATAGCATTGAACTTGCTGAGATGACTGTCAAGAGTTGTCAGGGAGAATGAGATTTCTGCTTGTTGTTCCAAGGTGTTGTCATGAAATGCTTTAACAGATTCCATGAGGTTAAAGTAGTGAACGGCTTGCTCAGTGTGCATGTCAAACACATCATCAGTGATTCCTCTGTAAATAACATTGCAAGCTGACTCCTCCCAAACCAGTCTCACAGATTAACCAGGAATGGTCAACTGGTCAAGCAGTTAGGGAGTAGTGATCAATTTATGATCCGGTGTAAGCACACAGTTTTCCCGGGTCGTTATTTCCCGACGAGATTGAAATTGTTTTTTGAAAAACGTTTGAGTGATTCAGTGATTGAGAAAGGAACCAGAATATGATTTGGATTTGATTACACTACTAGAATTGATTTGGATTAAGCTAAATAAACAGTATTAACAATTATAGGAATACGGATATGTATAAACGTAAACTGAATTTAAAAACAAATACGATTGCGTACAGAGAAAAAGGTGAGTTTTAAGCAGAAATAAACTAGAGGGGGGTGAAAATGACTTTTTTACAAACTTAATATTAAAAGAAAATTTTAATAAAAAGAAAAATATTTTTTTTGATTATTTTATTATTTAATATTAATTACAACTATTTAATATTTAATTAAAACTAATTTAAACTAATTTAAATTAATAAAAATACTTAAATGACTTAGAAAATTATGAATTTCTTTTATAAAACTAATTAACCATCACAAGAATCTAAAAAATTATAAAAAGTTTATAAAAGTCATAATTAAACTATTTTAATAATTATTTACTTATTTAATAATTAAAGTCTATTTAAACTAACTTAATTATGAAAAATTCTAAATGAACAGTAAAAATTATGAATTTTTTTCTAAAAATACTTTATTAATTATAAAAGCTAGGAAAAATATAAAAAGGTACTATTACTTATAAATAAGCAGAAAGAAAATTAATTTTTGGCTTTTTTTTAATTAAAACAAATTAAACTTAAATTAATTATTAAAAATACTAAATCTACTCAGAAAATTATGAAATTTTTTCTAAAACTATTTTAATATATTAGGAACTTAAGAAAAATATAAAATTGAGAATTGCTTTTTGAAAAAGCTGAAAAATAAGCCAAATGGCTTAAATAGAAGCTATCACTTATTTTATATTTTTGATTTTTCTTATTTTTCTATTACAAAACTAATTTAATACTGAGAATGAGCAACTTTTACAAAAACAAATTTATTAAAGCTTAAAAATAAGCAGTGTGCAACCTAAAGAGCTTAACAGAAAGCTTATTAAAGGTTTTGAAGGATTATTGGGTGAATTAAGCTACTAATTGACAACCAAAAGTTGAAAAAGCTACAAGCTACTGAGATTTACACAAATAAGCTAACATGAACCAATAAGCACAAAGAAATAAGCCAGAGAGCAAAAATAAGCAAATCAAAAAATACACTAGCCAAAATGGCCAAAAAGGGCTATTTGCAGCCCTCTGAAAGTAACCCGAAAAACCGTTAAGGAAACAATAGTACTCGTTTTTTGCTAATCTCTCGAGCATTTGGTCCATGAAGGGTAGAGGAAAGTGGTCTTTTCGGTTAGCATCATTTAACTTTCTATAGTCAATGCACACACGCCATCTCGTAACCAACTGAGTTGGAATCAACTCGTTTTCATCATTTGTGACAACAGTAATGCCACCCTTTTTTGGAACACAGTGGATAGGGCTAACCCAAGGACTATTAGAGATAGGGTAAATCAATCCGGCATCAAGAGATAGGGCTAACCCAAGGACTCTTGTTTAATAACCTCATGGATTTTAGGATTAACTGTCTTTGTTGTTGAACTGCTGGTTTGAAATCGTCCTCCATTAAGATTTTACGAGTACAGAATTCAAGGTTAATTCCCTTGATATCAGAGAGTTTCCAAGCAATTGCTTGCTTGTGGGATTTCAAAACCTTTATGAGAGCAGTCTTCTCCTCATATTTTAAGTCTTTTGCAATTATGACGGGTAATTTATCATTACCCTCCAGAAATGCATATTCAAGATGAGGAGGTAAGTCCTTAAGCTCGACCTCAGAAAATTCATCAATTTTCTCAACATATTTGATTTCCTCTTTATGAAGCTTTTGTGGAAGAATAGGAGGATGAGATGGATCTTCATTGAGCAATTTCTCAAGGAGAAGGATATCCCTTTCTAGGTTAATCTCTTGGTTGTCAATGCCCCCGGGAATTGAATCACTTATGAGAAAGGCCTCTATTTCCTCTAAGATGAAGTCACTTCCCTCAAACGGAGTGAGGGAAGGAGATGAATTGGCAATTATAGGTTGAGAGGAGGGAGTGGGATTTCCACTCGGAGAATCATTAGCAAAACCAAGAATTTCTTGAGAGTACTCGTCGGTAGCAACATCGATGACATCGGTGCGGTTAACCGACTTAGAATCATAGGTTGAGGAGTATCTCGAGGTTTGATCAAGGTTGAAAGTTATTACTTCAGTACCAACACAAAATGTGATTTCTTTATCGAATACATCGATCAAAGCACGACCCGTCCTAAGGAATCCTCTTCCAAGAATGAGAGGAACCCTTGGATCTGCATCAAAATCATCACGTCCTCGAAAATACTGAGGGGATGAGATATTGAATGGTCTGCAAGCTCAAGAGTCATGCAAGTGGGAGTGAGTTCCAGAAGAGAGAGTTTCTTCCATACTGAATGAGGCATCAGGTTGATGCTAGCACCAAGATCGGCCAAGGCATAACATTCAACCATTCCTGCGCAAATGCATGGAATGAGAAATTTCCCGGGATCTCCCAGCTTTTCGGGAAGCTGTTTCAACAGAACTGCAGAGCAGTTTTCATTGAGTGGAGTTTTTGCCATCTCGAACAGTGTTTCCTTATTGCTCAATAAGTTTTTGATCGTTGATGCAAACTTGGGCATCAAAAGAATAGCATCCGCGAAACTGATATCAAAGTGTAGATTTTGAAAAATTTGGAAAATTTTTTCCATTTGATGATTTGCTTTTTCGCGGAGCTTTTGGTCTTGTAAACGTGAAGTATAGGGAATTGAAGGCTTAGGGTTGGGTTTCAGATTTTTAATGGGATTCTCGAGAGTTTCAAATACGACCCTTTTTTTGGAGGTCGGGACCGAGATAACTGGAGGAGGGACATCATTGGTACCTTTGTTGTTAGTAGGAAGTACCGTGTCTGTTGTAGCCTCAGTTTCACATTCCTCTACCTGGGTAGGAGAAGAGGTAGACGGAGCCGTAGGTCCTTTATAAGAAACTCCACTTCTGGTTGTGATCGCCTTTACATCGCCCCTCAGATTAGCGATCGTGTTGCTCGGTAGTGTACTTGAGCCCGAGGGTCGATCATTTAAAGACTTCTTGAGTTCGGAAATCTGGCTGACCAACAACTTATTCATTTCCTATTGGGATTTCATAAACTGTTTCAACAACTCATCCGATGGTGGTCCAGTCGGAACAGTGGCTTGAGTTTGGTTAGGAAAATTTTGAGCATTGTTGTTTTTAAAATTTCCTTGATGTTGATAGTTATGACCTTGAAAATTGTTTCCTTGTTGAAAATTACCCTGTTAGAAATTATTACCCTGATTAAAATTACCATGACCTTGATTATGGCTAAAATTTCCTTGGTTTTGATTTTGGAAAACCTGGTTTTGACCAGAACTGAAATTCCCTTGGTTATGGAAACCTTGGTTCATTCGATTTTGGTTTTGATTCTGATTAAAATTTTGGTTCCAGTTTTGGGCATTTTGATTCTGAGATTGATTGAAACTCGGTGGTCCAAGGTAGTTATTGGAACAATAGCTCAAAAGGTTTCAGTCCCCTTGTGGTTGGTAAGAATTACCTCCCATGTGTACTTCACGTAAGATTTTTGGGCATACCCAGGATCATTGTCCTAAAACTGTGGTCAGTCCTCCTGTTGCTTCTACGCCCAGTGTGGCTACTCCTGCAAAGCCTCTTAATGATGGTTTCCAAAAGGTAAGTCATAAAAAGAAGAAGGGTAAAGCCCAGTCTAGTAATGTGAGTCAGGTTAGTATTTCAGTCAAACCAAATCTCAGGTATGAGCCTAAGAAGACTACTAGTGAGCCAAACAAGGGAGCTACTAATAGGAATAATGTGCCTACATCGTCATCTATGTTGAACTCTAAAGGTTTATCCTCTAAGGAAAGCGATATAGCTATGTCAAATCCATATGCTGCTTTGGCTACTGATGAAGGCGGTGATGAAGATTTTGTTGAAAACGTGTTTGATGAATCGGCTAATTTATTTCCTAACTCTACTACTGATGGTAGTTCATCATTCACGGCAGCAGTTGGTTAGCTTCTTTTGCTTAGTTCTTGTTCTAGGTTCATTTTATGATTCTAGAGTTATGAGCTTTTGGCATGACATAAGCTCTAGGCTTTTTGTTTATCAAGCTGTTTAAGCTTGAGGTTAATGTGGTACTTCAGCCACGTTCCATTTGTACTTAATCGTTTTGGTTTTAATATATTTACCAGGGTGCAGGATTATTCCCCTTTACCCAAAAAAAAAAAGAATTACCCCCGCATTGTAGGAACCTTGAGCTGCGTACACGTTTTCATGAGCAAAGCCACCGGAGGCTGGGCACTCAGTGTAAGGGTGTGGACCACCACAATATTCACAACTTGGGTTGACAACTTTGACATGATGATTTTGATTTGACTGATGGATACGTAAAACGGCAGTAGAAAAATCATCAAGCCTTTTAGCAAGGACAGCTATATCATTGTTTGCTGGAGTGACGGATTTACATGAGTCATTCCTCTCAGCTGAGGAATCCCAAAAATTGTGATGGGCAGTCATGTTTTCGATTAAATCATAGCACTTGTTAGGAATATAAATATTCCTGTAAAATCTCGGTCACCTGATTATTGTAATAGCATTAAGTTAGCTCGTAGTTAGTTTATATATTAGTTAATTAGTATTAGTTTAAGTAACACCGTGGAAGAAGGATGGGTCTTCACCCACTGTATGCCTGATCCACAGCCGGGTGTGGGCGTTTATGTTGTAAGTATAAAAACCCCTCTCCACATGTGGAGAGGGTTGGAGCTTCCATTCACCTCAATCTAATATTCTCATTTTTCTCTCCACTCTTTCTCTCTCTAGGAAATCCTCCCAACTCTCTTCCTCTCTCTACTTCTCCTATTACTATTTGATCCTTAATCACAAGAACCATACATGTTATTATTGAGTATCCTACAATTGGTATCAAGAGCCATGGTTTCATCTTAGGGCCTTGGATATTCAGATTTGGTGTGGTTTTTGTGAGTTAGAAGAGTTTTTTTTGAAAACATCATGGTTTGATCTTTCAAGTGTTATTTGATACGTTATGGGTATACTTTTGTGATCATTGGTGTTAGTATTACATAGTTTTTCAGTTGGTTAGGCTACATCAAACGTGTATTTGAAGTTGGGAATGATTTTGGGGCGTTATTCTTGACTGCGGTTAGCTCTACTGTTTTATTTCTTAGTTGCGGTTAGCTACTGGTTCCTGCGGTTAGCTAGTTTACGTTTACTTTATTGGGTATAAGGACAAAACGCAAGATAGAGATTGTTTTGGATTCTAGTGGGTTGCGGTTAAGTTTCTGCGGTTAACTCTGGTTTGCGGTTTGCTCATTCTGCGGCTAACTCATACTGCGGTTAACTCATTCTGCGGTTAACTCATTCTGCGGTTTGCTCATTCTGCGGTTAACTCATCCTGCGGTTAACTCATTCTGCGGTTAACTCATCCTGCGGTTAACTCATTCTGCGGTTAGCTCATTCTGCGGTTAACTCATCTTGCGGTTACCTCAGTTTGAGTTTACTTTCAGATTGCGATTAACTCCAGTTTGTGCTTACCTTCAGATTGCTATTATCTCCAACTAGCGTTTACCTCTTCTAGTGATTTGCTAAAGTTGTAGTTTGACCAAAGTTGACCTTTGACGACCAAACTTCAAACGGCCATAACTTTTGAACCGTAACTCTGTTTTGGACGAAATACCTGTCAAAACGACCGTGAGACCGAGGAGAACGACACGTTGAATGATTTATCGATTCAAGCGAAGTTTCAAGGCCCAAAAACGCTCCAAAGTGAATTTATTGAGGTTTTAAATTTTTAGACCAAATTTTCACCAAATTTTTGAGGCCAAACTTGCATCAACCGAACCAAGATCACAACTAAACAACATCAACTGATCATCAAGTCCATCAACTGATCATGAAGTTCATCTCAAGTTTTCGGTGTCTTACAGTTTTTTCTTGATTTTGTAAAATCCCGTGAAAGAATCTATTTCTCGGTTTAAATCATAGAATTGTAAAATCCCGTGAAAGATCACAAAATGTCAAAATCTTCCAACCTTGTACAACAAATAAAGGTGTTTGATTCTAATATTGCTAATATGGAATCTTTGTGCTCTAATTCGCAAGGGAGAGAGTTTCTTCAGCCACAACAAGTGCTTCACAATGCAAATGAAAGCTACATAGAATGATTTCGACAACTTCATTCACATCTCTCGGTACTTTTAGAGGGAACTGGATTCAAGATGGGATTCGAACGTGCATTTGTAACACTCTTTGGTCAAGATGTTCAGAATTTCACATGCTCAATGATTCTTAACTTAGATCAACTACAACAACAACTTGACCAAGGAGAATTTTCCAAAATGTGATCCATGGCTGCCCTTTGTATGATCAACAAACAACTCCAAGTGTTCTTTGATTCAGAATTCACTCTGGAGTATGGCCATTATAGTGAGATGACGATAAAGTGCTTTGCTGATCACACGGGAATTGAGGTTGACACGTTCAGAGACACACTTGTCCAGCTTATGGATAAAGTGAAAAGATTCATTAACGAAAAGGCACATCATATACCTGCATATTATGACAAGGTGAAGGTATGTAGGGTACAATCATGTGATGGTGTTGGTGACTCGGGTATAGCATCGGATGTTGGGTCAGGTGTCACGATATGCAAAGAATCAGCGACTGATAAGCTTGACACTCCCTGCGACTCAGTGACTAGAGATACTCCAGACATGGGCACTGAATTAAAACCAGTAAAAGAGCAAGTGTCATGTGCTGAGGTACCGCTAAATGAACATCATAATGTGCTTTCTGATGAACAACTGCATACTGATCAAGTTATGCCCAGTTATGAAACATATTTGTTGAAAAAGACTGATAGCAATAACATTTCTGATTTAACAAATATGAATCATAAAGGGGGAGAAAGTGATCAGGATGCTGATCGTGATGATGAGTCAAGTTCTTTGTTTACAGCAGAGTCTTTTAAATCAAATGATATGGTTGATAAAGAAACATTTAATAAACTTTCAAAGAGATTCTTACAACTTGAAAAACATTGTATTTCACTTGAAATCGCAATGCAACAAAAGGAAGAAAGTTTTCAAACTAACTGTTGGGTCACTGAATTCCCCAATCTTCTTCTAATAAGGATTTGAACGTAAAATAACCTAAGTATAAACACGTCACTGAGTAAATAGTAACTCAGTGAATCATCTTCAGAATGCCTAGACCGAACCTAAGAAGAAAGGTTCTCCATTCAGTGAGGCGGAACTCAGTGAAGGGTGATCTAAGCCAAGAAGAAGGTGATGGGTTCAGTGAGGATGACAATAACTCACTGAACCCCAAGACTCCTCAACAACTTCAAGGTACTGAAGACTGATGACTAGAAGACTGAAGTTTTGGCGGGACTGGGCGGGAAAATTTGATCTGTTTCACTAAAGTGCTTTATCACTTTAAGGTCAAACTTTCCCCAAATGGTTAAAACCAGGCTGTCATCAGTGCATTTTGGACTTAACCCAAAGAAGTTTCCCTTGCCAGAGAATAAAATCTATCAAGATTTTATTGAGGAACACTTAGGACCATTGTATAATAGGGTTGTTCACATTTGTGTATAAATAGGTAGCGTAAGAGAGGTGTAAAAGTGACAAGTTTGTGCAGTTAATGCAAAGCATTTACAAACCACTTTTACTCCTCCAAAGAACAACATAACCCCTGAGATAGCTCAGTGGGTCCTGAAAGTTGTTACTCAACATAGATTGAGTTTAGTGAGGAGTCAATACCATACTTGTCGTTTTCAATCCCAAGTGTTATTCCGCAAACACTTGGGTACGATTCTTTTTGATTAACTTCTAATAAAGAATTAATCGTTGGAAAATATTGTCTCTTATGTTTACGTTTCTTTATTGTTAATCGTTTTTATACATCTTTGTTTAATGTCATAGAACTTGGTTACTTTAGCTTTGTAGTTATAGTTAACCAAGTAAAAAGGACCAACAAGTGGTATCAGAGCCTCTGATTTATAAAACATAAACCAGTTTTCAAAACTTAAGAGTGCTCAAGTTTTTAAAATAAAGATCCCACTATGACTGACATAGATGTTCCCCAACTTGTCGACAAAAAGGGTGGAAGTTATTCAGCAACTGCCCCTCGACTAGAAGTTGGCAAATTTAATAAGTGGAAAATGCGAATGCTTTGCTACTTAACTAGGATGGAACCATATTACATTAAGTTGATTAATGATGGTCCATATGTCCCAACAACTGCCCAAGGTTTAATTAAACCTGAAGCTCAGTGGACCCCAGATGAAAGGAGGGTGGTCAATCAAGACCAGCACCTAAAAAGCATCATTATATCATGCCTTCCTGATGATATAATGGAATCAGTGATCAACTGTCCCACTGCCCAGCAGACATGGACTGACCTGGTTCATAGCTATGAAGGGCCTTCTGATACCAAAGAGAATAGAATCATGGACCTGAAGCTTGAATTCAATACCTTCAGGGCCAAGGATTCTGAAAGTCTCTCTGAGACTTATACTCGGTATACGACCCTCCTGAATGAGCTGACCAATGATGGTGTTATACTGTCAAAACATGAGATCAATGTTGGTTTTGTCAACAGTCTCCCTGAGAAGTGGTTAAACTTCTCTTAGGGATTGAGAAACGCAAACCACATTCAGAACCTTGAGCTCCCTGCCATCTATGGGAAGTTTGTCTATGAGGACAATCTTATCACCAAGAGATACCCTGGTAAAGCTCAGGAGACCAAAAAGGCCTTGACAATTTCACCCATATCAACTGCTTTCTATTCTAAAGGTGTTGTGCAGGATTTTCAGGATGGTTCTGATGATGAGGTTGACCAAAGAACCAGTGAGGAGTACCTGAATGATCTTCAAATTGAATTTCACGAAAGAGCACTCCTTGCTAATTCAAAAAGATTTTTTAAGAAAAACAAATTCCCTTCAAAAGCAAATGATAATACTGAATGTTTCAAATGTGGTAAAATGGGACATTTTGCTAAAGATTGTTTTTCAAAAACAACCTCAGAACCAACCTTAAAATTTTCAGGAAATAACTCTTTTTCAGCCCCCAGCAAATTTCAACCAAAGATGCTTCAGTCTAGTCAGAGATTTGAAAAAGTCCCTCAAATTGACTTTGAAGCCAAGTATAGAAAGGCAAAAGCTAAACTTGCCCTTCTTGAATCATCCTCAACAGTCTCTCAGCCTCCTCAGGCTCCAAAGCCTTCTCAAGCCAAGAACAAAGGGCTTGTTGTTGAAACTTATGACTGGGATGAGGTTGAAGTGTCCTCTAATGATGATGAAGTTCACATCAGTGCCCTGATGGCTCTATCAGATGAAAACAAGCTTGCTGTGGGGAAGAGTCATGCAAGAAATGGTGAATGGGTCAACATCACTATGAGGAAGGTAAATCTTTTACTTTCTATGGGTGATGATGATGATTGGAAATCTTACTTAGATTATATTAATGTTGATCTTAAGTATGTTGAAGAGCAAAGACTGGACTTGTTTTCAAAATTTAACAAACTAAGTTTTGAATTAAATCATAGTAGAGATGAATTAGTTGCTTTAAAACAAGCCAAGCTTGAAAGTGTTACACTTCAAATTCAAAACTCTGAACTAGTAAAACAAAATCAAGCTCTTTAGGAAGAACTTAAGAAAGAAAAGGAAACTATTTGGAAATGGACTCAGAAAAACCCCAAACTTTATGAAACACTGAGTCTCTCACCCAGCTCCAAAAAGACAGGTTTGGGTGATGATCAACTCACTGAAGTTTCTGGGGAAAGCAGCCATTCAACAAATTTTCTGTCAACAAACATACTCTCTAGCAAAGAACTTGCTCCTAAACCCAGTGATTGGATTGAAAGAAACAATCCTGATAGTAAAATGCCAAATTTTAATACTGGAAGAATCCTGGAGCCTGAAAGTCAGGCTATCAAGGAGCTGCTAGGAGTCATTAATGAACTTAGTCCTACTGAGTCCATCACTGTGTCTAAGTCTGATTCACCACTCCCTCCACTGAAACAACTTCAGGGAGCGGAACCCAATTCTGACCTTGCACCATTAGTCTATCAACCACATTCTCCCAAAGAGAAATCAGGGTTGGGAAAGACTATTCTGAAAAGAACTACTCCTGCACCCACTGAACACCAAAAATCTTCAGTACCCACTGAAGTGAAACATGAAAGCACTGACTCAAAGGTTGATCAGCTTGCTGAACTTGTCAGGATGCTGAGTGAGAAAATTGAGTCTACTGAGAAAAACTCTGACTCAAAATCAACAAAGCTCTCAGTATCCTCAGGTTCTTCCAAACCAAAAACCATACCCAGACCCTCAGGGAGATGTGAGCTATGCAATTATCCAAATCACAGCACTGATAAATGCTACAGAGTCCTGTTTTGTATGATATGCAAACAAGAGGACCACAGAACTTGTGATCACATTTCCCACACTGTTTTTTAAAAGCAAGAGGTCTATACAAAAAACAAGGCTATCAGTATGCCACACCTTCCAAACAAAGACTGAAGGCCAAGCCTTTCTCACCATGTCCTCACTGTGGTTTGAATGATCATCTTCCTGATGATTGTATGATGAAAGATTGCTGTGACATCTGTGGAGATCCCTCCCATGAAACCAGGGGACATGACAAAGTGATTCAGTCCAGAAAGAAAAACCAAACTAACACTTCTCAGTCACCTGAGGCATCAACCTCCACAAAATGCAAAACATGTGGAAGCTCAGGTCACACAACTTCAGACCATGATTCACTAACTGAGTTCAAAAAGTCCCTGAGGACTAAGCCCACTAGAAAGTGGGTCAACAAGAAAAACTAACCCAGTTTACTGTTTGTGCAGAAACACATCAAGGATCCTACTTGGCATCTAGACAGTGGGTGCTCCAGAAGTATGACTGGTGTGAAAAGTTTTCTGCACAAATATGTGGAAGAACCAGGACCCAAAGTAGTATTTGGTGATAACTCATCAGCTCCCACTGAAGGTTATGGTTTAATAAACTGCAATGGTATAGTTTTTACAAGAATAGTTTATGTTAATGGTCTCAAGTACAACCTGATAAGTGTTTCCCAACTATGTGATGCCAAATACATAGTTTAGTTTGATGACAAGAGAGGGACCATCTTTAATGCCAATAAGGAAGTTGTGTTGATTGTCCATAGGAGGGATGATGTATATGTCCTTGACATGTCATCCCTGACTCAGAATGGGACTTGTCTATTCTCAAAGGCAAGTGAGACAATCAACTGGCTATGGCATATGAGACTCTCTCATCTCAACTTCAAGAGTATCAACAACCTGGCCAAACAGAACAAAGTTCTGGGCCTTCCATCCCTGGTGTATACCAAAGACAAGCCTTGTTCTGCTTGTGAAAAAGGAAAACACCACAGGGCATCATTCAAAACCAAACAAACCATTTCCATCAAAAGCTGCCTACATCTTCTTCATATGGACCTTTTTGGACCTGTCAGTCCAATGTCCATTCACCATGAGAAGTATACTCTGGTCATTGTGGATGAATACTCAAGATATACTTAAGTTTACTTCCTGACCAAGAAGAGTCAGGCAGCTGATACCATCATGTCATTTGTTAGGAACATTGAAAATCAAAATGATGTCAAAGTTAAACAGATCAAGACTGACAATGGCACTGAATTCAAAAACCAAGACCTTGAGTATTTTTGTGATGAGAAAGGAATTTCTCAAAATTTCACTTCTCCCTATACTCCTGAACAAAATGGAGTAGCTGAAAGGAGAAATAGAACACTCATTGAGGCAGAAAGAACAATGTTAAATGGCTCAGTCATCTCAAAACATTTTTGGACTGAGGCAGTTAAAACAGCCTGCTACACTCAAAATAGGTCAATCATTGTGAAAAGGCATAATAAGACTCCTTATGAGATATTCAAAGGAAGGATTCCTGACATCAGCTACTTTCATGTATTTGGGTGTCCTGTGTTTATACATAATCACAAGGATCACTTGGGTAAATTTGATGCCAAAGCTGATGATGGATACTTCCTGGGATATTCCCTGGTTTCTAAAGCCTTCAGGGTGTTCAACACAAGGAGACAACAAACTGAGGAAACTTATCACATTACTGTTGATGAAAGCACTGAATCCATCAGATTCTCAAATTCCTCAGTAGAAGAAATTGGTATTGATGACTCATCAAGGTATCCTCCTAATGAGTATCATCCTGATAATAATCCCTCAACCCAATACCAAGCTGATGCTGACGTCTCCTATTACATCATCCCTCACAACCTACCCCAACCACCTATCAGTGAGTTCATTGAAACTCAGCCTGTCTCAAATGAGACTGATACCACTGAACAAATTGTTCAGGAACCCTCAGAACAAATTGTTCCTACTGAAGTCACTGAAGCACATAATGATGAGTCACCTCATGTTCCTGAGTCTGAACCTAATCAGGCTCTTTCAAGCTCAAATTCTTATCCCAAACCTCAGGATAGCTGGACTAGATCCAAAGTCATTGAGCTTGTGAACATCATTGGTGAACCCACTGAAGGCATGCTCACAAGAAGCAAGGCTGCTAAACTGAAGGCCGCCACTGCCAATATATGTCTTTATGCTGACTATCTCTCGGAGATTGAGCCTAAAAATGTCAAAGAAGCCCTGACTTATGAAAGTTGGGTTTAGGCCATGAGAGATGAATTGGAACAATTTGACAGAAATGATGTCATGACCCTTGTTGAATGCCCCCAGGGTGTTTTAATCATTGGTATGAAATGGGTCTTTAAAAACAAGACCGATGAGAATGGCACAGTCATCAAAAACAAAGCAAGACTGGTTGCTAAAGGATATAATCAACAGGAAGGTATAGACTATGAGGAAACCTTTGCACCTGTTGCTAGAATGGAAGCCATCAGGATCTTCCTTGCCTATGCAACTTACATGAACTTTAAAGTTTACCAAATGGATGTTAAAAGTGCATTCCTGAATGGTAACATCAAAGAAGATGTTTATGTGCAACAGCCTCCTGGTTTCGAAAGTAGTGAATACTCCAACCATGTCTACAAGCTTAACAAAGATCTTTATGGACTGAAACAAGCACCCAGGGCATGGTATGAAACTCTTTCAGCCTTCCTGATCCAAAACAAGTTTGTTAGAGGAAAGATTGACAACACACTGTTCATCTACAGAACAAAGGATGATGTCATTCTTGTCCAAGTATATGTTGATGACATCATCTTTGGCTCAACAAGTTACAAACTTTGCAAACAGTTTGAGAAACTGATGACCACAAAGTTTGAAATGAGCATGATCGGTGAACTCACATACTTTCTTGGACTTCAAATTAAACAAACTGAAAAAGGAATATCCATTTGTCAAGAAAAATACCTCAGGAACCTACTGAAGAAGTTTGAGCTCACTGACTGCTCTTCAGTAAAAACTCCTATGGTTCCTCCAAACAACCTTGGCCCTGATCTCACTGGAAAATCAGTGAATCAAACCCAATACAGAGGAATGATTGGCTCCCTGATGTACTTACTTGCCTCAAGGCTTAATATTCAATTCTCAGTCTGCCTGTGTGCAAGATACCAGGCTGACCCTAAAGAATCACATCTCACTGCTATCAAGAGAACCATCAGGTACCTGAAGGGTACTCCAAACCTTGGTTTGTATTAGCCAAAATGTTCAGGATTTGATCTCAAAGGGTACACTGACTCTGACTATGCAGGATGTAACATGGATAGGAAAAGTACTTCAGGATCCTGCCAATTTCTTGGTGGTAAACTTGTGTGTTGGAGTACAAAGAAACAACAGTCAGTGGCCATGTCCTCAGTTGAAGCTGAATATATGGCTGCTGCAGGATGTTGTGCAAACGTACTATGGATGAAGAGCCAACTGAGTGACTATGGCATTCAGTATAAGATGGTGCCTATCTTTTGTGATAATGCAAGTGCCATAGCCATTTCAAACAATCCAGTACTTCATCAAAGAACCAAACACATTGACATCAGATACCACTTCATCTGGGACCACATCTCTAATGGAGAAATTGAACTACATTTCATTCCCACTGAATATCAGCTAGCTGAAATCTTCAATAAACCTTTGGATGAACCCACTTTCACAATATTGAAAGCTGAATTGGGCATGTTGGACACATAATCAGGAAACTGATCAAAAGTATTCCAACCTGATGTAAATTCTCTAAGTCCCTGATCACACCTTTCCTGAAAACTTTTTTTTCGAATGAATTCATTCAGGGGGCTCAGGGATGAAAAATGGCATTGAATACCCTAACTAAATGCTCTAAGTATCTAGTTAGTTAATGTACCAGGTAGGTAACTGAATCCTAATAAATATAGGAATATATGTCACTTACACAACTGGCATCCACTCCTTGGGCCCCCACATCTCTCTCACCAAACACCACTGAGAATTTAATGCTCCCTCAAACACAAAAGTTGTGATGATTTTTTCTCTACAAAAGTGCATTATTTGCAGAGCCGCACAACTGTTCACCCACGATGTGAGAGAAAATAGGGTAATGGGAATCGTGATATTTAATGCGGATATCAAACCAACATTATTATGCCGTTTCGGTTAAATAAATTAAACCTTTGGTATCCGCAACAACACTACCCTAATTCCCACCCAATAAATACCCCCACAAAGAAGAACACACACACGCTTTTAAAAAATCTTAACAAAACTCTTGCAAAATTATTTCAAGAACTTTTGCTTTCAAAATCTGTGTGTGCTTCTTCTTTATTCAAAACCAGACCTTTTTAAAACTAAAATGGCATCTTCTAATGTCATAAAATACGCACCCAATGTGGAATTCCAAATGGAAAGCGTAGACCTTACAAAAAACAATGTGGTAGGGAACTTTGCCTACCCTGAAGGGTTCCCTGCTTACAGGGATGTGGTGAAGTTCCTACAAAACTGTTTTCTCACCACCACATTCACAAAGACCCCCTCAGTCATCTATCATGACTACTTGAGGGAATTTTGGTGCTCAGTGGTGGTTGAAAACCTTGATGCGCCAAAGGAGGCCAAAATCAAGTTCTCAGTGAAAAATGGGACTAAGTCCCTTGTTCTTGACTACAAAACCTTTTTCAAAGCCACAGGCCTTGACTACACTGAGACTTTTGTTGCCCCACCCACTGAAGAGGAGGTTAAACAACTCCTCTTAGAACTAGGGCCCTATGATAAGAATCATCCTGATGTTGCTCCAGGGGCCCTACTGAACAAAGCCCCCATCATCAAAACATGGTTCCGTGCCCCTTGGAGGATCCTGATGACATTTGTTATTCAGGTCCTTGGGGGGAATAAGTCCTCAACTGAGCAACTAAACACTACTGAATCAATGATAGTGTACTGTCTCATTGAGGGTAAAAAGATTGACCTTGGAGAAATTATCTTCAGGGACCTCATAGGCAAATTGGGTGGGAAGTCTAGGCAAAAACACATGTCTTACCCTAGATTTATTTCCTGTGCCCTGAATGACCTACTAGGGTCTGAGTATATCAAGCCTGACAGTGTCGGCTTTGAACCTGATGTCTTGCATAAGGCAAACTACTCACGTGACCCTAATGAGGTAACACCTGTCGCCCTGACCACATACATGCTGACTGCTATCCAGGGTGACAAGATAGTTTCACCAATTCCCTCTCCCACCAAAAAGGTGAAGAGGAAGAAGGGACAGGGGTCCAGGAAGGTGGCTCAACCCAAGCCACTCGCCACTGAGACCTCTGCCCCTAAGCCTGACAAAAGGGGGCAACAACAACAGACCCTGACTGTTGACACCCTCAGGATCATTAGCCAATCTTTGGCCCCAAAACAAAGGCCAACGGAGGGCACTGAGACATCACACACAGTGTCCTCGGGCGAACCCTTCCCAAAGGCCCTGCTGGCATAAACAAGTCAGTAGGGTCGGAACCAACTAAACCTTCACATTCTGCTAAAGACTCTAGCAAATCACAACCAGAGTATCAGGGAGTAAGGGGTCCTATACCCTCGGTGGGGCAGCACTACTCCACTGAGAAGGGGACCCACAAACAATCACATCCTGCCAAAGGCTCGGGTAAATCACAACCCAAGCAACAGGGAGTTCTCGCCCCTAAATCTTCGACAGGCCAGCACAAGCGTGTTGGAATGGGGGGCATAACCACTCAGGTGCCTGATGAGGACATTCACACATCAAAGCTTTTGTCTGAGGGCACAAAAACTCATCCCAAAGACTCAGAGGGAAACATACAACCCGCTGATAGGGACACAACATTCACGGCTCCTAGTGATGGTACTTAGAAACACCTATCAGTGCCTGAAGGGGTCACGAGGGACAAAGATTCAGAGGGGCACATACCACCCGCTGATATGGAACTCACAACCAACCCCGAAGGTGCGCATAACTCGGGAACTGACCTTGAAGACCAGGTAGATAAAACCCACTCTACCGGAATTGAGGGGTCAGGACCTGGCCAAAACAAAGGCGAGTCTTCTTATGAAGAGGAGCCCGCTAACCTTTCTTTGCAGATTCAGTCCCTAGCTGAAGCTCAGGCAGTTTTGTACTCTGATGAAGAATTCAACAGTGATGAGGAAGTCTTCAAGGCTGGAGATGATATGGAGCTTGAGGAGACAGTCCCTGAACCAACTTATCAGTCTCCTCAATCTTCTAACCATGATGATGCTGACACACTTTCCGAGCCAGAGTCCTCAGGAGATGATCAGGCTCCTCTCACTGTGAAGACCTTCACCAAATTCATCAAAAAGATTACTAACATTTTGTACAGGGGGATCACTGATGAGGTTTTTGACATGCACACTGAACAGGCGGTTCACTATCATAATCTCAAAGATGCTGTCGAAGACTTCAATGAAGATGTCAGGGAATAAAATTCCTCAGTCAACCACTCCCTGACCCAGATGATCACTCGCCTGAATCAGTTTTTGATAACCCTCAACCAGCTGAATGTAAGGGTTCAGTCGGTTCAAGAATCAGTCAAGGATGATCCTGAACTCACCAGGAAGCTACTTCAGGCATCCGAGACGTATCAGGTAAACTCAGTGGCTCTTACTGAGTTACTTGACTTGCTGAAGCGTTCTAATCTTCAGGGTCTCACCACTACGGTGGAGTCTCTCAAATCTTCCTTCATCAAAATGGAGGAATCAGTGACAACTCAGTCCCAAAGGTCTACTTCTCTGGCATGGACCTTGGGATCCAGGATGACAGCTCTTGAACATGCACAGGCTGCACTTGACTCCAGGGTTTCCATCATTCAGCAGGATACTCAGGAGATCAAGTCTATGGTGATTGAAATTTTTCAAGCCTTCAAGGATGCATCTCCTTCGTCTTTAGTACAGCCAACACTTGCCATCACTGACACTCAGGCAAATGTTGAGGGGGAGAATACTACTGAAGCTCCTAATACTGTTGAACAAGAAGCTGGACAGCCCTCTCACACTGAGGGGGAGTATGTCACTGAAGCAACACCAATCACCGAAGCTCCACCTCAGGAGGAACCAGTCTCCTCTTCTCTCAGACAGGACAGAGGCAAAAGTATTGCTACCACCTCTAGTCCTGAAAATGTGCTCAAGCCAGCCTCAACCATGGTCAGATTTAACCCTGATGCACCTATCAAGGTCCCATTTGAAATCAATGGAGTAGTACAACTTCTCACTCATGACGAAATTCAAGCTCACATGGAAAGGACTGAGACACTACTCAAGGTGGCTGAAGAAGAGAGAATGAGCAAGCCTGTTCTCATTAAGGCTGTTCATGAGGAAGCTGAAAAGATTGGGTTGAATACTGAGGCACTAGCAACTGAACAAGCTGGTGCAACCTTTAAAAAAAGGCTCGAGAAGAAGAGCTAAACGCTCTCAAAAGGGAAAGGGAAAGGGAAAACAAGCTCAGGAAGGATGCTCAAATCAGAAAACACAGAATCGAAAAATATACTTGGGTGATGAAAGAAAGGTTAAGACCAGAAACCATCACTGATATCCAAATCCACAGAAACACCGATCCTGCAGTGGTCACCGTCTTCAGGGGATGTGATAAGAGAATACTTGACATCCACAAGCCTTTCAAGTTTGCGGACTTTGGCATCACTGAGCTTGATGAGCTTCGTTCTATCATCGCCAAAAAGAACAACGTTGAAGGATAGGTACGACAGACTGAGAGCAATGCCTGAGGCTCTTAACATTCCTTCACTTTTTCCTGACTCAGCAGAAGAAACTGCTCCATCTAAGGCTTCCAAGAGGAAAAGGAAGCAAATAGAGTTGGAGCCTGAGATCAAGGTACCAGGGTTAGAGTGTGACAGGTCGCTTCCTGAAGGGATCACGTTCGTGAAAAATGCGGTCCTTGAAGCTCCTGAAAGAGGCTTGTGCTTCACTGATGAATATGGAAGCCTAGCATTCCAAAGGTGGTCTGATATGGATAAGGCA
The DNA here is from genome assembly GCA_030686995.1 of Artemisia argyi. Classification (NCBI taxonomy): domain Eukaryota; kingdom Viridiplantae; phylum Streptophyta; class Magnoliopsida; order Asterales; family Asteraceae; genus Artemisia; species Artemisia argyi. The sequence continues at coordinate 96,661,916 of CM060707.1, read as the reverse complement.
GGAATCAAAGCTATGCTCATGTACCTCATGTTGGCGTCCCCCATTCAGAGTGATGATAACAGAAGATTCTGCCAGGACTTGGAAGCAATGATCAATGAACATCCTGAGAGACACCTACTTAGATCAAAGAAAGCAAAGCTTGAAAACCTTGGATACCACCAGAACATCTGATCTGCAACAACTATCTTTTTATTTTTTTTGTAATTTGTAGGACTTGTAATAACTATGAATAAACTTTGATGTTTTGTTTAAAATTATGTGTCCTACTTATAATTACAACAACATTTAGTAAGAGATGAAGACCCCTGCCAACTCACACTGAATCAAGAAACACTTAGGCTATTTGTATTTTCAAATAGGGGGAGATTGTTGGGTCATTGAATTCCCCAATCTTCTTCTAACAAGGATTTGAACGTAAAATAACCTATGTATAAACAAGTCACTGAGTGAACAGTAACTCAGTGAGTCATCTTTAGGATGCCTAGACCGAACCTAAGAAGAAAGGTTCTCCATTCAGTAAGGCGAAACTCAGTGAAGTGTGATCTAAGCCAAGAAGAAGGTGATGGGTTCAGTGAGGATGATAATAACTCACTGAACCCCAAGACTTCTCAACAACTTCATGGTACTGAAGACTGATGACTAGAAGACTGAAGTTTTGGCGGGACTGGGCGGGAAATTTTGATCTGTTTCACTAAAGTGCTTTATCACTTTAAGGTCAAACTTTTCCCAAATGGTTAAAACTAGGCTATCATCAGAAAGTGCCTTTTGGACTTAACCCAAAGAAGTTTCCCTTGCCAGAGAATAAAATCTATCAAGATTTTATTGAGGAACACTTAGGACCATTGTATAATAGGGTTGTTCACATTTGTATATAAATAGGTAGCATAAAAAGGTGTAAAAGTGACAAGTTTGTGCAATTAATGCAAAGCATTTACAAACCACTTTTAATCCTCCAAAGAACAACATAACCCCTGAGATAGCTCAGTGGGTCTTGAAAGTTGTTACTCAACATAGATTGAGTTTAGTGAGGATTCAATACCATACTTGTCGTTTTCAATCCCAAGTGTTATTCCGCAAACACTTGGGTATGATTCTTTTTGATTAACTTCTAATAAAGAATTAAACGTTGGAAAATATTGTCTCTTATGTTTACGTTTCTTTATTTATAATCGTTTTTATACATCTTTGTTTAATGTCATAGAACTTGGTTACTTTAGCTTTGTAGTTATAGTTAACCAAGTAAAAGGGACCAACACTAACCAACCATGTAAAGATCCGGAACTTCCTGATTTCCGCGAATTCTTTTTGATTAATGATTTGAAAGCTCAGCTAGAAACCAAGGACTTGACAATCAACAACCTGAAAAAACGTATTACTGAGTTATGTGATATGTGTAATGAAGTTAAAGCTAAACATGACTGCAATGTTATTGAATTGGAACATAATGTGGCTAAATTACGTGATGATAATGAGTCATTGAAAATTCATTGCAAAGAACTGTGTGATTCAATCAAAGAAACAAATACTAAAACTGTTGAGCAAACAACGTCTTTGATTGCAAAAATTGATGAACTCAAAGCTCAAGTTCAGGAAAAGGGTTTCACAATAACAGCATTAAAGAACGAGCTAAGAAAAGCAACAGGGGATAGTGTGAACACTAAGTTTGCAAAACCATCAATCTTGGGGAAACCAGGTTTTCAATCAAATAGAAACCAATCCGTTGTTAGGCAACCGACTGCGTTTAGATCTGAACGACCAAAACTTTCAAAAACACGGTTTGCCTCCCAAGTTGATGTGGAACAAGTTTTGGCAAAACCAGTCACTGCACATCATTTACCTAAGATAATTGCTTCTAGTTCGGTTAAACCTCAACAAGTAGTTACTCCTACACCCAGCTCCTCTAGGATTAGTTCGAAAACAATGTCGAAACCTAGCATTAAGGTTCAAAATACTTATGATATAAATGACTTACACAAGAACTATAATCTAGAAAAGGCTAGGAAAAGGGCACTACTTCATAAGGATGGAATCTTAGGTTCACAACCTTGTCTAATCCCTCCTAGGATATTGAGGAACAATGCTAAGGTTCAACCTGTTAAGTCTAGGATTTGTAGTAAGTCATCTACCATGCATAAGTAGCAGAACAAACCTAAAACTTCTCCTAGGTGGATACAAACTGCCAAATCATTGGAGACTAGGAATAACGATAAGTCTTCCAGTATGCATGATAAGCTTAACAAACCTAGACCTTGCCATAAGTGGATTCCAACTGGTAGAATTCTTAAGGATGTCGGACTTAAGTGGATACTTACCGGAAAGTTGCTCACTGATGGCAATACCATGGTTGAACGTGAAACCCCTAAGGGTTTGGATACTGCTGTTACTAACCCATATATATGTAATCAAGTCTGTAATGTTAGTGCATGTAGTCCTTGCTCAGTTGCAGGTACATCAATCATTCATTACATGAGAAGACTCAAAGTCTAGAGGCCTAAAGCAAGCATATCTCCTTCTTCAGGAGGTCTGAAAAGTCAATGTTGATGTTTACATGCCAATGACGTCTGAATAAATCAGTTCAGGCCTCGTTCTTCAAAGACTATGACGTTTGAACACATCAGTTCAAGCCTCGGTCTTTAACTTCATCATTATGGTGTCTGCTGACAACACTTCAGGCCCTGTTCATCAAAGAAAAGAAAAGTGTATGCTTGAGTGCGCTTTATCTTCTGAAGTTGTGAAATGTTCTTGCTTCCGACCATTCTCATCAACAAACTTCATATTTGTTCCACGCTTGTTCAGTCTTCAAGTGAATTACCTTCATCGGATTGTATTTGATATTATCCACTCGATCAAAAATGGCATCGTCAAATGCAATTTCTGAGGGGGAGAAGTGTGAACAGTGGATCAACCTCATATGCAATTTTTGAGGGGGGGGGGGGGGAAGTGTGAATAAACTACATGTATTTCTATTCACTTGTTCAATCAAAAATCGCGTCCTCATATGCAATATTTGAGGGGGAGAAGTGTGAATAAAATACATGTTGATTGAAGCATGAAATGACTCTCCTCTCCTCCAACACATAAATTCTCCAACACCTAATGTTCCACTAAGTAAGGATGACTAAATGTGACTACGGAGTTGATTGGGTATAACGTATTTGAGATTGAAGTTGACTTTCATAAAGGTGTGATCTTAGTTTATCTTGAAGTCGGGGTTGGATGGATGAATGACTTTCAACGATAACTTGCTCGTGCTTAGGATTTAGGTTGAAGACTTGGTTTATCTAGTTACCAGCAGTTGAGGTGGATGGTTGAAGACCTGGTTAACTATCACTTTTAGGAGTTATGTTGTAATACTCAGTGTCACACGCCGATGTCGTTGTGGATAATCGCAAGAGGTGGTAATGTCTCATACTTTGGTTGGGTAGTGAGTACTTAGAGATTTGCTTGGAGCATAAATTCTCTACACCGTTCTTCCAACACTAGTGCAAGCTTAAGTCACAAGAACGGGGAACTCTACTTCAGTTTCAAGTTTGGTATATCGGGTTTTCTCCATACGCGGTCATTTACTATTAGCCAGTGGAAGTGAAAAGAGGTTTAATTAGGGGTTGATCTGCAGAGAATTGTTGAAGAGAATTGTTATCGACATCTACTCATGGGGTAATGATTTGTATGTAGCTTCCAGTTGATATGTTTATGTACACATAATGATGATGCTTCCGAGTGATCGTCATTATCATGGAGGAAGAATTGTACAACTGGAAGCATTCTAAGTGAGTTGAATATGTCGACATGACGTTCCCCAAACAAACCAGTGAAGAAGCTACAGATTATCAGTCTATGATCCACTTTATGTTGTGGATGACATGCTAAGAGACTGAAGACACTTTGGGCAGAGTTGAGAGATACTTCTTCAACAAGCATCAAGGTTATATCAAGCGGGTCGTCAGTTTGGGAGGGAGCAAGTTTATTATTAGGCTTACTAATTGGGAGGGAGTAATAACCCAATTAGTGAGTGTTTCTATAGCAGTTGATTCTCACATGATACGTTTGAGCTAATTTATTCTTTTCACATGTTTTAATGTATAATGTGTTGCTGATTATGAGGTATCAAAACCATCAAGGGGGAAGGAGACATACATCTGAACGCACAACGAGTACACGTGATGAGCTTTATACTTCTTAATTGAGGATATTCCGGGAAGACAAAGGTTACAACCGCAGAGACAATCAGTGCCTTAACTCGTTTTCTAGTGTATTATTCCATCTTCTTGGGGGAAGTGGTCTCTTGATAACTTGTGGTATGTACTACTTCAGCTTTCAGTGGGAAGAAGTATGAGAAGAACAATTGGAGCGTGAGATGATATTGCTTATCGACATCTTCATATGAGCTGATATGAGTTATGGTAAAGTGCTTCTGGTTAATGCTTCATGTACACAATGTTATGCTGATTCCGATGAGATCGCAACCATCAAGGGAGAGATTTGTGTACATCAACGACGCACAACAGGTTCACGTGATCGGGCTTAATCATATATTCGAGAGGTGATATCCGCAGAGATGATCAGTGCTTCAACCTGTTACTTTGGTGTCATCGTTTCTTCTTGTGTTGGATAAATGCGTACAATATGGATTGAGTTGGTATGTGTAAGATAACTGGAAAGCATTGAGTGAAATGAGGATGTTGATATCTTATTCCCCTGAATAGACAACTGCTCCAATCTGCAAAGTAATGTGTACATTCGGGACGTACAACAGGGTCATGTGATCGGGCTTCATCATACATTCTGGGATTGATAACTGCAGAGATGATCCGTGGTTCACCCTGTTACTTCGGTGTTATTGTTTTCTTTGGGTTTCTGAGCTTCATCCAATGAGACTTTTTGCGTCGCTTCAACGTCTTGGGGGAAGTGGTCTCATGTAGGTGATTGTCGGTTTGGGGGGAAGCTACCAAAGCTTCACATTGAGGAGGCTATAATTTGACAATCTGGTGGTGCCTAGCGATTGACTCAGTTGTAAGATTCCAGTGATTTGTCATTAATCTGTGTTTGGTGAAGTGTTTTGACTTAAGTCGTTCCGATTGGTCTGATTGTAATTTGACGTTGTGATTTAATATTTACAACTTGACTTATTACGATCGGATCTACTGTAACTTGACTTGTCGCGACTTGACACTTAGTGCTAATTGTGACCTATCCAAGATCTCACTCTAAGCCTAACTCGCATATCACATCTTTCAGTTTCTTTTGTTGACGTTAGTTAAATCCCGAGAGAGAATCGATCTCTCGGTTTAAGTCACAAGAGTTGTAAGCTCCCGTATAAGATTACATCATGGCTACCACAAGTTCAGATGATAATTCGTGAGCCTCGAAAGCTTTGGTGGTGAAAGTTTAAGAGATGTTGACTACAGACTTCTACAACGAGCTGAATGATACTCTCATTTCGGTACTCATGTCAACATCCTCTTAAACTAATTCTTATCCTTGTATATAGATTATAAAATCAAAAAGAAAAATAGAAAAATATAAAACCAATAAAATCCATAAAAATCTGAAAATTCACAAAAATCCAAAAATATTCTTCTCACGACACGTCTCTTGTGTCATTTTAGGCTGAAACCCGGTCTTCAAAAATATGGCTTGCTATTACTTCAGATAGCAACCCGGTTTTCAAAAAATGAGGAAAACACGTAGCCAAAAAGACGGTTGTTCCTAGCAAAGGGTGCCGTTCATCCGAGCGTGAATTAATTTATATTCATGCACCCTCGATCTAATGTACGCTTCAGTGCATTATTTCTTGATAAAGAAGAGAAGTCTTCTTTTTATCGCCAAATACTTTCTCTTCTATGATTTTTCCAGAAAGTGTTTGTGGAAGTAATACCAAAGATCGACCATTTATCTTTATGCATGGAGTTATAAGGATGGTTAAGGTTAGGTATGAGTTCCCATGATCCACCAGAACCGGAAGGATCTTCCCAGGGACAATCCTCTATATAGATTAGAAGTCCTTAGGAATGATTGAAAAAAAAAGGAGTAAAGTGAGAAAGGGAAGAGTGCGGACTGAGATAGAGCTATGACTGGAACAAACCCAACAAGGTTCTAGTGGTGAAGTCTTGGTAAGCACTGAAGGGGTTGAAGAATGAAAAAGAAATGAAATGAGAAAGGGTGAAAAGAAATAGCCCTCCATATATTCAACCTTAGGGCAGAAACCGGGTTCAATGCATAATCTGCTGGCGGTTACTAAGATAACACCGTTATTGAAGACAAGACGTCATGGACCCAGTGACCCACTGCACTAAACTTCCCAACCACTCAAGTTCTCTTAAAAGAGCTTGTTTCATTCTCACGGGGAACCCTGTGTAATGTATCGACCGTTCATTGCGAGCAATGTTGGTACCTAAACAGGAGACGCCTCCCCAGTCTCCAGGAGCGGATCAAAACGCACTATTGAGTCTAGAGCCAAAGAGATCATCCATAAATCTCAGTAGGACACACTTCCAATATGCTTATTGTTTCACACAATGTGGAAAATAAGATAAAATATTTAGAATCCTACGCATTATCCTTGTGGTATTGCCAGAACATCTGAGTGATATGAAAATATTCACATTGAAGATGGAAATCCTTCTAGAGCGAACATATTTCAAGCTCTTGGTAGGTGACATGTAAGATCCATCTTGGATCAATGATCAAGTGACAACTGGAAAGCAACAATGGTGCGATTCTAATATTGAATCAAACTTGTTCCAGGATACGGATTGACGGATACTTTTGCAAAAACCTCTCAGTGTGCTCACAAACTAATTTTTGAGCACATTGATTATGTACAATATCTTTCAAACAAAAGTATTTTTTTTATGGAAATGTGATTCAAAGTATAAAACTCTCGTCGTGTCTCAAAAATGTTTATCATAGGACACGCGAGTGATTTCTATAAATCTATTTCTCATCAATCCGTGAATATTTATTCACCGATTCACTCTATCATGCTGTCTGCTTTGAGACATTCCGGTATAAGAACATGCTAAGTATGAAGATTCCAAAGTGGATTCTGTGGAAATTTCATTACTATAAGTTGGAAATTCCTGTCAAGGAGAGTCCTCTTTAAAAGAGACTCTACCTGATCACAGGTCGGTTTTCACAAAACCGGAGGGTAGTCTGTCCTCGCAGAATGAATGAAAAAGCCATGTTCGTTCTCTATCTTTATTGCTAACTGTTTTATTTCAGGGACACATATAAAGATGGCGTTTATGGCTCCAGTTTCCAGCTGAATCGGGTCAATCCATACCTCATGCTCACACACCCTCCACACTATCAATGAAGATGAGAGACTTGCTACAACAAATGTTGAGAGTCTACCAACAACGTTTCCGCAACTCTGATGAAAAAGTCTCCTGATCCACAACTCTAATGCAATGTCTCCAGATACAGAAGGGTGTGAGCATGATGATTCTTAAGTCACTATATCACATAAAGGCAATCCAACTATGGATGAGCTTGGCGATTTACTTTGGCTGATGATCTCAAAGGAAGCTCAAAGATCACATATCTCAAAGGAATTCAAATCACAAGTTCGCTTGCTTGAAGTACAAAGTGTGAAGAAAAGTGAAGAATCAGATCCTACAAGCTACAAAGACTAAAGAATGCTTAAAGACCAAAGAGCTTAATTTCAAAGGTGACCTCGCTTAGGGGGAGATTGTTAGGAATACAAATATTCCTGTAAAAGTCTCAATCACCTGATTATTGTAATAGCATTAAGTTAGCTCGTAATTAGTTTATATATTAGTTAATTAGTATTAGTTTAAGTAACACCGTGGAAGAAGTACGGGTCTTCACCCACTGTATGCCTGATCCACAGCTCGGTTGTGGGCATTTATGATGTAAGTATAAATACCCCTCTCCACATGTGGAGAGGGTTGGAGCTTCCATTTACTTCAATCTAATATTCTCATTTTTCTCTCCACTCTTTCTCTCTCTAGGAAATCCTCCCAACTCTCTTCCTCTCTCTACTTCTCCTATTACTATTTGATCCTTAATCACAAGAACCATACATGTTATTATTGAGTATCCTACAACACTCTTCAGGGGTCCTTTTCATAAAGGTGCCCCCAGCAGTAGCATTGATGTTGTCACGATGACGAAGTGTCAAACCATTGTAGAAGGTATCTATAATGGTGACAAGAAGCGTATTGTGATTGGGACATAGATCAATAGCAAGTTTGTAGCGTTCTCATGCCTCAAATAAGGACTCGTCGGGAAGCTGTCTGAAGTTGCTGATATCATTTCTCAGCTTTGTTACCATGGAAGGTGGAAAGTATTTGCCAAAAATTTGGTAACCATTTCATCAAAAGTCTGAATCAAATTCTTTGGAAGACGATTGAACCAGGCAGTCGCATGATGAGTGAGAGAGAATGGGAAAAGATACAAACGAAGGTCGTCTTCAGTGACGCAATTTTGTTTCATGCTCTCGGTGACAGTTAAAAATTTGTCAAGATGCTTGTTAGCATCATCACCCGGCAATCTGTGGAACTGGCATGAGTTTTTGACTTGCTGGATCATGTGGTGCTTGAGTCCAAAGTTCGTAGCTCCAATAGTGAGTGGTGCAATAGGTCCACCTCTCCCGTGCATGGTAGGCTGACATGAATCCTCCATCGTTCGGAGATCGGGAGCTGTTTCATCCTTGCGAGGGTCAGGTGGGGGTGGTGGGGGCCCGTCGTCCATTTTTATTTTTGGTTCTTCAACAACTGTACGTAACTCAGGTACGTTTCTTTGACGATTAAGCTTTGTTTGTGAACGAGTGCGCATGCACTAAAAACATGTCGGTATATGTTTATAAGTGATTTCCTCTTCCATCAAGTGCAAGAGAAGAACTCTCAACAACTATGAAAATTTGAGATGTTATAGATGTCCACACACAACACGTAACATGTGTTATGTGGTAGGATTGATATCATTGTTTTCTGACTTGTGTGTGAATCGAGGATGGGGTATAAACTTGGATGGTGATGTAGGTCTAAGTATTGTATTTGTGTGAGCTTGGATGGTGATTTTGTTCCAAGAAATCTTGTAACTAGATTAGTTCATGTAATTCTTGTGAGGAGAGTGATGTCCTAATGGTTAGGTTAGGATTTGTTGAGTCATTATGTAAAGAATTGGACCAGGGATGATCAAGTATGATATGGACGTAAAGACTTGATTCGGGTAAAGAATCAAGTGAGTCGTGTGTGTGAAGGCTTGGTTCGGGTGAAGAACCAAGTATGTCTTACAAATGAAGATTTGGATCGGCTGAAGATTCAAGATGGACAAGAATGTTTGTTCGTGTGGCCATGTGGGCCTTTGGAATAGATTGGTTCTAGCTATGATTAGAACTCGACATTATGTTTAGTATCGTTAAGCCTTGTGTAAGCATGTGCACGGATTGCTCCGCCTAAAGGATTGTGTTGATATAGTGATTGATTACTCTCGAGTGTGGTATTCGGGGAGTGGAGTAGGACAGAGAGTGAGCTTCGTGCCGAACCAATATAAATCGCCGCGTCTCTTTGGTTGTGTTCTTTCCTTACTCTTTACTTTACTTGTTTGTTTCTATTCCTAGTTGCTAATTAGATATCACATAACAAGTAGAATTCAATAAGTTTGCAAAAGAAAAATAACCGGACCTAAAAACAGCAAAACGTTTTGTGAAGCATAAAACGAGCGGTGAAACTATTCAACCCCCCTTCTAGTTTCTACAATTGGTATCAAAGCTTCGTTTATTATTATCTTTAAAGTATACTGTACTTTAAAATTTGAATCGATCTATGGAATCAAAGATGATATCTAGAAGGGTGTTACTTGAATTAGCCACCATTTTTCGAAAATGAAAACTTTGTCATTTGGAAAAATGAATTTGAAAGTTATGTGAAACCAATAGATCATATTTGGCATGTCATTTCTATTGATATGTATAATCAATAATAGGAAGTCTTACAAATAAGTTTTTCATAAATAATTTATGTGAAATATTTGAAGCAAAAATGTTGATTTATGATCTTTGCCGAAAATCTAGTTTGATAAAATAATTTTTGTCAAATGGCAAATGGCACTTGGTAAAATTGTTTTAACATTGGTCAAAGAAATGTTCAAGCCAAAGATGATGAAAATGTGATATTAGAAAGACACTTAGTTTAAGTGAAATCATATACTACTAGGTAATGTTGCCGACAAGAATTTCCTGAGCAACCTTGTTGGTGTACCAATCTACTTGCTTTGATTTAATGACTATTAAGAAGACAATGTGCGGTTTTATGTGTTATGTGGATTGCTTGCTAAGAAGACATTATGGGCCTTAAGCATGTTGACAACCTAATGGTCATCTCACTAAGCTGATTGCATTACTAATTGATGAGTATGTAAATACTCATCATTTTTACCATTTTTGAGCTGCCAAAACATCTAAAAATACTCAATATTGTACCAAAATAGTGAAAATATCTCAGGAAAGTGTTTTACATGTTTTTTTTTTGGGTAAAAGGGTTAATTCACCCCGGCAAAATTCATTACACCAAAAAACGTTGAAGTACAAAGGATGAGAGTGACTTCCCTCATCTCAGTCCCTTAGGACACTTACAGACTCATCTATAGGAATGAAACACCATACCTATAACTTACAATATAAGTGTGACAGGCCACACTTATAACTACTAATTGAACATAAACTACAACGAATATAAAAGAAAAAAATAATTGCAAATCAAGTAGAAACTTGAGTCTTCAATTCGTCATAGTGGTTCAAACTTCCATAATCATCTTCATAGTCACACAAACCTTCAACGAATAGAATTAGAGCACATGAGATATAACCATGAGATGAACTAACACTAGCAGATCATGACTTCCCCTTGTGACGACCATAGGGTTTACCAAAACCCTAACTTCCATGCAAACGATCACAAACCTAATCGATAAGCAGAACAGCACCAAGTCTTGTGACCAGCAGCAACTACAAATACAATCACCAGTCTAATAACACCCTTACACAGGATTGAGAACACCCATGCAACCAGATTATAACAATAAACGACCATATAGACCAGAGATCGGTAACAAACCCGTGGTATCTTGATCACATGTGATATAGTAACTAGAAACGAACTCAGCATCAACCCCACGACCAAAATGAACCAAGGAACCACACCAAAACATAGGGATCCCAAACCCTAACTTATATCAGAAACAACCACGAGACTTCCAAATGAATGAGAATGCACCAGATCCGTGATTGTAAGATTGAGGTTTTGAATAAGAGCCCCCAAAACTTAACTTCCATCAAAAACATGAATAAAACCAATCATATTAATCCATTAGATATGAAATCGACACCAGATCATGATTGGTAAGCCATGCATAGCTGGTCATGAGGAAAAACCACACAGCCCTAGCAACGATCCATGTTTGCCAAACTTGAACACTGCCATAAACAAAGGGTTCCAGAAACCCTAACTGCCAAAAGACGATCGAATCTGCATTAACAAGTAATGAAGAAGATAACAAGCAGAATCGACCAGCCACATACCATCCCAAACTTCCACTCTCTCAACCCACATCCACGAATAATCATCACACACCAGTAGATAACCACGATCAATTAGATCGACATTCATGAAACTAATGGACAACCGTCCAACTTACAATACAGAATATATACTTGAAAGCGCAGCAGCAAACCCAACGATCAAATCATGCAACGAAACTCTAAAAAGGAATTTCTCCATGTAAACAAACCCTAACGATCAACAGTTAGGGATAGATCTTGATCGCCCAATATACCCAACAAAAAACGAAACCCTTTACTGCATACAAAAAACGAAACCCTAAAAGGATATCGATTCAAGAATAATGTGCAGTAAGAAGGATAACGACCCTTATATATATATGTGTAATTGATATAAACCGACTACATATTCAATGATTGAAAGGGTACGATAAAAACGATAGGCGGTTAATAACCCTAAGAAACGATTCACCAAAACAGAATGAATTAATGAAACCGATTGGGAACAGTAGGGTTAAAAAATCGCATGTAAAAGGAGAGAACCGATTAGATAGATAGTGAAAAGCATAACCAACCACCCTCAAACGAACATCAATAACCAATTCGTATTGCATACCCTTCAATGAAGGATAGAGAGGACGAATTAATTAAGAAGATTGGCCGGAAAAAATAGGAGGGTGGCGGCCGGAAATCTCCAAAGGGAGAGAGAATTTTAGGGTTTTTAAGTGTTTTACATGTTTCAAATGCAAAAATATCAAAAACAGATGAAAAATTCACAAAGTTTACAAAATTGGCAGTTTCAGTCCCTCAACTTTCAAAAGTTGTCAAATCTAGTCCCTGGTTATTCTAAAAACTTGAAAAAGTCACCAAAGGTCCTCTTAAATCAAAAAGTGACATAATTAGTCCTTTGGTGAAAAGTTTCACAAAATGTCAAGTTTAGTCCCTGAACTTTGAAAATTGTCAAAAATGGTCCCTGGGATATTAAAAACTTTGAGAAAAACAAATTTTGTCCTTGCACTAACTTTTTTGTGGCAGGATTGATCCTTGGTGGAAAGTTTGGTGAAAATTACAAAAATGGTCCCTGAAGTTTGAAAGTTTGGCAATTTTAGTCCCTGGTGTTTTTAACATGGAAAAATCAACAAAGGACCTTACAATATTCATGATATGGCAAGAAATACCCTTGGAAACAATTTAGAAAAATGCCAAATCCCAACCCTCAACTTTCGGTGAATTGCAAAATTAGTCCTTGTGTAAACCAAAACCAAACCGGACCTAATAATAATACTACTCCTAAAATCAATCCAATCCATAAGCCATATCCCAATCCCATCCTTTTCACTTGGGCCCAACATCCTCAGCCCACCCAATACCCAAAATAATAACGCCAGAGGTCAAAGTTTAACCTCAGTCAAACTAGGTCAAACGACCATCACCCCCACCATCCCCCCCCCCCCCACATCCCCACTTGCAGGTCCCATCATACCTCCATCAGAAGCCACCGCCCAACCCACTACACCAACCCTCACATCCACAATTAATGCCACCCCCCAGTTGTAATATCAGTCCAAACACCTTTACCCAATTTTGGCGCTAAAACCCAATTTAAAGAATGAGATCATTTCAGAGCAAATTAACGGCCAAGATCAATTAGGATAAGTTCAGAGATGTTCAAGAAACCCTAGGAGAGGGCTATATAGTGTCGATTTTAAATTAGCTTTCAAATTCAGTGTAATCCTCTTAGTTCAAGTATTGTAAAACCTTCCTAGTTGTATTTTAACTCTTTTCAAGCAATAAAATTCCACTTTCAAGTTTGTTTTGTGTTATTGTCTTTTATTCATAAATCTAAAAATCTCAATAAGCTAAGTTGTGATTAGAAGCAAGAACCATGGACTGAGTTAGGATCATTTAGGTTCCAACAAGGTTATTAAAGCTTTAGAGATAATTAAAAACCAGTGTTACTAGAAGAAAACCAAAAATATAAAAATAATCAACATTGGTCAACTATCTTGTTCATAACTTGTTTTCAGGTACTGAGAAGGATTGGTGGGCAAGATTTGGAGTGAAGACAGCCTATCTAAAGATGGCTTCATTAGGAAAACCTCTTGTTCATGCTAGAGGTGTTTAGTAAGCCTTTGCTCATTTACATTTTCCTCTAAAAAGCTTAGTTTCTAATTCCTTGCTTGTATCTGAGATTCTGTGTTTGCTTGTGTTTTTTTTGATTGTTAGTTAAGTGATTTTTAGTTTGATTTTCATAACTTGCTTGTTAAAATACATAGTTACTTAGATCCTTAGATATAACTGTCAAAACCAATTAAGTGATAAACCTGTGTATTTGTCATGGTGATCTGTTTCTAAGTGCTTGAATAAGTTAAATTAGTCATAATTAGCAGTTTGGATCAAGATTATACACCCTAGTACCTAAATGCTTTGAAAATCACAAAACAGTTAAGCATAAAGGGGTGTTTGGCATTGCATAGTTCTGAGAGTAGTGGATGTTTTGAGACCTTGTACCTTGTTTCAGTAGTCTACATTAGACCCACATTTGTCAATTAAGTCATAAAATCCAAGTTCCTTTTGGTTAAAAGTCAAAATCAAGAGCACAATCCCTTACATAGTTGACTGTGTAAGTATTAGGCATCTCAACTTCTAAATTTGTTGTAAAAGTGTTTAAGTGAACTTAATTTAGCATCATTACATTTAGATACTTCATAACAAATCAGTGAATCAGCATCAAAGTTCACCAAAGTCAAATTTACAAGTTTTCCTCAAAAAGTCAAAGTGAACCTTTCAGATTTTTGCAAAAGTTACAAGAATTTTCATGATTTATGTAATGAGAGTTAGGGGCTGAAACTTGTTGTAGTTATAGTCTATCAGCTCTCCTATAAGGTCTCACACTTGTTTGAATTTTGGGAATTTTTGTGTGGGCTCCACAAGCCTTTGAACTGAGTTGCAAGGAAGAAGCCTTCCCCTGCACCAGCAAACCTCAACCACACCACCACCTTTGGTGGTGGCTGCAGCCCACCTTAGTGGACCTCAGAGGTTCATTATTGGTTTGGACAACCCCCCTCTTACCAAGGATCAAGTATTGACCCTTGGTTTGACCTAGGATCAAGTGGACCCCACCTAGAATCCATCCCAAAGTCTATCCCTAATCTATGTTCAGTTTCAAATTGCAAAGTGCTTATTTGATTGCATTCAGCTTATTTGTGCTTATTGCTTGCTATTCTCTGCTTATTTAAGTTTGTTTAGCCTGTTTGTACCAAGTTTTACCATTGTGGGCCCCACCCATAGTCATTTGTGCTTATTTGTGCATTCAGTCAACATAAGTCAACTGATAAGAAAAAGGGGGTGCATACAGCTAATTTTTAAGTTGTAAAAAAGTTTTTTTCATTAAAAGTCTTTGTTTTTAGATATAAAACAAGTTTGTAAAAGAAAATCCAAGAAAAACCAATTTAATATTAAGTGATAGTTTCTATTTAATTTAATTTAAATTTTATTTTTCATTTTTAGATTTTTATTAAGTACTTAGAATTTTTATATTTTTATTAATTACTTTATATAGTAGAGTATTTTTAGTAAATTTTTCAGATTTTTATTCTGCCATTTAGTATTTATTAGATTTAATACTAGTTTTCTTAATAATTAATCAATATTAAGTATTAAATAGCATATTTAGTTTTTATAAAGCAAAACCTAGTTTTTATATTTTTTATAGCTCTTATATAATATATTAGACTTTTAGAAAATATATTTCTAATTTCTACTATTCATTTTCCATTTTTCTTATTTTAATTATTTAAATTAGATTTAAAGTAATTATAAGGTAATTAATTAGTGGATTAACCTTAAACATAATTTTTAGAGTTTTTATAATTTTGTAGGATTCCAGTGATGGTTAAGTAATTTTATAAATTTTCTTATAATTTTCTAAATTAATTTAGTATTAATAGTAATTTAAATTAGTTTAATTAGTTTAATTAAGTTAAATAGTTCTTAATTAATAAAAAATCCTTAAATAGACAAAAATATTTATTTTTATTTTTTTATACTTTCTTCAAGTTCTATTTTAAGTTTAGAAATTGTTTTTGCAAATTTTTAGTTTAATTTGTAATACTTATAATTATTAGTTAATATAAATTAGATTTAAATTAGATTTTTAATTAGTTTAATTAGTTAAATAATATTTAAATATTAAAATAATCACTTTTATAATTTCATTTTTCATTTTCAATTTCTTTTTAATTTTTGAGTTTCAAAAAGTTCAAAAGCACCCCCTGTAGTTTGTTAATTATCAAATCCCACTTTTTCAGTCCGATTGCGTGAATCTTAATTGTGAATTTGTGCATATCCTTGTATATTTGATTTTTGTGAATATTATATCTGTGTACAAATACCATAATAACAGTAGCAATATCAATTCCATATCATCTGGGCTACTGTCCTCAGACTTTAACAACCCGGGGAAACACTATACTATCCACGGAGCATTGGGATAAGCTGTTTTTGACTAGTTGACCTTGGTCAATTATATCTGACGATTTAGACCCGATCACTAATCATTAAGCCTAATTGCCAAGTGAGTATCATCTAAGTCTAGCATCACCAACAACATAATTTTTGGTTATGTGCAAATGTGGATTGCTAAAGGCCAAAGGTAAGTCTTCTTACCAATCTTGACTATTATGCTTGCTACTTGATTGCTTGCTATATGATTCATGAAACTATGTGAGTATGAGTTACTTGCTTGCATGTTAGATAACCTTTGTATGCCATTATGAGCTAGATGCTTTATGTTGTTTAGACGCTTTGTCTAAATGCTTATCCTTCGTTGGATTCAAGCAAACTATTTGGAAAAACAATTGCCTTACCACAACCATTCTTTATAATGAATTTAACGTCAATCAATCACTATAGAAGATGCACACTTGATTCACTCTTTGTTTGCTCTCTAGTTCTCATCTATGACATTTCTTGAAACTTGCTTGATTGACTTCTAGTCTACCTTGATGCGAATCTCATCCTTGAATCTCATTCTATCCTTTCTTCTGTTTCAACTCAAAATCTACTCTTTAATCAAGCGTATTGAGTCTTTCATTCTTCTTATGTCTCGATTACACTCCTTACCCATTTCTAGCCTACTCATGCATATTGAGTCACTTTCATGTCTTAAAATTCAAAGTATTATGTTCTAAAACTAAAGGCTTTTCATAAAGACCAAAACACTAAAAATCGTTCAAAGACCACAAGCTTCTGGCGGCGGTCCCTTAGCTCTCGGCGGTCCCATATCGATAAGGGACCGTCCATGAAATTTTGCCTATGCCCCATTTTTCTTTCTGCAGAACATCCAAACACCACTTTAGTTCAGAAAGTGACAAAAAACTCGACCCAACACTCAAATCTTCACTAACCTACTATCAAATCAGTTCAAGACTCTCAATGTTAAGATCATCAACCACCCATACTCACTTATCACTCCATTGTAAGTCAATTTTCTAAATTTCTATTAATTAATTCGTAATTGAATTTCTAGGGTTCATATGAACTCAAAATTAAATTGGGGATTTTCATTTCTTTACAATAACAACAACAATTGATGATTAATCTTAACAATGTATCACCAACAACACGTAAATTAATAAGTCAATTGTTTTAATTCGCGAGTTTTTGAAAATGGGTAAAAAATGAGATTATCCCCAACTCAAATTTGAGGATGATAATATTATTGAATCACGTAACAATAACGTAATTATGCATTGTTAATACATGTCAAAAACGTTTTCATAATCATGCAACGTAATGATTCAGGAATTTCAAAACTAAAGTATATTATGGTACATGGGAAGTATTTAGAATAAGCGTAATATTACTATCCAGTTAACCTCTTATTAATTTTATATAGGTACAATCATGCCTCACACTTATGATATCGATCACATCTTAACTCAATACCATATTCCCAAAATTTCTTCTGAAATTGACACACCACCTGAATTTATTCCATGTATCAAACCATTTGAGTTAGGTCATGTTCATGAAGGACGAATGGTTGATCTGTTGTATCCTGATAAGGAAAGTATCGAAAGAGGTTTCCGTTTCATAGGATTTGATTGTCTTCTAAATATTAATGTACCTATTTGTCCTCGCTTTATACTTGAATTTTACTCTAGTGTTAATATCAAATGAGATCAAAATTACTTTATACACCTTAAGTGTAAAATCGGTCACCACAATGTCCATGTATCTCTTAAAGAATCTGCTCAAATTCTTGAACTTCCTAGTAATGGGCAATGTGCTTATTCGGAAGAGTTTGATCTTAACTCCCTCCTTGAAAACCAGGAAGATGAAGGTCCATATCAAACATATGTTCCTTCTTCAGCTAAAATAATTGAGTCAATTTGTCAAACGTCTAACAGTCTTCACCCAAATAAAATTCGTGTTTCTGAACTTCGTCCTGGTCTTCAAGCTATGGCTGTTATTCTTCGTGAATATGCACCAGCATGTTGTGCTCACATGCTGCATTGCATAATCAAGAAACGACCTTACAACCTTGCTTATTTCTTCGCTAAGCGAATAATGCAACTCGAGGGCACTAACGACATGTTAATGCCCTATGGGATGCACTTAACTTGTTTTTTATAACTTCGTAAAGCTATGTGATTGATTACGGGAATTGAGATTAAGAAGATTTGAGCTAAAACCTAAAAACGTACGTTTTAATTAAAAACGTACGCTGACGAACGATACCGAAAGTACAACGGATGAACGGAAAAGGTGACAAGTGTAAAATTATTATTTTTACAATCCTAACAAATAAAGAAAATTTTAAGAAAAAGAAAAACTATTTTTACACTATTTAGTTATTAATTATTAATTAATTACTAATTATCTATTTATTAACTAATTAAACTAATTAGAACTAAAAATACTAAAAAGGCTTAGAAAATTAAGAGAAATTTTACAAATCTAATTAACCATCATAGGAATCCTAAAAAATTATAAAAAGTTGATTTTATGTATTTTTAAACTAATTTACTAATTATTAATCTAATTATTAATTAATTACCAATTAAACTATTTATATTATAAAAAATATAAAATGAACAGTAGAAATTCTAGAAAAATTTATAAAAATGTTTTACCTTATATAAAAGCTAGAAAAATTATAAAAACTAGGTTGTACTTTATAAAATCTAATTATGCTATTTAATTACTTAATATTAATTATTAATTAATTAAACTAAAATTAATTCTAAAAACAAGTAAAAGACAAAAGAAAAATCTGGAAAAATTTCTAAAATTCCTTTAACCTAAAAGAGAATTAATAAAAATATAAAAATGATATATTGCTTATAAATAAGCTAAAAAGAAAATTAAAATAATAATTTCTATTAAATAGAAGCTATCACTATAATTAAAGTTGGTTTTTTGTGTTTTTTCTTTTTCCAATCTAATTTTACACTAAAAACTAATAACTTTTATGAAAACACTTTTTATATAACACAGAAATAAACACTTCGAGTGCTTATTTGTCCAACAATTGACTTTGGTTGACTGCACAAGGAATTTAGCTCAATTGGGAGTGTGTGGGGTCCACAATGATAAAATTTGGTTCCTCTGAGTTGTTTGAACAATTATAAGCAAGATTCACACCAATAAGCCAAGTGAATAAGCCACAAGACTAGAATAAGCTATTGCTTATTTGGGTTCTGGGTCAGAAATGGGACAGGAATTGAGGACAATTCCAAGTGGGGTCCACTGGTCCCTAGGTCAAACAAGTGGTCAAAAATAAAAGCCTGGTAGGAGGGGGGTTGGGAAAACCCAATTATTGAGTGTGGGACCCACTGGGGTGGCCACAAACAACCACCAAAGTGATGGTGGTGAGATGGGTCTGCTGAATGCACAAGGCAGTAGTTTGCCCTGCAGGTATGTTCAAGGGGCAATTTAGTCAACAAATAAAATTCACAAAAATGTAAAAAGTATGGAAATCACAAGTTCTACTGATAGACTAATTACCCAAGCAATTTAAAACCCTAGAACCAAGCACAAAAATCAATAAAATTCAGGCCATTTTGAGAAAAACTGATATGAACACATTTTGACTTTTTATGAAAACTTGCAAAGTTGACTTAGGTGAGTTTAAAACTAACCTAGATCACTGAAAATGATATTATGAGATGAAATGAGATTAAATTGAGTGGTAATGACAACTTATGTGCAGATTTGATGAGGTTTAGGATCACAAAGCTATGACAGTTACCATTTATAAGCCATTTAAGTGAGTTTTGACTTTCTTACACATAAGGACTGGATTTTTCCCATTAATTGGCCTAATTTTATCTGCTGAGACATAGAGAAACAACAAACAACTCCTAGAATCCCCTGATGCTCAATAGAAGCAGTTGAGCCAAACACCCCTATATACTAACTGATTTGAAGATTTTTAAAGAATCCAACTGATTCAAGCCATGCTCTTGGGTATTATGAGTATTTAGTGATGAAACAAGGTAATTTGAGCCTCAAATGACAGTTGTTAACAGTAATCACTTACAGTTCATCAACATGAAATATTTTTGCAGTTAAGCTTGAAAATGTTTGTGAACCCTAATCAAATTATGAACTAAGGACTAACCTCTTATCTAATAAGCTATAGAAAGCTAGCATAAGCACAAATAACAAACAAATTGCATCTAACACAGATTGAACAATACTTTAGTAAAATAAAAAGTTGAGATTTAAATTTAGCTTACAAAGAGTCCAAGCCTTAAACTGATGAACCAGCAAACTTTTCACACCCTAATGCTTACCATAAGCTCTAAACCATATCCATTGCTACTTCTGCTACTGCTTCTCCCATTCTTTTTTTGATTTTTCTGTTTTTTTTTTATTTTTCTATTTTTTTTTAATTTTTGAATTTATGGACTTAGTTATTAAACTGACGCAGAAACTTAAAAAACTTTTGAGATTTAACTATTTAGCTTATATGAGCTTATAATCAGCTTATATTCAACATTTTGCTTTTAAAAAGAAGAGATTGATAACTGCTTACTTAAACTGAAACTTGGAATAAGTATATTAAAACTGAGAAACTTGCATTACTTAAGAAAACTTACAACAATAGTAAATTACAACATAAATTAAGCTACATAGTAATCTAGATATGCCACATTGGCTTACAAGGAGCTTATTTATACTAAATGACCTAAAACTGCCTCTTCCTTCTCTCCTCTTTCTGAATTATTGACCTTTCTGACTTGTTGCACTTTCCGGAGCAAATCCCACCCATTGGATTGGGTGGGAATAATCTTGACCATCAATTTGGATTCTTGGCGCCATTTTCTTTTCTTGTCAGGAGGGGATGGAGTGAGGGCAAAAGGGAAGCAATTAAAGCTTCTTGGAGTCTTGTTGTTAGTCAATAGAAAGGGGATGGCTTGCTGAGGTGAAGGAGGGGGAGCAGGTTTGCAAGTTGGAGGGGGGAGGTGGTGTTTGTTGACTTATTTTAACTGAGGTGGGAGGGAAATAAAACGGGTGTGTTTGTTTTTATTATGAAGTGGTGGGCTGGGGTGTTGGATGGGCCAAGGGAGGGAAGATTGGGCTTGGTTTGGTGTTGGGTTTAGATTTGGTTTTGGTTTTGGTTTTATTAAGGGACCGTTTGTTGTTATATTGAAAACAAGGACCAAAAATGAAATTTCCACCAAACCAAGGGACTGAAAGTGTAATTCTCCAAAAGTATCACCAAGGACCAATGTTGCCAAGTTTAATATTCCAAAGACCATTTTTGCAATTTTTTAATTTTCAAAATTCCCAAGGACTATTTCTGCAAATTTCCAAACTCCAGGGACCAATCATGTAAATTTTCCAAAATTTTCAACCAAAGTCCATTTTTGATAACTTTTGATTTTTTAAGGACTTGGGTTGACTTTTCTTTCAAAATAAATGCATAGGGACTATTTTTGACAAATTTTGAAACTTGGGGGACTGAAACTGCCAATATTGCAAACTTTGATCGTTTTTCATTTGTTTTTGCTCATTTCGCATTTAAAACACATAAAACACAATCCCTGGGATAATTTAAGTATTTTGATGACTTTTTGATTGTTTTTGTATGTTTTGGCAATTTAAATATGATAAAAATGATGAGTGTTTGTGCACTCATCAATCTCCCACACTAAACTATTGCTAGTCCCTAGCAATCTTTTTGGAAAACTTGATGGATTTGAAAAACTCTTTACCAAAAGCCATCACTTCTGGAGTAGCCAGATGTATCGATTCAAGTAAGAACTATGGTCCACCTGATAACCATGTAATTTTGAGCAAACCACCAGCTTTCAATGGTTTTGATTAGTCTTTACCAAGAGCCGTTTGCTCCTGGACTAGCCAACTCTTGATGGACCTAGTCGACATCTTGGTGAGCTGATTACCAATTATGGATTTTCCACTGCCTTTACCACAAGCCATAATCTTGCGGGCTAGCCAACTCATTCGCTTTATGGGATATGGGGAGTTGAGGTACCATACAATTTTGGGTAAATTGCAAGTCGTGAACGGATTTGATATATCTTTACCAAGAGCCGTTTGCTTCTGGATTAGCCAATCCCTTTGTCGGTTAGACACGGCGGACTGATTACCACAAAAATTTTGAAATAAAGTGAACAATTTTTGAAAATTTTGGCCAAAAACGGGGGTACTTGAAAGTATTTTGTGATAAAATTCGCAAGAATTTCCCCCCCACACTTAGAAATGAATATTGTCCTCAATATTCAAAGTCCCGACTATTATGCCGACTCTTTGAACGAAAAAAGCTAATATTCGAATCTAACTGTGGAAACACCATATTTCACTTTATTTCTACATATATACATTTTTTTTGAACTTATATACATATATACATTTTCAAATAGCGGGGGGTTGGCCATTCCCCCACACTAGGGTGGTAGAAAGTAGAAGGAAATCAGAGATACGGGTGAAAACCCGTATTGTGCTATTGTTTTTGTTCATTGAGTCGCTAGCTTGACTCGATCCCCGAATTTAACTGTCCTTGAGGAAAGTTTGGAGATCCGGGACAACCATGGATGGTATGTCCTCTCCAAAATAATGTTTCAAACGATGTCCATTCACTTTGAAATTTGGACCGTCATTTTGAGATAATTCGACGGTGCCATAAGGATAAACCTTAACGATAGTGAATGGACCAGTCCATCGGGTTTTTAGCTTTCTCGAGAAGATCTTGAGTCTAGAGTTGAAAAGAAGGACTCGATCACCAACGTTAAAAACGCGGTTCTTGATTTTGGAGTCATGAATCTTCTTTGTCTTTTCTTTGTAGATCAAAGAGTTCTCGTAAGCTTGATCACGAAGTTCGTTTAATTCATTTAGTTGAACTTTTCTATGATCACCCGCAGTTTTAAGGTCAAAATTGGCATGCTTGAGAGCCCAATAGGCTTTGTGCTCAAGCTCGATCGGAAGATGGCACGCTTTCCCGTACACAAGTTTGTAAGGCGTACACCCAATGGGTGTTTTATAAGCCGTACGGAATGCCCAAAGTGCATCATCTAATTTGTCCGACCACGATGCACGATTTTCACCTACAGTTCTTTCCAAAATTCTATTAATTCCTCGATTTGAAACTTCTACTTGTCCACTTGTTTGTGGATGGTACGCAGTAGAAAGATGGTGAGTTACACCATACTTTTGCATGACTTTATCAAATTTGTCATTGCAAAAATGCGTACCACGATCACTGATAATAGCACGTGGAGTTCCAAATCGAGCGAAAAGAGCTTTCAAGAATTTTACAACAACTCGGGCATCATTAGTGGGTAAAGCTTTCGCTTCAACCCATTTTGACAAGTAGTCAACTACCACGAGTGTGTATTTGTTGCCATAAGAAGATGGAAATGGCCCCATAAAGTCGATGCCCCAAACGTCAAAAATTTCACAAGCTTGAATTGCATTCTGAGGCATTTCATTCTTTTGTGAAATGATCCCGTGACGTTGACAAGCGTCACAGGATTTGACTAATTCCTGGGCAGCCTTGTAAATCGAGGGCCAATAGAAACCGGAGTCAAACACCTTTTTGGCGGTGTAGTTTGGATTGTGGTGGCCCCCCATGGGACCAGCATGGCAAGCCTTAAGAATTTCAGCGGCTTCTTGGCCATAAACACACCGCCGGATGACGTGATCCGCACATATTTTGAACAAGTAGGGGTCGTCCCAGAAGTAATGTTTTACATCCTTAAAGAATTTATTTTTCTGTTGGGATGACATCCCTTTCACCGCAAAGTTACCCGCAAGGTAGTTTGCGAAGTCGGCAAACCACGGGGTAATAGAGTCTCCACGAAAGGTAACCGCATTGAGTGTCTCGAGAGGGAATGTTTCATTAATTTCTTTCCTCTCGAAGACATCTTGGTGGGGGTTTTCCAATCGGGAGAGATGGTCAGCAACTAGGTTCTCAGCTCTTTTTTTATCACGAATAATGATATCAAATTCCTGTAGGAGGAGAACCCAACGGAGAAGTCTCGGCTTTGCATCTTGTTTTGCAAAAAGGTACTTCAAAGCCGACTGATCCGTATACACTATGATTTTGGTCAGTATCAAGTATGGCCATAATTTTCGAAAGCATACACCACAGCTAATAATTCTTTTTCAGTGGTGGTGTAATGACTTTGAGCCTCGGTCATAGTTTTGCTGGCATAGTGTATAGGCTGAAAATGTTTTGTTTTTCGTTGCCCTAAGACTGCCCCTATAGCATAATCACTAGCATCACACATGAGCTCGAAGGGCAAGTCCCAATCGGGGGCAACAAGAATCAGTGCCTCGGTAAGCTTTTTCTTAAGTGTTTCAAAAGCTTCGATGCACTCGGGGGAGAAGATAAAAGGAGCATCCTTTTCGAGGAGATGGGTCATAGGCCGGGCGATTTTAGAAAAATCTTGAATAAACCTACGATAGAAACTGGCATGACCCAAAAAGATCCTAACACCTTTTACGGTTGTGGGATGAGGTAATTTTGCAATGACATCCACTTTGGCTTTGTCAACCTCAATCCCGTTCGTTGAAATTTTATGGCCGAGGACAATGCCCTCTTTGACCATAAAGTGACTCTTCTCCCAGTTGAGACACAAGTTTGTGTCTTCACATCGTTTCAACATTTTTTCCAAGTGGGAGAGACAAGATTGGAACGAATCTCCAATGACCGAAAAGTCATCCATGAATACCTCCATTGTTTTTCCGATCATGTCGGAAAAGATTGACATCATGCACCTTTGGAAAGTGCCAGGAGCGTTGCATAAACCAAAAGGCATGCGACGGTAGGCAAAAGTTCCGTAAGTGCATGTGAAGGTAGTTTTCTCTTGGTCCTGTGGATCAATGGGGATTTGAAAGTATCCCGAGAAACCATCGAGGAAGCAATAGTACTCATTCCCCGCTAATCTCTCGAGCATTTGGTCCATGAAGGCTAGAGGAAAATGGTCTTTACGGGTGGCTTCATTTAGTTTTTTATAATCTATACATACACGCCACCCCGTAACCAAACGTGTTGGAATCAACTCGTTATCCTCATTGGTGACAACAGTTATGCCACCCTTCTTAGGAACACAATGAATGGGACTCACCCAAGGACTATCAGAGATAGGGTAAATCAATCCAGCATCAAGAAGTTTTAAAACTTCTTGTTTGATAACTTCGTGAATTTTTGGATTTACCCTCCTTTGACGTTGCACCGCGGGTTTGAAGTCATCCTCCATCAAGATTTTGTGTGAACAAAATTCAGGGTTAATACCCTTAATATCGGAGAGTCTCCAAGCAATTGCTCGCATGTGTGACTTCAAAACCTTTGTGAGCGCGGTTTTCTCCTCATCTTTCAAGTCTTTAGCAATAATGACGTGTAATTTATCATCACCCTCCAAAAATGCATACTCAAGATGAGGAGGCAAGTCTTTGAGCTCGACCTGAGGAGAATCATCAGTTTTTTCAACATATTTGATCTCCTCTTTATGAAGTGTTTGTGGTAGAACAGGAAGAGGAGAGGGATCTTTGTTTAGTAATTTCTCGAGCAGGAGAATATCCCTCTCGGGGTCAATCTCTTGGTTATCGATTCCATCGGGAATCGAATCACTCTTGAGAAAGGCCTCAATTTCTTCTAAGATGAAATCACTTCCCTCAAACGGAGTAAGGGAAGGAGAAGAATTGGCAATGATGGGGTAAGAAGATGGAGTGAAGTTTTCACTCGAAGAATTATCATTGAAACCTAGAACCTCTTGAGCATACTCCTCAGAAGCAACATCAATGACATCGATTCGGTTAACCGATTCAGTGTCATAATTTGAGGAGTACCTCCAATTTTGGTCGAGGTTAAACGTCACTGCTTCATCACCAACACGAAGAGTTATTTCCTCTTCATGAACATCAATTAGAGCACGACCCGTTCTCAGGAATCCCCTTCCAAGAATGAGAGGAACCCTTGGATCAGCATCGAACTTAACAACAACGAAGTCAGTGGGGAAATGGAACTTTCCTACTTTTACGAATACGTCTTCAGCAATGCCGAGAGGACGAGAGATTGAACGGTCGGCAAGCTCAAGAGTCATGCACGTAGGAGTAAGTTCAAGAAGAGAGAGTTTCTCCCATACTGAGTGAGGCATCAGGTTGATGCTAGCGCCAAGATCGGCCAAGGCGAAGCATTCAACCATCTGGGGAAAACACATGGAATGAGAAATCTCCCAGGGTCTCCAAGCATCTTAGGAAGCTTTTTTAAGATAACCGCAGAGCAGTTTTCGTTCAATGGAGTCTTTGCCATTTCGTACAATTTTTCCTTGTTGCTTAACAAGTTCTTGATCATCGATGCAAATTTGGGCATCAGGATGATAGCATCCGCTAGGCTTACGTCAAAATGCAAATCTTGAAAGATTTGATAGAACTTATCCATTTGGTGACTAGCCATTTTGCGGAGCTTTTGCTCATTAAGTCGTGATGGGTATGGTATTGAAGGTTTGGATATAGGGTTCTCAACAGGAGTTATTGGTGGTTCAAATACAACTCCTGGTTTGGTTTTTGGAATAACCTGAGGGTGGACGTGTGCGGTACTTCGTGGGCTAGTAAATTGCACCTTGTCCTTGGTTGCCTTAGGTTCACTTTCCACTGCTTCAGGAGGAAGAGAAGAAGTAGTAGGAAGTGGCGGATCATCATAAGCTTTACCACTACGTGTGGTAATGGCTTTGAGTTCACCCTTAGGGTTGACAACTATATTACCAGGAAGACCTCCCGAAGTAGAGGGTGGAGCGAGATGACTCATGAGACTAGCAAACATATTCTCAATCTTGTTTTGAGATTGATCAATTTTGTTGTTGGTTTCCATAAGCTCATTTTTCAGCTCGTTACCTTGCTTGGTTATTGAAGATTGAAATTCATTCTTCAAAGTTGAGATTTGATTCTGCATTGCCCTCATTTTGGTCTCATTAACTTTAATGTAGTTGTTGAGCTCGTTTGGAAGAGGTTCTTGGTAATTAGGAGCTGAATACCCTTTTGATTACCCCTTTGGGGTGGGTATTGATTCACCGGGGCATGAGTTTGATTTTGCATGTTATTACCCCTTGGTGGATTAGGATTAAACCTATTTGGATTTTGAGGAAATCCGGGTGGTCCACTTTGGTTGCTAGCACGGTAGTTTGGTTCTACTTGAGGACGGTATTGGTTACCTCCTTGGTTGGAACTTCTGGCTATTGCATTGACTTCAAATGGATTGCCTTCAGTGGCAGTGCAATTGTAATACGAGTGTGGACCACCACAAGTGACACAAACTTCTACCTTTTTGATTTCAGCTTGTGGAGAAGAATGAGGAGAAGGAACTTTCTTGCTTTTGGTGAGAACCAATGCGTGAATAGCTTGCGTGAGTTTGTCAAGTCTAGCATCGGCGCTAGACTGAGCCACGGGCGATGAGGTAGGAGGACCAACATTCCCTTGGGAAACAACCGGTTTGCTTCGTGGAATGCGGACCTTAGATTTATTCTCAATGATCGCTAAAGCATCCTTTGTGGTACGATTCAAGAAATTACCCCCAGCGGAGGAATTGAGAGAGTCTTGATCGCTTTGGCTCACATCATTGTAGAAAGTATCGAGTTGCATCAACTCGGAAAAGCCATGGTGAGGACATTTGCGAAGCAATTCCTTATAGCGATCCCATGCATCACTAAATGATTCATCAAATTTCTGCGTGAATTTCATGATCTCATTCTTAAGACTTGTGGTTTTGGAAGGAGGAAAGAATTCATTCACGAACTTTTTTACCAAATCTTCCCATGTTACAATCGATCGAGGGGGTTGTTTATCAAGCCAAATCCGGGCAGCCCCATCGATGGAAAAAGGGAAGAGAAGAAGTTTGATTGCCTCTTCAGGGACATTTTTGCATTTGATGGTGGATGTGATTTTATTAAACCATCGAATGTGATCTTGAGGATCGTCCCGTTCAAAACCGTAGAATTGACGTGAAGTGACCAGGTTTATCAATCCAGTTTTAAGCTCAAAATTCTCGGCCACGATGGCAGGAACAACGATAGCATCTCCGTAACCCTCGACGGGTGCTTGGAGAAGCTCGTTCATAGTTGGCTCAGCAGCCATGATAACGGAAGATGTGGGAACAGTACGGATCTCAGATCCGACTGTTGGTGCTGAACGTCGATGACGTCTTGTAGGTATTCTTACAAGCTCACGTAATGGGCTAGTAGACCTAGAAGAGCGAGTGCGCATGCACTAAAAACAAACTCACTCAAAACAAAATCGAGGCAAAACAACAGTGAACTTAAACCAATAATCACAAGCAAGTGGCTTCTTTAAGAAAGGTACACCACTCATAGGGATACAAAGGCAAGTTTTAAATCTTTGGTTTGGGAACTTATTATGTCCACACCCCCTGTTGGTAGGTGTTCTGTCTTGGTTTGCGACGGTTAGTTTTTATGTATTTATTATTATTCACAAGAAAAGACGGATGTTTGTGTTTTTGTGTATGGGTTTAAAAACTTTTGGACAATATTTTTGGTATCGTCTTGTAATCTAAAATCGTTTCTCTTTAAGAATCACCTTAAAAGAAAACCGATTCAGAAAACGTTATGATCTGTTTTGTTGTTTTTAATTTTTTTTGGTGTTTTAACACTTTAGGAAAAGTGTTAATGACTGTTTTATGTTTTGATTTAAAATTTACAAAAGTGGTGGTATTTGTACAGTGATTGAGGTAAAGTAACACTAATCTCAAATGACGCCATAGAAACGCGCACACCTCCCCGGCAACGACGCCAAAAATTGATTGGTGCTAAACGGTCAACCTAAATTGACCAAGTATATGGTCAACAAGGTCAAACTACCTAGACCAATGCTTCCGGGTAATAAAGGGTATCACTAGGTCGTTATGTCCCGACGAGGTGTGGATTGTGCTTTAGCGTACTTGTGATCGGGTGATTATTCACAGAAAAGGGTTGTGATAAGAATTATTTGAGAATTATGAAATGAAATAGCTTAGGAAAGCTATGTGATTGATTACGGGAATTGAGATTAAGAAGATTTGAGCTAAAACCTAAAAACGTATGATTTAATTAAAAACGTACGCTGACGAACGAAACAGAAAGTACAACTGATGAATGGAAAAGGTTACAAGTGTAAAATTATTATTTTTACAATCCTAACAAATAAAGAAAATTTTAAGAAAAAGAAAAACTATTTTCATACTATTTAATTATTAATTATTAATTAATTACTAATTATCTATTTATTAACTAATTAAACTAATTAGAATTACTAAAAATACTAAAAAGGCTTAGAAAATTAAGAAAAATTTTAAAAATCTAATTAACCATCATAGGAATCCTAAAAAATTATAAAAAGTTGATTTTATGTATTTTTAAACTAATTTACTAATTATTAATCTAATTATTAATTAATTACCAATTAAACTATTTATATTATAAAAAATATAACATGAACAGTAGAAATTCTAGAAAAATTTATAAAAATGTTTTACCTTATATAAAAGCTAGAAAAATTATAAAAACTAGGTTGTACTTTATAAAATCTAATTATGCTATTTAATTACTTAATATTAATTATTAATTAATTAAACTAAATTAATTCTAAAAACCACTAAAAGACAAAAGAAAAATCTGGAAAAATTTCTAAAATTACTTTAACCTAAAAGAGAATTAATAAAAATATAAAAATGATATATTGCTTATAAATAAGCTAAAAAGAAAATTAAAATGATAATTTCTATTAAATAGAAGCTATCACTATAATTAAAGTTGGTTTTTTGTGCTTTTTCTTTTTCCAAACTAATTTTACACTAAAAACTAATAACTTTTATGAAAACACTTTTTATATAACACAGAAATAAGCACTTTGAGTGTTTATTTGTCCAACAGTTGACTTTGGTTGACTGCACAAAGAATTTAGCTCAATTGGGAGTGTGTGGGGTCCACAATGATAAAATTTGGTTCCTGTAATACCCCAGACAAATCCCACATTGGCTGTGACTTGGAGTGATGCTGGGACATATATGTTAACATTCGCCTTATATGACACAACGCGTTTTGTGGTGGAACGGTTAATCGGCCATACGGTTAAGCGTGCTCATGTGAGAGTAGTACTGGCTTGGGTGACCTGCCGGGAAGTCTTCACATGAGGGCCACAAAAGCAAAGCCGTGAGCCCTCGGGCAAAGCGGACAATATTGTGGTCTATAAGGCGGGGTGTTACAGATGGTATCAGAGCCACTCCAAGCCGTTCGGGATGTGGTGCAAACTTCATCGGGGACGATGAATCCCTACGGGGGGTGAATGTAATACCCCAGACAAATCCCACATTGGCTGTGACTTGGAGTGATGCTGGGACATATATGTTAACATTCGCCTTATATGTGACACAACGCGTTTTGTGGTGGAACGGTTAATCGGCCATACGGTTAAGCGTGCTCATGTGAGAGTAGTACTGGCTTGGGTGACCTGCCGGGAAGTCTTCACATGAGGGCCACAAAAGCAAAGCCGTGAGCCCTCGGGCAAAGCGGACAATATTGTGGTCTATAAGGCGGGGTGTTATAGTTCCTATGAGTTGTTTGAACAATTATAAGCAAGATTCACACCAATAAGCCAAGTGAATAAACCACAAGACCAGAATAAGCTATTGCTTATTTGGGTTCTGGGTCAGAAATGGGACAGGAATTGAGGACAATTCCAAGTGGGGTCCACTGGTCCCTAGGTCAAACAAGTGGTCAAAATAAAAAGCCTGGTAGGAGGGGGGTTGGGAAAACCCAATTATGGAGTGTGGGACCCACTGGGGTGGCCACAAACAACCACCAAAGTGGTGGTGGTGAGATGGGTCTACTGGATGCACAGGGCAATGGTTTGCCCTGCAGGTATGTTCAAGGGGCAATTTAGTCAACAAATAAAATTCACAAAAATGTAAAAAGTGTGGAACTCACAAGTTCTACTGATAGGCTAATTACCCAAGCAATTTAAAACCCTAGAACCAAGCACAAAAATCAATAAAATTCAGGCCATTTTGAGAAAAACTGATATGAACACATTTTGACTTTTTATGAAAACTTGCAAAGTTGACTTAGGTGAGTTTTAAACTAACCTAGATCACTGAAAATGATATTATGAGATGAAATGATATTAAATTGAGTGGTAATGACAACTTATATGCAGATTTGATGAGGTTTAGGATCACAAAGCTATGAAAGTTACCATTTATAAGCCATTTAAGTGAGTTTTGACTTTCTTACACATCAGGACTCGATTTTTCACATGAATTGGCCTAATTTTATCTGCTGAGACATAGAGAAACAACAAACAACTCCTAGAATCTCCTGATGCTCAATGGAAGCAGTTGAGCCAAACACCCCTATATACTAACTAATTTGAAGATTTTTAAAGAATCCAACTGATTCAAGCCATGCTCTTGGGTATTATGAGTATTTAGTGATGAAACAAGGTAATTTGAGCCTCAAATGACAGTTGTTAACAGTAATCACTTACAGTTCATCAACATGAAATATTTTTGCAGTTGAGCTTGAAAATGTTTGTGAACCCTAATCAAATTATGAACTAAGGACTAAACTCTTATCTAATAAGCTATAGAAAGCTAGCATAAGCACAAATAACAAACAAATTACATTTAACACAGATTGAACAATACTTTAGTAAAATAAAAAATTGAGATTTGAATTTAGCTTACAAAGAGTCCAAGCCTTAAACTGATGAACCAGGAAACTTTTCACACCCTAATGCTTACCATAAGCTCTAAACCATATCCATTGCTACTTCTGCTACTGCTTCTCCCATTCTTTTTTTGATTTTTCTGTTTTTTTTATTTTTCTATTTTTTTTATTTTTGAATTTATGGACTTAGTTATTAAACTGATGCAGAAACTTAAAAAACTTTTGAGATTTAACTATTTAGCTTATATGAGCTTATAATCAGCTTATATTCAACATTTTGCTTTTAAAAAGAAGAGATTGATAACTGCTTATTTAAACTGAAACTTGGAATAAGTATATTAAAACTGAGAAACTTGCATTACTTAAGAAAACTTACAACAATAGTAAATTACAACATAAATTAAGCTACATAGTAATCTAGATATGCCACATTGGCTTACAAGGAGCTTATTTATACTAAATGACCTAAAACTGCCTCTTCCTTTTCTCCTCTTTCTGAATTATTGACCTTTCTGACTTGTTGCACTTTCCTGAGCAAATCCCACCCATTGGATTGGATGGGAATAACTTGACTATCAATATGGATTCTTGGCGCCATTTTCTTTTATTGTCAGGAGGGGATGGAGTGAGGGCAAAAGGGAAGCAATTAAAGCTTCTTAGAGTCTTGTTGTTAGTCAATGGAAAGGAGATGGCTTGCTGAGGTGGAGGAGGGGGGAGCAGGTTTGCAAGTTGGAGGGGGGAGGTGGTGTTTGTTGACTTATTTTGACTGAGGTGGGAGGGAAATAAAACGGGGGTGTTTGTTTTTATTATGAAGTGATGGGCTGGGGTGTTGGATGAGCCAAGGGAGGGAAGATTGGGCTTGGTTTGGTGTTGGGTTTAGATTTGGTTTTGGTTTTGGTTTTGGTTTTATTAAGGGTCCGTTTGTTGTTATAATGAAAACAAGGACCAAAAATGAAATTTCCACCAAACCAAGGGACTGAAAGTGTAATTCTCCAAAAGTATCACCAAGGACCAATGTTGCCAAGTTTAATATTCCAAAGACCATTTTTGCAATTTTTTAATTTTCAAAATTCCCAGGGGCTATTTCTGCAAATTTCCAAACTCCAGGGACCAATCATGTAAATTTTCCAAAATTTTCACCCAAAGTTCATTTTTGATAACTTTTGATTTTTTAAGGACTTGGGTTGACTTTTCTTTCAAAATAAATGCATAGGGACTATTTTTGACAAATTTTAAAACTTGGGGGACTGAAACTGCCAATATTGCAAACTTTGATCGTTTTTCATTTGTTTTTGCTCATTTTGCATTTAAAACACATAAAACACAATCCCTGGGATAATTGAAGTATTTTGATGACTTTTCGATTGTTTTTGTATGTTTTGGCAGTTTAAATATGATAAAAATGATGAGTGTTTGCGCACTCATCATATATGTGCAGGTTGCAGAAATGAGAAACTAGGCAAAAATCTGGGAGTCTACTGCCGACGGTCCCTTATCGACCTGGTGGTCCCCAAAGTAATAAGGGACCGTTCCTTATTTAAAGGACCGTCCGAGTGGGATCACGGATTTTTTGCACTATTTTCTTCATTCCTGCAATCCTAAACCTATTGCATGCTTATCACCACCTTGCCATGTTTAGTTAAACAATTTGGAGTGCTTAAAAACTCCTAATGCATGCTCTGCCCAAATCATAACCATGCTTGATTATTTAACCTTTCCTCATTATCCTCAACCTCATCACAATCATCCTTCAAATCAACTACAATGGCCTCATCTTCCACCTCCTTGCCAACAACAAACAAAGAACCCACAACACAACAATCAAACAAAAGGCCTAAGCTCAAAATCATTCGACCTCAAACAAATTTCATTGACCTCACACTCTATGACACCACTCCATCTACTAAGTCGCCACCATTATCACCTCAAGCACCTAGTGCACCACTCAAGACACCATCCACCAATGGAACATATCACTCCTCTTCTAAGACATCCTCTAGTTCAAAGACAACCACATCACGTTTCTCATCATTTGTCAAAAACTTGTCACCCCTGTTCACCCAATCTAGTTCAGGTGCTTTCCTCCATTTGTGAGCAATTGACCATCATCTCCCACTCACTCTATCTCATCTCAAAGAAATCAACATCCTCCTCTAAAAAGCCCATCAACTCACAATCCCACATCACCAAATGGGCCATTGGAAAATACTCCATAAACTCCACCATCTCCTCCAACCCTTGGTAATCATCTACCCTACTACTTTGTTAACAACCACACTTGGGTGCGCTTGTTGTCATCATAATTTTCATATCATCTCTACTCTTCGAGATGAACTACACATCATGTTTGGTCATATTGAGTATCTCATTGCTCAACAAAATGTGCAACCAACTCCCCTTGCTTCCATGCCACCATCGACAACTCCTTCGGTTCCACCTTCATCCTCTCCATCATCCACTCCACCCTCCAACTAGATATCTCAAATGTCTAGTCCTGAATAATCAAGTGGAAGTTGTGCTTTGGACCAAACATGCAAATGGAGTTAGTATGTTGAAATAGTTGATGGTTAATGTTGTTGATTGTCAATGTATGTGCTTCATGAATGAATGAATGATTATATTTTAAGTTATGATAATGTGTTGTGATATTAGTCATTGTTGAACATAAAGATGGACTAAAACTATCTAACCTTAAAAATGAGAAGTTACTTAAAACACAACACTTTAGCCAACTAGGACACATACTGGTGGCGGTTCTTTATTGTGTTGGCGGTCCTCTAGTGATAAGGGACCGTCCCCAGTAGTGCTCAGAATTAGAATTCTACTCTGTGTTTTTCTTCCTGATTTCTGCACTACATAATTGATTTCACATCCTTATCATATTCTATATATGCATGCATGTGCTTTGTTCTAACTCTGTTTTGTATCACATCCCCATAGCTCGATTCCCTGGTGCCCTCATTAAGGGGGAGTACTTAGGTAGGGGGAGCTTGTATTTCGTTGATCACTCCAACAATTATCTTTCAAAGGTGCTCGTGTCTTCTCTCCTCAACATCCACGACACACCTTTTTGATTCTACAAAAAGGGGGAGAAATAACGAGAAAAATCATTAAAAATTTATCAACGCATAATTTTACTTAAAATGAGTTTATATTTTGTAATCATCAAAAAGGGGGAGATTGTTAATACAAATAATTTCAAAAACGTTATTCGCATTATTCGGTCGTCTCGTGTTTTGATAATCACAAAATATAAAGACATGTTACGTAAAGTTACGGTTTATAAGTTTTTAATCGAGGAAACTCGTTACTTCTGCGTAGCTGCTTCAACATCACTTCAGGTATGAACAAACTTTATACCGTCATTAGTTAAGTGATCAAAGAGTTTTTATTTTCATCTAAACTTACATTTTTAAGTTTGACAAAACATTTTTACAAAAGTATTTTTGTAATTTCAAAGAAATGTTTTATTTAGAAAATAAATTCAAATTCAAATATCCCAACAGCTAGTTTTCCCTCCAACCTTCACCAGATAGTTTTTCATCACGTCTGGACAAAAATGGGAGCGTATGTCGGGGCGGTCCCGTAAAGGGGTCGACGGTCCCTTAGTGATAAAGGACCGTCACCTATTTAAGGGACCGTCTACTTCTTTGTGTCGACTATAAATACTGGACTGTTTTCTTTCAGAAACAAGACTTTTCACACACACAAAACTTTCTGGTCTTTGTTCCTTTTATTCGTTGATCACTATAACATGTCGATATATGTTTATAAGTGATTTCCTTTTCCGTCAAGTGCAAGAGAAGAACTCTCGACATCTATGAAGATTTGAGATGTTATAGATGTCTACACACAACACGTAACATGTGTTACATGGTAGGATTGATATCATTTTTTTTCCGACTTGTGTGTGAGTCGAGGATGGGGTATAAACTTGGATGGTGATGTAGTTCCAAGTATTGTATTTGTGTGAGCTTGGATGGTGATGTAGTTCCAAGAAATCTTGTAACTAGATTAGTTCATGTAATTCTTATGATGAGAGTGATTTCCTAATGGTTAGGTTAGGATTTGTTGAGTCATTATGTAAAGACTTGGATCGAGGATGATCAAGTTTGATATGTATGTAAAGACTTGATTCGGGTGAAGAATCAAGTGAGTCGTGTGTGTGAAGGCTTGGTTCGGGTGAAGAACCAAGTATGTCTTACAAATGAAGATTTGGAATGGGTGATTATTCAAGATGGACAAGAGTGCTTGTTCGTGTGGCCACGTGGGCCTTTGGAATAAATTGGTTCTAGCTATGAACGAGCGGTGAAATTATTTTGTGAAGCATAAAACGAGCGGTGAAATTATTCAACCCCCTTCTAGTTTCTACAGAGTGGATGTTTTGGGAAGGTTATTCAGTGAGTTTTCATGATATGATAAACTCACTGTGAATGGTGTTTGGTGATGTTGAAGGGGTTCACTGAGGAATGTTAATGATCAGGCACCAGAGAGAGAATATACACCTTGTTAGGATATTTTAATCAATGAGTTGATCATCAATATCCAACATGCCTAGTTCTGCTTTCAGTCTGGTGAAAGTAGGTTCATCCTGGAGTTTTGTGAAGATATCAGCTAACTGATACTCAGTGGGGATGAAGTGTAGTTCAATGTCTCCTTTTATGATATGGTCCCTGATAAAATGATATATGATATCAATGTGTTTTGTTCTTTGATGGAGCACTGGGTTGTTTGAGATAGCTACTGCACTTGTGTTATCACAAAAGATGGGTACCATCTTATAATGAATGCCATAGTCACTAAGTTGACTTTTCATCCATAACACATTTGCACAACAACTTGCTGCAGCAACATATTCAGCTTCTGCTGAGGACATTGCAACTGATTGTTGCTTTTTAGCACTCCAACAGACTAACTTTCCTCCAAGAAATTGGCAGGAGCCTGAAGTGCTTTTTTTGTCCATGTTGCATCCTGTATAGTCAGAGTCTGAGTATCCTTTTAGATCAAACCCTGGACATTTGGGGTAGTATAGTCCAAGAATGGAAGTACCCTTCAGGTATCTCAGAATCCTTTTAGCAGCAGTGAGATGTGATTCTTTTAGGTTAGACTGATATCTAGCGCACAAACAGACTGAAAATTGAATAGCAGGCCTTGAGGCTAGAAGATACATCAGTGACCCAATCATACCTCTAAAGAGAGTTTGATTAACTGGGTTTCCAGTAAGGTCAGGACTTAAGTTGTTAGGAGGTACCATTGGTGTTTTCACTGAGGCACATTCACTGAGGTCATACTTTTTCAGTAAGTTCCTAGTGTACTTTTCTTGACTGATGGATGTGCCTTTTTCAGTTTGTTTGATTTGTAATCCAAGAAAGTATGTTAGTTCACCCATCATACTCATTTTAAACTTCTTTGTCATCAGTTTTTCAAACTGTTTACAAAGTTTGTTGCTTGTTAAACCAAATATGATGTCATCCATATACAATTGGACAAGAATCACATCCTCCTTTGCCCTATAGGTAAACAATGTATTGTCTATCTTGCCTCTGAGAAACTTGTTTTGAATCAGGAAGGCTGAAATAGTTTAATACCATGCCCTGGGTGCTTGTTTCAGTCTATAAAGGGCTTTGTTTAGCTTGTAGACATGGTTGGGAAATTCACTGCTTTCAAACCCTGGAGGTTGT
Source organism: Artemisia argyi (assembly GCA_030686995.1). Classification (NCBI taxonomy): domain Eukaryota; kingdom Viridiplantae; phylum Streptophyta; class Magnoliopsida; order Asterales; family Asteraceae; genus Artemisia; species Artemisia argyi. The sequence goes on along the minus strand of CM060707.1, from coordinate 96,624,519 downwards.
TGCAAATAAACATCTTCTTTAAGGTTACCATTCGGAAATGCACTTTTAACATCCATTTGGTAAGCTTTAAAGTTCATGTATGTTGCATAGGCCAGGAAGATCCTGATGGCTTCCATTCTAGCAACAAGTGCAAAGGTTTCCTCATAGTCAATACCTTCCTCTTGATTATATCCTTTTGCAACAAGTCTTGCCTTGTTTTTGATGACAGTACCACATTCATCAGTCTTCTTTTTGAAGACCCATTTCATTACTATGACATAAACACCCTGGGGGCATTCAACAAGGGTCATGACTTTGTTTCTGTCAAACTGTTCCAGCTCATCTCTCATGGCCTGAACCCAACTTTCGTGTTTCAGTGCTTCTTTAACATTTTTAGGCTCTATGTAAGAGAGAAAGTCAACATAGAGACATACATTGGCTGAGGCTGCTTTGAGTTTAGCATCCATGCTTCTAATAAGCATGCCTTCAGTGGGCTTTCTAATGATGTTAACAAGTTCTATTATTTTGGACTTAGTCCAGCTATCCTGAGGTCTAGGATAGGAGTTAGAACTTGTAGAAGCCTGATTTGTTGGAGGAGTAGGTTCAATCACTGGAGCCTGAGGTGCCTCAAGATTAAGTTCTTCAGTTACCTTAGTGTGATCAGTTTGAATTGAGGGATCCTGAACAATTGGTTCAGTGGTTGTAGTCTCAATGGAGACCTGTTGAGTTTCTATGAACTCACTGTTGGTTGGTTGAGGTAAATTGTGAGGATTGATGAAGTATGAGATGTCTGCATTAGCTCGGTATTGAGTAGAGAGATTATTCTCTGGGTGATACTCATCAGGAGGATATCTTGATGAGTCATCAATACCAATTTCTTCAATTGAGGAATTTGAAAACCTGACAGCTTCAGTACTTTCATCAAAGGTGACATGGAATGTTTCTTCAGTCTGTTGTCTCCTTATATTGAACACCCTGAAGGCTTTTGAGACATGGTAATACCCTAGAAAGTAACCATCATCAGCTTTGGCATCAAATTTTCCAAGAAGATCCTTATGATTATGAATAAACACAGGACATCCAAACACATGGAAATAGCTGATATCAGGAATTATTCCTTTAAATAACTTATAGGGAGTTTTGCTATGTCTCCTAAAAATGATGGACCTGTTTTGTATGTAGCAGGCTGGTTTAACTGCCTCAGTTAAAAAATGTTTGGAGAGTGCAGATCCATTAAGCATTGTTCTTGCAGCCTCAATGAGGGTTCTGTCCTTCCTTTTAGCAAGACCATTTTGCTCAGGAGTATAAGGAGAGGAGAAATTTTGAGATATCCTTTTCTCATCACAAAAACATTCAAGGTCATGATTTTTGAATTCATCCCATTATCAGTCCTGATTTGTTTGACCCTGATGTCCTTTTGGTTTTCAATCTTCCTAATAAAGGACATGATTGTTTCAACTACCTGACTCTTTTTGGTTAGAAAGTAAACCCAAAGTGTATCTTGAGTATTAATCCACAATGACTAGAGTGTACTTCTCATGGTGGATTGACATTGGACTGATGGGTCCAAAAAGATCCATGTGAAGCAAGTGTAGACAGCTGGTGATTGAAGAATTTTGTTTGGTTTTAAAGGATGCCCTGTGATGTTTTCCTTTTTCACAGGCAGGGCAGGGTTTATCCTTTGAAAATAAAAGTGATGGTAAGCCAAGGACTTTGTTTTGTTTGGCTAGGTTGTTTATGTTTTTGAAGTTCAGGTGGGAAAGTCGTTTATGCCAAAGCCAATTGAGGGTTTCAATGGCTTTAGCAAAAAAACATGTTTCATTCTGAGTGAGTGAGGACATATCTAAAACATAGACATCCTGCCTTCTTTGTTTGCATTAAATATGGTGCCTTGCTTATCATCAAACAGAACTATGTACTTAGCATCACACAGTTGACTAATACTGATCAAGTTATATTTGAGACCATTAACATAAGCTATTCTAGTAAAAACTATTCCACTACAGTTTACTGAACCATAACCTTCAGTGAGACAATATGAGTTATCAGCAAATACCACCTTAGGTCCTGGTTCCTTTACATATTTGTGCAGATATTCCTTCACGCCAGTCATGCTTCTTGAACATCCACTATCAAGATGCCAAACAGGCTCCTTGGCATGTCTCTACACAAATGTAAATTGAGTTAGTTTTTCTTGTGAACCCACTTTCTGGTGGGTTTGGCTTTAATGGCCTTTTTGAATTGAGAAATTGATCCATGATCAGTGGTAGTGTGAACAGTGCTGCCACAGACGTTACATCTTGGAGAAGAGGTAGGTTAAGGAGTTGGTTTATTGATGCCTCTTCTGGCCTGAATGACCTGTTCATGTCCTGAACTGTCATGAGTAGGGTCACGATAGATATCACAGCATGGATACATCAAACAATCATCAGGAAGATGATCATTAAATCCACATTGAGTACAAGGTGAAAAGGGCTTTGCCTTTTGCCTTATCAGTTTGGAGCCTGAGGCATAGTCAAAAGACTGAGCTTTGTAGTTAGATGCTACACTGGATGAGAATGTGTAGGATAAATGATCAGAGGTTCTGTGATCTTCCTTTTTGCATATCATGCAGAAAAGGATTCTATAGCAGTCATTAGTGGAATGAGTGGTATAGTTACACAATTCACATCTCAACTTTGGCTTAAATGTAGCTTTTGATTTTGTGGAACTTGAGGAAGCTGGTTTAATTTCCTTACCCATGGGTTGAGGAGTTTTCTCAGATGATTCAAAATTTTCACTCATCCTCCTAACAAGTTCAACCAACTGATCATATTTAGAATCAGGGCTGTCAGTGATAGCCTTAGTGGAGACTGAAGTTGTTGAGTCATTGGTGTGAACTGAGACTTCAGTGATTGGTCTTTTAAGATAGTTCTTCCTAAACCAGCCTTCTCTCTTGGAGAGTGTTGAGTGTACACCAGAGGTGTTAACTCAGAGCCTGGTTCAGCTCCCTGAAGAACTTTCAGAGGTGGGAATGGATTTTGTGATACAAATGCAGACTCATTAATGGACTCAGGATGACTGGGTTCATCAGCGACTCCAAGCATATTTTTGATGGCCTGACTTTCAGGTTCCAATATTTTTCCAGTGTTGAAATTGGGTAATTTACTATCTGGGTTGATTCTTTCAATCCAATCACTGGAGTTTGGTTCCATCTCCTTATTAAAGGATATGCCTGCAGGCAGAAATGCCTTTTCACTATGACTTTCACTTGAAGACTTAGTGTTTTGACCCTCACCAATAATTATTTTCTTAATGCTTGGTGTGAGTCTCAATGAGTCAAAATCTTGAGGGTTTTTCTGAGTCCACTTATATATGACAGCCTTTTCTTTCTTAAGTTCATCATGAAGAGCTTGATTTTGTTTTACAAGCTCAGTGTTTAAATGTGTAACTGATGAGGCGAAAAGTGTTACGATTTTAGGGGGTCATTTTAGCCCTAAGTCGTGATTATTTGATCAAATATTGCCTCAAATTGTTCTTTTTGTCATTTTAGGTACTTTGGAGATGAAATCTGGAAAAGGAAGCATTTTGGATGTTTTTGGAGCGAAAAGTGAAGAAAACGGAAAAGTCTCCAAAATCAAGCTGGAAATAGTACCTGACGGCGGCACGCTTTGGAGGTGACGGCGTCATGTGTTGGCAAATAGGTGGATAAAAAGTTACACGAGACGCGCCAGAATGTTTTTGGGAGATAAAGAGTGACGGCGTCATGCTTTGGGAAGCCAAGGCCGTCAAGAGCAATTTTACACGTGACGGCCATATGAAGAATTACACATGACGGCATCAAATATGGATCTAGGCAATCCGTGAAGAGTATTGGCGGCAAGTTGATAGCGTCAGGATTACAACGTGACGCCGTCAGACCTGTAATCTCTATATATAGTTTTCTAATTTTCATTCAATAGGGAGAGAACTTTTGGAGGAACTTTACCACAAACCGTAGGTCGAATTTTCATCATATTGTAGGGGTTCCAAACCCTTCTTTCATCCATGTTTCAATAAAGATAAGTCTTCCAATAATCATTCAATATGTCTATGTGTTGTTTGATTCTATCTTACACTTGTTTTTACTTTAAGAAGCTAGGCTAGGTTTGTTTGTTTGTGTTTGCTTAGATGTAATGAAATCAAGCTATTGATTGTTGTTTGATTGTTTGTTATTAATTGTATTGGATGAATGATATCGATGTTAGGCTTAAGAAAACTGGCAGACTTCCAATTGGTAACATGCTTGAACGTCTTAAGAAACATGAATCGGATGTGTACTATGATTTTAATGGTTGTATTTAATGCATGAGTGACTAATAAGGAGGCCATGTTAGGAGCTAGTTGTCGGCTCGACATAGGAAGAGGTAGAAGCTTATAGAGTTGGGGAAGATCATACACGGCCCTACGAATGGTATTAAGGAATATAACCCGTCATCCACGCAATTGTAACAAACTATTCAACTAATGAAAGATAGCTAGGGAGTGAAATCTAAGTAAACACGTTTCTCTTATTACTGTTTTTCTCACATTTACTTTATCGTTATTATATTTTTATTGCATTTGTATTTATTTAGGTTAGTTGACTAGCAACTCATTCCACCCACTCTTCCAATACCCAAGATTTTTACTTCCTTTCCATAAAATATAAAAATACAAAAAGAATCATCCCTCATCTCTAGACCTAGTTTAATCAAGTTTTGATCATAACGACACTATTCCCCAAGAGAACGATCAATCCCCCGGTACTTGCCACTACACTATACTACATCGGTCTGGTACACTCCCTGGTGGGGATTGCAAGCCTCTTGAGATCCCTTGAGAGGTAAAACCTTTTGCAAGGGCGCAATCCCACGCATCATGTTTTTGGCGCCGCTGCCGGGGAATAGTTATTGTTTAGGTTGAAATTTCTTTTTATTAGGTCTATTTGCTAGATTCCTTTCTAGTAAGATTTTTATTTTTTTATAGGTTTTCTTTAGTCTATCTTTTTTCTGCCTAACCCATTGCTCAATTCTTCCTTGGCCAGCATGGTAAACAAAGATCTCTCTAATCTTAGAGTCACTAGGAGTCGTAGTTCCATAAGAAACCTTGTTCCACCCTACGCAGAACCTGAAAGGGAAATGCATAGGTTAAGGCAATCTCTTCCAACATCTAAACCGTTTGGCGCAACTATCAATTTTGATGAAGCTCTTTCTGAGGAAGATTCCGATCATCACCTTACACCCCCTAGCCCCCAATCCAATCATGATATGGACATTCTAGAAATTCCAATCCCTAAGTGCCTTAAGGATTACTCTTCCCCGAACCCTCGCAGCTTTTCAAATGCTGTTGTTTTTTCCAACGAACACACTAATGGGGTCCTGCGTGCAAATGATGTTTCGCTTGTCCAAAGTGTATGCAAGTTTCACGGGTTGAAAACTGATGACCCAATCCAATATGTTAGGGATTTCTTAAAGATTGTGGACACCCTCCATATGGATGAGGCCACTAGAGACACGTCCCGATTACGGTTCTTTCCTTTTACCCTTCACGAAAAAGCCAAAGATTGGTTTGATAAACTTCCTTCTGAGTCCATTTTTACATGGGAGCAACACATCTCTAAATTTTATGAGAAATTCTTCCTAGCAGGAAGAACCTCAGCATTTAGGGACAAGATCCTCCGTTTCCGTAAAGGAAAAGACGAACCCATCTATAAATCTTGGATTAGATTCAAGGATATAATAAGACTTCCCCATCATGGCATCGAGCTTTGGCTTCTTGTTTAAATCTTCTATGACAATATCTCCCAAAATGACCAGAACGGAATCAATAATTCGATAAAAGGAAAAATAGCCAATCTAAGCGCTGAGGAAGGGTGGGAAAGGATTGAGGAACATGCTCAAGATCAGGAAGATACCTGGGATGAACCCGTTTCTTCTATGAGTATATCCGAGATCGTACAAACACCCTCGCCTGAGAACAGGCTGAGAAAGCTTCACGAAAAGGTAACATACCTAGCAGGGTCGCGAGCAACTAAACGATTGTCAAACCCATACTTGATTTGTGACAACTGTGGGGGCCCGCATGAAGTAGAAGAATTCCGAGAAGACACCACCACCGAACATGCGTATTTTTCGAGCCATGACATCTTCGATGATCCTTCCCTTTTAACTTTTTACCAAAATGATGATTTTACCCCTTAGGGAAATCTTGTATGAAGAAAGGAAGAGGAAAAAGGTCATGACTTCAAAATCAAGAGCACTTTTGAGGATGATCTTGGGCATTTCACTCATGAAAAAAGTCTTTTGTTAAAAGGGCTTGATGACCTCATCACTGAGCAACAAAATGACATTGAAAAAAGGTTCCTAGAACTTAATGCTGCCCTTGATGGCCACAACAAGCCCCAAGTGAACCAAAAAGACCCCTTGGTTGCTATTATCACCCGAGCTAGAACGACAACTAAGGATCCTCCTTACCCGAGCCAACACCCCGTCGCCATTGAGCCGGATGTTCTTCACGAAGAAGAAGGTAATGTGAGCGATGAGACTCCCGATCAACCCCCTCAAATAACCTCCTCTCCACCCAACCAACCTGTGAAAGTCCCATATCTATCCCACCTCAAGAATCAAAAGATTGAGAATGATAATAAAATATTATTGTCTTACTTAAAAGATTCGGTTGTCAGCATACCCTCCTTGATGCATGCTACCATATGCCCAAATATAGTACATACTTCAAGAGACTACTCGCCAACAGAAAAAGACTCGAGAGTCTTGTGACCCTAGGAGAAGAATGTTCGATGGTGACCCAATGAGGACTACCAAAGAAGGTGGACGACCCGGGTAGTTTCACCTTGCCCTGCTCCACAGGATCTTTATCGGTAAAGAATTCTCTAGCTGATTTAGGGCAAGCACTAACCTCATGCCATATTCCATGTTCCTCAAATTAGGGTATTCAGGATTGAAACCAACCCGTATGAACATCCAACTTGCTGATATATCAGTCAAATACCCCTTATGGATATGTGAGAACGTGCTAGTTAAAGTAGGGAAGTTCAAATTTCCGGTCGACTTTGTAATCTTGGAGATGGAAGAAGATGACCTAGTGCCCATCATCTTAGGGAGACCATTTCTTGCCACTGCTCGTGCCTTCATTGATGTTCATGACAACAAGTTAACCTTGTGAGTAGGATTCGATAGCTTAACCTTTGACATTAAGGACACAATGAACCTTTCCCATGAAGCAGCTAACCGGCTGTATTTCATTGGAGAGGTCGATGAATTAACCGATGTCATTGACAACTATGTTGATGAACAAATCGAAGAAGGCTGGTTGCAGGACAAAAATTTCCTACCCATATTTGAGAAGGAAAAGACAGAGGGTGTTAGCGCATTCTCCTTCTATTTCGGACGAGAAGTCGCTGAACCACTTGAGCTACGTAAGCCCGAAAACAAACTTAAACCCTCCATTGTCGAGCCACCCAAGTTAGAACTTAAGGAACTCCCAACCAACCTAGAATATGATTTCCTCCAGGGAGAAGATCAACTCCCAGTAATCATAAACTCTTCCCTTGAAGATGGACACAAAGATAAACTCCTAGGAGTCTTAAAAAATATAAAGGGGTTATTGCATGGAGTGTAGCTGACATTAAAGAAATCGACTCGACCTTTTGCACGCATAAAATCCTCATGGAAGAGGATTATAAACTAACCGTGCAACCCCAGAGGAAAGTAAATCCCAACATCAAGGAAGTTGTGTAAAAAGAAGTCATCAAACTATTAGATGCAGGGCTAATCTACCCAATTTTGGATAGTCCATGGGTTAGTCCTGTACAGGTTGTACCAAAGAAAGGAGGGATGACAGTGGTGAAAAATGACAACGGCGATTTGGTGCCCCAAAGGACTGTCACTGGTTGGCATGTGTGCATCAATTATAGGAAGTTAAATGATGCCACCCGAAAGGATCACTTTCCTGATCAATGTTGGAAAGATTAGCATGGCATGAGTACTACTGTTTCTTAGATGGGTTCTCAGGGTATTTCCAAATCCCCATCGCCCCTAAGGACTAAGAAAAGACCACGTTTACATGCCCTTATGAGACATTCACTTATAAGAGAATGCCTTTCGGTTTATATAACGTCCCCGCTACTTTTTAGCGATGTATGACTGGAATCTTTCACGAGTTGATGGAAAACAACATGGAAGTCTTCATGGATGATTTCTCGGTCTTTGGAGATTCTTTCGATCGCTGTCTTGCTAACCTAAAAAAAAATGCTCAAAAGTTGTGAGGAGACCAACTTGGTTCTAAACTGGGAAAAATGCCATTTTATGGTAAAAGAAGCGATTGTGCTTAGGCACAAAGTCTCAGGAAATGGAATTGAGGTGGACCGAGCAAAAATTGAAGCTGATGAGAAGAAAAGTGTACCGCTTTTGGGGGGTCATTTAAGGCCAAAGTCGAGATTATTTGATCAAATATTGCCCTAAATCATTCCTTTTGTCATTTTAGGTACCTTTGAGAGGAAATTTGCAAAAGGAAGCATTTTGGACGTTTTTGGAGCGAAAAAGTGAAGAAAACGACAAAGTCTCAAAATCATATTGAAAATTGTACCTGACGGCATCAAAGATTGCAAGTGACAGCATCAAGACTTTGCAAAGAGGTGGATAAATCAAAATACACATGACGCGCCAGAGAGGTTTTTGAAGATTTGTGCATGACGGCGTCACCAAGGCCATCAAGAGTAAATTGCACATGACGGCCAAGACCAAGTTTGTACATGACAACGTCAAAAGTGGATCTAGGCAATACGAGTATTATTTTGGCGGTTAGTTGACGGCGTCAGACCCTACTCTTGACGCCGTCAGATTGTAAAATCTATATATACTTTTCTAGTTTTCATTCATTGTGTGCAACTTTGAAGGTAGAAAACCCTAGACGAATTATACTGCAATTTTGAGGGTTTCAAACCCTTGATAAATCCATGGTTAATTGAAGATAAGTCTTCCAAAAAATCATTCAATATGTCTATGTGTTGTTTGATTAATCTTATGCTTGTCATCTCTTTAACATGCTAGGCTAGGTTTTCTTTGTTTTTGCTTAGATGTAGTGAAACTTAGATATTGATTATTGGTTGGTTGCTTGTTTATAATTTATGTGGATGAATGAATTCGATGTTAGGCTTAATAAAATTGGCAGACTTCCAATTGGTAACTTGCTTGAACGTCTTAAGAAACATGATCGGAGGTGTACTACGATATATTGGTTATATTTAATGCCTAGGTAACTACTAATGAGGCCATGTTAGGAGCTAGTAGTCGGCTTGACATAGGAAGAGGTAGAAGCTTATAGAGTTAGGGAAGATCGTACACGGCCCTACGAATGGTATTAAGGAATATAACCCATCATCCATGATTTTGTAACAAACTAATCAACCGGTAAAAGATAGCTAGGGAGTAGTGAAATCTAAGTAAACACAATTTCTCTCATTATTGTTTTCGCCACAATTAGTTTATGTTTATGTTTATTTTATTTTGAATGCATCTGTAGTTATTTGGGTTAGTTGATTAGCAACTAATTCCGCCCACTCCTTCAAAACCCGAGATTTTTACTTGCTTTCTATAAAATATAAAAATACAAAAAGAATCATCCCTCATCTCTAGACCTAGTTTAATTGAGTTTTAACCCTAGCGAACACTATTCTTTGAGTTGAACGATCAATCCCCCGGTACTTGCCACTATAATATACTACAACGGTCAGGTACACTGTTTGGTGGGGATTGCAAGCTTCTCAAGATCACTTGAGAGGTAAAATGTTTTGCAAGGTTGCAAAACCACGCATCAAGTTTTTGGCGCCGCATCCGAGGGAATAGTTATTGTCTAGGTTAAAATTTATTTTTATTAGGTCTACTTGCTAGATTCCTTTCTAGTAAGATTTTTATTTTTATTTTTATAGGTTTCTTTAGTCTATCTTTTTCTTCATTCCTTTGTTCGTAACCGTTGCCATCCGCCATCATGAAAGATGGTAATCTCTTTGATCCGATCAACCCACCACAACAAAACCATCCACAAAACCCACAACAACCAAACCAACCTCCTAGACCCCGAACTTTAGGAGAGTACTCCTGTCCTAGCCAGCAAGGCTATCAAAACACCATTGATCTCACTCAAGGAGCTAGTGTGTCTCCTTTACGATTCGACACCATCCGGTTGGTGCAAAGCGGATGTGCATTCCTTGGAATTCATTCCGAAGATCCTAATCAACATCTCAAGGATTTCCTCAAAATCGTAGATTCCATAGACCTTGATGTTGAAACTCGAGAGACTGCGTCTCTTCCAATTCTCTCTACGTGACCAAGCTAGTCAATGGCTTGAGCGTTTACCCGTGGGATCCATCACCTCTTGGGATGATCTCACCACTTGTTTCCTTGCTCAATCTTTCCTTCTGTGGGGAACTACTAAGCTTAGAAATGACATCTTGATGTTCCAACAACGTCAAGGTGAGACTCTCCATGAAGCATGGACTCGTTTCAAGGACTTACTCTAAAAAGTCCCTCATCATGGCATAGATCTTTGGCTCCAAATCCAAATTTTCTATGACCATATCGATCTCTCCACAAGGCGAACCATCGACCAATCGGCCGGTGGCAAGCTTCGTGACCTAAGTGCGGAAGAATCATGGGAACTCATAGAAGATCTTGCTCTCTATGACAACGAAAGTTGGAATGATCCCCGTGATTTGAACAAAACGGTCAAGGCAATATCTTTGCCTTCGAACAATTCAAGTACTCCAGACCGTAGGATCATGGAACTTGAAGACCAAGTCAAGTTTCTTATGAAATCCTACGAAGCTCCTAAACCTTCAAGCCATGTGAGCAAAATCACTTCTTCGTGTGAATTATGTAGCGGTCCCCATGACACTCGTGATTGCATGGAACTCCCCGAACAAGCTTTTACGGATTACGCATCCTCGCCTACCGACGGAGCGGGAGACAAGTGGTTCACTTTTAAACCTGAGCCAAACCCTTACGTTGATTCATACAACCCCTCTTGGAAAAATCACCCGAACCTTAGGTGGAAACAAAACCAAAACATGCCCCAAAACAATTCTTCAACTCCACCTAATCGTTATTAACCAAACGGTCCGCCCTCTAATCGTACTTTCAACAACAATCCTTCCAACAACTATGGTAGTACCAATAATCTTGAAGGATCGATGTCTAAATTTATGGCATCTCAAGAAGCCCGCATAGCTAAGTTTGAATCCGAATTCAATCAACAACAAGCGGAGATCACCAATAAAATCAAAAACTTGTTGAAAGCCCTCAACTACCAAGTGCTAACTACACCAAATAAGGACACTAGGGACACCGGTAGCGGAACCCAAATTAAGGACCCCTCATCATCTAAACACGTCCACTTTGTCAACGTAGTTACTATTAAACCAGTCAATGATAATAGGGAAGAAAGTGAAGTGGATGTGATTAAGGAAGTTATGGATAGAAAGGAAGAGAAAGTTGAGGAAGTAGAAAATGTAGAGGAATACTTTGATAGGTTACCTACCAAGGAAGAACGAGAATACCAAAAGGATCTATTCGATGACTCCGAGACACCATACGTCCTTGGTTCACCAATCATCAAAGCGGGTGATCCCTCTAACATCAACATACCGTGCAACATTGGGCATGCGCATGTGTGGAAAGCCTACATCGATCTTAGATCTCCTATAAACATTATGACTAGGACCCATTACAATTGGGTAATGAAGAAGCAAATTAGATATAGGATGATTCCTAACACGAGTTGGATGAGTAACTTTGTGGGAAAAGTGAAAGGATTGCACGTCTTTGTAGGAAACTTCACTTATGTTGCCGATTTTGTGATTGTAGAAGATATTCGTCTGGTAATAGATGGTTCCCTAAGTCAAGTAGTGATCGGAAAGCCGTTTGTTGAGACTTCTAAGATGAATTATGACCTGTCTCTAGGGATAGTTAGGTTTAAGGATGAGAACGATGAGATAGCTTACCAAATGCCCTATAAGATTGAACAATTTCATCTTTTATCAAACATCAAAAAGGAACACAAGCAGGCGGTCAACTATAGGAATGATGAGGATAGACGTAGATGAGTAGACTATGTTATGAATAGAATATTTGGTTTCTACAAGGAATGCTTGCAACTAGGTTTGGAATACAAAACTAAAATCGAGGATGACCTAGGAACCGTGACCAATGACGAGGTCATGAAATAACCCATGACCTTGAGTCTAGCTACAAGACTCGTAAATAAAGAAAAGCGCTTCTTGGGAGGTATCCCAAGTTTTATTTGTTTTATTTGTTTTGTTTGATTGATTTTATTTGCTTCCGTATGCATGCTTTATTTTTATTGTTTGTGGATCATGATTCATAATAAATTGTGAAAATGCTTTACCTTATTTTTTGTCTTAACTTCATAAAAAGGTATTTCGCAAACGATAAGTGAAAGGGAAATCTAAATTTGTTTTTAAGAATGGAATTGGACATGAGCCACAACAATATTAAATGAACATGTATATTAGTGTTTGTTTGAGTCAAATGCTTGTATCGAGTCATAATGATGTTTTGCAGGAATTCCAGGAATTAAGGCGTGAGTTTTTCCAGAAATTTTCCGTAAACTTAACATGAGATTTCTGTCAGAGGACTCTGACGGCGTCAGATCATAACCTGACGGCGTCAGGTGTAAAAATTCTGAAAAATTTTACGAGTTTTGTTTTTCTAACGGAGTCTTAAAGTTTTTGTTAATTATTTAATTTTATAAACTCCAGGAAATCTGCAAACATTCATTCTACAAGCATTATATCCTTAGATATATAGATTGCCGCCGATTTTATGCGAGGTTTGCCATGATTGTTTTCTCAGGTTTAATAGGTTATATTGGACAAGAAGATAATTTATATTTCCAGAGGGAAGCTTTCAACGTTCATTTTCTTGGAGGAAGATTTAACCATGTTATTCATTTATCCACACCGAACGAATCAGTGGAGTATTTGTTTCATTCTTTTACCTTCATTACTTTTACATCCTTTTTATTGAACACTGGGGACTGAAACGCGGGATTGCACCCTCGCGATAGGTTTTACTTCTCAAGGGATCTTGAGAAGCTTGCAATCCCCGCCATGCAGTGTACCTGATCGTTGTAGTATGGTATAGTGACAAGTACAGGGGGATTGATCATTCAACTCAGGAATAGTGTCACTAGGATTAGAAAGCCTACTAAACTAGGTCTAAAGGTGAGGGATGATTCTTTTTGTATTTTTTTATGTTTTATGAAAGCAAGGAAAATCTCGGATTTTGAAGGAGTGAGCGGAATTAGTTGCTAGTCAACTAATCCAATTAACTACAAATGCAATCAAAATAAAAAAAAAAGAAATGAAATTAAACTAATGTACTAATGTGGTGGAAACAATAATGAGAAAAGTTGTATATACTTAGATTTCATTACTCACTAGATATCTTTTACCGGTTGATTAGCTTGTTACAATTGCATGGATGACGGGTTATATTCCTTAATACCAGTCGTAGGGCCGTGCACAATATTCCCTAACTTTATAAGATCCTACTTCACTCCTATGTCGAGCTGACTAAAAGTTCCTAACATGGGATCATAGAATTCACTTATGCATTAAATACAACCAAAAATTGTAGTACACCTCCGATCATGTTTCTTAAGACGTTCAAGCAAGTTACCAATGGAAGTCTGCCAGTTTTCTTAAGCCTAACATCGAATACAATCATCAGTAACAATTATAAACAAACAATCAACTAATAATCAACATCTAGGTTTCACTACATCTAAGCAAACACAATAAAAACCTAGCCTAACATGTTAAAAGAAAGATAAGCATAAGATAGAATCAAACAACACATAGACATATTGTAAGATTATTGGAGAACTTATCTGTATTAGAACATGGAAGAAAGAAGGGTTTGAAACCCCTTCAATAAGCAGAAAATTAGACCTAGGGTTTGTGTTTTTGGTATTCCACAATTTGTTCCACACTTTACAATGAAAAATTCGTAAAATATATATGGACTAAGCATCCTGACGGCGTCATGTATTGGCTTCTGACGCCGTCAACTTGTCGCCAAGTTAAAATTCGTATTGCCTAGATCCAGTCTTGACGCCTTCATGTGTAAATCTACTATGGGCCGTCACTTGCATTTTGACCCTGACGGCCTTGGTGACGCTATCAGGCCAATTACATTGAAAATGTTCTGGGCTGTCATGTTATAATTTCCACATCCACCTCTTTTATCACTCTTGACGCCATCATGTGTGAAGGCTTGACGTCGTCAGGTACTGTTCCCAGCAAGAAATTAGAGACTTTGCCGTTTTCTTCACTTTTATGCTCCAAAAAGTTCAAAATGCTTCCTTTTCCAGATTTATCCTCAAAAGTACCTAAAATGACAAAAAGGAACAATTTAGGGCAATAATTGATAAAATAATCACGAATTCGGGCTTAAATGACCCCTTAAAAGTGGCACACTTTTTACCTCATCAAATACCCTTACACTTGAGATTTGCTTGTCCTCAAGCAAATGCGCTTTTATTCTAATCAGAATACAAATTTGGGGTCATTTAACACTAATATAAAAGTAATTACAACAAATAATCGTTCCACTAAAAACCAAAAACAAGCACGGAGGTCATTTACTAGCACCTCACAAATAGTGTTTAGATACTCACGTCTCTCGGATGTAATAAAGTGTATATCACAATAAGGAAATGGAAAACATCTCTCACTACTTGTCATAGCAAATAGATTACCATAGGCTTGGGAAAGGATCAAACCTCAACCACTTGGCGTAAGCACCTAGGATAAACTATCAAAGAGGTCTTTTAAAGGGTTATAACATTAGGTGTAGGGATATGATAACATGGTTTTGTTGGATAAAGGCAATATTTACTGGTGGCGAGTTAATCATCTTGGTTAATTACATGAACAAATATGGCGTTGCTAAGCCAAGACTCGACTCGACTTAAGCTAATAAATCAAAAATAACAAAAAACATAAAATAAAACGGGATGGTAGTTCGTATGTTTTTCTCTATCTTTTTCTTTTTTTTTCTTCTTTTTCTTGATTTTTTTTTTGATTTTTTTTTTCATACACTCTTACCCTACCAACCAAAATAATACATCATAGGGAATTTGCATTCCCCTTACACTTGAATTTTTACATACTTTACAATAAACTACTGTAATGACTCGAATCAAGATAATTAAAACACTTGGAGTACTTTTTAAGATTAACGCACATATGCGGGTAATATATGATGTTCTTCCCCATTACTCCATAACACAAGTACTTTACCCATGAGTCCCAATCATCCCAAAACAATATGTACAAGATATGACTTGACTTAGCAACCATGTAATCAATTAGACAATTAACTAATGGTTTAAAACATATAACAATAAAGCACTAAAGATGAGTGCATACACGGAAGGCTAAGGCGATTCGGTTGCACATTTAGGTGGGTTGTAACAAATTCTTCATTTAAGTAAGATGCTTAAAGTTAGAAACGAAAAGATAGGCTCGAAGGGGTGTACTAGGGGTTTCGTGTACTAAAAGTGAGTACAATGCAAAGGTGTGGGAAAAATTAATTGACTTTGTTAGTCAAGTAATATGACTTAAATGGTCGAGTAATTATGATACGGGTTTAACACAAGGGTGATCCTAATGCTTCTTATCATGTAGTAAATCCTACTACATGAACGTAATCTCACTAGAGGTCTCGGGATACATCACTAACGCAAGTTCTAGAATCTAAAT
Source organism: Artemisia argyi (assembly GCA_030686995.1). Taxonomy (NCBI): domain Eukaryota; kingdom Viridiplantae; phylum Streptophyta; class Magnoliopsida; order Asterales; family Asteraceae; genus Artemisia; species Artemisia argyi. Next base: position 96,608,738 of record CM060707.1, on the reverse strand, counting down.
ACTACTGGTACACTCATAAGCACTAATAATAAATGCTTTTCCTATCAAATCTAAAGGCGAAACTCACATATTTGGGTGAAAATTTTTCTGAATGGTACGGTTTTGTGCTAGTCATACAAATCCTATCCATGAGACGCTTGTTAAGGCTAAAGTTTCACTCCTAAATGTTGTAATAATTTTTATATTTGGTGCTAAAATTGCACTAACAAGTATTTCTCTTAGTTTTATTACACACCTACTATCAAACAAACAAACTCAAGTCCAATTGTATCCTATAAGGTGTCATCATTTACCTTCCCCTTACACTTAGGATGAACATTGTCCCCAATGTTCAATTAAAGAATGTAAAAGTAAAACAGGTAAAAGAATGAAAACAAATACTCCCCTGATTCGTTCGGTGTGGATAGTATGTCAACAAGGTTAGATCTTCCTCCAAGAAAATGAACGTTGAAAGCTTCCCTCCAGAAATATAAATTATCTTCTTGTCGTATATAACCTGTTAAACCTGAGAAAACAATCACAGCAAACCTAGAAAACAATTTAAGATATAATGCCTGTGGAATGAATGTTTGTAGATTTCCCAGAGTTTATAAAACTAAAGAATCAACAAAAACTTTAAGACTCCGGTTTAAACAAAACTTGCAAAAATTTTCAGAATTTTGGTACTTGACGCCGTCAGGTTGTAACTCCTGACGCCGTCAGAATGTTCCTGGAAAAATCTTATCTTAAATTTCCGAAAAATTTCTAGAAAAACTTATGCCTTATTTCCTGGAAAATCCTGCAAAACATCATTATGAGTCGATACAAACATTTGACTCTAACAATTACTAATATACATGTTCATTCAATATTGTGGTAAATCATGATCATTTTTGTTCTTAGAAACAAATTTGGATTTCCCTTACACTTAGCTTTTGCAAGTTACCTTTATATGTAATTAAGACGAAGTTAAAAACAAAATAAAGCATTTTCACAATTTACTTTGAAACCTAATTTACCAACAATAAAAATATAAACATGCATACGGAAACAAATAAAAATCAAATAAATAAAAACACACAAAACATGGGTTGCCTCCTAAGAAGCAATTTTTTTTATTTACGAGTCTTGTAGCTAGACTCAAGGTCACGAGCTATTACGTGACCTCGTCATTGGTCATATTCTCTAGGTCATCCTCAATCTTAGTTTTGTATTCCGGACCCGGTTGTAAATGTTCTTTATAAAGACCAACCACCTTTTTCTCAATTGCTCCTATAAGCCTATTGGCAAATTCCCTATCAACATTATATTTTGGCCATAGAGTTAAGAAATCCTTATAGAAAAGGCTCTTCTTCCCCCATACATAGTCCATGCCCTTTTTCTTATCCTCTTCATTGATGTCCTCAAAAGAACCAATGTTATCCATATCAAATTGAGGCACAAAACGAAATTCCTTCATTCTATTAGGCATCCTATATGTGATCCTATCAGTTTCACTAGTAAATCGGATCGTCCCTTCTATCCCATCATATTCTAACTTGGATTCTTCAACAAATGGCTTACCTAGTACAACATGGGATAAGCGACAATCAATAACACTAGCTAAGTATTCAACAACCATAAAGTCAATGATATAAGTAAAGTTCCCAACGAGACATCTCGACAAAGTTACAAACTCCACCGGGGTATTTGTGATCTTTTCTTAGTCCGAGTCTTGTTTTCACTATACCATTATAAGCACTTGAGGACATAATGTTGATTGGGGATTCAAAATCAATGTAAGCGTTGTCAATGTACTTATACCAAATCATACATGGTATCTTAACATTCTTAGGATCACCTCTCTTTATCTTAGGGTCAATTATAGCAAAAGGATGTCGAGGATTATCAACAAGATTATTATAGTACGCAGTTTCCTCCTTAGTGGGATATAGATTGAAATAATCATCCGGTTTCGGATCTATCTCTCCTTCCTCAAGTTCCTTCACATCCTCAACAACAACCTTAAAATCATTAGATCCTAGGTCCTTATTTGAATACAAGGCGGTCGCTAGGTCACTAAATGCATGATCGAGCTCAACATTAATTAACCTATTAAGTTCCCTAAGTTCCCTAATCTCATTCTCAATCTGTTCAGGTAACAAAGCCACTTCACTAGGGGAAAGGGGTGGATTCGCGTTTTCCATAATGGCCGACGGAATAGTTGATGAGGCGAAAAATGATCCGTTTTTAGGGGGTCATTTAAGCCCGAATTCGAATTTATTTGATCAAATATTGCCCTAAATCGTTCCTTTTGTGATTTTAGGTACTTTGGGAGTGAAATCTGGAAAAGGAAGCAATTCGGACGTTTTTAGAGCATAAAAGTGAAGAAAACGCCAAAGTCTTAATAGTTTTGGCGGCGAGGTGACGGCGTCACCTAATTGGTCTTGACGCCGTCAGACCCCTTTTCCTATATATAGTTTTCTAATTTTTCACATTAAAAGAGAGAAGTTTTGGGAGAAACCCTAAGTACGATTTTGGTGTAACTTTACAGGTTTTTCAAGGGTTCCAAGCCCTTGATACCTTGCATGTGTAATCAAGATAAGTGTTCTTTTAATTCAATCAATATGTCTATGTGTTGGTTGTCTATATCTTGTTCTTGTCTTAATTCCATCATTCTAGGCTAGATCTATCTTGTGTTTGCTTAGATCTAATGAAACCTAGATGTTAATTATGTGTTGATTACTTGTTTATACTTGTTTTGGATGAATGATTTATATGTTCGGCTTAAGAAAACTGGCAGATCTCCAATTGGTAACATGCTTGAACGTCGTAAGAAACATGAACCGACGCGCACTAGGTCTTTATTGGTTGTATTTAATGCATGAGCCACTGTTTACAATCCCTATAGTTGTGCTGGGCATGGTGTAGGAGGAGATAAGAGCTCATAGAATTGGGGAGTTAAGTGTGCCACCCCATGAATGGTATTAAGAAATACGATCCGTCATCCATGCATTTATAACAAGTAATTAACGTGTAAAAGATGTCTAGGGAGTAGTGAAATCTAAGTAAACACATTTTCTCCAATTACTGCTCACAACTTTAGTATAATTTAGTTTATTTTCATTTCTAGTATTTTATTTTGATTGCATCTTAGTATTGGGTTAGTTGATTAGCAACTAATTCCGCCCAAATCCTTCAAACTCGATATTTTAACTTGCTTTTCATAAAATATAAAAATACAAAAAGAATCTTCCCTCACCTTTAGAACTAGTATTTAGGCTTTCTAATCCTAGCGACACTATTCCTAAGCTGAACGATCAATCCCCCGGTACTTTTCAGTATACTATACTACAACGATCAGGTACACTGCCTGGTGGGGGTTGTAAGCTTCTCGAGATCCCTCGAGAGGTAAAGCCTGTTGTGATTCCCACGCATCAAGTTTTTGGCGCCGCTGCCGGGGAATAGTTATTGTCTAGGTTAGAATTTCTTTTTATTAGGTCTACTTGCTAGATTCCATTCTAGTAAGATTTTATTTTTATTTTTAGGTTTTCTTTAGTCTATCTTTTCTTTGTGTCTTTGTTTGTAAAAACCTTTCCATTGACTATTCCGTTAGCCATTATGGAGAACGCGAATCCACCATACTACCAACCACGAAATTCACCCACTCCAAATGACATCTTGATGTTTAGACAACATGAGGATGAACCTATCTATGATGCATGGGCTCGTTTTAAACATTTACTCCGAAAAGTCCCTCATCATAATTTCGATCTGTGGTCCCAAATTGAAATATTTTACCATCGTGTCGACCACTATACCAAAATGGACATTGACCATACCGCACATGGGAACCTTTGGGGATTAAGTGCTGATGAAGCATGGGAAGCCATAGAGAATTGTGCCAAACTTGCCAAAAAAATGGACAACCCAACAAATGTTGTTACGGATCAATTGATAGCAAGTTTAAAGGAACAAGCAAGAAGATTGTTTGGGGATAAACCTATAGATGAGATAACTGGGCATACGGGGTGGTTTGATTTCACCATAATACAAGCTGAGCACATTGGTAATCCTGATAAGATGGAGGATAGAGTTGAAAATTTAAACCCACCAAGTACCCCACAAGTCCTACCATCATTTGAGGCATATACACCGCCCGTGACTGATTCGGATAGAGTATAAGAGATTTTAGGAACCCCAATAGAGGTAGAACCTTTGAACCAAACACAACTAGAGGATATAGGTTTGAATACTTATAATGATAACCTTACTCTTAGTTCTAGGGATGTTCCTAATTTTGATGAACCGGAGCCTCAACCAAAACCATTACTTAATCTTCCATCCTTGGATGAAAATTTAGGAATTGAAATAGGTTCCGACCCACCCATCAACCCATGTTGTCCGGGTAGTCTTAGGATAAAGGTAGTGGACTCTAAGCCTTGTAGAGAGGAAGCCAATATAGGAGTGGAAAATGACCTTACATGCTTACATCACCCATTTATGATTGATCACAAGACACATTATGGGTTTAAACCGGGATTAGGTCGAGATGGATCCCCAACTAATAGTCTCTTGAAGCTGATAGAAAATGATCCCTTTCTAGGAGAAAATCTGAATCAACCCATTAACCCGATTGAATTTGGTAAGGTTATGATGATAGGAGCACACCCCTTTGAGCATATAATTCATCCTCCACTCTTTCCTCACGTGGCATACTTCCACTCTAAGGGTGTGTATCGCTACTTCCACCCGCACTTAATCCTAAGTGTAGGGAAAACCTCCCTTATTTCCGTTAAATAAGGATAGAGTCAGGCTCGTGACTCGAACAAAAACAAGTGCTTCTTGGGAGGCAACCCATGTTTTGTGTGATTTTATTTTGTTTGTTTGTTATTTGCTTCCGTATGCATGCTTTATTTTTATTGTTGGTAGATCATGTTTCTCTATTAAATAGTGGAAATACTTTACTTTGTTGTTTTGGCCTAGTCTTAACTCCACCTAAAAGTATTTTTTGCAAAAGATAAGTGTAAGGGGAAACCCCAAATATGTTTTCAAAGAAACAAACCGATCATGATTCTCCACAATATTAAATGAACATGTATATTCGTATTAGTTAGAGTCAAATGCTTGTATTGAGTCATGATGAAGTTTTGCAGGATTTTTCAGGAAGTAGGACCAAGTTTTTCCAGAAATTTTCCGGAAACTTAACATAAGAATTTCTGCAGGTCAATTCTGACGGCGTCAGGAGTTTACTCTTGACGGCGTCAGGTGTAAAAATCTGGAAATTTTACCGGTTTTGTTTTTCTAACGGAGTCTTATGGTTTTTGTGAATTATTAAGTTTTATAATCTCCAGGAGATCTGCAAACTTCATTCCACAAGCATTATATCTTATTTTGTTTTCTAGGATTTAGTAACTTATATAAGATGCCGCCGATTTTACGCGAGGTTGTCTTGTCTAATTTGTCAGGTTTTACAGGCTATGTATGACAAGAAGATGATTTATATTCTGGAAGGGAAGCTTTGATTGTTCATTTTCTTGGAGGAAGATTTAACCTGGCCATCCTATTATCCATACCGAGCGAATCAGGGGAGTATTTGATTTCATTCTCTTTACTTGTTCACTTTTACATTCTTTACTTGAACATTGGGGACAATGTTCATCTTAAGTGTAAGGAGAGGGTAAAAAGATGATACCTTACATATGCACTTTCGCTTGAGTTTGTTTTGTTTAATGGTAGATGTGTAATAAAACTATGAGAAATACTTGTTTGTGCAATTTTAGCGTCAAATTTAAATTTTTTTACAACATTTAGGAGTGAAACTTTAGCCATAGCAAGCGTCTCATGGATAGGAGATTGTATGACTAGCACATAACCGTATATTCAGAAAAAATTTCCACCTAAATATGTGAGGTTCGCCTTTAGATTTGATAGGAAAAGCATTTACTATTAGTGCTTATGAGTGTACCGGTAGTATTTAGATTCTAGAACTTGCGTTAGTGATGCATCCCGAGACCGCTAGTGAGACTACATTCATGTAGTAGGATTTACTACATGATAAGAGGCATTAGGATTACCCTTGTGTTAAACCCGTATCATAATTACTTGACCATTTAAGTCATATTACTTGGCTAGTTAAGTCAACTAATTTTTCCCATACCGTTAGCGTTGTACTCATTTTTAGTACACGATACCCCTAGTACACCCCTCCAAGCCTATCTTTTCGTTTCTAACTTTAAGCATCTTACTTAAAGGAAGAATTTGTTACACCCCACTTAAATGTACATCCAAATCGCCTTAGCCTTCCGTGTATGCGCTCATTTTTAGTGCATTATTGTTGTTTGTTAAACCCTAAGTTAACTTTCTAATTGATTACATGTTGCTAAGTCGAGTCATATCCTTGTACATATTGTTTTGGGACGATTGAGACTCATGGGTAAGTACTTATTTTATGGAGTAATGGGGAAGAACATCACTTATTACCCCCATATGTACGTTAATCTTAAAAGTGCTCCAAGTGTTTTGATTTTCTTAATTCGAGTCATTAGATTAGTTTAATGTAAAGTATGTAAAGATTCAAGTGTAAGGGGAATTCTCATCCCCTATGATGTAGTATTTTGGATGGTAGGGTAAGAGTGTATGCAAAAAAAAAAAATCAAAAAAAAAAAAAAAAAAAAATCGAAAAGAAATCAAAAAAAAAAAAAAAAAAAAAAAAAAAAGGAAAAAAGAGAAAAAACATACGGACTACCATCCCTTTTCATTCTATGTTCATTTTATGTTTTTGTTATTTTTCATTTATTAGCTTAAGTCGAGTCTAGTCTTGGCTTAGCAACGCCATATTGTACATGTAATTAACCAAGATTGTTAACTCGCCACCAGTAAAACTTCCTTTATCCAACAAAACCGTGTATTTCATATCCCTACACCTAACGTTACAACCCTTTAAAAGACCTCTTTGATAGTTTATCCTAGGTGCTTACGCCATGTGGTGGAGGTTTGATCCTTTCCCAAGCCTATGGTAATCTATTTTGCTATGACAGGTAGTGAGAGATATCTTCCGTTTCCATATTGTAATTTACACTTTATTACACCCGAGAGATGTGAGTATCTAAACACTATTTGTGAGGTGCTAGTGTATGACCTCCGTGCTTGTCTATTGATCTTTAGTGGAACGATTATTTGTTGTAATTACTTTTATACTAGTGTTAAATGACCCCTAACTTGTATTTTGAGTATAATAAAAGCGCATTTGCTTGAGGACAAGCAAATCTCAAGTGTAAGGGTATATGATGAGGCGAAAAATGATCCGTTTTTAGGGGGTCATTTAAGCCCGAATTCGAATTTATTTGATCAAATATTGCCCTAAATCGTTCCTTTTGTGATTTTAGGTACTTTGGGAGTGAAATCTGGAAAAGGAAGCAATTCGGACATTTTTAGAGCATAAAAGTGAAGAAAACGCAAAAGTCTTAATTTTCCATGCTGGGAACAGTGGGTGACGGCGTCACGAGTAATTTCCTGACGGCGTCAAAAGCAAAATTCCATGACGGTCCAGAAGAGATTTGACGGCGTCATGAAGGTAGGGCGTCAAGAGTAAAAGTCATGACGGCCTGGAAATGATTAAGTCTTGACGGCGTCAAATGTAGATCAAGGCAGTCCGAGAATAGTTTTGGCGGCGAGGTGACGGTGTCACCTAATTGGTCTTGACGCCATCAGACCCCTTTTCCTATATATAGTTTTCTAATTTTTCACATTAAAAGAGAGAAGTTTTGGGAGAAACCCTAAGTACGATTTTGGTGTAACTTTACAGGTTTTTCAAGGGTTCCAAGCCCTTGATACCTTGCATGTGTAATCAAGATAAGTGTTCTTTTAATTCAATCAATATGTCTATGTGTTGGTTGTCTATATCTTGTTCTTGTCTTAATTCCATCATGCTAGGCTAGATCTATCTTGTGTTTGCTTAGATCTAATGAAACCTAGATGTTAATTATGTGTTGATTACTTGTTTATACTTGTTTTGGATGAATGATTTATATGTTAGGCTTAAGAAAACTGGCAGATCTCCAATTGGTAACATGCTTGAACGTCTTAAGAAACATGAACCGACGCGCACTAGGTCTTTATTGGTTGTATTTAATGCATGAGCCACTGTTTACAATCCCTATAGTTGTGCTGGGCATGGTGTAGGAGGAGATAAGAGCTCATTGAATTGGGGAGTTAAGTGTGCCACCCCATGAATGGTATTAAGGAATACGATCCGTCATCCATGCATTTATAGCAAGTAATTAACGTGTAAAAGATGTCTAGGGAGTAGTGAAATCTAAGTAAACACATTTTCTCCAATTACTGCTCACAACTTTAGTATAATTTAGTTTATTTTCATTTCTAGTATTTTATTTTGATTGCATCTTAGTATTGGGTTAGTTGATTAGCAACTAATTCCGCCCAAATCCTTCAAACCCGAGATTTTAACTTGCTTTTCATAAAATATAAAAATACAAAAAGAATCTTCCCTCACCTTTAGAACTAGTATTTAGGCTTTCTAATCCTAGCGACACTATTCCTAAGCTGAACGATCAATCCCCCGGTACTTGTCACTATACTATACTACAACGATCAGGTACACTGCCTGGTGGGGGTTGTAAGCTTCTCGAGTTTCCTCGAGAGGTAAAGCCTGTTGTGATTCCCACGCATCAAGTTTTTGGCACCACTGCCGGGGAATAGTTATTGTCTAGGTTAGAATTTCTTTTTATTAGGTTTACTTGCTAGATTCCTTTCTAGTAAGATTTTATTTTTATTTTTAGGTTTTCTTTAGTCTATCTTTTCTTTGTGTCTTTGTTTGTAAAAACCTTTCCATATGTAGATTTTACAGGGTGACGGCGTCAAGAAGTAAATTCTGACGCTGTCAACTCGCCGCCCATAATGAAATCGGATTGCCTAGATCCGCTTTTGACACCGTCATGTGTAAAGTTGATCTGGGCCGTCACTAACATTTAGACCATGACGGCTTATGGTGACGCCGTCATCTCCTTAGTTACAAAACTTTCTGGATTGTCATGTGCATCATCCACTTCCACCTCTTGTATTGCTCTTGACGCCGTCATTAAGAAACTTGTGACGCAGTCCGGTACTGTTCTCAGCAAGGAAAATTAAGACTTTGCCATTTTCTTCACTTTTATGCTCCAAAAATGTCAAAAATGCTTCCTTTTGCAGATTTCACTCCAAAAGTACCTAAAATGACAAAAGGAACGATTTAGGGCAATATTTGATCAAATAAATTCGAATCCGGGCTTAAATGACCCCCTAAAAATAGTTCATTTTTCGCCTCATCAAATACCCTTACACTTGAGATTTGCTTGTCCTCATGCAAATGCACTTTTATTCTAATCAAAATACAAGTTAGGGGTCATTTAACACTAATATAAAGGTAATTACAACAAACAATCATTCCAATAAAGACCAAAGATAAGCACGGTGGTCATACACTAGCACCTCACAAATAGTGTTTAGATACTCACATCTCTCGAATGTAATAAAGTATATATCACAATATGGAAATGGAAAACATCTCTCACTACCTGTCATAACAAAATAGATTACCATAGGCTTGGGAAATTATCAAACCTCCACCACTTGGCGTAAGCACCTAGGATAAACTATCAAAGAGGTCTTTCAAAGGGTTATAACGTTAGGTGTAGGGATATGGAATAAACGGTTTTGTTGGATAAAGGCAATATTTATTGGTGGCGAGTTAATCATCTTGGTTAATTACATGTACAATATGGTGTTGCTAAGCCAAGACTAGACTCGACTTAAGCTAATAAATCAAAACTAACAAAAAAACATAAAACAAACATAGAATGAAATGGGATGGCAGTCCGTATGTTTTTTTTCTCTTTTTCTTTTTCCATTTTTTTTCTTTTTCTTAATTTTTATTTAATTTTTTTTTTGCATACACTCTTACCCAACCATCCAAAATAATACATCATAAGGAATGTACATTCCCCTTACACTTGAATTTTTACATACTTTACAATAAACTAATCTAATGACTCGAATCAAGATAATCAAAACACTTGGAATACTTTTAAGATTAACGCACATACGAGGGTAATATAAGATGTTCTTCCCCATTACTCCATAATATAAGTACTTTACCCATGAGTCCCAATCGTCCCAAAACAATATGTACAAGATATGACTCGACTTAGCAACCATGTAATCAATTAGATAATTAACTAAGGGTTTAAACAAATAACGATAATGCACTATTGATGAGTGCATACACGGAAGGCTAAGGCGATTTGGTTGTACATTCAAGTGGGTTGTAACAAATTCTTCCTTTAAGTAAGATGCTTAAAGTTAGAAACGAAAAGATAGGCTCGGAGGGGTGTACTAGGGGTTTCGTGTACGGAAAATGAGTACAACGCTAAGGTGTGGGAAAAATTAATTGACTTTACTGGCCAAGTAATATGAGTTAAATGGTCAAGTAATTATGATACGGGTTTAACCTAAGGGTGATCCTAATGCCTCTTATCAAGTAGTAAATCCTACTACACGAATGTAGTCTCACTAGCGGTCTCGGGATGCATCACTAATGCAAGTTCTAGATTCTAAATGCTACCGGTACACTCATAAGCACTAATAATGAATGCTTTTCCTATCAAATCTAAAGGCGAACCTCACATATTTGGGTGGAAAATTTTTCTGAATAGTACGGTTTTGTGCTAGTCATACAACTCCTATCCATGAGACGCTTGCTAAGGCTAAATTTTCACTCCTAAATGTTGTAAAAAATTTTAAATTTGGCGCTAAAATTACACTAACAAGTATTTCTCTTAGTTTTATTACACACCTACCATCAAACAAACAGACTCAAGTGCAAGTGTATCCTAAAGTATCATCATTTACCCTCCCCTTACACTTAGGATGAACATTGTTCCCAATGGTCAATTAAAGAATGTAAAATTGAAATAGGTAATAGAATGAAAGCAAATACTCCCCTGATTCATTCGGTGTGGATAGTGTGGTAACAAGGTTAGATCTTCTTCCAAGAAAATGAACATTCAAAGCTTCCCTTCTAGAAAAATAAATCATCTTCTTGTCATACATAACCTGTTAAACCTGAGAAAACAAACATGGCAACCTCGTGTAAAATCGGCGGCAATCTATATATACTAACAAGTCCTAGGAAGCAAATTAAGATATAATGCTTGTGGAATGAATGTTTGCAGATTTCCTGGAGTTTATAAAACTAAAGAATTAACAAAAACCTTAAGACTCCGTTAGAAAAACAAAACTCACAAAATTTCTAGAATTTTACACATGACGCCGTCAGGAATTAACTCCTGACGCCGTCAGAGGTGACTTGCAGAAATCTTTACGCTAAGTTTCCAGAAAATTTCTGGAAAAACTTATGTCCTACTTCCTGGAAAATCCTGTAAAACATCATTATGACCCGATACAAGCATTTGACTCTAACAAATACTAATACACATGTCCATTTAATATTGTAAATGTTCTTTATAGAGACCAACCACCTTTTTCTCAATTGCTCCTATAATCCTATTGGCAAATTCCTTATCAACTTTATATTTCAGTCCTAGAGTCAAGGAATCTTTATAGAAAAGGCTCTTCTTCTCCCATACATAGTCCATGCCCTTTTTCTTATCCTCTTCATTGATTTCCTCAAAAGCACCAAGGTTATCCATGTCAAATCGAGGCACAAAACGAAATTCTTTCATTCTATTAGGCATCCTATATGTGATCCTATTGGTTTCACTAGCAAATCGGATTGTCCCTTGTATCTCATCATATTCTAACTTAGACTCTTCAAAAAATGGTTTACCAAACACAACATGGGATAAACGACAATCAATAACACTAGCTAGGTCTTCGACAACCATAAAGTCAGTGACATAAGTAAAGTTCCCAACAAAGACATGTAGACCATTAATTCTCCCGACAAAGTTAAAAACTCCACCGGGGTATTTGGGATCTCTTCTAGGTCCAAGTCTTATTTTCATTATACCATTATAAACACTTGAGGACATAATGTTGATTGGGGACTTAAAATTAATGTAAGCATTGTCAATGTGTTTATACCCAATCATACATGGTATCTTTGCACTCTTAGGATCGCCTCTCTTTATCTTAGGTTCAATTCTAGTGAAAGGAGGTCGAGGATTATCAATAAGATTATTATAGTACGCAATCTCCTCTTAAGTGGAGTATAGATTGAAATAGTCATCTAGCTTTGGATCTATCTCCCCTTCCTCAAGTTCCTCAACCACATCCTTAAAATCATTAGGTCCTAGGTCCTTATTTGAATTCAAGGCGGTCGCTAGGTCACTAAATGCATGATCGAGCTCAACATTAATTAACCTATTAAGCTCCCTAAGTTCCCTAATCTCATTCTCAATCTGTTCACGCAACAAAGCCGCTTCTCTAGGGGAAAGGGGCGGATTCGCGTTTTCCAATCATGGTCAACGGAATAGTCAATGAACTTAATTTACTAACAAAGGCACGAGGAAAAAGATAGACTAAAGAATATCCTAAAAATAAAAATAAAATCTTACTAGAAAGGAATCTAGCAAGTAGACCTAATAAAAAGAAATCCTAACCTAGACAATAACTATTCCCCGGGCTGCGGCGCCAAAAACTTGATATGTGGGAATCGCACCAGCCATTACCTCTCGAGGGATCTCGAGAAGCTTACAATCCCTACCAGGAAGTGTACCTGATCGTTGTAGTATAGTATAGTGACAAGTACCAGGGGATTGATCGTTCAACTCAAAAATAGTGTCGCTAGGATTAGAAAGCCTAAAAACTAGGTTTAGAGGTGAGGGATGATTCATTTTGTATTTTTATATTTTTATTAAAGCAATTAAAATCCCGGGTTTTGGAAGAGTGGGCGGAATTAGTTGCTAGCCAACTAACCTAAATGACTAAAGACGCAATCAAAATAAAATAACAAAAATGAAAATGAATCTAATTAAACTAGTGGTTTAAACAATTATAGGGAAAGTTGTGTTTACTTAGGTTTCATTACTCCTTAGATATCTTTTACAGGTTGATAGCTTGTTACAATTGCATGGATGATGGGTCGTATTCCTTAATACTAGTCGTAAGGCCGTGTACAATATTCCCTAACTCTATAGGATCCTACTTCACTCCTATGTCGAGCCGTTAGAAGCTCCTAACATGGGATCATTAGAATTCTCCTACGCATTAAATACAACCAAAAATCATAGTACACCTCTGATCATGTTTCTTAAGACGTTCAAGCATGTTACCAATGGAAGTCTGCCGATTTTCTTAAGCCTAACATCAAATGCAATCATCCGTAACAACTATAAACAAACATTCAACCCATAATTAACATCTAGGTTTCACTACATCTAAGCAAACACACAAGAGATCTAGCCAAGCATATTAAATTGAAGACAAGTGTAGGATATATTAAGCAACACATAGACATATTGATTGAATTGAAAGAGTACTTATCTCAATTGAACATAAGAGGTTTTAAAGGGTAAAAATCCTTGGAAAAACTATGAAAATTGGACTAGGGTTTTCCTCCAAAGTTGCACCCTAAAAGTTACACTCTAATGAATGAAAATTGCAAAACTATATATAGATTTTACAGGGTGACGGCGTCAAGAAGTGAATTCTGACGCCGTCAACTCGCTGCCCATAATGAAATCGGATTGCCTAGATGCACTTTTGACACCGTCATGTGTAAAGTTGATCTGGGCCGTCACTAACATTTAGACCATGACGGCTTATGGTGACGCCATCATCTCCTTAGTACAAAACTTTCTGGATCGTCACGTGCATCATCCACTTCCACCTCTTGTATTTCTCTTGACGCAATCATTAAGAGACTTGTGACGCCGTCAGGTACTGTTCCTAACAAGGAAAATTAAGACTTTCCCATTTTCTTCACTTTTATGCTCCAAAAACGTCCAAAATGCTTCCTTTTCCAGATTTCACTCCAAGAGTACCTAAAATAAGAAAAGGAACTATTTAGGGCAATATTTGATCAAATAAATTCGAATCCGGGCTTAAATGACCCCCCTAAAAATGGTTCATTTTTCGCCTCATCAAATACCCTTACACTTGAGATTTGCTTGTCCTCATGAAAATGCACTTTTATTCTAATCAAAATACAAGTTAGGGGTCATTTAACACTAATATAAAGGTAATTAAAACAAACAATCGTTCCACTAAAGACCAAAGATAAGCACGGTGGTCATACACTAGAACCTCACAAATAGTGTTTAGATACTCACATCTCTTGGATGTAATAAAGTATATATCACAAAATGGAAATGGAAAACATCTCTCACTACTTGTCATAACAAAATAGATTACCATAGGCTTGGGAAAGGATCAAACCTCCACCACTTGGCGTAAGCACCTAGGATAAACTATCAAAGAGGTCTTTCAAAGGGTTATTGATGGATATAAACACCTTGAACTTGTGTTAGATTGATACTTTGAATTATATCACTAAGTATGCGGAATCTACTTAGCAAAACTTAGAAGTTTGATTGTGAGTAAGACAGTTGTATATGAATAAGAACAATGTATGTAAACAAACTATTAGCTCCAATATTATTAATGATAATAATATGAGTGATCTTGATATCACTAGGGTTACACCTTGAAGCTCTAGAAACGTCTATCTAACTTTTAACCTAGGACCTCCTTTTATAGCACAAGGAGTCCTCTTCTACTAAATAAGTATAATACTAATATAATAAGTTATACACAAGATCAATTCTATAATTATCTAAACACGTTTCCTAACAGTTATCTAATAAGCAGTGGTAATATATGTTCTTGCAGTGGTAATGAGTTTCCACTGCAAGTACAATCTTCTGCAGTTGAAACATCTTCACTTATCCGTGGTAACTGTTAGTATAATTCCCAACAATCCTCCCCTAACTTATGATTAATAAATAAATCAATAAGTTTCTTCAAGTATGCAGCAAACATGAGGATATGGATATTCTTCCAAACACTTATCTTCTTCTTAATAACTCTTTATCAGCTCTCACACTTTGATCATAAATCCTTTGTATCAAATCTTCTATGACTTCAGTTCTTTCCCAGTACCTAAGATTTTCTGTCAACATCACTGTCAATACTCCAGCTCTTAATGGATATTCTTTCTCAGCCAGCATAAAAACATCAACTCCAGCTTGAGTAGAAACATGATGCACAGAACATGAATCATAGAATTTCCACAAAGTTCTTGTACCATAAGCTTCAAATCTCCAATATCTATCACTTAGGTCAGGTTCATATAATCTTCTGAAGTGAACCCATAACTCCTTAGCCTTGACATCAACAAGTTCATCCTTCTTAAACTGATCTTGAACAATTCTCCACAAAGTATCCAAATCTTCTCTATCACAAGATCTAACAATATCTTCAAAATCTCTGCAAATGCTTGTGACACTTCCAGTTCTGATGATCTTCCAAGCTATACGAAAACTATCAGAAAAGATTTCCCAACCAACTACTGGATATCTTGCTTGTAGAGGTTCAATATTAAGTATATCAGTCTCTATAAACAACGTGTTTGTAACTTGCTCTTCTGTCAACTTGCTAGAACCCTCTTCTGCTTGAGATGATTTCTGAGTCTTCAACTTCTTTGCATCTTTTGATTCAAGACTCACTCTAGTCCTTTTTGCCTTCATTGTTATTGGTTCTTGATCCATTGGAATGAATTTACTATCTTGTCTTTTGATTCTGTAATAAATTCCTTCAATCTGATCATGTGACATTCCTTTTAATTGAGCCATCTTCATATTTCCAACATGGCAACAAAAAGTCTTCATCTCAACAATAATCTGTGCCTTTGTAGGTTTTCTTGGCTTCTTTTGACCTTTTCTAACATCCCCAATGATTTCATCAAGAGCTTGCTGATTCTTCATTTGAATGAAATCTTTTAATTGAGCAGACCTTTGTTCTTCATTCAAGGTTGTATTTGCAATTAATTCAATAGCCTTCTTCCTGATTATTTGATCATTATTGATCAAGTAGTCAATCTCTTCTTCTGTAGGCACATAAGTGAATAATGGAGGTTTCTCATGTATGACAGTTGGTGAAACACTTGAAATTAGTTCAGCCATAACAGCTTCAAGTTTATCCAACCTCTTAGCTTCCATAAAACTAGCAACTTCATCTTCCTTTAGCTTTCTCTTTCTTTCATTAGCTTCAGCTTGTTGTTGCTCTGCCAATCTTGCATCAAAGTCAATCTGAGCTTGTTCTTTCTTAGAGATCTTTCTTGTTTGCTCTTGATCTGAAGCAATCACAATAGCCTTTCCTTTAACTGATCTTATTCTGTCAGCTTCTTCCTCTGCAGTGGTAATTTCTTGAGTAGCAGTGGTAACTTTTTCTCTTGCAGTGGAAATAGGTTGATCAGTGGGAACTTGTTCTGCTTCAGTGGAAATTGGTTGAGCAGTTCCAACAAAATCATCAAAGTTAAAACCAGCCTCAGCATCCATATCTTCAAAATCCAATTTCCTCCCCTCAGTCTCAACTACATCATCTTTTGCTTGAGCATTATCAGAATCAGTGAGCTCAGCAAACTCTTTTTCAAAATTTTTACTCCTCCCCTTAAGCTCTGCATCTGTTTTCCTCCCCTGTTTGGAAGAATCTCCCAAAACCTTAGTAGAACTTACAGAAAACTCATCCTGAGGTGAAGATGATGAAGATAACACAACTTTAGATCTTTTCTTCTTGAGATTCTCAACTTCATTATGCAATCTTTGAATCTCAGCCTTCAATTGATTCAGCTCTGTGGCATGTTGTTCTTTGGTCTGTGCCAGATCTTTCTCCAGAGCTTGAACCTGCTTGACTAATTTGGTACAAATGTCTATCAATTTAGGTAGTTGCACACTGCCTTCATCACTTCCAACTGTATAACCTGCTGGGAGAGGTGAATCATGAGGCATTGATTCAGGCTCTTCCCTAGTTGGACTAGGATTAAGCCTTGAACCACCACTGCTTGTCCCTAAACCAAAAGGTTCTGCAACATGCAATGTTGAGATGAGAGAAGTTGGCTGTTTAGACCTTCTCTCATAAGTGTGAGTTACAACAGGGGTATGTTGAATTTGTGGAACAACAATAGTGGGTGTGTTTTGGGATACAACTTGGATGGTTGCATCTTCACCCTGTACTTGAGCAATTTTAGCAAGCATTTGAGGAAAAAGTGGATGAACCTCCCCATTCCAAAGATCTGAAGCCTTACTCATGTTTTGAAAAACTTTTGGCTTAAGACTGGAGGGTTCATAAATTCTATTGTGAGGTCGCAGTTGAAACTCATTTAACACTGCTTGCACAAACCTTGGATACATCAAAAATTTATATTGACTCATTACATTGCCTTTCATATTATTGAAAATAAACTTGGAAAAATTGAAAGTCCTATCAGTTGCCAAATAAACCAAAGGATAAGCCATGGTTGATGCAAATTGTTCATAAGAAGTTTTCTTAGGACTTAGGCAATGTAAAAGAGTGTGAATTAAAAATCTCCAATGGGGACAAAAACATCCTTTTCTGAAAGTAACTTTTTGTTCAGATGTATCATACCCCATTAAAGCAATATTAGTGAAAATTTCTGAATTAGGTAATGTGATGATACCATTGAGATCATCCAATTGGAGAATTCTCCTCAAGGATGACTCAGTAACATCAATAGTTACCCCATCAACTGTGGCTCTTAGAGCATCCACAGATTCATGTGTGTCTCCCTGCTCAAGAGTGATGGACTCCACAGTGTTCCAGAACTGTTTGATATGAGAGACATAGATTGTGAGATTAATAGTTAAGGCATACCTTATATGAGTTGTGTTTAGAAAATCCACAATCAGATGAAAAACAGGGCCACTCTTCTCGTTTGACTTTTGTAAATAGGCCACTTGGTTGTGCTCCTCGACAAATTTTAAAATCGCCATGAGATTTGTGAAAAAGAGAATAAAAGTGTTAGTAATCAAGATAAAAAGCAAGCCGTATGATGATCAATTTATACTAATAGGGTTTGAGGAGGTTGCGCAATGTGAATTATCTTTAGAAAGAATTATCTTTGGAAAAAGAATAATTTATAATAATTAAGTAGATAATTCACAAAAGATTTTACACTATTAATAAGGAAAGATAGTTATTTTTACAACGGCTAGTAAAAAATGGATTACTGACACAACAGTTGTAACGGCTAGTTCATCAGTGGAAAAATTACTCTTGCAGTGGTAACTAATGAACTAGCAGTGATAAAATTTTCATAACATATCAAAGAGCAGTGGTTAATAAAACATGAAAATTTGCTGCTCTTATCATAGTTTTTAGCAAACTACCAGCTATCAATGGATTTGATATGTCTTTACCATGAGCCGTTTGCTATGGACTAGCCAACTCTTGATCACTTGGATGTATGGTGAGTTGATGACCTAGTTTTTGGTAAACTATCAACCATAAACGGATTTGATAAGTCTTTACCAGTAGCCGTTTGCTCTGGACTAGTTGATTCTTATGTGGATTAGACATGGTGAATCAATAACCATTTGTTGTGTGTCTATGATACACACCTTAAAACTTCAATGACTCCAATAATATGGGTTGTATGCTGCAAACCAAAGTACCTTTCAACTTAACCCATAAAAATTAACCCAAAGTAGCTTTTTAACCAAGTTACTATTCACAAAAATATCTTCCAAAAGTTAACCCGATACCAAAACAAGTAGGAGTAAATATTCTTCATTAATTAGAATTCGAACTTGACTTTGCATATAAAAGGGGGCTCAAAACTTTTATCTCTCATCAACAATCATCTTCAATAACACAAACCCTTAATCAACACAATGAGCTGGTTTCCTTTAATCTACATCTCTTCTGATGACTCTTCAGATGAGGAAATCAGTTACTACTCAGACTCTGAAGAACTTTCAATTGGATGGAGTGGATATTTTCCACCAAGTGCTGCAACTGCTACATCTTCAAGCATGAAGCCCAACAAGAAGATTTCAGCTGATCCTGCTCCATCACTTGAGTTTTATTCAAGCTCTTCATCAGATGATGATAATGATCCAACCTTTGATCTTTCCAAAGAGCTTCCAAACGCCCTCACCACAGCATTGACAACTGCTATAAACAACATGAAGTGGCCAGCTGTTGAAAAGCCTACTCAAGCACCAAGGCCTCCCAAGCAAGTTCTGGGACTGGCTTGTCCAAGGAAACAACTTTCTTTTGATGACAAGAGAAAGAGGGTTTCTAAGGGCAAGCATCAGTATGAGGGAAAGGGAAAGAAACCTATGGAGTAGGTGTTAGGTTGTAGGTTCATGTCTTTTGTGATGGTTTCCTGTGTTGGTGACAATGTTTTCAGAGTAGATGTGATGTACTTCTCTTTTATGATGAATAAAAGTACTCTTTGTTCTTGCTATTATCACCAATCTTTCCACTGTGGTATGATTATTTCCACTGTGCTTTTGATAACTCTGCATACAACTTAGTAGAAAACCATACATACAATACAAACAATACTAGTACCTAAAAACTATCCTGCAACACTGAAAAGTAGTAGACATCAAAGATTTATGGATTTAGCATTCCAATACCTGTTACCAAGTATTGAAATCTACCAACATCAAGCCCTTTTGTTAATAAATCAGCATAATTGTCATCAGTATGAATTTTGACAACATTAATAAGCTTTTTCTCAAAACAATCTCTTATAAAGTGATGTCTAATTTCAATATGTTTAGTTTTAGTGTGTTGCACAGGATTTTTAATAATGCATATGGTACTACTATTGTCTATATAGATAATGGTGTTCATGAAATTGTACCCATAATCCAATAATTGATTATGAAGCCAAAGGATCTGAGCACAGCAACTAGCAGCTGCAACATATTCTGCTTCAGTGGTTGAAGTAGCAACCATAGTTTGCTTCTTGCACTGCCATGACACCAATCTACATCCAAGAAATTGACATCCTCCAGTAGTTGATCTTCTATCCAAACTTGCACCAGCATAGTCACTATCTGAGTATGTGATCAATTCTATAGGAGAGTCTCTTGGATACCATAAGCCAAGATTAGGATAAGTCTTCAAGTACCTAAAAATCTTTTCCAATGCTGTCATATGTGATGTTTTTGGAGTCACTTGAAATCTTGCACAAGCACATACAGCAAACATAATGTCTGGCCTTGATGAAGTAAGATACATCAAAGAACCAATCATTGATCTGTAAGTGTGAACATCAACATTAGCACCACTAGCATTCTTCAACAATAGATGAGTGGTCTTGTCAGCAGGGGTATTTGAAGGTTTTGCATCAGTAAACTTGAACTTCCTAATGATCTCAGCCACATATTTGTCTTGACTGATAAATATGCCTTCCTTACTCTGTTGTACTTGCAGCCCCAAAAAGAATGTAAGTTCTCCCATAGAACTCATCTGAAATTCATCTTTCATCAGCTTCTCAAACTCTTTGCACATCTCTTGTTTAGTAGAACCAAAGATAATATCATCAACATAAACTTGAACAAGTAGAATATCACCCTTGTCTTTCTTGATGAACAAAGTTTGATCAATCTTGCCTCTTTGAAACCCATTATGCAACAAATAATTAGCTAAGGTTTCATACCACTTCTTTGGAGCCTGATGTAAGCCATAAAGAGCCTTAACCACTTTATATACTTTATTTGGGTGTTGAGGATCTTCAAAGCCTGGAGGTTGAGACACATATACCTCCTCATTAATAGTACCATACAGAAAGACACTCTTAACATCCATTTGATAGACTGTAAAGCCCATAAATGATGCATAGGCTAAAAACAATCTAATAGCCTCAATCCTTGCAACAGGAGCAAAAACTTCTTCATAATCATTACCCTCCTCTTGAGTGTATCCTTGAGCAACCAATCTAGCTTTGTTCCTTATTACAATACCTCTTTCATCTTTCTTGTTTCTGAAAACCCATTTAGTACTAATGACCTTCATACCATCAGGCAAGTCACAAAGAACCCAAACCTTTTGAAGTTTAAATTGTAGCGACTCTTCTTGCATAGCTTCAACCCAGCTAGATTCTCCTAGAGCCATATACACATTCTTAGGCTCCACCTGTGAGAGAAAACAGAAGAACAAACACTCATTCTTCTTACTATGTTTCTTGGACTCATACACTTCACTTATGAACCCATGAATATCATCTTTCTTTGTCTGTCTTCTAGTCTTCACACCTGATTGAAGTTCACCAATAACATTATCAAGTGGATGCACTTTGTGAATTGAAGACTGTGATGTGCTAGGAATATCATATGTTGTAGGCATGTTAGAGATCTCTACATCATCACTTGGTGATTCCTGAGAAGTATTTTCCACATTTGGGCTGACAGTGGAAATTGAGTTACCACTGCTAGTAGGAATTTCTTTATTAACATCAAAATTCACACCATCTGCATCACTTGTCTTTTCAGAATTATCAAAAAAGTCCCAAAGTGGCATAACAATTTGATCTTCATCATCTTTACAAGCTTCATCTTCATCAATGAATTCTTCTGAATCTTCAAGATCTGTGTCTACAGTGCTTGAAGTGAGAGGAACATAATTCATTGTATTTGATAATGTTTCAAAATCAAATAGCCAATCTGGTCCTGAACCTGCCATGTTTGCTTTATTTTCAAGAAACTGAACATGCAAGTTCTCTTCAATCTTCTTTGTTCTTAAGTTATAGACTCTAAAAGCCTTGCTAACCATAGAGAATAGTAACATGACACTCAAATGGCCTCATAAACTCTAAAGTAGGAGGTCTTCCTCTGAATAACTCATAAGGTGTCTTGTTCTTTGTTTTGACCACCAAAACCCTATTCTGAATGTAACAAGTAGTGTTAACTGCTTCAGCCCAAAAAGTTACTGGAAGCTTGGAATCAGCTAACATGGTTCTAGCAGCCTCAATTAGTGTTATGTTTCTTCTTTCTACAACTCCATTTTGTTGAGGAGTTCTTGCAACACTAAATTCTCTTTTAATACCTTTGTCTCTGCAGAAATCATCCATAACTTTATTCTTGAACTCTGTCCCATTGTCACACCTGATGATCTTGATCTTCTTTTCATATTGATTTTCAACTTCAGTGATGAATGTCTTAAGGATGCTAGTGGTTTCATCCTTGGTTCTTAAAAAGAAAACCCATGTGAATCTACTAAAATCATCAGTCACAACAAGACAATACTTCTTCAAATTGATGCTGCACACAGAAGTAGGACCAAACAAGTCCATATGCAGCATAAAGAGTGGATGATCAATAGAATTTAATGCTTTGGTCTTGCATGAAGCTCTGTGTTGCTTTCCTTTTAGCCACTATGTTCTTCATGTCAATGCTATATAGATTTCCTTTTCTAGGGATTTTAAGCAAAATATCACTTTCATCAGGGAGCTTATAATCCTTAGATAAGATATAGCATTCATCTTCTGTGAAAAGAACTCTATGCTTCTTGTCACACATCTGTGACACACTGAAAAGGTTGTACTTGAGTTCTTTCACATACTGCACATCTTCAAAATCAATGTTTCCAGCCTTGATTGTTCCTTTGCCAGAAACTTTGCCACCAATTCCTCCTCCAAAGCTGACAAATTGTCCATCATAAGGTTGAAAGTCTGAAAGATAGGACTTATTGCCGGTCATGTGCCTGGAACATCCACTGTCTGAGTATCCTTGATCATTAGAAGTCTTTGAATGTCCCTGCACACAAAATAAAGGAATTAGTTCCTTTTGGGGACCCAAGCCACAAATGACTTGGATCTGCCTCGTGTATCAATATAATTATATCTATCAAAGGTCATTGATACACCATTAGGATTGTTTGAGGTGATGGTTCCTTTTGGTTTACATTCCCAACGTGCTGAGGCCTTAACAACATTTCCCATATTTACCCTTTTCTTGTTAACAGACCTACCAGTGGTAACCTTTGGCCTTGCAGTGGTAACTGCTGGCTTAGCAGTGGAAACTGCTTGTTTTGAAACTTTGGGTACCCACTTTTGATTATTGTTAACTTTCTTTTCAAAATTGGTCTTTTTCCCTGTTTGAGTAGATTTAACAAAAGTAGTAACAGGGGGCTTAGGGTAAACTCTGTTTTTATTTCTGACAGTGGCAACTGCTGGTCTAGCAGTGGAAATTGGTTTAATGCCAGAATGAAGCAAAACAGACCTGGGAATCATCTTGCTAAGTGGATTTGGGTGTGTTAAGTTATTAGCATTTTGTCCATTCACCCTAGTATTCCCAAACACTTCCCTTCTTCCCAAGTGGTAGGTACAGCTATAAGACAAATGGTCAAAGCTACCACATATATGACAGGGTTTGTTATTGAACACAAAATCACTACGAAATTGCCTAGATTTAACATGATTCCAACTCCTCATATTACCCCTAGGAGTTGGTGACCTACTTCTGTACATCTCTGCATATCTAGTAGTGGGCCTAGTGAAATTAGGTTGTGACCTAGGCTTCTCTTTGACTACATCAGGAATACTTCTTTTTACCTCCACTTTAATATTTTCAGGAACACTAGGTTTAGACTCAACATTTAAATTTTCATCTTTAAGAGATGAGTCACTAGCACTATCAAATATGTCAACCTCAATCTGAACCTTTTCAATTTCAACTGGTTTAACAAACTTTGGTCCATAGGTCATAGGTGGTTCCTGGAATTTTTCTAAACTTGTGTGAGCTAAGTCAATACCAGGAGGTGATGGAACACCTCTTAGAGGTGGTGGAACTGTTTTGTATCCAACTCCTGGTTTGGCTTTGTTCACAACTTGGGCTTCCCAAATCTTGTCAATACACTTGGATTGATGATCCAGTGTTTGCTTAGTTATCATTATATTTTCACTAGCCATCTTAACCTTTTCTAGTTCTTCTCTAAGAACCTTTTTAACAGCAACCTGATAATCTAAGTCTCTTCTTAATACTGCAATATCATCATTGAACTTAGATTCATTTGCCCTATAATGCTCTAATTGAGTTTCTAAAACACCTAGGCCTCTTTTATGATTTGCTAAGTTGTAATTTGTATGAGTTAACTCTAGCAATTGTTCATCATATTGTGCTTTAATTTTCTCATACTCTTTTAAGGCCTTACAAGATTTAGAACAAACATTATTAGTTTGTACCTCAGAGTCAGAAAAAGCCATTAGTGCCAGCTCTGTAGCAACCATTGCAGACTCTGAATCATCTTCCTCTTCCTTAGTCATAAAGCTCCAATCAAAGCTCACTCCATCAATAGCCAATAGCCCCTTTGGCTCATCAGTAGTAGGTTCCTTCTTCTTGTCCTGCTTGTACCAAGTTGACCTATTGTCAGACTTCCTTGGCTTTCTGCACTCCCTGGCAAAATGCCCCTTCTTGTGACAATTATAGCATTCCACCTTCTTTTAATCAAAACCTACTGTTTCATTGCCACTGATGTTGATCTTTCTTCCAGTCTTCTTCCAAAACTTCTTTGTCCTTAGGCTTAGCAGTGCCACTTACCATTTAATGTCCATCTCCTCCATATCATCCTCATCAATTTGATCCAAATCTTCATGATTGAGAATTGAACCACCCACTTGACTTGATATAAAGGCATAAAAAGTAGTGTCACTAAGTCCTGCAATCTGTCTCTTTGAGCTACCAGTGGAAACACTTCCACTACCAGTGGAAACAACAATGTTAGCACTGTCATCATCACTATCACTTTCTTCATCTGAATTATCATCAATAGATGATGATATGAGTGCTACACTTCCTGAACTTGAGCTTATTTTGCCAGCTTTCTTCAATCTTTGTTCAATAACCTTGAAGTTATTGTACAAATCATTAAGTTTCATGGTCTCCAATTTTGGCTTATCTTCCCACACAGCAACATTGGTTCCAAACTCAGAGGGTAAGCTTCTTAAGAACTTTAAATTAAGGTCTTCCCTTTCCACCTCTATTCCAAAAAACAGTGAGTTGAGTAACAATATTTTGTAGCCTTGTGAAGATGCTATCAAGAGATTCATTACTTGTTGAACCAAAGTTTTCATAAGTCTGCTTTAGCAAGGTCTTTTGAGTCTTCTTGGTGGAATCATTACCACCAAAAACTTCACAGATCTCATCAAAAAGAGTCTTTGCAGTCTTGTACTTGCTGAATGCTAGAACTTGGTCTCTGGGAAGTGTCATCAACAATAAACCTTTGGCCTTCAGATCATTCTTCAGCTGAAGTCTTTCATCATTAGTAACAGGTCCAGTGTTGACCTTAATTACTTCCTTGCCATTAACCATCTCTGAAGTAGAACTTGGTTTGAAAGAATTTCCAACCATAATGATCTCCCAGAGTGTGTAGTCTTGGACCATAAAGAATTGTTCGATCATTAGCCTCCACATCTCAAAGTCATTCAACTTAAGCTTTGGAAGCTTAGCAGCAATGTTTGAGTTACTGGTTTCTGTCTTCATTGATTCTTCTGAGTGAACTAGAGTCTTCTAAATCAAAGTATCAAAGCCTGTCTCTGATACCACTTGATGGATCTAAACACCTTGAACTTGTGTTAGATTGATACTTTGAATTATATCACTAAGTATGTGGAATCTACTTAGTAACACTTAGAAGTTTGATTGTGAGTAAGACAGTTGTATATGAATAAGAACAATGTATGTAAACAAACTATTAGCTCCAATATTATTAATGATAATAATATGAGTGATCTTGATATCACTAGGGTTACACCTTGAAGCTCTAGAAACGTCTATCTAACTTTTAACCTAGGACCTCCTTTTATAGCACAAGGAGTCCTCTTCTACAAGATAAGTATAATGCTAATAGAATAAGATATACACAAGATCTATTCTATAATTATCTAAACACGTTTCCTAACAGTTATCTAATAAGCAGTGGTAATATATGTTCTTGCAGTGGTAATGAGTTTCCACTGCAAGTACAATCTTCTGCAGTTGAAACATCTTCACTTATCCGTGGTAACTATTAATATAATTCCAAACAGTTATAACGTTAGGTGTAGGGATATGGAATAAACGGTTTTGTTGGATAAAGGCAATATTTATTGGTAGCGAGTTAATCATCTTGGTTAATTACATGTACAATATGGTGTTGCTAAGCCAAGACTATACTCGACTTAAGCTAATAAATCAAAACTAACAAAAAAACATAAAACAAACATAGAATGAAATGGGATGGTAGTCCGCATGTTTTTTCTCTTTTTCTTTTTCTATTTTTTTTCTTTTTCTTATTTTATTATTTTTTTTTTTGCATACACTCTTACCCAACCATCCAAAAGAATACATCATAAGGAATGTACATTCCCCTTACACTTGAATTTTTACATACTTTACAATAAACTAATCTAATGACTCGAATCAAGATAATCAAAACACTTGGAATACTTTTAAGATTAACGCACATATGGGGGTAATATAAGATGTTCTTCCCCATTACTCCATGATATAAGTACTTTACCCATGAGTCCCAATCGTACCAAAACAATATGTACAAGATATGACTCGACTTAGCAACCATGTAATCAATTAGATAATTAACTAAGGGTTTAAATAAATAACGATAATGCACTATTGATGAGTGCATACATAGAAGGCTAAGGCTATTTGGTTGTACATTCAAGTGGGTTGTAACAAATTCTTCCTTTAAGTAAGATGCTTAAAGTTAGAAACGAAAAGATAGGCTCGGAGGGGTGTACTAGGGGTTTCGTGTACTGAAAATGAGTACAACGCTAAGGTGTGGGAAAAATTAATTGACTTTACTAGCCAAGTAATATGAGTTAAATGGTCAAGTAATTATGATACGGGTTTAACACAAGGGTGATCCTAATGCCTCTTATCAAGTAGTAAATCCTACTACACGAATGTAGTCTCACTAGCGGTCTCGGGATGCATCACTAATGCAAGTTCTAGAATCTAAATGCTACCGGTACACTCATAAGCACTAATAATGAATGCTTTTCCTATCAAATCTAAAGGCGAACCTCATATATTTGGGTGGAAAATTTTTCTGAATAGTACGGTTTTGTGTTAGTCATACAACTCCTATCCATGAGACGCTTGTTAAGGCTAAATTTTCACTCCTAAATGTTGAAAAAATTTTAAATTTGGCGCTAAAATTACACTAACAAGTATTTCTCTTAGTTTTATTACACACCTACCATCAAACAAACAAACTCAAGTGCAAGTGTATCCTATAAGGTATCATCATTTACCCTCCTCTTACACTTAGGATGAACATTGTTCCCAATGTTCAATTAAAGAATGTAAAACTGAAATAGGTAATAGAATGAAAGCAAATACTCCCCTGATTCGTTCGGTGTGGATAGTGTGGTAACAAGGTTAGATCTTCTTCCAAGAAAATGAACATTCAAAGCTTCCCTTCTAGAAAAATAAATCATCTTCTTGTCATACATAACCTGTTAAACCTGAGAAAACAAACAAGGCAACCTCGCGTAAAATCGGCGGCAATCTATATATACTAACAAGTCCTAGGAAGCAAATTAAGATATAATGCTTGTGGAATGAATGTTTGCAGATTTCCTGGAGTTTATAAAACTAAAGAATTAACAAAAACCTTAAGACTCCGTTAGAAAAACAAAACTCACAAAATTTCCAGAATTTTAAACATGATGCCGTCAGGAATTAATTCCTGATGCAGAAATCTTTACGCTAAATTTCCAGAAAATTTCTGGAAAAACTTATGTCCTACTTCCTGGAAAATCCTGTAAAACATCATTATGACTCGATGCAAGCATTTGACTCTAACAAATACTAATACACATGTCCATTTAATATTGTGGAGAAACATGATCAATTTCGTTCTTAAAAACATATTTGGGGTTTCCCCTTACACTTATCTTTTGCAAAATACCTTTATATGAAGTTAAGACGAAGTTAAACGACAAAATAAAGCATTTTCACAATTTTAGTTTTGAAACATGATCTACCAACAATAAAAGTAAAGCATGCATACGGAAGCAAATAACAATCAAACAATTAAAAATCAGACAAAACATGGGTTGCCTCCCAAGAAGCGCTTTTCTTTATTTACGAGTCTTGTAGCTAGACTCAAGGTCATGGGCAATTACGTGACCTCATTGTTGATCTCATTCTCTGATTGTAAATGTTCTTTATAGAGACCAACCACCTTTTTCTCAATTGCTCCTATAATCCTATTGGCAAATTCCTTATCAACTTTATATTTCAGTCCTCGAGTCAAGGAATCTTTATAGAAAAGGCTCTTCTTCTTCCATACATAGTTCATGCCCTTTTTCTTATCCTCTTCATTGATGTCCTCAAAAGCACCAAGGTTATCCATGTCAAATCGAGGCACAAAACGAAATTCTTTCATTCTATTAGGCATCCTATATGTGATCCTATCGGTTTCACTAGCAAATCGGATTGTCGTTTATATCTCATCATATTCTAACTTGGACTCTTCAACAAATGGTTTACCAAACACAACATGGGATAAGCGACAATCAATAACACTAGCTAGGTCTTCGACAACCATAAAGTCAGTGACATAAGTAAAGTTCCCAACAAAGACATGTAGACCTTTAATTCTCCCGACAAAGTTACAAACTCCACCGGGGTATTTGGGATCTCTTCTAGGTCCAAGTCTTGTTTTCACTATACCATTATAAACACTTGAGGACATAATGTTGATTGGGGATTTAAAATCAATGTAAGCATTGTCAATGTGTTTATACCCAATCATACATGGTATCTTTGCAATCTTAGGATCGCCTCTCTTTATCTTAGGTTCAATTCTAGTGAAAGGAGGTCGAGGATTATCAATAAGATTATTATAGTACGCAATCTCCTCCTTAGTGGGGTATAGATTGAAATTGTCATCTAGCTTTGGATCTATCTCCACTTCCTCAAGTTCCTCAACTACATCCTCAAAATCATTAGGTCCTAGGCCCTTATTTGAATACAAGGCGGTCGCTAGGTGACTAAATGCATGATTGAGCTCAACATTAATTAACCTATTAAGCTCCCTAAGTTCCCTAATCTCATTCTCAATCTATTCACACAACAAAGCTGCTTCTCTAGGAGAAAGGGGTGGATTCGCGTTTTCCATCATGGTCAACGGAATAGTCAATGAATTTAATTTACTAACAAAGGCACGAGGAAAAAGATAGACTAAAGAAAATCCTAAAAATAAAAATAAAATCTTACTAGAAAGGAATCTAGCAAGTAGACCTAATAAAAATAAATCCTAACCTAGACAATAACTATTCCCCGGGCTGCGGCGCCAAAAACTTGATATGTGGGAATCGCACCAGGCTTTACCTCTCGAGGGATCTCAAGAAGCTTACAACCCCCACCAGGAAGTGTACCTGATCGTTGTAGTATAGTATAGTGACAAGTACCAGGGGATTGATTGTTCAACTCAGGAATAGTGTCGCTAGGATTAGAAAGCCTAAAAACTAGGTCTAGAGGTGAGGGATGATTCTTTTTGTATTTTTATATTTTTCTAAAAGTAATTAAAATCCCGGGTTTTGGAAGAGTAGGCGGAATTAGTTGCTAGCCAACCGATCGAATGCATCCTTGCATTCTTGAGAGAAATCAAACGGGGCGTCCTTTACAAGCAAGTGAGTCATTGGCCGAGCTATTTTAGAGAAGTCTTTAATGAATCTCCTATATAAACAGGCATGACCCAAGAAGCTACGTATTCCCTTGAAAGTAGTTGGATAAGGTAACTTAGATATAGCTTCTGATGCGTGGTTTTGCATCCTTGCAAAAGGTTTTACCTCTCAAGGGATCTTGAGAAGCTTGCAATCCCCACAAGGCAGTGTACCTGACCGTTGTAGTATAGAATAGTGGCAAGTACCAGGGGATTGATCGTTCAACTCAAAGAACAGTGTTCGCTAGGGTTAAAACTCAATTAAACTAGGTCTAGAGGTGAGGGATGATTCTTTTTGTATTTTTATATTTTTATAAAAGCAATTAAAATCCCGGGTTTTGGAAGAGTAGGCGGAACTAGTGGTTTAAACAATTATAGGGAAAGTTGTGTTTACTTAGGTTTCATTACTCCCTAGATATCTTTTACAGGTTGATAGCTTGTTACAATTGCAAGGATGATGGGTCGTATTCCTTAATACTAGTCGTAAGGCCGTGTATAATATTCCCTAACTCTATAGGATCCTACTTCACTCCTATGTCAAGCCGTTAGAAGCTCCTAACATGGGATCATTAGAATTCTCCTACGCATTAAATATAACCAAAAATCATAGTACACCTCTGATCATGTTTCTTAAGACGTTCAAGCATGTTACCAATGGAAGTCTGCCAGTTTTCTTAAGCCTAACATCAAATACAATCATCCGTAACAACTATAAACAAACATTCAACCCATAATTAACATCTAGGTTTCACTACATCTAAGCAAACACACAAGAGATCTAGCCAAGCATATTAAATTGAAGACAAGTGTAAGATATATTAAACAACACATAGACATATTGATTGAATTGAAAGAGTACTTATCTCAATTGAACATAAGAGGTTTTAAAGGGTAAAAATCCTTGGAAAAACTGTGAAAATCGGACTAGGGTTTTTCTCCAAAGTTGCACCCTAAAAGTTACACTCTAATGAATGAAAATTGCAAAACCATATGTAGATTTTACAGGGTGACGGCGTCAAGAAGTAAATTCTGACGCTGTCAACTCGCCGCCCATAATGAAATCGGATTGCCTAGATCCACTTTTGACACCGTCATGTGTAAAGTTGATCTGGGCCGTCACTAACATTTAGACCATGACGGCTTATGGTGACGCCGTCATCTCCTTAGTACAAAACTTTCTGGATCGTCATGTGCATCATCCACTTCCACCTCTTGTATTGCTCTTGACCCCGTCATTAAGAGACTTGTGACGCCGTCAGGTACTGTTCCCAACAAGGAAAATTAAGACTTTGCCATTTTCTTCACTTTTATGCTCCAAAAATGTCCAAAATGCTTCCTTTTCCAGATTTCACTCCAAAAGTACCTAAAATGACAAAAGGAACGATTTAGGGCAATATTTGATCAAATAAATTCGAATCCGGGCTTAAATGACCCCCTAAAAATGGTTCAGTTTTCGCCTCATCATCAACTAACCCAATTAACTACAAATGCAATCAAAATAAAATAAAAGAAATGAAATTAAACTAATGTACTAATGTGGTGGAAACAATAATGAGAAAATTTTTGTTTACTTAGATTTCATTACTCCCTAGATATCTTTTACCGGTTGATTAGCTTGTTACAATTACATGGATGACGGGTTATATTCCTTAATACTAGTCATAGGGCCGTGTACAATATTCCCTAACTCTATAAGATCCGACTTCGTTCCTATGTCGAGCCGAGTAAAACCTCCTAACATGGGATCATTAGAATTCACTTATGCATTAAATACAACAAAAAATCGTAGTATACCTCTGATCATGTTTTCTAAGACATTCAAGCAAGTTACCAATGGAAGTCTGCCAGTTTTTTTAAGCCTAACATTGAATACAATCATCCATAACAATTATAAACAAACAATCAACCAATAATCAACATCTAGGTTTCACTACATCTAAGCAAACACAATAAAAACCTAGCCTAACATGTTAAAAGAAAGATAAGCATAAGATAGAATCAAACAACACATAGACATATTGAATGATTATTGGAGAACTTATCTTTATTAAAACATGGAAGAAAGAAGGGTTTGAAACCCCTTCAATAAGCAGAAAATTCGACCTAGGGTTTGTGTTTTTGGTATTCCACAATTTGTTCCACACTTTACAATGAAAAATTGGAAAAATATATATAGACTAAGCATCCTGACGGCGTCATGTATTGGCTTCTGGCGCCATCAACTCGCCGCCAATTTAAAATTCGTATTGCCTGGATCTAGTCTTGACGCCTTCATGTGTAAATCTACTCTGGGCCGTCACTTGCATTTTGACCCTGACGGCCTTGGTGATGCCGTCAGGCCAATTACATTGAAAATGTTCTGGGCCGTCACGTTATAATTTCTACATCCACATCTTTTATCACTCTTGACGCTGTCATGTGTTAAGAATTGACGTCGTCCGGTACTGTTCCCAGCAAGGAATTTGAGACTTTGCCATTTTCTTCACTTTTATGCTCCAAAAACGTTCAAAACGCTTCCTTTTCCAGATTTCTCCTCAAAATTACCTAAAATGACAAAGGGAACGATTTAGGGCAATAATTGATCAAATAATCACGAATTCGAGCTTAAATGACTCCTTAAAAGCGGTACACTTTTCACCTCAACAGGGATAATGTTCAGCCTAAGTGTAAGGGGAGGGTAAATGATGATACCTTAGAGAATACAATTGCACTTGAGTTTGTTTGTTCAATAGTAGGTGTGTAATAAAACTAAGAGAAATACTTGTTAGGGCAATTTTATCACCAAATTTAAAATTTTTTACAACATTTAGGAGTGAAGCTATAGCCTTAATGAGCGTCTCATGGATAGGAGTTGTATAGATAGGAGTTGTATGACTAGAACAAAAACCGTACCACTCAAAAAAACTTTCCACCCAAATATGTGAGGTTCGCCTTTAGATTTGTTAGGAAAAGCATTCGTTATTAGTGCTTATTAGTGTACCGGTAGTACTTAGATTCTAGAACTTGCGTTAGTGATGCATCCCGAGACCGCTAGTAAGACTACATTAGTGTAGTTAGGATTTACTACATGATAAGAGGCATTATGATCACCCTTGTGTTAAACCCGTATCATAATTACTTGACCAATGAAGTCATAATTACTTGACTAGTAAAGTCAATTAATTCTCCCACACCTTTGCGTTGTACTCATTTTTACTACACGATACCCCTAGTACACCCCTCCGAGCCAATCTTTTTGGTTTCTAACTTTAAGCATTTTATTTAAAGATAGAATTTGTTTACAATCCACCCCAAATGTGCAACCAAATCGCGTTAGCCTTCCTTGTATGCACTCATATTTAGTGCATTATTGTTACATGTTTAAACCCTTAGTTAATTGTCTAATTGATTATATGGTTGCTAAGTCGAGTCATATCTTGTACATATTATTTTGGGACGATTGGGACTCATGGGTAAAGTACTATTGTTATGGAGTAATGGGGAAGAACATCATAAATTACCCCATATGTGTGTTAATCTTATAAAGTATTCCAAGTGTTTTGATTATCTTGATTCGAGTCATTAGAATAGTTAATTGTAAAGTATGTAAAAGTTCAAGTGTAAGGGGAATGTAAATTCCCTATGATGTATTATTTTTGATGGTAGGGTAAGAGTGTATGCAAAAAAAAAAAAAAAAAAAAAAAAAAAAAAAAAAAAAAAGAAAAAAAAAACATACGGACTACCATCCCGTTTCCTTTAACATTTGTTTTATGTTTTTCTTAGTTTGTGATTAGCTTGAGTCGAGTCGAGTCTTGGCTTAGCAACGCCACATTGTACATGTAATTAACCAAGATGATTAACTCGTAACCAGTAAATATTGCCTTTATCCAATAAAACCGTGTTTATCATATCCCTGCACCTCACGTTATAACCCTTTAAAAGACCTCTTTGATAGTTTATCCTAGGTACTTATGCCAAGTGGTGAAGGTTTGATCCTCTCCCAAGCCTATGGTAATCTACTTGCTTTGACAGGTAATGAGAGATGTTTACATTTCCATATTGTGATATATAATTTATTACACCTGAGAGATGTGAGTATCTAAACACTATTTGTGAGGTGCTAGTGTATAATTTCCGTGCTTGTTTCTGGTTGAAGTGGAATGATTATTTGTTGCAATTACTTTTATATTAGTGTTAAATGACCCCTAACTTGTATTTTGATTAGAATAAAAGCGCATTAGCTTGAGGATAAGCAAATCTCAAGTGTAAGGGTATTTGAGGAGACGAAAAGTGTACCACTTTTTGGGGGGTCATTTAAGGCCAAAGTCGAGATTGTTTGATCAAATATTGCCCTAAATCGTTCCTTTTGTCATTTTAGGTACTTTTGAGAGGAAATTTGCAAAAGGAAGCATTTTGGACGTTTTTGGAGCAAAAAAGTGAAGAAAACGACAAAGTCTCAAAATCATATTGAAAATTGTACCTGACGGCGTCAAAGTTTGCTAGTGACGGCATCAAGACTTGACAAAGAGGTGGATAAATCAAAATACACGTGACGCGCCAGAGAGGTTTTTGAAGATTTGTACATGACCGCGTCACCAAGGCCATCAAGAGTAAATTGCACATGACGGTGAGTTAACGGTGTCAGATGCTACTCTTGATGCCGTCAGATTGTAAAATCTATATATACTTTTCTAGTTTTCATTCATTGTGTGCAACTTTGAAGGGAGAAAACTCTAGACGAATTTTACTGTAATTTTGAGGGTTTCAAACCCTTGTTTCATCCATGCTTAATTGAAGATAAGTCTTCCAACAAATCATTCAATATGTTTATGTGTTGTTTGATTATATCTTATGTTTGTCTTCTCTTTAACATGCTAGGCTAGGTTTTCTTTGTGTTTGCTTAGATGTAATGAAACTTAGATATTGATTACTGGTTAGTTGTTTATTTATAATCGTTGTGGATGAATGAATTCGATGTTAGGATTAAGAAAACTGGAAGACTTCCAATTGGTAACTTGTTTGAACATCTTAAGAAACATGATCGGAGGTGTACTACGATATATTGGTTATATTTAATGCATAGGTAACTACTAATGAGGCCATGTTAGGAGCTAGTAGTCGGCTCGACATAGGAAGAGGTAGAAGCTTATAGAGTTAGGGAAGATCGTACACGGCCCTACGAATGATATTAAGGAATATAACCCATCATCCATGCAATTGTAACAAACTAATCAACCGGTAAAAGATAGCTAGGGAGTTTTTGCCACAATTAGCTTAAGTTTATTTTATTTTATTTTGATTGCATCTGTAGTTATTTGGGTTAGTTGATTAGCAATTAATTCCACCCTCTCCTTTAAAACCCAAGATTTTTATTTGCTTTCCATAAAATATAAAAATACAAAAAGAATCATCCCTCATCTCTAGACCTAGTTTAATTGAGTTTTAACCCTAGCGAACACTGTTCTTTGAGTTGAACGATCAATCCCCTGGTACTTGCCACTATTCTATACTACAACGGTCATGTACACTGCCTTGTGGGGATTGCAAGCTTCTCAAGATCCCTTGAGAGGTAAAACCTTTTGCAAGGATGCAAAACCACGCATCAGAAGCAATATCTAAGTTACCTTATCCAACTACTTTCAAGGGAATACGTAGCTTCTTGGGTCATGCCTGTTTATATAGGAGATTCATTAAAGACTTCTCTAAAATAGCTCGGCCAATGACTCACTTGCTTGTAAAGGACGCCCCATTTGATTTCTCGCAAGAATGCAAGGATGCATTCGATCGGTTGAAGCAGTAACTCACGCAAGCCCCATTCATGGTTACACCTAATTGGGAATTGCCATTCGAAATCATGTGCGATACCGGCGACTAAGCTGTTGGAGCAGTATTAGGCCAAAGGCTTAACAAACACTTCCAGCCAATATACTATGCTAGAAAAACTATGAATCCTGCTCAAGAAAACTACACCACCACTAAAACCGAGCTATTGGCCGTAGTATTTGCTTTTGATAAATTTCGCCAATATCTTGTCCTTTCAAAAACGGTCCTTTTTACAGATCATTCGGCTCTTCGATACCTTTTTGCTAAGCAGGACGCGAAACCATGACTAATTCGTTGTATCTTGCAAAAGTTTGATGTTGAAATCCGTGATAAGAGGGGAGCAGAGAATCCAGCGGCTAATCATCTCTCTCGACTCGAAAATCCCAGCCTTAGCAAATCTGACAAGTGTGAGATTCGGGATTC
The DNA here is from genome assembly GCA_030686995.1 of Artemisia argyi. Classification (NCBI taxonomy): domain Eukaryota; kingdom Viridiplantae; phylum Streptophyta; class Magnoliopsida; order Asterales; family Asteraceae; genus Artemisia; species Artemisia argyi. The sequence continues at coordinate 96,572,891 of CM060707.1, read as the reverse complement.
ATTTCCTGAAGAGCAGGTCCTGTTAATAAATGATTCTGAACCATGGTACGTGGGTTATGCTAACTACCTAGCAAGCAGAATTATTCTGGAATACATGAGCAGACACGAAAGAAGAAGGTTCTTTGCCCAATTAAAATACTACTTTTGGGACGAACCTTTCTTGTTCCGAAGATGTCCTGATCAAGTTATCAGGCGTTGTGTTTCTAAAAAGAGGCAATGAAGATCATGAAAGAATGTCATTCAGGCCCATCTGGGGGACATCATGGAATGAACACTACTGCACGAAAATTTTTCGATGCGGGATTTTATTGGCTTACAATATTTCGTGATGTGTAGGGAATGATACATGCATGCGACGCATGTCAACGAGCTGGAAATATCTCCTGGAGGGATGAAGCACCTCAGAATTATATACAAGTTTGTGAGGTTTTTGATGTTTGGGGAATAGATTTTATGGGCCCTTTTCCCATGTTCAGGGGGAATGAATACATCTTAGTGGCCATTAATTATGTTTAAAAATGGGTAGAGGCACAATCCCTTAGGACCAACGATGCTAGGATAGTTATTCATTTCTTAAAAAACTTGTTTGCTAGGTTCGGCATTCCTAAAGCTCTCATTAGTGACAGAGGAACCCATTTCTGCAACGCATAAATGGAAAAGGTTATGAAAAGATATGGAGTCTCCCACCGATTCTCCACCGCTTATCATCCTCAAACCAATGGTCAAGTAGAAAACACCAATAGAGCGATTAAGAGAATATCAGAAAAAAGGTCAATCAAAACAGAAAAGATTGGTCATTTAAACTCGATGAAGCTTTTTGGGCATTTTGAACTGCCTATAAAACACCTATTTGAACGACCCCGTTCCGCATGGTCTATCGCAAGGCATGTCACCTTCCAGTAGAGCTGGAACACAAGGCATACTGGGCACTTAAGGCTTGCTATTTGGATTATACGATCGCAGGAACAAATAGGTTCTTGCTATTCCAGGAGCTTGATGAATTGAGACTAGAAGCGTATGAATCCTCCATTACATATAAAGAAAGAGCAAAAATATGGCATGACCAACGGATTAAGAGACATAAGGAGTTCTCAGAAGGGGACAAGGTTCTACTATACAATTTTCATTTAAGGTTGTTTCATGGGAAACTTAAATCTAGATGGTATGGACCTTTTACCGTGAAAAGCTCCTATAAAACCGGACCTGTTGTGTTTATGGACGATGAGAATAGGGAATTCACTATGAATATACAACGCGTTAAGCATTATCAAAAAAATGGTAATGAAATAATCAATGAGGAGGACATAACCTTTGAGGACGAGGTCACATAATTGCCCATGACGTTGAGTCTAGCTACAAGACTCGTAAATAAAGAAAAGCGCTTCTTGGGAGGCAACCCAAGATTTATTTGTTTGTTTGTTTGATTTTATTTGTTTCCGTATGCATGTTTTATTTTCATTGTTTGTGGCTCATGATTCAAGATAAATTGTGAAAATGCTTTATTTTGTTTTTAACTTCGTCTTGACTCCATATAAAGGTATTTTGCAAAAGATTAGTGCAAGGGAAATCTAAATTTGTTTCTAAGAACGAGATTGAACGTGAATCACAACGATATTAAACGAATGTGCATATTAGTATCTGTTTGAGTCAAATGCTTGTATTGAGTCATAATGATGTTTTGCAGGATTTCTAGGAATTAAGGCATGCGTTTTTCCAGAAATTTTCCGGAAACTTAACATGAAATTTCTGCAGGTCACTTCTGACGGCGTCAAGGTTATAACCTGATGGCGTCAGGTGTTAACTTCTGGAAATTTTGCTAGTTTTGTTTTTTTGCCGGAGTCTTAAAGTTTTTGTTAAATCTTTAGTTTAATAAACTCCAGAAAATCTGCAAATATTCATTCCACAAGCATTATATCTTAATTTGCTTTCTAGGATTTTAGTATATATAGAGTTTGCCGCTGATTTTATGCGAGGATTGTTTTCTCAGGTTTAACAGGTTATATTGGACAAGAAGAAGATTTATATTTCTGGTGGGAAGCTTTCAACGTTCATTTTCTTGGAGCGTGATCTAACAATGTTATCACATTATTCACACCGAACAAATCAGGGGAGTATTTGTTTCATTCTTTTACCTTCGTTACTTTTACATCCTTTTTATTGAATATTGGGGACAATGTTTAGCCTAAGTGTAAGGGGAGGGTAAATGATGATACCTTAGAGAATGCAATTGCACTTTATTTTGTTTATTCAATAGTAGGTGTGTAATAAAACTAAGAGAAACACTTGTTAGGGTAATTTTGCGCCAAATTTAAATTTTTTTACAACATATAGGAGTGAAGCTTTAGCCTTAATGAGCGTCTCATGGATAGGAGTTGTATGACTAGCACAAAAACTGTACCACTCAAAATTTTCCACCCTAAATATGTGAGGTTCGCCCATAGATTTGTTAGGAAAAGATGCTTATGAGTGTACTGGTAGAACTTCGATTCTAGAACTTACGTTAGTAATGCATCCCCAGACAGCTAGTGAGACTACATTCGTTTAGTAGGATTTGCTACATGATAAGAGGCATTAGAATCACCCTTGTGTTAAACCCGTATCATAATTACTTGACCAATAAAGTCATAATTACTTGACTAATAAAGTCAATTAATTTTCCCACACCTTTGCCATATACTCATTTTTAGTACACGATACCCATACACCCCTCCGAGCCTATCTTTTTTCGTTACTAACTTTAAGCATTTTACTTAAAGGAAGAATTTGTTTACAATCCACCCCTAATGTACACCCAAATCACCTTAGCCTTCATTGGGACGATTGGGACTTATGGGTAAAGTAGTATTGTTATGGAGTATTGGGGAAGACGTCAGTTACTACCCCCATATGTAGGCTAATAATATCTAAAAAGTACTCAAAGTGTTTTGATTATCTTAATTCGAGTCATTAGAATAATTGATTGTAAAGTATATAAAAGTTCAAGTGTAAGGGGAATGCAAATTCCCTACGATGTATTATTTTGGATGGTAGGGCAAGTGTGTATGAAAAAAAAAATCGAAAAAATCAAGAAAAAGAAAAAAATAGAAAAAGAAAAAGAGAAAAAACATACCGACTACCATCCCGTTTCCTTTTATGTTTATTTTATGTTTTTGTTAGTTTATGATTAGCTTAAGTTGAATCGAGTCTTGGCTTAGCAACGCAAAATCGTACATGTAATTGACCAAGATGATTAACTTGCCACCAGTAAAGATTGCCTTTATCCAACAAAACCGTGTTTATCATATCCCTACACCTCACTTTATAACCCTTTAAAAGACCTCTTTGATAGTTTATCCTAGGTGCTTATGCCAAATGGTGGAGGTTTGATTCTTTCCCAAGCCTATGGTAATCTATGTGCTATGACAGGTAGTGAGAGATATTTTTCATTTTAATTTGTGATATATATACTTTTAATACACCCGAGAGATGTGAGTATCTAAACACTATTTGTGAGGTGCTAGTGTATAATTTCTGTGCTTGTTTTGGATGAAGTGGAATGATTATTTGTTGCAATTACTTTTATATTAGTGTTAAATGATCCCTAGCTTGTATTTTGATTAGAATAAAAGCGCATTTGCTTGAGGATAAGCAAATCTCAAGTGTAAGGGTATTTGATGAGGCGAAAAGTGTTCCGCTTTTAGGGGGTTATTTAAACCCTAAGTCATGATTATTTGATCAAATATTGCCTCGAATCGTTCCTTTTGTCATTTTAGGTACTTTGGAGAAGTAATCTCGAAAAGGAAGTATTTTTGACGTTTTTGGAGCGAAAAATGAAGAAAACGACAAAGTCTCCAAAAGCGAACTGGAAATAGTACCTGACGGCATCACGCTTTGGAGGTAACGGCGTCATGTGTTGGAAAATAGGTGGATAAAAAGTTACACGAGACGCGCCAGAATGTTTTTAGGACTTAAAGTGTGACGACGTCATGCTTTGGGAAGCCAAGGCCGTCAAGAGCAATTTTACACGTGACAGCCATATGAAGAATTACACATGACGACGTCAGATCTAGATCTAGGCAATCCGTAAAGAGTATTGGCGGCAAGTTGACGGCGTCAGGATTACAAAGTGACGCCGTCAGACCTGTAATCTATATATATATAGTTTTCTAATTTTCATTCAATAAGGGGAGAACTTTTGGAGGAACTTTACCACAAACCCTAGGTCGAATTTTCATCATATTGAAGGGGTTCCAAACCTTTCTTTCATCCATGTTTCAATAAAGATAAGTCTTCCAATAATCATTCAATATGTCTATGTGTTGTTTGATTCTATCTTACGCTTGTCTTTACTTTAACATGCTAGGCTAGGTTTGTTTAAGTTTGCTTAGATATAATGAAACCTAGCTATTGATTGTTGGTTGATTAGCCTAGCCTAGGTTTATTTGTGTTTGCTTAAAATCGTAGTACACATCCGATTCATGTTTCTTAAGACATTCATGCTAGAGTTTGTGTGAGTATTCCGCCAAAAGTTCCCCTCCAAAGTTATACACTAATGAATGAAAAATAAAAAACTATATATAGATTTTCAAGGGTGACGACGTCACCTTTTGATGGTTGACGCCGTCATCTCGCCGCGGATAGGGTTTCTTGTCGCCCAATCCAACTTCTTGACGCCGTGACTTTGTAGGAGTTCTGGGCCGTCACGCTTTAAAGAATACATGTGATGGCCTACTTTTGGTAAAGGGTGACGCCGTCACGTGTAAATACCTAAATTTTCTTCTGGCAGGTCAAGTGTAAAAGTGATATCCACCTCTTGTCACAAAGGCTAACACCGTCACTTTGGAATAGGTGACGTCGTCAAGTGCAATTTCCAGCTTGTATTCTTGACTTTGTCGTTTTCTTCACTTTTTGCTCCAAAAACATCCAAAATGCTTCCTTTTCCAGAATTCTCTTCAAAAGTACCTAAAATGACAAAACGAACAATTAAGGTTATAATTGATCATATTATCATGACTTAAGGCTTAAATGACCCCTTAAAAGCGTACCAAATTTTGCCTCATCAGTATCTTCAGTATTTGTTCTCTAGGTGAATCCATCATCTTCTTCTTTGGCTCAGGTATCATTTACTGAGAACCGCCTCACTGAGTGGTGAACCTTTCATCATAGATTCATCTTGAGCTTCTCGAGGATGACTCACTGAAGGACTATGCATTCAGTGACTTGCTAAGTGTTTACGGTTATCAAACATTTAGGATATTTTATTTTCAAATCCTAGATTAAGGAGTTTAGGTTTTAACAGACCCAACAAAAGGAAATTAGTATGTCCGCTCAGAATAGACAAGCTTTGCTATTGAAAGAAAAAGGGTTGAATCATGCTTCTTCATCTTCCAATCCTAAACGTGAATTTTGGAAATAAATTTGGCATCTAAATGTTATTATAAAGATAACTCTTTTTGTGGAAAGCATGTTCAAACGCCCTGGCAACGCGTGATGGGTTGTTTTGACGGAAGTGTGTTACTTCACCGCTTTTACCCATATGTCTAACAACACCAGAGACCATAGAACATTTGTTGTTTGAATGTGAGTTGACAAAACCCATCTGTTGGACCCTTTTACTTAGTTACAGTTAACTATAAAGTTAATCTAACCAAGTTCCATGATGTAGCGAGGTATTGATTAATTATTAATAGTAAATAAACGTAAAAGATAGGACACAAAGTTTTTCAACGTTTAATTCTTTATTAGAAATTAATCAAAAGAATTATACCCAAGTGTTTGCGGAACAACACTTGGGATTGAAATGACAAGTATGGTATACTCCTCACTAAACTCAAACTAAGTTTGAGTGACAACTAAGATCCAGCTGAGCTATCTCAGGGATTGTGTTGTTCTTTGGAGAGAGTAAAGATTTGGTTTGTGAATGTCTAAGCATTAGGTGCACAAAACATAATCTTTACCTCTCCCACTTATTCTCTATTTATACACAAGTAGATTCTAACACATACCTAATAGACAAAGACTACAAGACAAATTACATCGTCCTACATTGGACAAAATACACAGGTATTTTGTCCCTGTTACAAATGACTATAAGTAGTAAAGCACAGGGATGCTTTCTGGTCTTCAATGTTGACACATGTCTTGGTATTATACTCATTTAGGGAAAGTTGACCTTTGCATGATAAGGACCTTCCCTTATCCATTCAAACTTATCCCGCCTTTACTTCAGCCTTTGTTCACTCAGTGTCTTAGTTGGTGAGGAGTGAGTTATTGTCATCCCTCACTGAGTCCATCATCTTCTTCTTTGGCTCAGGTATCATTCACTGAGAACCGCCTCACTGAATGGTGAACCTTTCTTCATAGATTCGCCTTGAGCAACTTGAGGATGACTCACTGAACGACTATGCATTCAGTGACTTGTTTGGTGTTCTCGGTTATCAAACACTTAGGATATTTTATGTTCAAATCTTAGATTAAGGAGTTTGGGTTTTAACGGACCCAACAGTCTCCCCCTATTTGGATATACAAATAGCCTGAGTGTTTCTAGGTTCAGTGAGAGATAGCAAAGTAAATAAAAGATAGTTGTTGTTGCAGATTTGTTCTAGGTTCACTTAGGATATTATCTCTACAAACTGAATTACTAAGTAATGTTTAGGACACTGAATGTTAATCAAAACATCAATATCATTCATAGTTATTACAATCCTAAACAAAACAAAGTAAATAAAAGATAGTTGTTGCAGATTTGTTCAGGCTTTAGAACATTAGACCCAAGGCTTCAAGCTTGGCTCTCTTTGAACTCAGTAGATGCTTGTCAGGATGCTCTTGGATTTTGATCTTCAAGTCATGATAGAACCTTACATTAGTATTATTCTTGATGGGATTGGCCATAAAGAAGTATCCTATCATTGCTTTGATCCATACCAGATCAATATCAGCCCATCTTTGAAATGCTGGATCCCCATACTCATCAGTGAAGAAGAGACCTCTTTCAGGTTGTTCAATGACCCAATTGTTTACAAATGTAACTCCTTTAGGGAGGGCTCTGTTGCAGTCTAGGCCTCAAACACTGATTTTAGGTTTAGTCTCTATCTTCTTTCTCTTCCTTTTAGAGGACTGAGCAGGGGGAGCCTAAATGGCTAGCACTGATGCTGGAAGCAGTGAAGGAATGCCAAGTTCTTCATGCTTTTTGGCTAGCTGATCATACCTGATTCTGAGGGACTTCATCAAGTGTTTGACAACGACATTACTCTTTTTGGCAATGATGGGACCCAACTCATCTAATTCAGTGATCCCAAACTCAGAGAACTTAAAGGGATCATGAATCACAAAGTGTCATTTGTCTTGGCCTTTGAAGACACTGATAACTGCTGGCTTTGTATTCTGGTGGATCTTGACATCAGTTATGGGTTCAGGGTTTAGCCTTTGTGTCATGACCCATTTATACTTATCAATGTTTTTTTGCCTTGTTTCAGCAACTTTCTTTAGTTTGGCATCCCTCTTTGCCTTGAGAGCCATCAAGGCAGCATCCTGAGCTTTCTTAAACTTCTCACCACCTTCCCTGGAAGAAAGATCCTAAGGCTTTAATCCAATAGCCGTTGCTTCTTCATTAACTACCTCTATGAGAGTATCCTTGCTTGCTTGTTCCTCCAAAGCTACTTTCTTCAGTCTTTCAACCTTATCCATAGGAGCTTGGATTTCATCCTTAGTCATTAAATATGTTACACCATTCATCTGAAAGGGGGACCCTGACAAGTGCATCAGGGTCCGGTCTTACGACTGAGGAAGCAGGTACTAGTGGTGTAGTAGCTTCAGACACTATAGTGAGAATGCCCATTCCCTTGTCCGGCTGGTTTGCTGAATGAGTGGTTGTCTTAGGAGGCTGATAGGAGGAAAATGGAGTGGCTTCAACGATGTACTCCACCTCAGCTTGAGAGGAATATTTTCCACTTGAAGCAATAGCAGTAGCTGATGGCTGGCTGGTGGAAGGTTCAGGGACTCCGGTAGGTGGAACTTCAGTGGATCTCTCCCCCTCAACTCTTGCCGCAACATCAGTGAGAGCAAGACTTGGTGGCACCACTGAAGGAGAAGAGCCCTTGAAAGCCTGGTAGAGTTATGTGAGCATGCTCTTGATATCAGAGGTATCCTTCTGAATCATAGATACCTTGGCATCCAGGGAAGCCTGAGAAGATTCAATGGCAGACATCCCTGGTCCAAGATTCCAGGCCAAGGATTTGGAAGACTTAGCTCATGCCGCCAAGTTTTTCTCCATGAGACTCAAAGATGAACAGATGGAAGTTACTGAAGATTGAAGTGTAACAACCATGGTTTTAGCAGGTTAGTTAGACTTTTAGCCTCGAGTGAATCTAACTTTGTTTGGTGTGGTTTGAGTAGTTATATGTGTGTTATAGTGTGATTAGTATTTGAGTTAGCACTAAATCCCTTCGAGTTGTGGTTGTTATTGTGATTTTTGATGACGTTGATTTCGAGAAAGTTCATTTTGATCACCCATGTGGTGTAGAAATGACTTGTGTATATTTGGCGTTATGAGGTTTTGCGTAACGAGTCTTCGTTCAAGTTATTGAGCGTTTGTAAGTTACGGGAATGTTGTTTTTGTGAAGAAATGCTTATGGAGTGTGAAAATCTAGTTTTAGAAACTTTATTTTGAAAATGAATATTTTCCGGTTTGTCGTAATATTAAGGTTTATCGCGAAAGACGTTAGATTTTGTTATGGGAATACATAAAATATGAAAAGTATGAGGTTTTGAGTGTAATAAATAAACTAATAAAAAATAAATAAATAAATATATAATAACTGGGGGGGGGGGGCGAAAATTGGGTTAGGAGGAAAAAAGGAAACCAAATTTGATACCAAATACAACTCTAAGCCTTAAGGGTTATCCAATATAATTATAAATACAAAATCAAAACTTCCCTACCCCTTTTTCCTGCAATTAAAGTTGACACAAGGGAGGAACAAGAAGAAAAAAATTAGTGTTTCATAATTGTCTAGCAATAATCAAGAATCAAGGTAAAATCTTTAACCCTTACGTGTAATTAATTAATTATTGTTATGATTCATATATTATTTAATATGATGGGATCTAGGGTTATATACTTCTATAAATTATTGAAGTAAAACATGTTAGGATGATTATATGTCGACAATATGGTTAATGGTTAAGGGAATTGAGTGTTAAATGCGTTAGATTATGTGTTAGGGTTTGGACAGAAAACTATGGCTGTAAAGATGTGAGTGTAAATAACAGATGGTGAGGAGTTAAGTCACGAATTTTATGTCTATATTGAATTATAATGAAAGAGCTTTCCAAAAAGTCCAGCCACGATCGATTTTAAGGTCGGGAAGTCGGTCTTTTGATTTTTCTTTGTTAAGGTGTCAAAGCTGTCAAACCGGGACAGATTTTGTGTAAAAGTTTAGGGTGTCATGTGGTTGTAAAAGTGGTATTTTTACTAGGCCTTCTGGAATAGTTAAGAGGTTATATTAGACTACCACGAAGAGGATTCGCGATAAAAACTTGTGGAAGTATTTTATGGAAATCAAAACCTTTTGGCGTGCGTTCAGATCCGAATTTGAGTAGTTGACAAGTTTGAATTTATTATGAGTATTTGTGTATGTTATTGGTCCATGGCCTTCTGGGATTAGCTTCTATGCTTATGAGAGACCTTGGTGAATTTTTGGTGTGAGTTTTTAAGTTTCATTTGTTGTGATTTTATGTGGGCGAATGTACCCAAAAATTCTGCATTTTCTGATTTTAAGAATGCAAGGTATTTAGTGAGTTTTAAGTTACGGTAGTGGTTAGTGTGGTGTCTAGGAGATCCATGGTGGGTCATATGAGTCTTAGACATCCATCATATGTGTATTACATGGGTTGTAGCTTTTAGCTTGACCTTGTGTAATGTGGATTATTTTTGTGTGCTATAGATTGGGAGTTGTTTTTATGGAAGCTGCGGAGTTTAAGGTGAGTTCATAGTCCCATATTTTTACTTTGTTTTAAACTTGGGATGGGAATGATGCTTGATGAGGCGAAAAATGAACCACTTTTAGGGGGTCATTTAAGCCCGGAATTGAATTCATTTGATCAAATATTGCCCTAAATCGTTCCTATTGTGATTTTAGGTACTTTGGGAGTGGAACTTGGAAAAGGAAGCAATTCGGATGTTTTTGGAGCATAAAAGTGAAGAAAATGCCAAAGACCTAATTTTCCATGCTGGAAACAGTGTATGACGGAGTCAAGAGGAAATTCATGACGGCGTCAAGAGTAAAATCCATGACGACCCAGAAGAAACGTGAAGGCGTCACAAGAAGGGCGTCAAGAGTTAATTGTGTGACGGCCTGCATAAGGGGACTACATGACGGCGTCAGACCAGATCTAGGCAGTCCGAGGAACTATTTGGCGGCGAGATGATGGCGTCAGACATTTGTTCTTGACGCCGTCACCTTCCAAACTCTATATATAGTTTTCTATTTTTCATTCATTAGGGAGGGACTTGTGTAGAGAAACCCTAGGGCCAAACTTTGTGAACTCTAGCTCGTATTTTACAGTAAATTCAGGGGTTTTTACCTCTTGAATCCTTTCATGTGCTATTGAGATAAGTCTTCTCTTAATTCAATCAATATGTCTATGTGTTGGTTGTCTATATCTTGTGCTTGTCTTGATTTCAACATGCTAGGCTAGATTTATCTTGTGTTTGCCTAGATCTAATGAAACCTAGATGTTAATTATGTGTTGATTACTTGTTTATGGTTGTATTGGATGAATGATTTCAATGTTAGGCTTAAGAAAACTGGCAGATCTCCATTGTGTAACATGCTTGAACGTCTTAGGAAACATGAACCGATGTGTACTAGGTTTTATTGGTTGTATTTAATGCATGAGTAAATTCTAATGATCCCATGTTAGGAGCTTCTTAGCCGGCTCGACATAGGAGTGAAGTAGGCACTCATAGGATTAGGGAAGTAAGTACGCCACCCCATGAATGGTATTAAGGAATACAATTCATCATCCATGCAACTACAACAACTAATTAACGTGTAAAAGATATCTAGGGAGTAGTGAAATCTAAGTAAACACATTTCTCCCATATATTGCACACAACCTTAGTTTAATATAGTTTATTTTCATTTTTAGTATTTTATTTTGATTGCATCTTTAGTATTTGGTTAGTTGACTAGCAACTAATTCCGCCCAAATCCTTCAAACCCCGAGATTTTAATTTGCTTTCTAAAAAAAATATAAAAATACAAAAAGAATCATCCCTCATCTCTAGACCTAGTCTTTAGGTTTTCTAATCCTAGCGACACTATTCCTAGCTGAACGATCAATCCCCCAGTACTTGTCATTATACTATACTACATCGATCAGGTACACTGCCTGGTGGGGGTTGTAAGCTTCTCAAGATCCCTTGAGAGGTAAAGCTTGGTGCAATCCCTACGCATCAAGTTTTTGGCACCGCAGCCCGGGGAATAGTTATTGTCTAGGTTAGAATCTCTTTTTATTAGGTCTACTTACTAGATTCCTTTCTAGTAAGATTTTATTTTTATTTTTAGGTTCTCTTTAGTCTATCTTATTTCTTCGTGTTTTTGTTCGTAACTCTTCACCACCCGAGACCATGGACGATAGGAACATCTTTGAACCCATCATTCCACCACAACAAAACCCACCACTAGAACCTCTTAGGCCCCGAACCTTATGAGAGTATTCCCGACCTAGCCACCAAGGCTACCGAAACACCGTTGAGATCACCGGAGCCAATGTCACCCCCTTGCGATCCGACACCATCCAGTTGGTGCAAAGCGGATGTGCATTCCTTGGACTTCGTTCCGAAGATCCAAATCAACATCTTAAGGACTTCCTTAAAATCGTAGATTCCATAGACCTAGATGTTGCAACTAGAGAGACAACCCAATTACGCCTATTCCAATTCTCTCTACGTGATCAAGCTAGTCAATGGCTTGAACATTTACCCGCGGGATCCATCACCTCATGGGATGATCTTACCAAACGCTTCCTTACCCAATTCATCCCACCAGGGAAGACTACAATGCTTAGAAATGACATTTTGATGTTTGAACAACATCAGGGTGAAACTTTCTATGAAGCATGGGCTTGTTTTAAGAATCTCCTTCATAAGGTCCCTCATCATGGTATAAACCTTTGGATATTAGTTCAGATTTTCTACGACCATGTTGACTATCACACTAAACGTACAATCGATAGGGCCGCGGGAGGTAGATTGCGTGATAAGAATACCGAGGAATCCTGGGCAATTATTGAAGAGCTTGCCGCCGATAATCAAGAGATGTGGGAGTTTAATCATACTATAAAAGCGGCCATCAATGCAATCTCAACACCTGAAGGGACTACCGAAATCCCTGATGAGCTCCTATGCAAACTCGAGGCAAAAGTTGACTATTTTGAGGAAAGGCAAAGGAGACCCCTGAGTCCTAGGCGGGCTACTGCCAATTCTGTCTCGAAAACGACTTCAACACCGTTATCAGAGTCACCCTCTAGAGAGAATGTCGAGACTTTTAAAACCTATGCCCCACCTTATTCCCCTCCCGAGAAACTTAGCCCGGAGTTTGAAGCTAGAGTGAGAGAATACATGGCAACTCATTCAGATCGGCTCGCTAGATTCGAGGAAGCAGTTTATAAGCAAAAAAAGGAGATGCAAGAGAAAATGAATGAGATGATGAGCCAACTGGAAGAATATACCAACCAGAGAACCCCCGAGGGATGTTACTAAGGAAAGAAAGCGTTGTCCCCACTACCCGATTTGTTAATTCCATCACAATTGTCCACAAGAATAATGAGAAGGTAGAAACCCCTACTGAACAAACCTTAGAAGAGCCACCAAAATCCCAACCTTTGAGTTACTACTTGAAACATGATATAAACGAAAACACTATAACAAATTGAATAAAGGGTGACAGGCGTAACCAACCTTCCAAACAGGGTTCTGAAAAGGAGGATGGGGGAAAAGATGAGTATGATACGTTACCTGGGGGGAAATTATTCGAGAAACTATTGGTACAAAAAGTGGCTACTAAGCAGATGACGTGTGTGAACTTTGAGATACCAGCTAGCATCGGGGATTTGAAATATCTTAGTGCTTTCACCGACCAAGGATCCGAAGTAAATCTTATGCCCCTAACTATTTACATCCAACTAACGTCAAAAATTCCAGCCCCTACTCGTGTTAGGTTATCCCTCGCTGGACACTCTTACGTATACCCCCTAGGAATCGCAGAAGATGTGTTAGTTAATGTCGCAGGATTCATGTACCCCATTGATTTTATGATCATCGATGATAAGGGAGATGGGTGCATGCCAATAATCCTTGGGGCACCATTCCTCACCACCGCTAGGGCTGTCATTAAGTATGAAGGCAGGAAAATTGAGCTTAAATCAGGAAAAATAAAGATTAGCTTCCCCATGACCCCGCGAAGTGCGCATGAGAATTTGAGTTGGAGAAAGCTCAAAAACAACATTGACACATCACCTATTCATGTTCAAGAAAAAATACTAGCATGGGAGGCAAGAATCAAAAGCTATTAGGAGGCTAAATACGAAAGAAGCAAAAGCAATGAAGTTCATGTCGAGTTCGAACACAATCGACCAGCAGAAAGCCATGTACCATTCGAGGAAGGGAACTTAGTACTCTTAAGACACTTGGAAATAACAATACCACCCGATAAACCAAGTCCCTGGTGGTATGGGCCTTTCACAATTGAGAGCATGAGCCAAGATGGGATGGCTAACCTAAAAAGTAAAGTAGGTGGAGAAGTGATTGCAAGTATCGACAGATTGAGGAACTACCACCATAATAGTAATGATCACAACTACACGGGGTACATCATCTCAAAGGATGAGGTCACGTAGTAACCCATGACCTTGAGTCTAGCTACAAGACTCGTAAATAAAGAAAAGCGCTTCTTGGGAGGCAACCCATGTTTTGTGTGATTTTTATTTTGTTTGTTTGTTATTTGCTTCCGTATGCATGCTTTATATTTATTGTTGGTAGATCATGTTTCTAAGCTAAATAGTGGAAATACTTTATTTTGTTGTTTTGGCCTAGTCTTAACTTCACCCAAAGGTATTTTTGCAAAAGATAAGTGTAAGGGGAAACCCCAAATGTGTTTTTAAGAAACAAACCGATCATGATTCTCCACAATATTAAGTGAACATGTATATTCGTATTTGTTAGAGTCAAATGCTTGTATCGAGTCATAATGATGTTTTCCGGAAACTTAACATAAGAATTTCTGCAGGTCACTTCTGACGGCGTCACGAGTTTACTCTTGACGGCGTCACATGTAAAAATCTAGAAATTTTACCAGTTTTGTTTTTCTAACGGAGTCTTAAAGTTTTTGTTGAATTATTAGTTTTATAATCTCCAGTAAATCTGCAAACATCATTCCACAAGCATTATATCTTATTTTGTTTTCTAGGATTTAATAACATATGTAGATTGCCGCTGATTTTATGCGAGGTTGCCTTGTCTGTTTTCTCAGGATTTACAGGTTATGTATGACAAGAAGATGATTATTTTTCTGGAAGGGAAGCTTTGATTGTTCATTTTCTTGGAGGAAGATTTAACCTGGCCACCTTATTATCCATACCGAGCGAATCAGGGGAGTATTTGATTTCATTCGTTTTACTTATTTCACTTTTACATTCTTTACTTGAACATTGGGGACAATGTTCATCCTAAGTGTAAGGGGAGGGTAAAATGATGATACCTTACAAATACACTTTCGCTTGAGTTTGTTTGTTTGATGGTAGATGTGCAATAAAACTATGAGAAATACTTGTTAGTATAATTTTAGCGCCAAATTTAAATTTTTTTACAACATTTAGGAATGAAACTTTAGCCATAGCAAGCGTCTCATAGATAGGAGATTGTATGACTAGCACAAAACCGTACCATTCAGTAAAATTTTCCACCAAAAAATGTGAGGTTCGCCTTTAGATTTGATAGGAAAAGCATTTTCTATTAGTGCTTATGAGTGTACCGATAGCATTTAGATTCTAGAACTTGCGTTAGTGATGCATCTCGAGACCGCTAGTGAGACTACATTCGTGTAGTAGGATTTACTACATGATAAGAGGCATTAGAATCACCCTTGTGTTAAACCCGTATCATAATTACTTGACCATTTAAGTCATATCACTTGACTAGTAAAGTCAACTAATTTTCCCACACCTTAGCGTTGTACTCATTTTTAGTACACGAAACCCCTAGTACACCCCTCCGAGCCTATCTTTTCGTTTCTAACTTTAAGCATCTTACTTAAAGGAAGAATTTGTTACACCCCACTTAAATGTACACCCAGATCACCTTAGCCTTCCGTGTATGCGCTCATTTTTAGTGCATTATTGTTATTTGTTAAACCCTTAGTTAATTATCTAATTGATTACATGGTTGCTAAGTCGAGTCATATCCTTGTACATATTGTTTTGGGACGATTGGGACTCATGGGTAAAGTACTTATTTTATGGAGTAATGGGGAAGAACATCATATTATTACCTCCATATGTGCGTTAATCTTAAAAGTACTCCAAGTGTTTTGGTTTTCTTAATTCGAGTCATTAGATTAGTTTATTGTAAAGTATGTAAAAATTCAATTGTAAGGGGAATTTTCATTCCCTATGATGTATTATTTTGGATGGTAGGGTAAGAGTGTATGAAAAAAAGTAGAAAAAGAAAAAGAAAATAAAAAAAACATACGAACTACCATCCCTTTTCATTCTATGTTCATTTTATGTTTTTGTTATTTTTTGATTTATTAGCTTAAGTCGAGTCTAGTCTTGGCTTAGCAACGCCATATTGTACATGTAATTAACCAAGATTGTTAACTCGCCACCAGTAAAGACTGCCTATATCCAACAAAACCGTGTATTTTATATCCCTACACCTAACGTTACAACCCTTTTTAAAGACCTCTTTGATAGTTTACCCTAGGTGCTTACGCCATATGGTGGAGGTTTGATCCTTTACCAAGCCTATGGTAATCTATTTTGCTATGACAGGTAGTGAGAGATGTTTTCCATTTCCATATTGTGATATTACTTTATTACACCCGAGAGATGTGAGTATCTAAACACTATTTGTGACGTGCTAGTGTATGACCTCCGTGCTTGTCTTTGGTCTTTAGTGGAACGATTATTTGTTGTAATTACTTTTATATTAGTGTTAAATGACCCCTAACTTGTATTTTGATTAGAATAAAAGCGCATTTGCTTGAGGACAAGCAAATCTCAAGTGTAAGGGTATATGATGAGGCGAAAAATGAACCACTTTTAGGGGGTCATTTAAGCCCAGAATTGAATTTATTTGATCAAATATTGCCCTAAATCGTTCCTTTTGTGATTTTAGGAACTTTGGGAGTGAAATCTGGAAAAGGAAGCAATTCGAACGTTTTTGGAGCATAAAAGTGAAGAAAACGCCAAAGACTTAATTTTCCATGCTGGAAACAGTGTATGACGGCATCAAGAGGAAATTCATGATGGCATCAAGAGTAAAATCCATGACGACCCAGAAGAAACCTGAAGGCGTCACAAGAAGGGCGTCAAGAGTTAATTGTGTGACGGCCTGCATAAGGGGACTACATGACGGCGTCAGACCCATATCTAGGCAGTCCGAGGAACTATTTGGTGGCGAGATGACGGCGTCAGACATTTGTTCTTGACACCGTCACCTTCCAAACTCTATATATAGTTTTCTATTTTTCATTCATTAGGGAGGGACTTATGTGGAGAAACCCTAGGGCCGAACTTTGTGAACCCTAGCTTGTTTTTTACAGTAAATTCAGTGGTTTTTACCCCTTGAATCCTTTTATGTGTAATTGAGATAAGTCTTCTCTTAATTCAATCAATATGTCTATGTGTTGGTTGTCTATATCTTGTGCTTGTCTTGATTTCAATATGCTAGGCTAGATTTATCTTGTGTTTGCTTAGATCTAATGAAACCTAGATGTTAATTATGTGTTGATTACTTGTTTATGGTTGTATTGGATGAATGATTTCAATGTTAGGCTTAAGAAAACTGGCAGATCTCCATTGTGTAACATGCTTGAACGTCTTAGGAAACATGAACCGATGTGTACTAGGTTTTATTGGTTGTATTTAATGCATGAGTAAATTCTAATGATCCCATGTTAGGAGCTTCTTAGCCGGCTCGACATAGGAGTGAAGTAGGCACTCATAGGATTGGGGAATTAAGTACGCCACCCCATGAATGGTATTAAGGAATACAATCCGTCATCCACGCAACTATAACAAGTAATTAACGTATAAAAGATATCTAAGGATTAGTGAAATCTAAGTAAACACATTTCTGCCATATATTGCTCACAACCTTAGTTTAATATAGTTTATTTTCATTTTTAGTATTTTATTTTGATTGCATCCTTAGTATTGGGTTAGTTGACTAGCAACTAATTCCGCCCAAATCCTTCAAACCCCGAGATTTTAATTTGCTTTCTAGAAAAAATATAAAAATACAAAAAGAATCATCCCTCATTTCTAGACCTAGTCTTTAGGTTTTCTAATCCTAGCGACACTATTCCTAGCTGAACGATCAATCCCCCAGTACTTGTCATTATACTATACTGCATCGATTAGGTACACTGCCTGGTGGGGGTTGTAGGCTTCTCAAGATCCCTTGAGAGGTAAAGCCTAGTGCAATCCCTATGCATCAATGCTTGTCTTAAATGATTTGTGTTACTGTGATTATGTGTGGTTTAAAAGTTTGGACTTATAATGTTATTGCAATAATGCTATGTGGTACGTGAAAGTGTGATTCCGATTAGGTTAGCGACCTAATTGAAGCTATGTGATATGTGATTCCGATTAGGTTAGCGACCTAATTGATGCTGTGTGATTTCCAATTGGGAGGATGCTTATCCTGTTGCTCGCGCATGCGACCCAATTGATGATGTGTTTTGGAGCGGGGGTCATGTTCCGGCCCGATGGTTGCCTTTTGTGTGATGATTGGTTTATGGATTCATGTAGCTTGTATGATAACTATATTTATTTGTCCAGCTATGTTTTTATAATCACAGTGAACTGGTTGCCTTGAGAGTGTAAGTGTGTCTAAACCTATGAATCTCACCAATGTTATGTTGACATTTTAAGCATCATTTTCAGGTGAGCATTCCAAGACCAAAGTTGAGGGCAGCAATTAGGCGAGACTTAGTTGCATATGGAGACCTTACTTATGTTTTGGGATTTGACTTTATTTGGATTTGGTTTTGATACATTTATGTTTCCTGTTTGGTACTTTCATATCTATTGAAGATACCTTTTAGATTTTGTTTTGGTTATTTATCTTGGGATATTGTTACAACACTGTGTGTTGGTACATTGCACTATTTATGTGCTTGTAGTTGTTCTCTATGTTGACACCAGGTGTTGTGATGATATCCATGAAGTTACACCCGCGCGTTTCCGCCGTGGCGGGGTGTGACAGATTGGTATCAGAGCTTTGGTTATAGAGAATTAGGTGGTTTAACCTAGACTATAGCGTAGGAGTCCCTCATATAGTTGCATTTAGGACCTATGTGTAAGTATAATATCTTTACATGTCTATTTTCCTAAATTATGAGTTATTTTTCCGAGTTTTTGAACGTCTATTGAACCCTATACTTGGCATCGTGTGTGTGTCATTTATAGAATGGCACCTCCTGCGCGAAAGACACTTCGTTGGACCACTGTAGTTGCTAAGGGACGTAAGAGAATTGGGAAGATGAAGAGAACCAACAGGAGGATATTGGTCCCCGCTAGCATAGTGCCATGTGTGATTGAAGAGAAGCTGACACTCGAGAATGTGAATGGGGAAATGGTGGAGAGATATGAGACAAAGGTAGCTGACAAGGAAGGTTTCACCAACAAGTACCCGTGCAAGTGTCCTCAGTTTCTGGAAGATGATGGGGTAGTTTGGGCTAGACCCCGAGGATTGTATGATTTTGTGGATAGGATAGATAAAGAGTTAAGAAATCGTGAAGATGATTTTGCAAGACATCCTTTACCACAGAATCATGGAAATAAGAATGGATGGGTGAGCGAGGAGGAGGAAGTGGATTCGGACTTGGAGTCCACTGCGCGTACACCGTTTTAGGTCTTAGATAGGACTCGAACTACGTACGACTTGTTTTTAATGTTTTATGGTTTTGTTGAGTTGTTTTGACGCTGATTGTATGTTGGAATGTGAATTCCTTCGGATTTTTGGGATTTATCCCATGTTTTAATGAGAAGCCTTTGGCAAGTTTGAATATTTGGGTGTGTATATTATGTGTATTATGGGAGTATAGTTTGGATGGTATTGATTGTGTGTTATAAGATGTTACTATTGTTAGGTGTGGCTTTGGAAGTAAGTACACATGTGAAAGGATACATCTAAAATTGTGGGTGGCCAACACAATTATAAATGTATCACGACATATGTGGACTTACAGCCAATGTTACATTGAACCGATGGTGATATGCTTATGTGTGGTAGAGCTGAGTTAATTTGGTTATATGATTGAGAGTGTCTCATGTGATGGGAGGTAGATGATTGAGTAGGATTATGAAAATTGTGGAATCTTGTGAACGGTCTCTAATGGTTCTATTGTCCTGCGTGTTTAGGAAATGGCACCAAGGAAACCAAGACGACCTATCACTAAGTCAACTATGAGTGGAGCTTTCCGGACACCAAAGAAGTCCAAGAAGTCGACACCCATTATTGGGGATAGCAACGCTATCTTTTAGCAAATGATAAATCAGCAGCTAGAGGCTTTAATGCCTGAACTTGTGACTCAATTGAGTGCGCAGATAGGCAGTGGAGCTCATCCTGATAGTGCTGGGAGTGGAGGAAGCAGAAATAATGGGTGTACTTACAAGGACTTTATGGCTTATAAGCCCAAGGAGTTTGATGGGAAGGGTGGGGCGATTGCACTCACTCGATGGATAGAGAAAATGGAGTCGGTGATGGACATAAGTGGATGTAGTAAGGGCCAGAAAGTTAAGTATGCGGTTAGTTCCTTGGTTAACAAGGCGTTGACCTGGAGGAACAGGCAACTGCAAGCTAGAGGACGAGTTGCGGCTTTGGGTATGACTTAGGAGGACTTCAAAGCCATAATGGTGGAGGAGTTTTGTCCAACCAATGAAATGCAGAAATTGGAAGAAGAGTTGTGGAATCATACAATGCTTGGGGCTAATCATATGGGGTACACTGATAGGCTTCATGAGTTAGCTAGGATGGTTCCTCATTTAGTAACTCCTGAATCGAAGCGTATTGAGAGGTATATCCGTGGGTTGGTTCCTCAGATTCGCTCGATGGTTAGGGCAACTGAGCCAACAACGCTTCTAAGTGCTATTCAAAAGGCTGGTGCACTAACAAATGAAGCGGTTAGGAGTGGAACACTTGCAAAGTCAGGAGAGAAGAAGCGAGAGGAGGTTGATACTACTAAGACAGTTGGTTTTAGTGGTGAAAATAAGAAAGCAAGGAAAGGGAAGAGGTTCGTAGCAATGAATCCTATGATGGCAGCAGGTTATGTGGGAACAGCTTCTACGGCTGTGACTGGTAATAATGAGAAGAGGGGATATGTTGGTAATGCCCCTAGATGTGCTAAGTGTAGTGGCAATCATCCTGAGAATACTGCTTGTCGTGTGTGCTTTAGGTGTGGCAAACCTGGACACTTTGCTAAGGACTGCCGTGTGGTGATTACCCAAGCGACTCCAATTAACTCGGTGGGTGCGGGGCCACATCGCAGGGCGTGCTACGAGTGTGGTAGTACCGATCACCTGCGAAACTGGTGTCCCAAACTTGTTGGAATGTTTGGACGGCCTGGGAATCAGCTGTCTATTGAAGGAGGACAAGGGCAATGGTTTAATAGAAATGTAGCTAAGGGAAAGGCATTTATAATGAATGCAAGCGAGGCGCGCCAAGACCCGAACGTTGTTACTGGTACGTTCTCTCTCAATGGTCATTATGCTACTACGTTATTTGATACGGGTGCGGATTATTGTTTTGCTACTACTGAATTTGCTAGAATATTGGGTGTTGAGTTTAGTGAACTTAGACCTAGTATTGTGATTGAAATAGCTAGTGGTATAGAAAGAGAAGTTGTTAAGGTTATTCGTGAGTGTGTTATCGTGTTAGAGGGTGTTGCGTTTAAGATTGACTTAATACCCTTAGGACATGGTAGATTTGATGTGGTAATAGGGATGGATTGGTTGGCTAGGCATAAAGCTGAAGTAATATGCCATGAAAAGGTGGTTCGAATTCCATTAGAGGGTGGTGGTGTGCTGCGAGTACAAGGAGAAAGCATGGAGAAGAGTTCGAAATCCCTTATGAGTGCGAAGTCTAGAGAACTCATAGTGGGGGATATTCCAGTAGTGTGTGAGTTTTCGGGCATTTTTCCTAAGGATTTGTCCGGATTACCGCCGATACGACAGGTGGAGTTTCGTATTGAGTTAATTCTTGGAGCGACGCCAGTAGCGAAAGCTCCTTATTGATTGGCACCTACGGAGATGCAGGAGTTGGCTGCATAATTGAAAGAACTTCAAGATAAGGGGTTTATTCAACCTAGTCATTCTCCGTGGGGAGCGCCTGTTTTGTTCGTTAAGAAGAAAGATGGTTCGTTTAGAATGTGTTTTGATTACCGAGAGTTGAACAAGTTGACGGTGAAGAATCGGTATCCTTTACCTAGAATTGATGATCTTTTCGACCAGTTGCAGGGTGCTAGATTTTTCTCAAAGATAGATCTGCGATCTGGTTATCATCAGTTAAGAGTGCATGAGGAGGACATTCCCAAGACAGCTTTTAGAACTCGTTATGGACATTTTGAATTTACGGTTATGCCATTTGGGTTGACTAATGCACCATCGGTATTCATGGATTTGATGAATCGTGTGTGTAGGCCCTATTTGGATAAATTCGTAATTGTGTTTATTGACGACATTCTGATTTACTCCAAGTCGAAGGAAGAGCATGGGGAACACCTGAGGTTAATACTTGGCTTGTTAGAGAATGAGAGATTGTACGCTAAGTTCTCTAAATGTGAATTTTGGCTGCAAGAGGTGCAATTTCTTGGTCATATAGTGAATAGTGAAGGTATACATGTAGATCCTAGCAAGATAGAAATGGTCAAGAATTGGAAGGCTCCTACGACACCTTCTGAGATACGCTCTTTCTTAGGACTGGCAGGATACTACATGAGATTTATAGCAAATTTTTCAAAGATTGCTATGCCTCTCACTATGTTGACTCAGAAGAATAAAAAGTATGAGTGGGGAGATGAGCAAGAAGTGGATTTTCAGACATTAAAGGATAGTTTGTGTAATGCACCTATTCTGACGTTACCTGACGGGCCAGATGATTTTGTGGTATATTGTGATGCGTTGAATCAAGGTTTTGGATGTGTGTTAATGCAAAGGGGGAAGGTGATAGCTTATGCATCACGACAACTCAAGGTTCATGAGAAGAATTATACCACTCACGACCTAGAGCTTGGTGCGGTGGTATTTGCTCTCAAGAATTGGAGACATTATTTGTATGGTACGAAGTGTACGGTCTATATTGATCATAAGAGTCTTCCGCATATTTTTAATCAGAAGGAGTTGAATATGCGTCAAAGAAGATGGATGGAGCTGTTAAGTGATTACGACTGCGACATTCGTTATCATCCTGGAAAAGCGAATGTGGTGGCCAATGCGTTAAGTAGAAAAGAAAGAATTAAGCCAAGACGTGTGCGAGCTATGAGCATAACATTGCAGTCAGGAATTAAGAGTAAGATATTGGCAGCACAAGAGGAGGCTCTCAAGGATGAGAACCTTGTGGCTGAAATGTTGCATGGTTTAGATCAGGAGATGGAAAGGAAGGAAGATGATGGACTATATTTCTTAGATCGAATATGGGTTCCACTAGTGGGAGATGTGAGAAAGGTGATCATGGATGAGGCTCATAAGACGAGATACTCGATTCATCCAGATTCTGATAAGATGTACTATGATCTTAGAGATGCTTATTGGTGGGCGGGAATGAAGAGGGAGATAGCTGAGTATGTTAGTCGATGTTTATCTTGTTTGAAGGTTAAGGCTGAACATCAGAAACCCTCTAGATTGTTGCAGCAGCCGCCAATTCCTGAATGGAAGTGGCATAATATAACTATGGATTCCATTACTAAATTGCCTCGCACAAGTAATGGACATGACACGATATGGGTCATTGTGGACAGATTGACGAAGTCTGCACATTTTCTGGCCATTCGTATGGAGAAGTTGGCAAGGATCTATATAATTGAGATTGTGGCAAGGCATGGTGTGCCTGTGTCTATCATTTCAGATCGGGATAGTAGGTTCACTTCGCGGTTCGAGCAGTCGTTGCAAAAGGCTTTGAATACACGGTTGGATATGAGTACTGCTTATCATCCACAGACCGATGGACAAAGTGAGCGAACGATTCAGACGTTAGAGGATTTGCTTCGTGCTTGTGCTATTGATTTTGGAGGAAGCTGGGATACTCATTTGCCTTTGGCTGAGTTTTCTTATAATAACAGCTATCATTCAAGCATTAGATGTGCACCGTTTGAGATGTTATACGGAAGGAAGTGTAGATCACCGGTGTTATGGGCAGAGGTTGGGATGAGTAAGTTAATTGGACCTGAATTGGTACAAGAGACTACAGATATGGTCTTTCGGATTAAAGAAAGACTTAAGGCTGCGAGAGATCGTCAAAAGAGTTATGCGGATAATCGCCGCAAACCTTTGGAGTTTAGTGTTGGAGATTTTGTGATGTTGAAGGTGTCACCATGGAAGGGTGTTGTGCGTTTCGGTAAGAAAGGCAAGTTAGCACCTAGATATGTTGGGCCATTTGAGATTAAGGAGAGGATTGCACTTGTGGCATATCATTTGAGATTGCCTGAGGAATTAAGTGGTGTGCATGATACGTTTTGCGTGTCTAATTTGAAGAAGTGTTTGGCGGATGCTAGTTTGCATGTGCCCCTAGATGAGATTAAGGTTGATAGAACACTTCACTTTGTGGAGGAACCGGTTGAGATTATGGACCGAGAAGTTAAGATTATGAAGCGTAGTAAGATTGCATTGGTAAAGGTACGATGGAACTCCAAACGTGGTCCTGAGTTTACTTGGGAGCGTGAGGATCAAATGAGAGCTAAGTATCCTAAGTTGTTTGCTGAGAAGTCTGATGATACGAGCTGTTAAATCTCGGGACGAGCTTTCCCTAAGTGGGGGATGATGTAACAACCATGGTTTTAGCATGTTAGTTAGACTTTTAGCCTCGAGTTAATCTAACTTTGTTTGGTGTGGTTTTGGTGTGGTTTGAGTAGTTATATGTGTGTTATTGTGTATTATAGTGTGATTAGTATTTGAGTTAGCACTAAATCCCTTCGCGTTGTGATTGTTATTGTGATTTTTGATGATGTTGATTTTGGGAAAGTTCATTTTGATCACCCATGTGGTGTAGAAATGACTTGTGTATATTTGGCATTTTGAGGTTTTGCGTAACGAGTCTTCGTTCAAGTTATTGAGCGTTAGTAAGTTATTGGAATGTTGTTTTTGTGAAGAAATGCCTATTGAGTGTGTGAAAATCTGTTTTTGGAAACTTTATTTTGAAAATGAATATTTTCCGGTTTGTCGTAAAATTAAGGTTTATCGCGAAAGACGTTAGGTTTTGTTATGGGAATACATAAAATATGAAAAGTATGAGGTTATGAGTGTAATAAATAAATTAATAAAAATAATAAAAAAATAAAATAAATATTTAATAATAGGGGGCGGCCGAAAATTGGGTTAGGAGGAAAAAAGGAAACCAAATTTGATACCAAATACTACTCTAAGCCTTAAGGGTTATCCAATACAATTATAAATACAAAATCAAAAATTCCCTATCCCTTTTTCCTGCAATTAAAGTCAACACAAGGGAGGAACAAGAAGAAAAAAATTAGGGTTTCATAATTGTCTAGCAATAATCAAGAATCAAGGTAAAATCATTGACCCTTACGTGTAATTAATTAATTATTGTTATGATTCATGTAATATTTAATATGATGGGATCTAGGGTTATATACTTCAGTAAATTATTGAAGTAAAACATGTTAGGATGATTAGATGTCGATAATATGGTTAACGGTTAAGGGAATTGAGTGTTAAACGCGTTAGATTATGTGTTAGGGTTTGGACAGAAAACTATGTCTGTAAAGATGTGAGTGTAAATAACAGATGGTGACGAGTTAAGTCACAAATTATAGGTCTAAATTGAAGTATAATGAAAGAGCTTTCCAAAAAGTCGCCACGATCGATTTTAAGGTCGGGAAGTCGGTTTTTTGATTTTTCTTTGTTAAGGTTCAAAGCTGTCAAACCGGGACAAATTTTGGGTAAAAGTATGAGGGTGTCATGTGGTTGTAAAAGTGGTATTTTGACTAGGCCTTCTGGAATAGTTAATTATTGGGTTATATTAGACTACCACGAAGAGGATTCGCGATAAAAACTTGTGGAAGTATTTTATGGAAATCAAAACCTTTTGGCGTGCGTTCAGATCCGAATTTGAGTAGTTGACTAGTTTGAATTTATTCTGAGTATTTGTGTGTGTTATTGGTCCATGGCCTTCTGGGATTAGCTTCTATGCTTATGAGAGACCATGGTGAATTTTTGGTGTAAGTTTTTAAGCTTCATTTGTCGTGATTTTATGTGGGCGAATGTACCCAAAAATTTTGCGTTTTCTGATTTTAAGAGCGCAGGGGATTTAGTGAGTTTTAAGTTATGGTAGTGGTTAGTGTGGTGGCTAGGAGATCCATGGTGGGTCATATGAGTTTTAGACATCCATCATATGTGTATTACATGGGTTGTAGCTTTTAGCTTGACCTTGTGTAATGTGGATTATTTTTGTGTGCTATAGATTGTGAGTTGTTTCTGTGGAAGCTGCGGAGTTTAAGGTGAGTTCATAGTCCCATATTTTAACTTTGTTTTAAACTTGGGATGGCAATGATGCTTGTCTTAAATGATTTGAGTTACTGTGATTATGTGTGGTTTAAAAGTTTGGACTTATAATGTTATCGTAATAATGCTATGTGGTACGTGAAAGTGTCATTCCGATTAGGTTAGCGACCTAATTGATGCTGTGTGATATGTGATTCTGATTAGGTTAGCGACCTAATTGATGTTGTGTGATTTCCAATTGGGAGGATGCTTATCCTGTTGCTCGCGCATGCGACCCAATTGATGATGTGTTTTGGAGCGGGGGTCACTTTCCGGCCCGATGGTTGCCTTGAGAGTGTAAGTGTGTCTAAACCTATAAATCTCACCAACGTTATGTTGACATTTTAAGCTTCATTTTCAGGTGAGCATTCTAAGACCAAAGTTGAGGGCAACAATTAGGCGAGACGTAGTTGCATATGGAGGCCTTACTTATGTTTTAGGATTTGACTTTATTTGGATTTGGTTTTGATACATTTATGTTTTCTGTTTGGTACTTTCATATCTATTGAAGATACCTTTTGGATTTTGTTTTGGTTATTTATCTTGGGGTATTGTTACAACAATGTGTGTTGGTAGATTTATCTATTTATGTGCATGTAGTTGTTCTCTATGTTGACACCAGCTGTTGTGATGATATCCATGAAGTTACACCCACGCGTTTCCACCATGGCGGGCTGTAACAGATGGAAGTTACTGAAGATTGAAGACCCTGAAGATTAGCCCATGCCGCCAAGTTTTTCTCCATAAGACTCAAAGATGAACAGATGGAAGTTACTGAAGATTGAAGACCCTGCAGATTAGCAGACTTCAGCATATCTACCAGCTTAGTGAATTTGGCAAAGTTCTGCTGGTAGGTCTGAGCAGCCTGAAGTATTTTCCTGTTGAGCTCGGGGTCATCTTTGACAGACTCTTGAATGGTGGACACGCTCTTGGTGATTTGGCTGAGTGAGTCATTGAACTTGTTGAGATGACCATTAAGAGCTGTCAGTGAGAATGAAACATCAGCCTGGTGTTCCAAGGTATTATCATGAAAAGCTTCAACAGAGTCTTTGAGATTGAAGTAGTAAACGGTTTGCTCAGTGTGCATGTCGAACACATCATTAGTGATTCATATGTAAATGATGTTACAGGCCTTTCATTAGCTTTCTTTCAGTGAGGGGCTTGGAATCATCATACTTGGCCAGTATTTCAAGAGAGGAAGTCTCAGGTTCATCAACCTGAGATTTGGTTTCTTCCTCTTGTGGATCAAAGGGAGACTGATGCGATTGTTCAGTGGCAGTGGCATCAGTCTCCATATCATCACGAGCTTCATAAAATTCTTCCTCATTGGCTTTGCTCTCATCATCATCAAAGTCAAGAACAGCATGAAAGGTGGCCATTGAATCTATCTACAAAAAGGGGTTAGCCGGCTCCTCTTCATACGAAGACTTGCCTTGGTTTTGGTCACTCCCTGAACCCTCTAATCCAGTAGACCAAGATTTGTCTGCCTGGTCCTTAGAGTCAGTTTGTGAGGTATGCGCATCTCCATGGGGGGGTGATGATTCCATATCAGTGGGTGGTTTCTGTCTCCTGGAGTCTTTGTCGCAGTTGTTCCTTCATCCACTGATGGGTTAGTGTCAGTGAAAACACCATAAACATGTGAAATGTTAAGGCCCCCATTCAAACAGGCTGGTGCTGGCCTGTCGAAGATTTAGGGGCCGCTACTCCCTGAGACCCTGGTTGTGATGTACCAAAGACGTGAACGGGAAAGGTGGAAGGTGCTCCCCTACTAGCGGGTTGTATGTTTCCCTATAGATCTTTGGGAGCAGTCGAGTGGACCAAGGACCCTGACTGTGATTTGTCAGTGCCCTTCGTTGTCCCTGAGGGTGGTGGAACCTGGCCATGGGTGGAAGTATTAGTCTTGGGTTTCCTTTTTGGCTTAGAAGCCTGTGTCCATGAAGCCCCAGGGCACTGTGCCTTTGGTTTGGTCTTTGGCACAGATTGAGACTTCCCTGTCCTCTTAGGAGGGGAAGGTGGGTACACTGAGTCCCTCCGGTTGTTTATGGCAACCATATGGGCCGTCAATTCAATGTTAGAGACTAAGGATGGGTCTTTTGAAAAATTTGAAGAACTTAGGACGGCTGGTAAAGAGCTTAAATGAATGTCCTGAGTTTTGTCACAACCCAGTAACCTTTGAAGAGCACATGAAATAAACCTAGGATACGACACATAGTGTAACCTAGTCTTATTCAGTAGCTTGATTACAAGATCACCATAAATGATCCCTCCAATGTCGACAGTGACCCTTGTCATCAGGAAATAAGCCATCATCATCTAAACAGAGTTAATCTGCTCAGTGGATGAATGGTTCCCACTAAGAACCTGAATTACAAAAGTGAACAGGATCTTCCAAGCCATGGGAAAGGAGCTCTTGGTGACAGGGGTCTTGTCTAAATATTTTGGATCCAAAGCAATTTTTTCTAACCATGATTTAACATTGTTTGGGTCAGGGTGTGCAACATAAATTCCATTGTTATAATCAAGTCCTCTTGTAGAGCAAAGAGTTTTGAAATCCAGGACAAATTTCCTTTTCCCATTTAAAACAGAGAAACTGATGAGAAATTCCTTGAGGGGCCTGAGTTCGTTCTCATCAGTGGAGGGTGTCGGTTCATAGGCCTGAGCAGTACCCCAAAACTCCCTGAGGAAGTTGTGGTACTGGAAGTATTGTTGCAAATCTTCTTAACCAAGAAAGAATGATTTGAAAAAACCTTTTTTTAAAAGATTACACACAGCTTTGCAAAGGATAAATTTTTGCAGAGCTTCCTTAAGAAGATTTTGTGCGTGTGTTTTGTGTGTTTTGTAAGGGGGTATTTATAGAGGGTGAGGAATACCATTGGTTAGGGATTTTGAAAATCAAAATGAATAACCACTTTGAGTTCCGCATTAAATGCCACCACTCTAATTTACCAAGTTTTCCGCAACTGTCGAGGTGAAGAGTGCAAGGAGCCTGCACAAAGTGCAATTTTGCAGGCATGATGTCACAAAAATATCAAGGGATATTATTTGTGAGGGAAGGTAATTAATGCCTAGTGGGGTATTGGTAAGTAAGTGGGGGCTCAAGGTGTGAATGCCAGTGAGGCAGAGACATATATTCCTAAATTAAATAGAAAATTCAGTTACCAACCTAGGACATTTACTAACTAGATACTTAGAGCATTTAGTTATGCATTGAATTGCGTCAGTAAATGTTATGAGCCCCACTGAATGAGAATTCATTCAATGTGAATATTTTGGTTTGGGTATTCAGTGAGTCTTTCACTATTTGAGAAACTCCATGTGAATGGGTTTTGGGTGTTGTTGAAGGGTTTTACTGAGGATGGTTGATTATCAGGGATAGGATAAAGAATATACACCATGTTAAAATATTTTAATGAGTGACCTGATTATCAATATCTAACATGACTAGTTCTGCATTCAGTCTCGTGAAAGGAGGTTCATCCAAGGGTTTTGTGAAGATATCAGCTAACTGATACTCAGTGGGAATGAAGTGTAATTCCGTATCACCTTTCATGATATGATCCCTGATGAAATGATATTTGATATCAATGTGTTTTGTTCTTTGATGAAGCACAAGCTTGTTTAAAATAGCTATTGCACTTGTGTTGTCACAAAAGATGGGTACCATTTTATAATGAATACCATAGTCACTGAGCTGACTTTTCATCCATAACACATTTGCATAATAGCCTGCAGCACCAACATATTCAGCTTCTACTGAGGACATTGCAACAGATTGTTGCTTTTTAGCACTCCAATAGACTAACTTTCCTCCAAGAAATTGGCAGGAGCTTGAAGTACTTTTTCTGTCCATGTTGCATCCTGTATAATCAGAGTCTGAGTATCCTTTAAGATCAAACACTAAACATTTGGGATAATAAAGTCCAAGACTGGAAGTACCTTTCAGATATCACAGAATCCTTTTGACAGCAGTGAGATGAGATTCTTTTGGGTCAGACTGATATCTTGCTCACAAACAGACTGAGAATTGAATATCAGGCCTTGAGGCAAGAAGATACATCAGTGACCCAATCATACCTCTAAAAAGAGTAGGATTAACTGGTTTTCCAGCAAGGTCAGGACCTAGGTTGTTAGGAGGTACCATTGGTGTTTTCACTGAGGCACAGTCACTGAAGTCATACTTTTTCAGTAAGTTCCTAGTGTACTTTTTTTGACTGATGGAAGTGCCTTTTTCAGTTTGTTTGAATTGTAGTCCAAGAAAGTAAGTGAGTTCACCCATCATACTCATTTCAAAGTTTTTTGTCATCAGTTTTTCAAACTATTTGCAAAGTTAGTAGCTT
The DNA here is from genome assembly GCA_030686995.1 of Artemisia argyi. Taxonomy (NCBI): domain Eukaryota; kingdom Viridiplantae; phylum Streptophyta; class Magnoliopsida; order Asterales; family Asteraceae; genus Artemisia; species Artemisia argyi. The sequence continues at coordinate 96,542,574 of CM060707.1, read as the reverse complement.
GTTGAGCCAAATATGATGTCATCCACATACACTTGGACTAAAATCACATCCTCTTTAGTCCTATAGGTGAACAATGTATTGTCAATTTTGCCTATGACAAACTTGTTTTGGATTAGGAAGGCTAAAAGAGTTTCATACCATGCCCTGGGTGCTTGTTTAAGTCCATAGAGGGCTTTGTTTAGCTTGTAGACATGGTTATGAAATTCACTACTTTCAAAGCCAGGAGGTTGTTGCACATATACATCTTCTTTAATGTTACCATTCAGGAATGCACTTTTTACATCCATTTGGTAGACTTTAAAGTTCATGTATGTTGCATATGCAAGAAAGATCCTGATGGCTTCCATTCTAGAAACTGGTGTAAAGGTTTCCTCAAAATCAATACCTTCTTGTTGATTATATCCTTTTGCAACAAGTCTTGCCTTGTTGTTGATTATGGTTCTAGACTCATCAGTCTTAATTTTGAAGACCCATTCCATTCCAATGATAAACACACCCTGAGGGCATTCAACTAGGGTCATGACATCATTTCTATCAAACTGTTCTAATTCATCTCTCATGGCATGAACCCAACTCTCATATTTAAAAGCTTCTTTAACATTTTTAGCCTCTATTTCTGAGAGAAAGTCAACATAGAGGTATACATTGGCTGAGGCCGCTTTGAGTTTAACAGCCATGCTCCTTGTAAGCATGCCTTTAGTGGGCTCACCAATGATGTTAACAAGTTCTTTTGATTTGGACTTAGTCCAGCTATCTTGAGGTCTTAGATAGGAGTAGGAACACAGGACATCCAAACACATGGATATAGCTGATGTCAGGAATTCTTCCTTTAAATAACTGATAGGGAGTTTTGCTATGTCTCTTAACAATAATGGACCTGTTTTGTGTATAACAGGCTGTTCTTACTGCCTCAGTCCAAAAATGATTGGAGAGAGCAGATCCATTAAGCATTGTTCTAGCAACCTCAATGAGGGTTCTGTTCTTTCTTTCAGCAACTTCATTTTGTTCAGGGGTGTAAGGAGAGGAAAAGTTTTGATATATACCCTTCTCATCACAGAAACATTCAAGGTCATTGTTTTTGAATTCAGTCCCATTATGAGTCCTGATTTGTTTGACCCTGATGTCATTTAGGTTTTCAATCTTCCTGATAAAGGACATGATTGTTTTAGCAGCCTGAATCTTTTTTGTCAGAAAATAGACCCAAGTGTATCTTGAGTATTCATCCACGATGACCAGAGTGTACTTTTCATAGTGGATGGACATTGGACTGATGGGTCCAAAAAGATCCATGTGAAGTAGGTGCAGGCAGTTGGTGATAGAGGAATTTTTTTTGGTTTTAAAGGATGCCCTGTGGTGTTTACCTTTTTCACAAGTAGGGCAGGGTTTATCTTTAGAGAACACAAGCGATGGTAAGCCAAGGACTTTGTTTTGTTTGGCCAGGTTGTTTATGTTTTTGAAATTCAGATGGGAAAGTCTTTTATGTCAAAGCCAATTGAGGGTTTCAGTGGCTTTAGCAAAAAGGCATGTTCCATTCTGAGTGAGTGAGGACATATCTAAAACATAGACATCCTGCCTTCTTGGTGCAATAAGAACAACTTCTTTGTTTGCATTGAAGATAGTACCTTGCTTACCATCAAACTGAACTATGTATTTAGCATCACATAGTTGACTGACACTGATCAAGTTGTATTTAAGACCATTAACATAAGCAATTCTAGTAAAAACTATTACACTACACTTTACTAAACCATAACCTTTAGTGAGACAAGATGAGTTATCAGCAAATACCACCTTAGGTCCTGGTTCTTTTACATATTTGTGCAGATATTCCTTCACGCCAGTCATGCTTCTTGAACATCCACTATCAAGATGCCAAACAGGATCTATGGAATGTCTCTGCACAAATGTAAACTAAGTTAGTTTTTCTTGTAAACCCACCTTCTGGTGGGTTTGGCTTTAATGGTCTTTTTGAACTAAGAGATTGATCCATGATCAGTGGATTGCTTCTACAGATTTTGCATATGGGAGAAGAGGTATTTTGTTGGGTTGGCTTGGTGATGCCTCTTCTGGACTGCATGACCTGTTCATGTCCTGAACTGTCATGAGTAGGATCTCCACAGATATCACAACATGGATACATCAAATAATCATCAGGGGGATGATCATTGAATCCATAGTGGATACAAGGTGAAAAAGGTTTAGCTTTTTGCCTTATCTGTTTAGAGCCTGAGGCATAGTCAAGAGACTGAGCATTGTGATAGGATACAGCACCTGATGAGACTGTGAAAGTTAGATGATCTGAGGTTCTGTGATCATCCTTTTTACATATCATGTAAAAAAGGATTCTATAACAGTCATCAGTGGTCTGTGTGGTATATGTAACACCCCAACCCGATAAGGGTAGAAGTATTACATTACAGTGACATATCAGAACAAACACAAGCATATGATTCATACATACAACGAAATTCAGGGTTACAAATGAAAATCTGAAACTACAAGGTTACAAAACAATAAATACTATGTCTAATAAAGTGAAACTTCATCTAATCGTCTCTAGTCCAAAGCATAGTCTTCTAAGTCCAGTCACACTCTCTTCCCATAACCCAGCTTCCTACTAAAACCTGCCGCAAGAAAAGGAAATGCGGCTGAGCTTAAAAAGCCCAGTGAACAGATACATGTACAAAGCAATGATAATGAAACAGAACTGAAATATAGTGCATTGGGGAAATATCATAAGGAATAAACAAATGAATAATAGAAATGAAGGAATAGGATAGTCCTCCACCACGAGCCCAAAACTCAAAGTCATATCTCAAAGTCATAAGCCTTCAATTCATAATCTCACAATCAGAGGGGATACCTCTCAGGCAACCAGATAATATGAGGGGTGTTCTCATGTATCATAAGGGTGGAGTGATCAGCTCCCAGGGGTTGTGAAGGGCATGTATAGCACACAATACCAATCACCTCAAAGTCAACTCAAAGTCATAGTTAAATCCACTAAGCATACATGTCTAGGATTGCAACCCATACGCCCCTTACTCAAAGTCAATCTCAAAGTCATATACTCAAAGTCATAATGGCCATAATAGTAATCATAAAAAGGGACGGCGTGAGAAATCACTCACCCACACATGAGTCATGCCAGTGGTGCATCACAGACATGCCTATGGTACCTCCATAGATAGGAGAAACATAAATGGCTCGGGTATCAAACTAAGAGTCAGGTCTCAAAGTCATGCAAAAGGTCATATAGCAAGGGTTTATCTCAAAGTCATATCAAAGGTTCATAATAGCAGTTCATAACAAAGGGTTCATATCAAAAATAGTATTCAAGGTCCAATCAGAGTTTATCAGGTCAAGGTTCATATCAAAAAATCAATTCATGGTTCAGTTCAAAAGTCCGTTTCAAAAGTTTCTATTAAAAGTCCAATTTAAATAATCTTTTAAAACAGTTTTCATAAAAATGGTCTTTCAAAATATAGTGTTCATGAAAGTTAAATAACCTTTCTTTTAAAAAGAAATTTAGCATCATTTATAAACATCTTTTCAAATCGGTTTTTCTCAAAACATTTCCATGGTATCATTAAGAAGGTTTTCATAGCATAGGTTCATAACGGAGGTCATATCAAGTGGGATCAACAGAGAAGGTTCAAGTAAAGGGGATCATAGCAATGGCATCAATTCGGGAACTAACGGATCAGAATATGAAAGAGATCATGAGAAACCTTTTGAGAAAGGTCAGAATATCTGTACCTTAAACCGCCAACAAAACCATATCATTAAAATAGGAAGTCACTCCTTCTTCAGCGAATCTACACGAATTAATGGTCGGCTAATGATTAATAACTTATGTTAAATTAGATTACTCGTTTTAGTCAGCTTTCCATTTTTAGTAACTTTTCATTTATAGCAACTTTCCAAAAATAATAACCTTCCAAAAATAGTAAGTTTCTACTTTAAGTAGTTTAACCATTTAAATAACTTTCCCGTTTTAATAAGTTTCCCAACGTAGTAAGATTAGCCAAACGTAGTTAAAGTCATCATTTTATAAGTGTAGGTATTTAAAATGTCAAGTATGGAAGATTAGGGTTCATTACGTCAATATTACAAGGCTTTCGGTTTAAAGTGTAAATTACACAATTATATGCTAATTTCTTATACTTGCCATATTATATTTTATTTTACTTTGATTCGAAAAAAAAAACGAAACAACATGCATGTATATTCACTTCGTATAACCTTATAACAGATCATGCCGAAATCGACTCGCGCCCTAAATGTCTTTTTATTTGTAACATGTTTAGCCATTAAAATCCTTATTCAAATCAATAAACAAACGTTTATACGACACCCAAATCACACATTAAATCTTTTATTGTTTAAATCTCGCTAATATAAGTCGAAAGCCAAAGTTAAAGAAATCATAACGTGTCAAAATCATTTTAAATCCATTCGTATTCATCATTTATCGTGGTTTTCCTTTCCTGTTTAGGACTCCATGTGACATCAGTTATGTCAAAAATTCTTTAACAACTAGATATATGAAACACCAAATTACCATTACTTAATTTTCATATTCCAGGTTCTAGTCGATTAGAGAGTTAACAAGACGTTATATTATGTTTATACTATGTTTTCATGTGAACCTCTTTAGACGTTTAAAAGCATGCAGCAAAAGAAAAGATTGAATATGATCGAACATAAATGGGTAAATAGAATCGAACAAGGTTGAGAGATTACCCTCGAAGCGGGACACGGAAAAGATGAACAACACAAGATCGATTAGTAGCTCTTATCCCAGCCGAACCACAACCGAACCACCACTCGATCAGCTTACAACACCCACGAACAAAACCTTCCTTTCGAACAGTTTATAATCACGAACAAACGCCCCTCTTTGGACCAGAAATTCACGTCCATCTCCAAGAGAAAACCATGATCGAATACCCTCCGTGTACTCCTTGATCGACAGAAAACAAAAACAAAGAAAACTGGAGAAGGAATAGGGCCTTTTGAAACTCGTTTCCTAGTAACTGGTTCAAGGAGGGAGGAAGAATATTATAATGCCGCCACTTGTGTTTGTTTAGTTTAGGGTTTCATACGGTTAAGAAAGAGAAGTGAACAAAGACGATGCATGTTTGAGAGATTATCAGATTGTATCTTTTCAAAGAAATATGTGTGTGTGCATATGAATGTCGTGTAAATTTTGTTAGGCAAGATGTGAGCTATGGTCTTATCTCAAAATAAACGTGTGGAACCCATCAATAGCGAATCTTTACCTAGTAGAGAAAACGTGTAGAGATTAAAAAGAAATAGGAAGGTGGCGTGATTTAAGGGAGCAAAACAAGGGAAGGAATTTTCCACATTTCAAATATTATTCGGTATTAACTTCTTGGTTTCAAATCGTGTAGACTTAGGGTATCATATAAAATATAAATTTTCATCAAAGAGGATATGTACGACTTGTGATAAGGGTGGGTCTATTTTATTAAACTTAGAATAGAACATTTGTATAATGTACTTAATTTATAACATATAGTTTCTCATAGCTTTTTCATATATCAGAACTTAGGTTATAATTTTATTAAATGTTTTAGATTATCAGTTGTCTTTTTCAAAAGTTCGAAATTAGAGGGTATTTTGGGTATTAATAAGGTAAAGAATTTCGGGTTTTACAACTCTTCCCCTCTCAAAAGAAAATTTTCGTCCGCGAAAATTGAAGTCGCAAAGTTAGACGAAGTCGTAGCAAACCGCAAAAGTCGTCACAACATTCTCACGCCCGGGGAGGTTCTTCCAAAAGATATTCAGACCAACTGGTTTCTCATGACTCGTAATTATTGTCAAAACAGTTTCAGATTTCTCAGAAGGGCATATCATATTGAATTTGAATCAAAAGGATAATGTACTAAACATAACGGATGATAAACGAATTCTCCAGGAAGAGGTATAAAAATACATAGGATTTTCATCGAATTGATTAGGCGAATCAGATGAGAATACATTGAATTGTAGCAAACATGGGGTGATATACGGTTTAACCCTTCAGCTTCTCAGATAGTCTCGGCTTTTAGATAACCTTCCAAAGGTATTCTCATAAACAAACAGGTCTCATTTCCTCAAAGTCCATAATCACATATTTACTCATAGCAGATCATAATGAACAACTTCGCGAATGCGAATCGTATACGGACAGAAAGCATATCGTTAGATATCGTCAACGGCAGAAATTTCATAATGGAACCTAAGATCCTTATCAGAAATTGCAAAGATCAGCAAAACATGTGTCGAGAGTCCAAACGTATCGAATCGTATAACAAGGACAGCATATCAAACGTATAGGTAGAATGAACCTAAAGTCTCACTAAACTCAGATGATCTTGATCAGATGCCAGAATTATAAAGCTTCTAAGGCACTTCTTAAAATATCATATGCCCACCATAAGTGCACGTTATATGATGTAAGTATTATCACGTTGGCCAGGCGTCATAATACTGGCATCATATACATATGCCCTCATGATGATCATACTTTATCTCAAGTCGTGAACACACAAAATTATTTAAATCCACCTAGTCCACCTATAGTCTCAGAGGTCACCAAAATCAAACAACATAACTAAGAGAACGAAATTACTCAAAGAGTAACGGAGATCCGAGAATGTCATTCAAAATTAAGGTACGTCATCAGTAATGTCAATTCTTTACAGCATCATCTCGTCTAAACACAATGTCCGCTTTCAAATCCGTCCACTCATTTACAAATTTCAGAATTTCTTCCAAGTTGGAGTAGTCTGTTTATTCTTGTCCGTCTTACCTCATGATTAAGAGAATTTAAAATTCGAGTCTGGTTCCTCAAGCCTTCAGCAACTCTTCTTGGTACTGTGGCGTCGTAGCGGCAGTCTCTGACACGATCACTGTGCATCCCTCCATCCGCAGGTCTGCTTCTGCTCTCAATTCATCTTAGTACAACTAAAATGAATAGAGAAACAAGACTGCGTTTGTAACACCCCCAAAATACCTGAATGGCAGCGGAATGGAATACCTGAGGGTGTAACGGATCATAGCACACAACCAGGATATATTGAACGACCTAAAGTGTCGTTTTAAAAATACATCGTTTGATTCATTCAAAATATTCAGAGTTATAAAACATTGGTCCCATAAGTTGGCAAAGGTTTAAGGAAACAAGTTTAGTACAATCAAACGATAGTTCAAAGTGCATGAAATCCAAAAGTGACGCGTCATCCTTGATATACAAAGTGACTCCATGCAATGCCATGAGGATATGTCTTAGTTACCTGAGAAATACATTGCGAAAAACGGTCAACATAAAGTTGGTGAATAATCATAGGTTTATAAGTAAATCAAGTGTACAAATGCCATAAGTAATGCCAAGAATTAGGATGTCCGGAAAGTATATACATTGGCTCTTAAGCTCATGACCCCGAAGCTAGACGATACTTGGCCCCAATGAGTGTTTACCAGACACTCTAATAATAAAGACATGAAATGCATTCGTTCCATTTGGAGCAACCCAAACACGAATGGAGGCGTCACCCTCGATAGATCTATCCACTCACTCTCGCTTAGTACTAGAAATTAACGGTCCATGATAATAAAAAGGGGACTTTTCAAGACGTGGTAATAAGGAAACTTAAGCAATGTATGAATTTTATACTTAGGCATGTACACAAAAATAAGTAATGCAATGTATTCTCCCCCGTGGGATTTGAAATCAAAATATAGAATTAAAACGGGGCTATGAGAACTCACCTCGAAGTGAAGGTACAAAGATGGTGCAATGAGGTAAAAGTAGTCGGAACAATGAGGTGCGAGTACACTAGCCGCAACCTAAATGAATAATCATGATCTAACTTAGATCAAGCCGTAATGAAGTGAATGCACATGCACATGATACTCATACCACTCGTAATTTGAAAATACTAGTTATCGTCGTAGAAAAATGGTTTCCATACTTAGGAAAAATAATTCCATTTAGAGAAGTATATAACTCGACATATTAACTCGTACAAAAGTTATCGTTAAAATCCTTGTATCAAAACCTTAGAATGACGTCGTCATGTCGTATAAATATTCCCTCGAGTTGTACGTATTCGTTCGTTAAGAAAATAGTCATTAGTACGTTGCTAGAAAATATACCATTTAGTACATACGTTATTATTTTTATTTGTGACTATATATATAAATATAGTTTTGACAATGTTAAAAGGGGTATAACTCGGTCGTTTTAGGCTCGTTTTTCTTGTTCTTTATGTCCACGGATTCGTCTTTGTATATACTAGTATATTTTAGATAACTCGGCTCCTCTAGGTTACGTTTAATGCCTCAAATTACCCGTCGTATTCTGCCAAACAGCAAGCAGTTTTCTGAAAAATAGTTTTCGTCGTTAAATTTGCAAAAATCATAACTCCTTCGTTATAAACTCGTTTTAATCCGTTCTTTCGCCCAAAGTTTCGTTTTTGAATGTATTTTCTAAATATTTGGTCAAAACTTAGTCACCATCTACTGATTTTCCCACGAAATTAAAATAGGGACAGTAGGTATTTTAAAAGTTTCAAAAACCATTTCCAAGTCTCCAAACTAGTTCCATCATTCATCAAACCTCTTTCAAACACCACAAAACTAATCTAATCCTACCATACACCTTCTTAGGGTGTCATGGGTTCCTAATCACCAAAACCAAGTAGATCTAACAAGGATCTAACCAAAAATCACTCTAGGGCTTGTATGATCAAAAGTTTACAAAAATAAAGTGGTATAAGTTAATGCATGTATGAGATCTTGCAAGAAACATGTATAAATATAGTAAGAACTTTGTAAAAATTATGAAATGAGTTTAGTAAACTTACTTGTAAGATTAGTGAAGTTAGGATGATTAAAACCTAATAATCCTTGAGTTTTTATTTCAAAACTCAAACAAGGATACTATAAACACAAGATAAACACTTTGATCTTTGAAAAATCTTTTGGTCTTGCTTGTTCTTCCTCTTGGCCGTGTATATGAGAAGAGAAAGAGAGAAAAATAACTTTTTGATATGTTGCAAATGAGATAAGAATTTAGTAAAGTTCATATATGTATTATTATTATTGAAATTATATTATATATAAAAGGGTTAGTAGCAAGCATTAATGAACAAAGAGTATATAAGTAAAATTTGTAAGAGATTGGAGAGGGGGGGGGGGGCGGCAAAGTCAAGGGGGGGGGGGGGATGAATGTAGGATTTTGTAATTAAATGTATTATTGGTTGTTTTGTGTAGTTTTGAATTCTTCCGGGTACCGGGTTAACTAAAAATAAATTTTAACGAAGTTAACCGGGCCATAATAAAGTTATAAAAATTATAAAAATAGGTTGGATAAAATTATTGAGTGTTTAGATAATTATAGTTTAATTTCCACGAAAACCGTCGAAGTTTTAATAACTTAAGTTAATAATTAAAATAAATATCCAAAATACCGGGTAAATTAATATTATAATTTTTATATTATAAAAATGAATATAAAAATATATTAGGATCATAGTTGGGAGTATCGGACGTGTTAGTCACATTTATAGTTCGCGTATTAGTGTTTATTCAAAATAAACATACGTAAATTGTTAATTATATTAAAAATATAATTCTGAATATCCTACGAGTGGAATAGTATGCAAGTGCCCTAGTAATGATATGTCGACTATTTCTAGTCCGTACGAAATGTCCCTGATAATAATGCATGAATTCGCTCCTGAACCAATACGGTTACGCGAATTTGGACACACGTAAACTAAATTTACGATGACATGAATAATGCACGTGAATAGTGATTTTCTCTCAGAAATGAATAGTGTCAAGTGAATAGTAAAATTTCTGAAGGTGTCTCGGAATGTCAAATTGACCTAAAAAACGATGAATAGTAAAACGATGAATAGTGATCAATGAATAGTAATTTGTGAATAGTAGAATGGCAAAGTTTGGAAAAATGACCTGAAATTGTGGGTTGTTACAGTCGCCCATCCAAAAAGGAATTCAGTCCCTGAATTCAGTTAGTGTTGGTCTCGGTAATAGGCTCAGTGAAAAGTTGTGGATACTTGCGTCGCATTTGGTCTTCTCGTTCCCAAGTAAACTCGGGTCCTCTTCGAGAATTCCAGCGAACCTTCACGATCGGAATTCGACTTTGTTTCAACTGTTTGATCTCGCGATCCATGATTTCAACTGGTTCTTCCACAAAGTTAAGCTTGTCATCGAGTTGTATTTCTTCTAATGGTATAATGGCAGACTCGTCCGAAAGACATTTCTTGAGGTTCGAAACATGAAACGTGTTATGTACGTTGCTAAGTTCTGACGGAAGTTCAAGTTTGTAAGCAACCGGACCAATCCTCTCCAGGATCTTGAATGGCCCAATGTATCTCGGATTTAGTTTCCCGCGTTTTCCAAATCGTATCACGCCCTTCCAAGGCGAGACTTTCAACATAACTTTGTCCCCGACCTGAAATTCCAATGGTTTGCGTCGAACATCTGCGTAGCTTTTCTGTCGACTTCTAGCAGTTTCGAGTCTCTCTCGAATTTGAATTATCTTTTCTGTTGTTTCTTGTACCATCTCCGGGCCAGTACATTGTACTTCACCGACTTCGGCCCAACAAACTAGAGATCTACACTTGCGACCATAAAGTGCCTCGAATGGTGCAGCCTTAATGCTCGCATGGTAACTGTTGTTATAGGAAAATTCAATCAACGGCAAATGGTTAGCCCAACCATTTCCAAAGTCAATCACACACGCTCTAAGCATGTCTTCAAGTGTCTGAATAGTCCTCTCGCTCTGACCATCGGTCTGAGGATGGTAAGCAGTACTCATGTCTAACTGGGATCCAAAAGAATCTTGTAATGACCGCCAAAAGTTCGAAGTAAAACGACTATCTCTGTCGGAAATGATGGAAACTGGTGCTCCGTGTCTTGAGACGATTTCCTTGACATAAAGTCTAGCAAATTGTTCCATTGAATAAGTCTCTCGAATGGGTATGAAATGTGCTGATTTGGTAAGTCGATCAACGATTACCCAAATAGCATCGAAACCTCCTGACGTCTTAGGAAGTTTAGTGACAAAGTCCATAGCAATACGTTCCCACTTCCATTGTGGAATCTCTGGTTGTTGAAGTAATCCTGACGGTTTCTGGTGTTCGGCTTTCACTTTAGCACAAGTAAGACATTTACTGACGTACGTAGCAATCTCTGCTTTCATGTTCGGCCACCAATAAAACTTTTTGAGATCCTGATACATCTTATCCGAACCTGGATGAATAGAGTACTTCGACTTGTGTGATTCATGCATAATCAATTCTCGCACTCCACCATAAAGTGGTATCCAACTTCGGTTCTTGAAGCATAACACTCCATCTGATCTCTTTACAAAGCCATTATCACTTTCTGGCATACCATAAAGCTTCTCATGTGGTCGGTTTTCTTCTTTGAGAGCCTCAATCTGAGCTTCTAGAATTTTCGATGGCAATGGCGAAATGATAGTCATTCCCAATGACCTGACTCTCAAAGGTTTGAGTCGTTCTTTTCGGCTAAGTGCATCTGCTACAACATTTGCTTTTCCTGGGTGATATCGGATTTCACAATCGTAATCACTCAACAACTCTAGCCAACGACGTTGTCTCATATTAAGTTCCTTTTGATCGAGTATATGCTGTAAGCTCTTGTGGTCGGTAAAAATTACACACTTTGTACCATAAAGGTAGTGTCTCCAAATCTTGAGTGCAAAAACTACCGCACCCAATTCCAAGTCATGAGTAGTGTAATTCTTCTCGTGTATCTTAAGCTGTCTAGATGCATAAGCTATCACCTTCTCGTTTTGCATTAGCACAGCTGCAAGTCCTTGATGCGAAGCATCGCAATATACCACAAAGTTCTCAATACCTTCAGGTAGTGACAAGATCGGTGCGCTACAAAGCTTTTGTTTCAATAATTGAAATGCGGACTCTTGTTTTTCTCCCCACTCGTACTTTTCATTCTTTTGTGTCAGTTTCGTCAACGACTTCGCTATCTTAGAAAACCCTTCAATAAACCTTCTGTAATATCCGGCAAGTCCTAGGAATTGACGAATTTCCGTAGGAGACTTGGGCGTAGCCCAATCCTTAACTGCCTCGATCTTTGCTGGGTCGACTTGTAAACCTTGGCTATCAATGACGTGACCAAGAAATTGAACTCTTCGTATCCAAAAATCACACTTAGAAAATTTGGCATACAATTGCTCCTTCTTGAGTAGTTCCAGGATTGTTCTGAGATGTTCTTCGTGATCTTCCTTACTCTTGGAATAAATCAAGATATCGTCAATGAATACGATCACAAACTTATCGAGATACGGTTTGCACACCCTATTCATGAGATCCATAAATACCGCAGGTGCGTTGGTTAATCCAAAAGGCATCACTTGAAACTCATAATGACCATAACGTGTTCTAAATGCCGTCTTCGGGATATCCTCTTCCCGAACTTTAAGTTGATGGTAACCGGATCTTAAATCAATCTTGGAATAAAAACTAGAACCTTGTAACTGGTCGAACAAGTCGTCAATTCTTGGGAGTGGATAACGGTTCTTAATCGTTAACTTGTTCAGCTCACGATAGTCGATGCACATTCTGAAAGTTCCGTCTTTCTTCTTCACAAACAAAACCGGCGCTCCCCAAGGCGAGGAACTCGGTCTAATGAATCCTTTGTCCAAGAGTTCTTGTAATTGATTCGACAATTCTTGCATTTCCGAAGGTGCAAGTCTATACGGTGCTCGTGCAATTGGTGCAGCTCCTGGCACTAATTCAATTTGAAACTCAACTTGGCGTGTAGGCGGAAGTCCTGGCAATTCTTCCGGAAAAACCTCTTGAAATTCCTTAACAATTGGCACATCTTCAAGTCGTTTCTCATCCGACTTCTTCTCCGTGATGTGAGCCAAGAATGCATAACAACCCTTCTTTATGTACTTCTCGGTTTTAATGCACGATATAATACTGAGTCTAGTTCCACTTCGCTCTCCGCGAACAACCAAAGTTTCACCGTTATAAGGAAGGTGAACAACTTTCTCATCACAAATAATTCTCGCTCGATGCCGAGATAACCAATCCATACCGATCACAACGTCGAAACTTCCAAGTTCTACGGGCATAAGGTCTATATTGAATGGATGGTTTAGGAAATTTATAGTGCAACCACGAACAATGGTGTTGGTGTTAACTAAAGACCCATCGGCTAATTCAACGATATAGGAAATGTCTAATGGGGCTGGTTCTATGTTAAGCAATGGTGCAAATGCAATAGACACAAAACTTCTATCCGCTCCTGAATCAAATAAAATGGATGCATAACGATTATTAACGAGGAACGTACCCGCAACAACATTCGGGTCTTCTTTGATATTGTCTCCTCCCATGACATAAGCTCTTCCTCGAGCCATTCCATTTTGGTTTCCAGTTCCTTGATTCTTCTTCTTTGGGCACTCATTCTTAAAGTGTCCAAGTTCTCCACAGCCAAAACATGTTACCGGTGGTTTCTGATTGTCACCCACGATTGGAAGTCTACAATCTTTGATGTGGTGACCAAGCTTCCTGCAATTGCCACAAATATCTGGACAACGACCTGGGTTATGATGCTTCTGACACCTTTCGCACTTAGGTAAGTTACCAGTGTAACCTTTCCTATCATTTGGTCCTGCAGCATAAGCCTTTGCTACTTCCTGCCTCTTAGGTGGCGGCTGAACAGCGTTTCCACCTTGGTTGTAGTCAAACCTTCTCTTGTTGTTGTTGTTATTGTTTTGGTTATTGTTGTTATTTGGGTTGTTGTTTCAGTTATTGGGATAGTTGCAGTTCCGATTGTTGTTATAGTTGTTGTTGTTCCGAGTGTTGGTGTAGTTGGTGTTGTTTGAACGGTAGTTGTTGTTGACAGCAGCTTTTCCTTTTACCACTTGAACCATGAGTTTCTGAGTTATACGAATGGCCTCTTCCATTGATTGGGGGTCAAAAGAAATCACATCACCTCGAACACTTTCAGGCAATCCACCAACAAAGTTTTCCATCTTTTTCTCATCATCGGGAACCATAGTTGGACATAGTGCAGCCAACTCTTGAAATCTCCTGAAATAAGTCTCAATGTCATCACCTTTAGTAACAAGCTCATAAAATTCCGTTTCCATCTTTTGCACCTCGGTACGAGGGCAAAACTTCTTTGTCATCAATTTCTTGAATTCCTCCCAAGTAAGCTTGTGAGCATTTTCCATACCAATCGGCTGAGCATACGAATTCCACCAAGACATAGCTTCATCAAGAAGCATACCTGTAGCAAATTTTACCTTGCTAACATCCGGGCATCCGCACATGAGAAATACATTCTCAGTCTTTTCGAACCAGCGGATTAAAGCAACCGCTCCTTCAGTGCCCTTAAATTTGATAGGATCGCTAATCTTGAAATCTTTCCATGTACATTCACGCCTAATAGCAGTTGGTTCAACTGCCCCTGTATTAGAAGCAGTCTCAGCAGCCCTAGCAGCAACCTCAGCTCTCTCAATCACTAGAGCTTCTGCAATACTATCCCTGACCAACTTGCGGATAGCGGCTTGAGTCATAGTGGGGGTTTCCTGTGCAGTCTTACTCTTTCTTGGTGCCATATTTCTGATAAATCATAATGGAAATAACCATGAGAAAAATCATAATAGAAATAGTCATCGTACCAAAGATATACACCCACAACATGTATATAAATATACAACCACAACGAATATAAATACAACCACGATATGTACGAGTACAACCACAATCTGTCTAGACATCACCACGACAAGTATATATATACAACCACAACAACCACGTCACGTATATATACAACCACAACCTGTGTCGATACAACCACAACACGTACGAATACAACCACGACATGTATATATACAACCACAACATGTGTCGATACAACCACAACACGTACGATTACAACCACGACATGTATATATACAACCACAACCTGTATAAATGCGATAATAATAAAGAGCAACCACGAAACATCATAAATATAATCACGACACATGAATATAATACATGAAAATTTCGGCCTACATGGACCGATATAATATATAGCACAACATTTCCACATAGTAGAGTCGCACTTGATAATATTTGTTTGTACAACAATCAAAAGACTACAAGTTCTTGAACTATGTCCCACATCCCGGGACTAGGAAATAATACAAGCTAATATAATACCAGTCTACGTCTAGGCTCCTCTCGGTGCTCTAGATGGTCCAGGCTCTCCCCTCAAACGGCGAATCTCACGATCCATCGCCACCACAATCTCCTCAAGATGCTCAAGTCGTAACTGAGAAGAAGCATCCCTACGCTCCAAAACAACTACCCTCTCTCGAAGCAATGTCAACTGGTCTACCTGCTCCCACTGGGTCTCCTGTGTCGCCTGAGCTCTATCTCGAATCTCAGGTAACTCATCCCTAAGTAGCTCAATCTCCTCCTGATGCCTCAACTGTCGTGCCTCGAGCCCATGGTAAGACACATCAATACTAACCCTGCCCTGAATCAAATCCTCAACCTGCTCCTCAACAGTCTCAAGTCTAGTGGTGATGATCTCATCAACTCTATACCCCAAGCTATCAACTTGCTCCTGCTGAGCATCCAACTGATCCTCTAGTGTAACGGCTGTAGGATCCCTAGCTGCAGCCGCTCTAGAACTCTCACCTATGTGGTACTCTGGTGGTGGTGAACAGTCATCAGTCTCGGTAATGGGTGAATCTGGAGTGGTAAGTCTAGCACGCTTCCGAAGCGGCAAGAGGGAGGTAGGCATAGGAGTAGTAGTGAGTATAGCTGGTGGTGGTGAAGGCACAGTAGGACTAGGGAGACTCCTATAAGTAGATGTAGCATAACGAACTCTCTTCCTAGGGCCCTGAACAGTCTTATCCCTAGGGAACATAAGTCTCGGCTCTGAATGAACAGTAGTAGTAGGAGATGATGGTATGTCAGTAGGTATAGTAGGATGGACATGGGGAGTAGGAGCCGTCTCCTCCTCCTCGAAAGGCTCGGTGTCACCATCAGATGCCAAAAGTGGCAACTCAGGTGTAGGAGAAACAAGTGGTGAAACAGCAGTGGAGGACATAGAACTCTCATCATCAGAATCAGATATAGTGTAAAGTACAACAGTGTTGGAATTCGAAGACATGACTCTGTGATAATCAAGGTGAAATAAATAAATAACTCGCGTAATGGCATCGCCTAAAAATAAGTAAATATGCACTTATGATGAAATGATGATATGCTATGATGGTGTGGTTATAGTCTAGGGTCAATGATGCAACCTAGTTCGCTATAACCTTAGCTCTGGTACCAATCTGTAACACCCCCAAAATACCTGAATGGCAGCGGAATGGAATACCTGAGGGTGTAACGGATCATAGCACACAACCAGGATATATTGAACGACCTAAAGTGTCGTTTTAAAAATACATCGTTTGATTCATTCAAAATATTCAGAGTTATAAAACATTGGTCCCATAAGTTGGCAAAGGTTTAAGGAAACAAGTTTAGTACAATCAAACGATAGTTCAAAGTGCATGAAATCCAAAAGTGACGCGTCATCCTTGATATACAAAGTGACTCCATGCAATGCCATGAGGATATGCCTTAGTTACCTGAGAAATACATTGCGAAAAACGGTCAACATAAAGTTGGTGAATAATCATAGGTTTATAAGTAAATCAAGTGTACAAATGCCATAAGTAATGCCAAGAATTAGGATGTCCGGAAAGTATATACATTGGCTCTTAAGCTCATGACCCCGAAGCTAGACGATACTTGGCCCCAATGAGTGTTTACCAGACACTCTAATAATAAAGACATGAAATGCATTCGTTCCATTTGGAGCAACCCAAACACGAATGGAGGCGTCACCCTCGATAGATCTATCCACTCACTCTCGCTTAGTACTAGAAATTAACGGTCCATGATAATAAAAAGGGGACTTTTCAAGACGTGGTAATAAGGAAACTTAAGCAATGTATGAATTTTATACTTAGGCATGTACACAAAAATAAGTAATGCAATGTATTCTCCCCCGTGGGATTTGAAATCAAAATATAGAATTAAAACGGGGCTATGAGAACTCACCTCGAAGTGAAGGTACAAAGATGGTGCAATGAGGTAAAAGTAGTCGGAACAATGAGGTGCGAGTACACTAGCCGCAACCTAAATGAATAATCATGATCTAACTTAGATCAAGCCGTAATGAAGTGAATGCACATGCACATGATACTCATACCACTCGTAATTTGAAAATACTAGTTATCGTCGTAGAAAAATGGTTTCCATACTTAGGAAAAATAATTCCATTTAGAGAAGTATATAACTCGACATATTAACTCGTACAAAAGTTATCGTTAAAATCCTTGTATCAAAACCTTTGAATGACGTCGTCATGTCGTATAAATATTCCCTCGAGTTGTACGTATTCGTTCGTTAAGAAAATAGTCATTAGTACGTTGCTAGAAAATATACCATTTAGTACATACGTTATTATTTTTATTTGTGACTATATATATAAATATAGTTTTGACAATGTTAAAACGGGTATAACTCGGTCGTTTTAGGCTCGTTTTCCTTGTTCTTTATGTCCACGGATTCGTCTTTGTATATACTAGTATATTTTAGATAACTCGGCTCCTCTAGGTTACGTTTAATGCCTCAAATTACCCGTCGTATTCTGCCAAACAGCAAGCAGTTTTCTGAAAAATAGTTTTCGTCGTTAAATTTGCAAAAATCATAACTCCTTCGTTATAAACTCGTTTTAATCCGTTCTTTCGCCCAAAGTTTCGTTTTTGAATGTATTTTCTAAATATTTGGTCAAAACTTAGTCACCATCTACTGATTTTCCCACGAAATTAAAATAGGGACAGTAGGTATTTTAAAAGTTTCAAAAACCATTTCCAAGTCTCCAAACTAGTTCCATCATTCATCAAACCTCTTTCAAACACCACAAAACTAATCTAATCCTACCATACACCTTTTTAGGATGTCATGGGTTCCTAATCACCAAAACCAAGTAGATCTAACAAGGATCTAACCAAAAATCACTCTAGGGCTTGTATGATCAAAAGTTTACAAAAATAAAGTGGTATAAGTTAATGCATGTATGAGATCTTGCAAGAAACATGTATAAATATAGTAAGAACTTTGTAAAAATTATGAAATGAGTTTAGTAAACTTACTTGTAAGATTAGTGAAGTTAGGATGATTAAAACCTAATAATCCTTGAGTTTTTATTTCAAAACTCAAACAAGGATACTATAAACACAAGATAAACACTTTGATCTTTGAAAAATCTTTTGGTCTTGCTTGTTCTTCCTCTTGGCCGTGTATATGAGAAGAGAAAGAGAGAAAAATAACTTTTTGATATGTTGCAAATGAGATAAGAATTTAGTAAAGTTCATATATGTATTATTATTATTGAAATTATATTATATATAAAAGGGTTAGTAGCAAGCATTAATGAACAAAGAGTATATAAGTAAAATTTGTAAGAGATTGGAGAGGGGGGGGGGGGATGAATGTAGGATTTTGTAATTAAATGTATTATTGGTTGTTTTGTGTAGTTTTGAATTCTACCGGGTACCGGGTTAACTAAAAATAAATTTTAACGAAGTTAACCGGGCCATAATAAAGTTATAAAAATTATAAAAATAGGTTGGATAAAATTATTGAGTGTTTAGATAATTATAGTTTAATTTCCACGAAAACCGTCGAAGTTTTAATAACTTAAGTTAATAATTAAAATAAATATCCAAAATACCGGGTAAATTAATATTATAATTTTTATATTATAAAAATGAATATAAAAATATATTAGGATCATAGTTGGGAGTATCGGACGTGTTAGTCACATTTATAGTTCGCGTATTAGTGTTTATTCAAAATAAACATACGTAAATTGTTAATTATATTAAAAATATAATTCTGAATATCCTACGAGTGGAATAGTATGCAAGTGCCCTAGTAATGATATGTCGACTATTTCTAGTCCGTACGAAATGTCCCTGATAATAATGCATGAATTCGCTCCTGAACCAATACGGTTACGCGAATTTGAACACACGTAAACTAAATTTACGATGACATGAATAATGCACGTGAATAGTGATTTTCTCTCGGAAATGAATAGTGTCAAGTGAATAGTAAAATTTCTGAAGGTGTCTCGGAATGTCAAATTGACCTCAAAAACGATGAATAGTAAAACGATGAATAGTGATCAATGAATAGTAATTTGTGAATAGTAGAATGGCAAAGTTTGGAAAAATGACCTGAAATTGTGGGTTGTTACAGCGTTTCTTCGACAGGTCTTCTAACATAGCTCCAGGTTTTAAGGTACATGATGTTGTTGTCGACTCCAGGTTGTGTGTTGAATGGTTCGTCTTCTTTGGTCTGGTTGTCTTGGTGCCCAAACTGAAATCTTCACGTGTTGCGTGAGGCATGATTGAGCACTATCCTAGTTCCTCACTTCTTCTTGTATGCTTCTTCCATGGTAATGCTTGTCGCAACCATCTTCTACGACTCTTCCACCAAGTTTCTAACTCCGATAACGATCTTCGATCTTGGTCCTTCTTGTGAAAGCTCTGTCTTTTCATTATACAGGGTAGTGTTGTCTATTATGCTTTCTGAACGTCAATCAAATTTCTCTTCCAGAACAAAGGGTCGTCTCACCAATAATCTCTATGTTCTTTTTTTCGTTTTAGAACACACACAATGTCATACTATGACAATTTGTCCAAAACACGCGAAAAACATGATTATTCTAGCCAACACCATTGACATCATTCAAGTTCATAAATGTTGTAACGAGTGCAAAGGCAACTTCAGAAATCATCTCAGAGAATTTTCACATCGCCTTCTTTCTTCTTCAGGAACTGAAATACTTCCCAAAGGTTACTCTCAGTTAGTTAACCCCCTTCTTAGAAGTTTTTGTGGTTGCTTCTTCAGTCCTTCAAATCTAAAATGATGCAATCAGACGCCGAGTTTCAAAGGAGGACCAAATTAATTATTGATACGCGGAAACAGATAATGATTAGTGATAGTGGTACGTTTAAGTTCACGATAGTCGATACGTCGTCGCATACTTCTCTCGTTCCTCTTCATAAACAAACAAGAGCATCTAAAGAGAATCACCAAGGTTAAAATCATATTCCATCAGCTCCTTCAATCTCTCAACTTCTATGGCACCATGGTTTCTTCACTGATATCAGTTCAATGTCCACTCTACTTCTTAAGCAGGAAGGAGTACCAAAAGGTTCATCAGAGAATACCGGAAAATCTTCGTACAACAAAATATTTCCCAATAGTAGAACTTTCCAAGGGTTGATAATAATGGTTTTCAGGACAACTTGGTAATCACATGAGTTTGGGGTAGGTGTTTCCATAGTGACAGAAATTTTAGCAGATGTAGAGAGTCATCATAATGGAATAGGGTGAAGCAGATTTTTAAGGTCACATTTCAGATATGGTAGTCTATGGTATCTTCACGAATAGCCATTCAGTCCAAAAGACTGTACAATCAGACATCTCAAAGTCAAAGGATTCATAGAGTGAATACAGTCGTCAAATCATACAGATAGTTCATATATCAGAGTCAAGTACATGGTTCAACAAAAATGTTGGGATGGATAAACGAACAGTTCAATGTGTGGGAATTTCGTTTAGCTTCTTAGCATAAGTAGCAGGTAGGACGTGTATCATTGGTAATACGAATATCGTATAATCGTCAATTGTGAGAGGTACAGAATCTCAGTTATCAGCATCATCATGCTTAGTTAACAAATCCATATAGAGATAGTATTTACATCATACCCTTCCAAAGGAAACGGTTGGCAGAACAAGGTTCATCATTCAAAGAGAGGAAACAAAACTTCTCATATTCGTGGTTCGTAATTACCAAAATTCTCATAGGAGTAATAATGGATCATACAGAGTTAAGTAGTATTGGATGATACATTCATACCCAGCATAAGTAATGAATTTACAGAATGTGTCGAACACATTGTGGTTGAATGACCTACGATGTGGTCGAAAAGGTGTCAAACACCTTATCAAACAAATCGGAGGCGGAGATCAAAATCTGAAGGTGAAACTTAAATGTGTAAGGTATCCAGGTAGCCTTCCGAGGTATTCCAAACTTACTTGGTTACTAAACTTAAGTTGTAAAACTTCTAACTTCTGAAACAAAGGTCCTTATAAGGCTTATCTAAGAGCAAAGGCACGATCAGAGTGATACGGAAGCAAATGATACTTACATAAATGTCTTAGTCTACCCATTCCTCACTGGTAATAACTTGGGTTCCTATGGGGAATCCTAAGGTAAAGTTCCAAAGGTTGTCTTATGAGTGCCTACAGTGGAAACTTAGGGGTCCAAACTTCACAGGTCAAGGGTAAATGTCTTACGAATCGCAGCCTGGGCTCTGATACCATAATTGTAACACCCCAACCCGATAAGGGTAGAAGTATTACATTACAGTGACATATCAGAACAAACACAAGCATATGATTCATACATACAACGAAATTCAGGGTTACAAATGAAAATCTGAAACTACAAGGTTACAAAACAATAAATACTATGTCTAATAAAGTGAAACTTCATCTAATCGTCTCTAGTCCAAAGCATAGTCTTCTAAGTCCAGTCACACTCTCTTCCCATAACCCAGCTT
Organism: Artemisia argyi; assembly: GCA_030686995.1. NCBI lineage: Eukaryota > Viridiplantae > Streptophyta > Magnoliopsida > Asterales > Asteraceae > Artemisia > Artemisia argyi. Next base: position 96,520,841 of record CM060707.1, on the reverse strand, counting down.
CCTACTAAAACCTGCCGCAAGAAAAGGAAATGCGGCTGAGCTTAAAAAGCCCAGTGAACAGATACATGTACAAAGCAATGATAATGAAACAGAACTGAAATATAGTGCATTGGGGAAATATCATAAGGAATAAACAAATGAATAATAGAAATGAAGGAATAGGATAGTCCTCCACCACGAGCCCAAAACTCAAAGTCATATCTCAAAGTCATAAGCCTTCAATTCATAATCTCACAATCAGAGGGGATACCTCTCAGGCAACCAGATAATATGAGGGGTGTCCTCATGTATCATAAGGGTGGAGTGATCAGCTCCCAGGGGTTGTGAAGGGCATGTATAGCACACAGTACCAATCACCTCAAAGTCAACTCAAAGTCATAGTTAAATCCACTAAGCATACATGTCTAGGATTGCAACCCATACGCCCCTTACTCAAAGTCAATCTCAAAGTCATATACTCAAAGTCATAATGGCCATAATAGTAATCATAAAAAGGGACGGCGTGAGAAATCACTCACCCACACATGAGTCATGCCAGTGGTGCATCACAGACATGCCTATGGTACCTCCATAGGTAGGAGAAACATAAATGGCTCGGGTATCAAACTAAGAGTCAGGTCTCAAAGTCATGCAAAAGGTCATATAGCAAGGGTTTATCTCAAAGTCATATCAAAGGTTCATAATAGCAGTTCATAACAAAAGGTTCATATCAGAAATAGTATTCAAGGTCCAATCAGAGTTTATCAAGTCAAGGTTCATATCAAAAAATCAATTCATGGTTCAGTTCAAAAGTCCGTTTCAAAAGTTTCTATTAAAAGTCCAATTTAAATAATCTTTTAAAACAGTTTTCATAAAAATGGTCTTTCAAAATATAGTGTTCATGAAAGTTAAATAACCTTTCTTTTAAAAAGAAATTTAGCATCATTTATAAACATCTTTTCAAATCGGTTTTTCTCAAAACATTTCCATGGTATCATTAAGAAGGTTTTCATAGCATAGGTTCATAACGGAGGTCATATCAAGTGGGATCAACAGAGAAGGTTCAAGTAAAGGGGATCATAGCAATGGCATCAATTCGGGAACTAACGGATCAGAATATGAAAGAGATCATGAGAAACCTTTTGAGAAAGGTCAGAATATCTGTACCTTAAACCGCCAACAAAACCATATCATTAAAATAGGAAGTCACTCCTTCTTCAGCGAATCTACACGAATTAATGGTCGGCTAATGATTAATAACTTATGTTAAATTAGATTACTCGTTTTAGTCAGCTTTCCATTTTTAGTAACTTTTCATTTATAGCAACTTTCCAAAAATAATAACCTTCCAAAAATAGTAAGTTTCTACTTTAAGTAGTTTAACCATTTTAAGTAACTTTCCCGTTTTAATAAGTTTCCCAACGTAGTAATATTAGCCAAACGTAGTTAAAGTCATCATTTTATAAGTGTAGGTATTTAAAATGTCAAGTATGGAAGATTAGGGTTCATTACGTCAATATTACAAGGCTTTCGGTTTAAAGTGTAAATTACACAATTATATGCTAATTTCTTATACTTGCCATATTATATTTTATTTTACTTTGATTCGAAAAAAAAATGAAACAACATGCATGTATATTCACTTCGTATAACCTTATAACAGATCATGCCGAAATCGACTCACGCCCTAAATGTCTTTTTATTTGTAACATGTTTAGCCATTAAAATCCTTATTCGAATCAATAAACAAACCTTTATACGACACCCAAATCACACATTAAATCTTTTATTGTTTAAATCTCGCTAATATAAGTCGAAAGCCAAAGTTAAAGAAATCATAACGTGTCAAAATCATTTTAAATCCATTCGTATTCATCATTTATCGTGGTTTTCCTTTCCTGTTTAGGACTCCATGTGACATCAGTTATGTCAAAAATTCTTTAACAACTAGATATATGAAACACCAAATTTCCATTATTTAATTTTCATATTCCAGGTTCTAGTCGATTAGAGAGTTAACAAGACGTTATATTATGTTTATACTATGTTTTCATGTGAACCTCTTTAGACGTTTAAAAGCATGCAGCAAAAGAAAAGATTGAATATGATCGAACATAAATGGGTAAATAGAATCGAACAAGGTTGAGAGATTACCCTCGAAGCGGGACACGGAAAAGACGAACAACACAAGATCGATTAGTAGCTCTTATCCCAGCCGAACCACAACCGAACCACCACTCAATCAGCTTACAACACCCACGAACAAAACCTTCCTTTCGAACAGTTTATAATCACGAACAAACGCCCCTCTTTGGACCAGAAATTCACGTCCATCTCCAAGAGAAAACCATGATCGAATACCCTCCGTGTACTCCTTGATCGACAGAAAACAAAAACAAAGAAAACTGGAGAAGGAATAGGGCCTTTTGAAACTCGTTTCCTAGTAACTGGTTCAAGGAGGGAGGAAGAATATTATAATGCCGCCACTTATGTTTGTTTAGTTTAGGGTTTCATACGGTTAAGAAAGAGAAGTGAACAAAGACGATGCATGTTTGAGAGATTATCAGATTGTATCTTTTCAAAGAAATATGTGTGTGTGCATATGAATGTCGTGTAAATTTTGTTAGGCAAGATGTGAGCTATGGTCTTATCTCAAAATAAACGTGTGGAACCCATCAATAGCGAATCTTTACCTAGTAGAGAAAACGTGTAGAGATTAAAAAGAAATAGGAAGGTGGCGTGATTTAAGGGAGCAAAACAAGGGAAGGAATTTTCCACATTTCAAATATTATTCGGTATTAACTTCTTGGTTTCAAACCGTGTAGACTTAGGGTATCATATAAAATATAAATTTTCATCAAAGAGGATATGTACGACTTGTGATAAGGGTGAGTCTATTTTATTAAACTTAGAATAGAACATTTGTATAATGTACTTAATTTATAACATATAGTTTCTCATAGCTTTTTCATATATCAGAACTTAGGTTATAATTTTATTAAATGTTTTAGATTATCAGTTGTCTTTTTCAAAAGTTCGAAATTAGAGGGTATTTTGGGTATTAATAAGGTAAAGAATTTCGGGTTTTACAGTATAATTACACAATTCACATCTTAGTTTTGGTTTAGATGTGGCCTTAGATTTGGTGGAACTTGAGGAAGCTAGTTTAATTTCCTTTTCCAAAGGTTGAGAGTTTTTCTCAGATGATTCAATCTTTTCACTCAACTTCCTAACAAGTTCAGCCAACTGATCATATTTGGAGTCAGGGCTGTCAGTGATAGCCTCATTTGAGACTGAGGTTTTAGAGTCATCGTTGGGAACTGAGACTTCAGTGAGTGGTCTTTTCAAGATAGTTGTTTCTAAACCAGCCTTCTCTCTTGGAGAGTGTTGAGTATACACCAAGGGTGTTAGCTCAGAGCTAGGTTTAGCTCCCTAAAGAACTTTTAGTGGTGAGAGTAGATTCTGTGATACCGGTTCAAACTCATTAATGGACTCAGGAGAACTAGACTCATCAGTGACACCAAGCATATTTTTGATGGCCTGACTTTCAGGTTCCAATATTTTACCAGTGTTAAACTTTGGTAGTTTGCTATCTGGGCTGACTCTTTCAATCCAGTCACTGGGTTTTAGTGCCATTTCCTTGTTAAAGGATATGCTTGAAGGCAGAAATTCCTTTTCACCATGATTCTCACTTGAGGACCTAGTGTTTTGATCTTCACCGATAATATCTTTCTTATTGCTTGGTGTGAAACTCACTAAGTCAAAAAGCCTAGGGTTTTTCTGAGTCCACTTATATATCACAGCTGTTACTTTCTTGAGTTCATCCTGAAGAGCTTGATTTTGTTTTACTAGTTCAGTGTTTTGAATTTGAAGTGTAACAGCCTCAAGCTTTGCGTGTTTTAAAACAAGTAATTCATCTCTACACTTATTTAACTCAAAAATTAACTTGTTGAATTTTGAAAACAAATTTTGTCTTTGCTCTTCAACGAACTTAAGATCCATATTTAAGTAGTTTAAATAGGATTGCCAATCAGCATCATTATCCATAGATAACAAAATGTTTAACTTTTTCATGGTAATGTTAACCCATTTTCCATTTCTAGCATGGCTTTTTCCAACAGCCAGCTTGTTATCATCTGAAAGTGCCATTAGTGCACTGAACCTTACTTCTTCATCAGAGGAGACATCTTCCTCGTCCCAATCACAGGATTTAGCAACAAGTACCTTGTTATTACCCTGAGCAGGTTTGGAAGGTGTAGCCTGGGGTACTGAGGGAGTTGTCTCAAGGAGAGCAAGTTTAGCTTTAGCTTTTCTATACTTAGCTTCAAAGTCCTTTTGAATATTTGCATTTTGAAAACGTTGAGTGGTCTGAATCATTTTTGGTTGAAACTTGCTAGTTCCTAAAGAAGAACTACTACCAGAAGGTTTGTATGAAGGGTCCGAGGTTGTTTTTGAAAAAGCAGTCTTTAGCAAAGTGACCCCTTTTCCCATAGTTGAAACATTTAGTGGATTCATTAGCCTTAGCTTTTTGAAAATTTGGCTTGTTTCTTTTAATAAAACGTTTTGAGTTTGCTAAAAGGGCTCTTTCTTGAAATTCAACTTGAAGAGCATTGAGATACTCTTCACTGGTTCTCACATCAACCTCATCATCAGAATCATCTTGAAAATCCTGCACAACACCATTAGAGTAGAAGGCAGTGGATATGGGTGAAACAGTCAGGGCCTTTTTGGTTTCTTGAGCCTTTTCAGGGTATCGCCTTGCGAGTAGGTTATCTTCATAGACAAACTTCCCATGGATTTGAGGGAGCTCAAGATTCTGAATGTGATTAGCATTCCTGAGACCCTGAGAGAAGTTTAACCACTTCTCAGAGAGACTGTTGACAAAGCCAACATTAATTTCATGCTTAGACAGTACTACACCATCATTTGAGAGCTCATTGAGCAAGGTTTTGTATCGGGTATAAGTCTGAGAGAATCTTTCAGATTCTTTGGCCCTGAAAGTGTTATACTCAAGTTTCAGGTCCATGATCCTATTTTCCTTGGTATCTGAGGGACCTTCAAAGCTATGAACCAAGTCAAGCCAGGTTTGTTTGGTTGTAGGACAGTTAATAACTGATTCCATTGTATCGTCAGGGAGACACGATATAATGATGCTTTTCAGGCGTTGGTCCTGATTAACCGCCCTGCTCTCATCCGGAGTCCATTGTGCTTCAGGTTTAGGCAAACCTTGGGTAGTCTTAGGGACAAAGGGACCTTCATTGATACATGTGATGTACTATGGTTCCATACTAGTCAAGTAGCAAAGCATACGCTTTTTCCACTTGCTAAATTTACCAGCTTCTAGTTTAGGAGCAACAGCTAAATAGCCACCTCCCTTTTTATCAACTAGCTGGGGTACATCGCTATCAGCCATGGTGGGATCTTGATTTTAAAATCTTTGAGTACTCTTTTGTTTGAAAAAGATTTTGAGAAGTTTTACAAATCAGAGACTCTGATACCACTTGTTGGACCCTTTTACTTGGTTACGGTTAACTTCAAAGTTAATCTAACCAAGTTCCATGATGTAGCGAGGTATTGATTAATTATTAAAATTAAATAAACATAAAAGATAGGACACAAAGTTTTTCAACGTTTAATTCTTTATTAAAAATTAATCAAAAGAATTATACACAAGTGTTTGTGGAACAACACTTGGGATTAAAATGACAATTATGGTATACTCCTCACTAAACTCAAACTAAGTTTGAGTGACAACTAAGATCCAGCTGAGCTATCTCAGGGATTGTGTTGTTCTTTGGAGAGAGTAAAGAATTGGTTTGTGAATGTCTAAGCATTAAGTGCACAAAACGTAATCTTTATCTCTCCAACTTATTCTCTATTTATACACAAGTAGATTCTAACACATACCTAATAGACAAAGACTACAAGACAAATTACATCAGCCTACATTGGATAAAATACATAGGTATTTTATGACTACAAGTAGTAAAGCACAGGGATGCTTTCTGGTCTTCCGTGTTGATACATGTCTTGGTATTATACTCATTCAGGGAAAGTTGACCTTTGCATGATAAGGACCTTCCCTTATACATTCAAACTTATCCCGCCTTTACTTCAGTCTTCTTATCTTCAGTCTTTGTTCACTCAATGTTCTTAGTTGGTGAGGAGTAATGGGACTCAGTGAGTTATTGTCATCCCTCACTGAGTCCATCATCTTCTTCTTTCGCTTAGGTATCATTTACTGAGAACCGCCTCACTGAATGGTGAACCTTTCTTCATAGATTCGCCCTGAGCAACTTGAGGATGACTCACTGAACGACTATGCATTCAGTGACTTGTTTGGTGTTCTCGGTTATCAAACACTTAGGATTTTTTATTTTTAAATCCTAGATTAAGGAGTGGTTTTAACAGACCCAACACCATCTGGTTTGGTTCTCCCTTAGGCATTCGTTTTGACAGACTTGTTGGTAATCTACTGGATCGTATTAACTCCATATCAAACAGGAGTCATTCGTACAAAATTCCTATCTACATTTGCCTCTGTGGCGTGGTCTATATGGAAGGCCCGTAACCGTTTTTGTGACAACTGTCAAACTCAGGTTTGCAACTGTTAGAGTTTTTATAACATCTTTGCCTAAACTTACGTATGTTAAGTTTATTCCGGCTAGTCGAGTCATTTTGTTCTTAGGAACCCTTATTTACAACGTACCTTCGAACTAGGATCTTATTTAAACGTCACGATATGCTCCTGGCATTTTAAATCATTAGGTCCACTGACACTTGTAAACTTAAGTCATTCCACATTTTACGTCTTTTAGTTTCACCCGAAAATTTACATTCGTGTTTAGTCTTTGAAGGTTTAAAAAATATACATTTTATGAATAACTTTTATTACATTTACATAATAATTTAACCAAATAAAAAAAAATTGTTAATTCCTGATTGAGCCTAAACAGTCAGATAATATTGACCAAGTGATTTGGTCAACAAAGTCAAACAGTCTAAGGTCAATGCTCCGTGGATAGTATAGAGTTTCCCCGGGTCGTTATGTCCCGGCGAGATTGAAATGGTGTTTAGAAACGTTTGTGGGAATGAGTGGTATTGAGGACAGTAACCAATAAAAATTTGGAATTGATTATACTACTGATTACTTGGTATTTGAACAACTGAAATGGTATTAACAATTACAAAAACACAGATATGATTACAAGTACACAGATTAGAAATCAGAATTGATTACAGATAGAAGAAACGGTGAGTTTTAAATAATTTACAACTACAGGGGGTGCAAATGAAAATTTTACAATCTTAATTTTTAAAAGAGAATTAAATTTAAAAAGAAAAATATTTTTTATATTATTTTATTATTTAAATAAAACTATTTAATTATTTACTTTTAAAACTATTTAATATTAATTATTTAAATAATACCCATTTTTGTCTTTTCGTGGAATTTATATTAATTAAATACTAATTATATTTATTAAACTAATTAAACTAATTTAAATTACTAATAATACTAAAAATGACTTAGAAAATTAAGAAATATTTTATAAAACTAATTAACCATCATAGGAACCCAAAAAAATTATAAAAAGTTTATAAAAATTATTTTTAAACTATTTTACTAATTATTTACTTATTTAATAATTAATATCTAATTTAACTAAATTAATTAATAAAATTAGAAAATGAACAGTAGTAATTAGGAAACTATTTTCTAAAAATATTTTATGATTTACAAAACCTAGTAAAAATATAAAAAGATACTGTTGTTAATCAAAAATTAATAAAACTATTTAATTACTCATATTACTTAATTATTAATTAAACTAATATTAATTTTAATAAATACTAAAGCAAAAGAGAAAAATCTAGAAAAATTAATATAAAATAAAATTAAGAAAAATATGAAAATGATGAAATGCTTAATAATAAGCTGAAAAGAAAAATTAAAAAGTTAAATCCTATTAAATAGAAGCTATCACTAATTTTAATGTTGGTTTTTCTTGTTCACAACTGATTTTACACTAAAAACAAACAACTTTTGTGAAGAGACTTGTATTGTAGCTTAATAATAAGCTGTGTGCACCACCTTGTGATTAACAGTTGGATTTTTAAGCTTATTCGGACTTATGGTTGTATGAAAAAGCTAATATTAAGCTACCAAATGAACAAATGAGACAAAATAGATCGATACAAACTAGGAATGAGCAATTAGAAACAAAATAAGCATAAGAATAAGCCGTGGAAGCCAAATAAGCACTTAACAAACCACAAGGCCAAAATAGGCCTTACACAAGGACCTTTGGACCTCTGTGGGGTCCACAGAAGTAAAGGGAGGTCCAAACTAAGATCTGACCCTTGAATTTGACCTGGTCAACTCTGAAATAAGCCAATAAGCTAGGCTTATGGCTTATTAATGAGCACTGGGTGGGGCTTGGAACTTAGGTGTAAAACTTGAGTACTCAGTGTTTTTGGTTCTGAGACAGGTCACAAGGAGGGTCGAATAATGTATGCTCTAATAAGCTAGGGTCCAATCTAAGCCTAGATCTAGTAGATAGGGTAATGAGCTTCAAAATAAGCAAAGAGACAGGGTATGGGGTCCACTAATGACCCCTTGAGTGGCTTAAGAAAAAGGGCTATGTATACTGAGTGCTCAGTATATACAGTCAAAATGGTCAAACAAAAAGCTATGAGCAACCCTACCTAATAAGCTACGATGTGCAAAATAAGTTGTGATAGAGAAAGATCAGCTGATTGGCTTTCCAAAAAGCCAAGGTTCTTATGGTGGGGCCCACTAATGAGCACAGGGGAGTCCTTGGTATTTGGGTGAAAATTTGAGGCACAGGGCATGTACTTGCCGTGCAGCTTCAATTTAGATTTTGCACAAGCTTAAATAAAAATCACAAAAATGAGCTGGCTATGTGATTTGATAGATTGGCTGATAGACAACAACTTGTGAAAAGCTCAGGGTCCAAATCTAAGTACAAAAATCAAAACAAATCCCCCAATTTTTGGTTTTTCTGACACAAGTGTAATTTTGACTTTTAGAAACTATGATTCAACTTGACTCTTACCAATTTAGACCTTCATTTTATGACTGATTTAGGTTACACAAGCTATATTAAGACTAAATTGAGCTTTGTTACCTACTTGTGAGTGGAAATGGGGGCTTATGCCACTTGAAATTCAACACGGACAGATGATTAGACCTAATCTAAGTGATTTTGACTTTCAGGTCTTTATGACTACTAAAACTTTGTTGAGTTAGTCTACTTAGGTACTAATAAAGATGTAGAGACAGGTTCTAACCACTGGGTCACACAAATGAACAACCAAACAGGTTATTCCAAACAACCTGTTATGAAATTGAATTATAAGAAACTAAATGAAATTCAAACCACAAGCTAATCTATGATGCACAAACTATCTAGTAAGCTATATTAAAATAGAAAAAGCAATAATCAAGCATAAATAAGCACTAATGGTAAGAAACTCAAATTTAAGTGAAATTTCATACAATTTTGCACTTCTAAGCTGTTTATCCAAGAACAAGGAACCATAAATCAATCCTATAGGTTTCCATAGACCTCTAACCTAGGGCCATCCAAAATCAACCCAGCTCCAGCTTGATGATCACCATAATCTTAATATTTTGATTTTTTTTTCTTTATTTTTCTTATTTGTTTTTGTATTTTTGATTTTCCTGAACCTACACTGCTGTTAAAGTTTCTAAAAGCTTTGTGAGCTTTCTGGGAGCTTACATGTACTTATGCATCCATATCATTAACTAGAGACAACAATAAAGCTTATTGATAATTTTTGAAATAAAAGTGAAAATTGCATATACTGAAACATATATTGAAACTAAAATTGATTAATGAAAACAGTTGAGATTACACTTGAAAACACTTATTACAACCTTAAAAAGCTAAAAGTTACACTTTATAATGAGAATTTTACTAAAAATACTACATACATTGCCTTCTGCCTTCTTCTTCTTTATATAGGCATCAATTAGGGTTCCCTTTGTCTTCTGAGTCTTTCCCACTTGGAATTGGGACCATTGGATTAGAAACTTTCAATCTTGGCCATTTGCTTGTTTTGGCGCCAAAAAGAAACAGAGCAAATTGCTTATGTTTGCGTGTATAGGGGGGAAAGCATTAAATGATGTTTGGATTGTTAGGTAAGTGGGGTGGTGAGTGGCTTAGGCGATGGGATGCAGCAAGTGGGAGGGAAAAGGATGGTGGTTTGACCGTGTTTGACCGAGGGATTATTTAGAACAGTTTTTTTAGGGGGATAGTTGTAAAATGCCGAGAGTTTAGGGACCATAGTTGTAAAATGCCAAAAGTTTAGGGACCATAGTTGTAAAATGCCAAAAGTTTAGGACCATAGTTGTAAAATGCCGAAAGTTTAGGGACCTGGTATGCTAATTTCTCAAAGTTGTTTAAAGGATATTTTCTGCCAAGTATGAATAGTACAGGGTCCCATGTTGATTTTTCCTCTTTTAAAATTCCCAGGGACTAAATCTGCCATCTTTTGAAACTTGAGGGACCAATCATGTAATTTCACCAATCTTTTCACCCGAGGACCATTCTTGCCAAAGATGAGTAGCACAAGGCCAAAACTTGATTTTTCAAAGTTTTTAAATCCCAGGGACCATTTTTGTCAATTTTGCAAAGTTTAGGGACTAAACTTCTAATTTTATGAAATTTCACACCAAAGGACTAAATATGTTTATTTTTTATTCCAAAAGGGCCTTTGGTGAATTTTCTTCCAAAATTAAAGCTCAGGGACTAGATTTGACAAGGTTTGAAAGTTGAGGGACTGAAACTGCCAATTATTTAAACTTTGTTCATTTTTTATTTGTTTTTAAACATTTTGCATCTGAAACATATAAAACACAATCTTGGGATATTTTCAGTATTTTGATGCATGTTTGAGTGTTTTTAGATGTTTTGGCAGTTCAAATGAGACAAAAATGATGAGTATTTACACACTCATCAATCCCTTATATCCCCCTAGGCCGGCCCCAACCAAGCACCAAAGAAGCAAAAATAATTTCACTTACACTTCCAAGACTTCTCTTTACCCCATACACTAAACTCTCAAACACTCTACCATTTTTTCACTTGATTTTCACACACTAAACCCTAAATCTCTCCTCCCTCGCCTCTTGTTTGGCCAGCCTCATACATCACACACACACAAACACCCTTATTTTTTTTTCATAACTCTCAGCAAGACTTCCAAGGTTACACCATCTTTTTTCAAACAAAGACCAAGAGAGAAAGGAAGACCTCAAAGTCATTATCTCAGCCCATTACCCACTATTTTTCATCACCATTTGAAGTTCTGAAAGTATAACTTTCGGTGCAAGACGACTTGTGTTCAATCTTGCACCAAATGCCCTTATATTAGTCTTTTTGTACTTTTATTTTTACATACTTTTTAATAGACTTATGAGTAGATAGACTACTAAGTTTGGGACATAAAAATACTCAATAAAGGGTTGTATAAATTCTTTATGGGTTGATTGGGTCGCTCTTGGTGTTTGATAAAGGGAAAATGCATGAAAATTGAACTAATAAATCTAGACAGTTTGCTAATTGAAAATTTGTGTCGAATTTAAAGGGTCATTACTCACTCAAAAGTCATCACCATGACTTTTTTTGGCCCTAGATTAAGAGTTTCGAGTTAGCTTTCAAACCACAGTTTTTTTGGTTAAAAGATTTGTGTTTTGGTCATCTAAACTGGTGTTACAAGACAAATTGTCGAAACAGGCTTTTCGGGTAAAATTTGGTATGTCAACTTCTAAGAGCAATAACTTGGGCATACTTTCATATTTATGGATGATTCCACCTCTTGAAGTTAAGTTTATGTTTTGTCTTTAAACCCATGGTGGCCTTGAATGATGAAACCAATTATCAAACCCCCAATGGTCATTTTAAAATGAAAGGTAAGACTGACCCAATTTCTAGATTTGTTCATGTGACTTGTTTTGATCAGATCTTACTCATACATGCATATTAATACTAGAAAATCGTTTTGTTATTGGTTCTGTATGTTAACTTAGGTTTTACAGAAACTTGGGACTTAAATCCATAATCTAGACCTTCTGATCATTGAAATACCTATACATGTCCAAAACTGGGTAAATATTTTGTCTCACCTATTTGAATGGGTTAAAGGACTTTATAAAATATATAAAATTTTTTGAACATACTTAAGACATTGTATGTCGGTACATGTAAACGGTTGGAATAGTAGCACTTTTAAAATTGGTAAAATGGTTACCCAAAGTGACCTAATTTTCAGGTCAGATTCATGACTTCATGTGTAACAAGTAAAAGTGACATACAGTGACGAGTCTAGGCGAATGACCTAACTAATAAACATCATATTGTCTGAGCATATCGTTTAGCATCCAATAAGTACTATTTACTTGCCTTAGGTCGTAGTTAGAAGGTACATGTTCGAGGGATCTCCTAGTGTTCATTGTTGAGACGTACTTGTACTCGTTTTTCTTACCCATCAAGGAAGTTTTCACAACCCCTTCTTATTTACTTTTTGGTGGTGAAATGCATGCTTTGTACTTGACTAAAAACAGGTTGTGCTTTTATGACTTGACATATTATTTTCGAAATACGTATAACTTTGACAAAGTATGACTTGTACTTGTGATTTTGGCGTACTTTTGGACTTTGACATGTGCAATTTGAAATGTATATTATTGTTGTTATGTAGGTACTTTACATTTTATGTCCCACGTTGGTTTACCGTTCGTACTCCAATTTATTGTACCGTTCGTATGTTCTGCCTTTTCTACGGAGCTCTAGATATAATGGATAGCGCTATTAGGGGTTGACCAACCTCTCATTCTCTTGTCTACGAAATGCATAGTATTTATATTTGGGGCGTTTATTGCATGACACTATTATACATGTTTCTTTTACGCATTTTATTACAACCAAGTGTATTTTGACTATTTGACGTACTATCATTGCACTTACTCTCTATTTTGGAACTATTTTTGAACCCGTATGTTACAATATTTTGTATGGGCGGTGATAAGGAGAAATTTGTTACGCTTTTAGGGGGTCATTTAAGCCCTAAATCGTATTTTTATGAACAAATACTACCTTAAATCGTTTCTTTTGTCATTTTAGGTACTTGGGACATGAATTCTGGAAAATGTAGCATTTTGGAGCTTTTTGGACATTTTTATGCTCAAGTATGAAGAAAACAAGAAAGTCAAGAAAAGTCAGGAAATCACACTTGATGGCGCCACGCTTTACATGCTAACACCGTCACCTTATATTGGAATGAAGGTGGATTATTTCAAGTGATGCCCTAGGAATCAAAGTCAGGTTAACACCTGACGGCGTCAGGTGTTACATAACCAAGGCTGCCCCTCTTTAGCTCTACAAGAGACGGCCCAGAACCCCTATAAAGGGACGGCGTCAGAAGTGGATCTAGGTGATCCGAGAACCCTAAAAACGGTGATCTGACGGCGTAAGAGGCCAAAGCCTGTCGCCGTCAGAGTGGTTTATCTATATATATTTTTCAATTTTTCATTCATTAAGTATGTGACTTTTGGGAGATAAAAACCCTGGACTAATTTTACTGTAACTTTAGGGTTTCCAAGCCCTCTTTTCTTTCATGTTCAATTGAAGATAAGTCTTCCTTTTAATCATTCAATATGTCTATGTGTTGTTTGATTAATCATTTATCTTGTCTTTTCATTAACATGCTAGCATAATTTGTGTTTACTTAGATCTAATGACACCTAGTTGTTCATTATTGGTTGATTGGTTTTGTAGGATCGAAATATTTTGTTGATTATGTGGATTGGGAGGTCTTGGATTGTGGAAGTATATGATAAACATGATTAACAAGTTAGAGAGAGAGAGTTGAGAGAGTGGGAGGTTTCTAGTGAGAGAAACACCTAATGAGGTGTGTGTATTATGAGAAACAACCAACCCTTCCCTTGTGTGGGAAGGGGTATATATACAATTAAAATATACGCCCTCCTGTGGGCTGTGGATTAGGTATACAGTGGGTAAAGACCCGTCCTTCTTCCACGGTGTGACTAATATCTAAACTATTACTATAATATCTAATCTAATAAATAAACTAACTACGAGCTAACTTAATGCTATTACAATCATTAGGTGACCGAGACTTTTACAGGAATATTTGTATTCCTAACAATCTCCCCCTAAGCGAGGTCACCTTTGAAATTAAGCTCTTTGGTCATTAAGCATTCTTTCGTCTCTGTAGCTCGTAGGATCTGATTCTTCACTTTACTTCACACTTTGTACTTCAAGCAACGAACTTGTGATTTGGATTCCTTTGTGATGTGTGATCCTTGAGCTTCTTTGAGATCATCAGCCATAGTAAATCTCCAAGCTCATCCATGGCAGTATCGCCTTCATGTGATGTAGTGACTTTAGGACCATCATGCTCACACCCTTCTGGATCAGGAGACTTTGCATTAGAGTTGTGGATTAGGAGACTTTTTCATCAGAGTTGCGGAAACGTTGTTGGTAGTCTCTCAACATTTGTTGTAGCAAGTCTCTTATCTTCATTGATAGTATGGAGGATGTGTGAGCATGAGGTATGGATTGACCCGATTCAGCTGGAAATGGGGGCCATCAACGCCATCTTTAAATGTGTCCCTGAAATAAACCAGTAAGCAATAAAGATAGAGAACGAATATATCTTTGTCATTCGTTCTGCGAGGACAGACTACCCTCCGGTTTTGTGAAAACCGACCTGTGATCAGGTAGAGTCTCTTTTAAAGAAGACTCTCCTTGACAGGAATTTCCAGCTTGTAGTAATGAATTTTCCAAAGAATCCACTTTGGAATCTGCATACTAAGCATGTTCTCCTACCGGAACGTCTCAAAGCAGACAGCACGATAGAGTGAATCGGTGAATTGATATTCACGGGTTGATGAGAAATTGATTTATAGAAATCACTCGCGTGTCATATGATAAACATTTTGAGACACGACGAGAGTTTTACGATTTGAATCACATTTCCATCAAAAATACTTTTGTTTGAAAGATTATACACAATCAATGTGCTCGAAAAATTAGTTTGTGAGCATATTGAAAGGTTTTAGCAAAAGTATCCGTCAATCCATATCCTGGAACAAGTTTGATTCAATGTTGAATCACACCATTGTTGCTTTCCAGTTGTCACTTGATCATTGATCCAAGATGGATCTCACATGTCACCTACCAAGAGCTTGAGTGATGTTCGCTCTAGAAGGATTTCCATCTTCATCGTGAATATTTTTATTTCACTCGGATGTTCTGGCAATACCACAAGGATAATGCGTAGGACTCTAAATATTTTATCTTATTTTCCACATTGTGTGAAACTATAAGCATATTTGGAATGTGTGCCCTATTGAGATTTATGGATGATCTCTTTGGCTCTAGACTCAATAGTGCGTTTTGATCCGCTCCTGGAGACTAGGGAGGTGTCTCCTGTTTTAGGTATCAACATAGCTCACAATGAGCAGTCGATACATTGTACAGGGTTCCCCGTGAGATTGAAACAAGCTCTTTTAAGAGAACTTGAGTGGTTGGGAAGTTTAGTGCAGTGCGTCACTGGGTCCATGACGTCTTGTCTTCAATAACGGTGTTACCTTAGTAACCGCCAGTAGATTATGAATTGAACCCGGTTTCTGCCCTAAGGTTGAATATTTGGAGGGCTATTTCTTTTCACCCTTTCATATTTCATTTCTTTTTCATTCTTCAACCCCTTCAGTGCTTACCGAGACTTCACCACTAGAACCTTGTTGGGTTTGTTCCAGTCCTAGCTCTATCTCAGTCCGCACTCTTCCCTTTCTCACTTTTCTCCTTTTATCCAATCATTCCTAAGGACTTCTAATCTATCTATGGATTGTCCCTGGGAAGATCCTTCCGGTTCTAGTGGATCATGGGAACTCATACCTAACCTTAACCAACCTTATAACTCCATGCAGAAAGATAACTGGTCGGTCTTTGGTATAGCTTCCACAAACGCCTTTTGCTCACCCTCAATATGTGCATCGATATTCGAAAGTGTTTAGCACATATGCGGGAGCCTATTATTGAGTACAAAAGATCACTTTTGATCATCAGATTTCATATTTAAATCACATTCTCTCCCCCGATCAAAAATTTCAAATCTTTCGAGATTTTTGATCTCAATTGATTTAAATAATTTAGAAAACGTTTAGGAGAGAAATGCGGTCATTTTTTTTAATAGATTCTGATAGAAGGAACTTTTTTTCTTGCTCCCCCTCAAACTGTGAGGGAGGTTGTTATGTGTCAGATTCGATGAGTTTACAAAAGATTTGAAGTTTTAACGAAAACTCTTTGAAAATTTCTCATTCTGACACATAACCATCACAAGTATTATTGCATTTGTATAGTACAACGTGTGGGGAGTTTTGATGATACATAAAATTTTGAGAAATCACTCTCCCCTCCAATCAATGACGGATGTTAAAAATATTTTCATAAAATGTTAAAGTCATTGATTGAGTGAAAATTTTATCAAACTTTTATGTTCAATTTGATTTACAATCAAAATCTCATGGTACCACCAAGTTTTGTACAAATACTTCCCGGACAAATCATAGAAAGGAAAGTATTTGGCGATAAAAAGAAGACTTCTCTTCTTTATCAAGAAGTAATGCACTGAAACGTACATTAAATCAAGGATGCATGAATATAAAGTAATTCACGCTCGGATGAACGACACCCTTTGTTAGGAACAACCGTCTTTTTGGCGACGTGTTTTCCTTAATTTTGAAACCGGGTTCCTATCTGAAGTAATAGCAAACCATACTTTTGAAGTGCGGGTTGTAGCCTGAAATGACTACAAGCCATAATTTTAAGTTCGGGTTGTAGCCTGAAATGACTACAAGCCATATTAAAAGAAGATTGTGAGAAGCAACATATTTTAGAAAAACATTATTTGGAAAAAATAGAAAAACTCTCGCTCAAGCATATGTATGTTTCCGTGTCATTATTGAATGACATTTCTAGAAACGTACATAATATTGATTACACGAGAGACATGTCGCGAGAAGAATATTTTTGGAATATTTATGTTTTTCCGATTTTTTATGGATTTTGTTGATTTTATAATTTTCTATTTTCTTTTTGGTTTTTAAAATATGTACAAAGGATATTATGCAGTTTAAGAGGATGTTGACATGAATACCGAAAAGAGGATATCGGTCTGCACGTAGTAGAAGTTAGTAGTCAACATCTCTTAAACTTTCATCACCAAAGCGTTCGAGGCTCCTGAATTGTCGTCTGAACTTGAGCCTTCTCAATGTGAAGCTTTGATAGCTCAGCAACGTATCATCTCACGCTTGACTAGTTCTTCTCAACTTTCTTCCCTGCTGATTGCTGAAGTAGTGTGTACCAAAAGTATCTAGAGACCACTTCCCCCTAAGTAGTAGAAATGATGCAATCAGTCTCATTATATGAAGCTCAGAAACCCGAAGTACACACACAATCCATTGTGTACAGCTTTTGTCATCAGAAACTGTTTCTTACATATCTTCCCCCACGTAGTTGGAATAACACACCAAAAGAACGAGTTAAAACACTGATTTTCTCTGCGGTTATGACATTTGTCTTCCCAAAATAACATCAATTAAGATGAAGTATAAAGCTCATCAAGTGTACTCGTTGTGCGTTCCGATGTATATCTCCTTCCCCCTTGCTGGTTTTGATACCTCAGAATCAGCAACACATTTTATGCACATATTCTTGAAATCTTGAGAGAAGAACAAAATTAGCTCAAATGTATCCTGTGAGAATCAACTTGCTGAAGAGCAATGTGAGCACATCTAATTAGGTATTAATATAGACTTATCACTCTCCCCTAATTGGTTCTCTCCCCTAAACTGACAACCTTTCTTGATGAATGCCTTGAATATGAAGAAGTCTTTCGATAATTAGTTGCATGTCGTATTTAGTCTTCTAACACGTAGCAGAGAAAGTAGATCAGACTGTAGACTCGACCTTCTTCAATGTTATCCATTTGGGGAATAGGATATCAACATCTCTA
Source organism: Artemisia argyi (assembly GCA_030686995.1). Lineage (NCBI taxonomy): Eukaryota > Viridiplantae > Streptophyta > Magnoliopsida > Asterales > Asteraceae > Artemisia > Artemisia argyi. The sequence goes on along the minus strand of CM060707.1, from coordinate 96,502,772 downwards.
TCTCACTAAATGCATTCCAGTTATATTACATCTACCAAATCAGCCCACAAGTACCAAATACAAGAAGCAACGATAACACCAAAGTAACAGGTTGAGGCACTGATCATCTCTACGGATATCAACTCCGGAATAACTGATTTAGCCTGATCATGTGAACTTGTTGTGCGTCCTTGGTGTACACATTCCTCTCCCCTGATGGTTGCGATTAATCGAAATCGTCAGAATGATGTGTACATGAAGCATTAACTGGAAGCCCTTTATCTATAACTGGAAGCCCTTTATCAATAATAATATTAGCCCGTGAGAAAGTGTCGATAAGCCCTGATGAGTCCTGAACTGAAGATTCCAGGAGTCATGAAATGATGACTAATTGAGTTTGCTCCCCCTCAATTAGGCCATCGTATGTAAAGAGCCTCTTCGAAAGTTGTGAAGTTTCAGAATCGGCTCCCCCTCAAACTGATCATCCCCTTTTTAGTGATTCAACACTTTAACTTCATGATCACGTTTGAGGGTCTTGATATTAACCATCTTCTTCTTTATCTGAATCAGTCAATCAACTGGAGTACTAAATGATAATGCCAAGTTTGAATCCCAGAAGTGACAATAGAACTCGAACAGAGTAACAAACCACGGAATATATCGGAGAGGTAGACATTAATTTCCCCGGCATGAATAATTAAGCTTGATCCCTTCATGATTTATAACCCCAGCATACACATTACTCCTCCCACGAAAAAGGAGAAAGAACACACGCCTATTCTCCCCCTCAAAAGTGGCATGCTAATGACATTTTTGCCACAGTCGAAAGGAGAAGGACATACACTAATTCTCCCCCTCAAAAATGGCATGCAATGACATTTTTGCCATAGTTGAGATTCCGTGATGGTTGAAATTTATCAGACGCAACATAAATATGTGTGTAGCACCAAAAACTACTGCGAAGAAGATGATGATTAAAACACTCTTGAAGCAGCCCCTCTTTTGTTTCCTCATCAATGGTTTAGCAAATGAAAAGTTCCATGAAGCTTGTAATATGCCTAAACCACTTGTTGAACTGTGTTAAACCTTAGAGGGAGAAAATATCTGCATACAAGAGCCGAATGACCATTCTACAAACATCATCAACATGTAGTATCTTCATCCTTTCCCTTCTCCCCCTCAAAAATTGCATATGCCTGTTTGCAATTTTTGATTGAATAAGTGAAGCACAAAAATATAATCAAATGTATGTCGATCCACTTGATGACTGTACGAACATGGGAAAAGCATGAAGCTTGTTGATTAGAATGGTCATAAATAAGAAGATTTCTCTTATTTCTAAGATAAGGCGTACTGAAATGTACACCTTTCTTTTATTTGAGGAATGGGGCCTGAAGTGTTATCTACAAACGCCATAGTGTTGAAGAACGAGGCCTGAACTGATGTATTCAGACGTCATCTCTCTCTTTTCTTCTCCTCTCTGCTAACTCATTACCAACCCCATTATCATTCAGTCGGCTCTTTGTCGTGACTACTGATGGAGAAAAACCCAATATCATGAACTTGAGACTGAAGTAAATTAACCCGAACTTGTGACTTAAGCTTGCACTAATGTATGACAAAGAGCGGTGTAGAGAGTTCGTGCAACATCGAATCCCTAAGTACTATATACTCTTCAACCAACCAACCATCAAGTATAAGACGTACATCACCTCTTGAATATCCACAACTTCGTGTGACACTGAGCACTACAATGTAACTCCTTAAAATGATAGTTATTTTGTGGTAATAGAAAGGAAGAATCCCAAAAATAACTAGATATCCAAGTCTTTGTCATTGTACAGGTTAAAAGCTCGAACAAGGATCTCGAAGAATCTTCATCCAACTACCCCGATATCTTCAGATACTAAGTACACGCACCCACGAAATTTCACTTCAACCTCAAATAAATAATAATGAATTAATGCCGTAGTCACATCTTGTGGTTTAAATACCCAAATCTAGCCCTTATTGATGTTTTGAATGAACTTTGATAATGGTTTTTCACCCGATCATGGTCAAAAGCGCATATCCCCGTAACACTTTGTTATAGCCAAAATGCCATGAAGTATATCATAAAAGTCATCCAATACATGATGTACACACCTTATCCCTTCTTTGAAGTTGAAACCGTAGCACCAAGTTTAATTAAGATCCGGAAATGCACTTTATTTCTCCAGGATAATTCCATCATCACGGGATTTTACAAATCTATGATTTAAACCGAGAAATAGGTTCTTTCGTGGGATTTTACAAAACCAAGAAGAAACTGTGAGACAATGATCGATTGAATGTGTTATGACAACTGTTGTATTTGGTGAATAACTGTTTGGGAAAAACATGCAAGAGATCAGCAACAATTCTTCTCCCATATGTAAAATACTTCACAAACCATGCTAAGTCAAGTAGTATAAACTACTTCCCCTTGGAGATTGACCTTATATCATCAAAGTACACTTTTCTCCCCCATGATGGTTTCGAACTTTCGAAAACATCATTGATGTATATGACCATATGCACGAGAAGTTCTTGTCTTAAGCAACCATCTTGAAAAAAACATGAATGACATTGAAGGAACTTAAGAGATTTTGCTTAGACTGTGAAGTATCATTGACATTCTGTAGCGTCGACTATCCCATGAAAATTGCTGATCACATCTCAACCTTTGAACCCTTTGGCTAACAACCCAACCTCATATTCTGTCGGCTATTTCTGTGACCACTTGGCGAGGTAAACCCGATATACCCAATTTGAAAATGAAGTAGAATTTCCCAAATTTGTTACTTAAGCTTGCACTGTTGTTGAAAGAACGGTGTAGAGAAATCTCTAAGTACTCAATACTATCCTAACAAAGTATGAGACTTTTATCACCTCTTGTGATTATCCACAACGTCTTCTGCGTGTGACACTGAGTACAATAATGTAACTCCTTTAAGTGATAGTTAACCAGGTCTTCAACCATCCACCCCGACTGCTGGTAACTAGATAAGCCAAGTCTTCAACTGAAGTCTTAATCACGAGCAAGTTATCATTGAAAGTCATGCATCCAACCAACCCCGACTTCAAGATAAAATAAGTAAGCGCCTTCGTGAAACCCACTTCAAACTCAAATAAGGGATACCAAAATAAACTTCGTGGTCATCTCATGCATTTAAACACCCAAAAACTAGCCTTAAAAAAATGAGAAACTATTGGATTGGTAAATGATTAGATGGTTGTTTGATGAACGTGATGGTTCTTGTTGTAGTTCAACTTATATAAAGATGCGAGCTAACCGCAAACTTCAACTAACCACAAACTTGAGCTAACCACAAACTTGAGCTAACCACAAACTTGAGCTAACCGCAAACTTGAACTAACCACAAACTTGAGCTAACCGCAAACTTGAACTAACCCCAAGCTTGAGCTAACCACAAACTTGAGCTAACCACAAACTTGAGCTAACCGCAAAGTTGAACTAACCACAAACTTGAGATGAGATAACTGCAAACTTGAGCTAACCGCAAACTTGAGCTAATCACAAACCTGAGCTAATCACAAACTTGAGCTAACCGCAAATTTGAACTAACCACAAACTTGAGCTAACCACAAACTCGAGCTAACCACAAACTTGAGCTAACCGCAAATTTGAACTAACCACAAACTTAAGCTAACCACAGCTAGGAGGTAACCGCAATCTGAAGGTAAACACAAACTGGAGTTAATCTCAATCTGAAGGTAAACTCAAACTGGAGGTAATCTCAATCTGAAGGTAAACTCAAACTGGAGGTAATCTCAATCTGAAGGTAAACTCAAACTGGAGGTAATCTCAAGCTAAAGGTAAACTCAAACTGGAGGTAATCTCAATCTGAAGATAAACTCAAACTGGAGGTAATCTCAATCTGAAGATAAACTCAAACTAGAGGTAATCTCAATCTTGAGCTAACCTCAAAACACAAAAATACAAGAAAGTCACTATCTTGCCAGTTTGTCTTTACACAAAAATACAAGAAAGTCACTATCTTGCCAGATTGTCTTTTTCCCATTATTGAGCTAATCTCAACCAAGAAACAAGCTAATCTCATCCAAGAAACTTGCACTAAATCACATCAAACATCAAACAAATTAACTAATTCAACCTACCCAAGTGAAAAAATTAAGTACTTCTAACACCTCAAAACACAACAATACCACCAAATCATCAAAAACACCACAACCAAAAATCAATTCGAGGTGTTTTCATAAAAAACATTTCGACCCAAAAAATTGAACCACTAAACCAAGCCACAAATTTGAGCGCCAACAATCCTAGGATGAAACCTTGGCTCTTGATACCAATTGTAGGATCGAAATATTTTGTTGATTATGTGGATTGGGAGGTCTTGGATTGTGGAAGTATATGATAAACATGATTAACAAGTTAGAGAGAGAGAGTTGAGAGAGTGGGAGGTTTCTAGTGAGAGAAACACCTAATGAGGTGTGTGTATTATGAGAAACAACCAACCCTTCCCTTGTGTGGGAAGGGGTATATATACAATTACAATATACGCCCTCCTGTGGGCTGTGGATCAGGTATACAGTGGGTAAAGACCCGTCCTTCCTCCACCGCGTGACTAATATCTAAACTATTACTATAATATCTAATCTAATAAATAAACTGACTACGAGCTAACTTAATGCTATTACAATCATTAGGTGACCGAGACTTTTACAGGAATATTTGTATTCCTAACAGGTTTGTTATTAGTTGATTTGGTTGATTGATTTTCTCGTTAGGCTTAAGAAAACTGGCCATAATTATAAATGGTAATAGGCTTGAACGTCTTAAGAAACGTAATCAGATGTGTACTATGATTTTATTGGTTGTATTTAATACATAAGTAACTATTTACGAGGCCTGGATAGGAAGAGATAGAAGCTTATAGATTGGGGAAGGACGTACACAGCCCCATGACTGGTATTAAGGAATACAACCCTCCATCCAAACAACTATAACAAATCAATTAATCGATAAGAGATAACTAGGGAGTAGTTAAGTCTAAGTAAATACATTTTTCCCATTATAAGAAGTTCACCACATTTACTTTTCTGTTATTTTATTTTATTTTGCATTTGTAGTAAATTTGGGTTAGGTGACTAGCAACTAATTCCGCCCACTCTTCCAAAACCAGAGATTTTTACTTGCTTTTCTAAAAATACAAAAATACAAAAAGAATCATCCCTCACCTCTAGACCTGTTTTAAGTAGTTTTTAATCCTAACATCACTATTTACCTAGAGAATGATCAATCCCCCGGTACTTGCCACTCACTATAGTACATCGGTCAGGTACACTGCCTAGTGGGTATTGCAAGTTTCTCAAGATCTATTGAGAAGTAAAATCATTTGCAAGGTTGCAAAACCACGCATCAAGTTTTTGGCGCTGCTTTCGCGGAATAGTTATTGTTTAGGTTAAATTTTATTTTTATTAGTTCTACTCATTAGATTCCTTTCTAATGAGATTTTTATTTTCTTTTTATTAGATTTTCTTTAGTCTGTCTTTTCTCCTCAACTCCTTGTTCATTTCTTCCTTGGCCATTATGGTAAACGAAGATCTAACTAATATTATGAGAGGATCACTTGATTTGATCACACACTATGAGGTGTTGGACCTTTGTAATGTATAAATATGATACTTTGAGTAAATATGATTAAGTATGCGGAATCTACTTTAATCACACTTAGAATGTTTATTGGAAATGGAACTATGATGTTTGTGTTTTATTTAACAAAGAACAATAAAAGTATTTCACCAAACGATTCAATATTATTCAGAATAATACGAGTGATCTTCACTATCACTAGGGTTACAAAGACCTTGAATCTTGTGTTTTGTTCTAATGTTTTTCTCTATGTATATGTCTATTACTATCACACTCTTATCACACACACACTTAAGTCATATCTAAGATCTTCCTTTTATAGTCCAAGGAAAGATCTTTTACAATCTATATGACTCATCTTAAATACTAGCTTATGACTAATCTTCATTCTAGCTAGATGATGACTTATCATGTCAGTCATTAAGATACAACATGTATCTAGGATTACAACTCACCTGGAGTGTTCAATTTGATGACTATAACAAAGATATTTTTCTTGTATATGAATCAGTAGAATAAGTCGTACTTATCTACACAGCTGTTGTATGAGTCATAGTAGCATCAGCAGAATCCATCAGTAGAAACACTATCAGTAGAAACCTTCTTCAACAGAATCCATCAGTGGAAACGTGCTTTGTCCTTTATCAGCAGAAACATATTTGATGTATTTCCTTAAGCCTTTATGCTGATTCTTCTGATTATTTAATTCCCAACAATCCTCCCCTAAACATGTGAATTACATTCAAACATGTTTTTTTGAATTAAATGAGGACTTTGTGAAGATCTTTCAAACACTTCATTGTCAGACTGTGATCTGACCTTTCTTCTCTTTTGAGTGATTGAATGTCTTTCTCTATAACTCATCTGCTTTCTTTTCTTTGCTCCAATCTTGGACTAAAAGATGGTGCAATATTCAACTTGAAGAATTATAAGAGGCAATGATGCTGTGCATCTTGGATGCTTGTTCAAAGAAATAGAAATGATCTTTCAGCATGTCTTTGGAAGTGATGAACAAACGTAGTGAACTGAAATTGAAACCTTTCATCTTTTGATCTAGATAGAACTTTCTCCTATCAGCTCTGTTCTTGTTCTTTATCAGTAGAAACCATGTCATCATCTTGTATGCTCTTATCTTTTCCTTTTTTTTCTTTGGATAATCTTCCTTTTAAAGGGCTTTTTGTAACCTCCCCTGAGATTTATTTCTCTCTTGAGCAATTTCCTCCCTTGTTTGGAACATCTCTCATAATCATATCATATCATCTGATATAGCAATTTCCATGTTTTCAGACAATTTGTACATGAAGCCATCAATTCCTTAAGAGTTTAAATAAAGAGGCGAAAAATGAACCACTTCTAGGGGGTCATTTAAGTCCGGAATTGAATTTATTTGATCAAATATTGCCCTAAATCGTTCCTTTTGTGATTTTAGGTACTTTGCGAGTGAAATCTGGAAAAGGAAGCAATTCGGATGTTTTTGGAGCATTAAAGTGAAGAAAACGCCAAAGACTTAATTTTCCAAGCTGGAAACAGTAGGTGACGGCGTCAAGAGCAACATTTTGACGGCGTTATGAGTAATTTTCATGACGACCCAGTACAGAAATGAAGGCGTCACAAGGAAGAGCGTCAAGAGTAAAATACGTGACGGCCTGGAAAAAGTTATTACATGACGGCGTCAAAAGTAGATCAAGGCAGTCCGAGAATTCTTTTGGCGGCGAGATGACGGCGTCACCTATTTGGTCTTGATGCCGTCAACCTCAATTTCCTATATATAGTTTTCTAATTTTCATTCATAAAAGAAGAGAAGTTTTGGAGAACCCTAAGGCCGAACTTAGTACGAATTTTACAGGTTTTCAAGGGTTTTCAGCCCTTGAACCCTTTCATGTGTAATTGATATAAGTGTTCTTGTAATTCAATCAATATGTCTATGTGTTGGTTGTCTATATCATGTTCTTGTCTTAATTCCATCATGCTAGGCTAGATCTATCTTGTGTTTGCTTAGATCTAATGAAACCTAGATGTTAATTATGTGTTGATTACTTGTTTATGGTTGTTTTGGATGAATGATTTCGATGTTAGGCTTAAGAAAACTGGCAGATCTCCAAATGGTAACATGCTTGAACGTCTTAGGAAACATGAACTGACGTGCACTAGGTTTTATTGATTGTATTTAATGCATGAGTAAATTCTAATGATCCCATGTTAGGAGCTTCTTAGCCGGCTCGACATAGGAGTGAAGTAGGCACTCATAGGATTGGGGAATTAAGTGCGCCACCCCATGAATGGTATTAAGGAATACAATCCGTCATCCACGCAACTATAACAAGTAATTAACGTGTAAAAGATATCTAGGGAGTAATGAAATCTAAGTAAACACAATTTCTCCACTTATTGCTCACAACCTTAGTTTAATTTAGTTTATTTTCATTTTTAGTATTTTATTTTGATTGCATCTTTAGTATTGGGTTAGTTGACTAGCAACTAATTCCGCCCAAATCCTTCAAACCCGAGATTTTTACTTGCTTTCTAAAAAATATAAAAAAATACAAAAATAATCATCCCTCACCTTTAGAACTAATATTTAGGTTTTCTAATCCTAGCGACACTATTCCTAGCTGAACGATCAATCCCCCGGTACTTGTCACTATATTATACTACAACGATCAGGTACACTGCCTGGTGGGGGTTGTAAGCTTCTCAAGATCCCTTGAGAGGTAAAGCCTGGTGCAATCCCTACGCATCAAGTTTTTGGCGCCGCAGCCCGGGGAATAGTTATTGTCTAGGTTAGAATCTCTTTTTATTAGGTCTACTTGCTAGATTCCTTTCTAGTAAGATTTTATTTTTATTTTTAGGTTTTCTTTAGTCTATCTTATTTCTTTATGTTTTTGTTCATAACTATTCACCACCCGACATCATGGACGATGGGAACATCTTTGAACCCGTCATCCCACCGCAACAAAACCCACCACTAGAACCTCTTAGGCCCCGAACCTTAGGAGAGTATTCCCGACCTAGCCACCAAGGCTACCGAAACATCATTGAGCTCACCGGAGCCAATGTGACCCCCTTACGATCCGACACCATCCGGTTGGTGCAAAGCGGATGTGCTTTCCATGGACTTCGTTCTGAAGATCCAAATCAATATCTCAAGGACTTCCTTAAAATCGTAGACTCCATAGACCTAGATGTTGCAACTAGAGAGACAACCCGATTACTCCTATTCCAATTCTCTCTACGGGATCAAGCTAGTCAATGGCTTGAGCGTTTACCCGCGGGATCCATCACCACATGGGATGATCTCACCACTCGTTTCCTTGCTCAATTTTTCCCACCGGGGAGAACTACTAAGCTTAGAAATGACATCTTGATGTTCCAACAACGTCAAAATGAATCTCTTTATGAAGCATGGACTCGTTTCAAGGACTTACTCCAAAAAAGTCCCTCATAATGGCATAGATCTTTGGCTCTAAGTCCAAATCTTTTATGACCATATCGATCTCTCCACGAGGCGAGCCATTGACCAATCGGCCGGTGGTAAGCTACGTGATCTAAGTGCGGAACAATCATGGGAACTCATAGAAGATCTTGCTCTCTATGACAACGAAAGTTGGAATGACCCCCGTGATTTGAACAAAACGGTCAAGGCAATATCTTTGCCTTCGAACAACTCTAGCACTCCCGACCGTAGGATCATGGAACTTGAGGACCAATTCAAGTTTCTCATGAAATCCTACGAAGCTCCTAAGCCTTCAAGCCAAGTGAACAAAATCACTTCTTCATGCGAATTGTGTGGAACTCCTCGGAACAGCTTTTGCGGACTACGCATCCACGCGTACCGACGAAGCGGGATATAAGTGGTACACTTTCAAGCCCTAGCCAAACCCTTACGATGGTTCATACAACCCCTCTTGAAAAAATCACCCAAACCTTAGGTGGAAACAAAATCAACCCAATTCTTCCAATCCGCCTAATCGTTACCGACCAAACGGTCCACCCTCCAACCGTACTTTCAGCAACAAACCTTCTAACAACTATGGTAGTACCAACAATCTTGAAGGATTGATGTCAAAATTCATGGCATATCAAGAAGCCCGCATATCTAACTTTGAAGCCGATTTCAAACAAAAGCAAAGCCAGATGACCACCAAAATTGACGCATTGTTGAAAGTTCTTAATGACCAAGAAATGGGAGCACTCCCAAGCGACACGGTCAAGAATCCGAAACTAAACGTTAATTCCATATCTTCAGTTTTGTCACCCACTTCGTGTCCACAATACTACTCGGTTAAATCAACAAGCACGTGTTTCAAACAAAACCAAATTCTTCAAAACGACCAACCAAATAAAACACCCGGTATAGAACCGGTCAAAAGTATAGTTGAAACACCTCCTACGCAAGACCTTGACGATGAATTCAAGGAACTTCACCTTGAACATCTCGACATTGATGTCTTAGCCCGTGCTCGTTACTATAGTGCCCTCCTAGAAAAATATGAGAAGTTTAAACTAGGTAAAAATGGGACCGCCTTCGTTCAAAACAAATTGCCTAAAAAGCTTGATGATCCGGGTATATTTGTTTTGCTTTGTAAAATAGGAAGATCCGAAGCTTTCGACACGCTAGCCGATTTAGGGTCAAGCCTTAACTTGATTCCTTTATCCTTATTCACCGCTCTTAAGCTAGGAAAGTTAGAGGAAACAGAGGTATTAATAGGGCTAGTAGATGGGAGTATTGCCACCCGGTTGGAATAATTAAGGATGTAGTTGTTCACGTAGGAAGGTTAACTATATTAGCGGACTTTCACGTCCTAGACATGGTTAGTGACACTACATGCCCATTATTGGTAGGAAGAGGATTTTTAGCAACCTCTAGCGCAATGGTAGATTGTAAGGAGTCTAAGATAGCGGTAAGTGAAGGCGATACTTGGTCGGTGTACGATGTTAAGAAGCATAGTTATGATTGTGATGATGAACCGACACCGCATTGGGTAGAGATGAATAGGAGACCATCTAGATATGGACCTTGGATAGAAAGGAACTTTATAGGACCTCAATGCCCATTCTATCTTGAAAAAGATTTCATTGAAAAGACACATTCGGTGGAACAACTCATAGCTAGAGATGAAGAGCTAGATCCCTTTGAGGACCCCTTAGTCTTTAGGAAGATGATTGAGTTCTTGAGCGTAATGCCTATTAATATAGAGATGAATAAGTGGAAAAGAGAGGGAGGCAAGTGTAAATGGAGGTGGGACAAGCCACCAAAAGAAGGTGACGGATCATGGCATATGAGGATGACTTTGTATGATCCGGATGGAGAAAAGTTTGAAAGGTCATACCATACTAAAGAAACCGATAGGAAGTTGAAACCTAAGTTTGATCCCAAAGATGTCCTCAATGAGGAACTCACCCGTATCACGTAGTAACCCATGACTTTGAGTCTAGCTACAAGACTCGTAAATAAAGAAAAGCGCTTCTTGGGAGGCAACCCATGCTTTGTGTGATTTTATTTTGTTTGTTTGTTATTTGCTTCTGTATGCATGCTTTATTTTTATTGTTGGTAGATCATGTTTCTCAACTAAATAGTGGAAATACTTTACTTTGTTGTTTTGGCCTAGTCTTAACTCCACCTAAAAGTATTTTTGCAAAAGATAAGTGTAAGGGGAAACTCCAAATATGTTTTTAAGAAACAAACCGATCATGATTCTCCACAATATTAAATGAACATGTATATTCGTATTTGTTAGAGTCAAATGCTTGTATTGAGTCATAATGAAGTTTTGCAGGATTTTCCAGGAAGTAGGACCAAGTTTTTCCAGAAATTTTCCGGAAACTTAACATAAGAATTTCTGCAGATCACTTCTGACGGCGTCACGAGATTACTCTTGACGGCTTCACGTGTAAAAATCTGGACATTTTACCGGTTTTATTTTTCTAACGGAGTCTTACGGTTTTTGTGAATTATTAAATTTTATAATCTCCAGGAAATCTGCAAACTTCATTCCACAAGCATTATATCTTATCTTGTTTTCTAGGATTTAGTAACTTATATAGATTTCCGCCGATTTTATGCGAGGTTGCCTTGTTTGTTTTCTCAGGATTTACAGGTTATGTATGACAAGAAGATGATTTATATTCTGGAAGGGAAGCTTTGATTGTTCATTTTCTTGGAGGAAGATTTAACCTGGCCACCTTATTATCCATACCGAGCGAATCAGGGGAGTATTTGATTTCATTCTTTTTACTTTTTCACTTTTACATTCTTTACTTGAACATTGGGGACAATGTTCATCTTAAGTGTAAGGGGAGAGTAAAATGATGATACCTTACATGTACACTTTTGCTTGAGTTTGTTTTGTTTAATGGTAGATGTGTAATAACACTATGAGAAATACTTGTTAGTGCAATTTTAGCGCCAAATTTAAAATTTTTTTACAACATTTAGGAGTGAAACTTTAGCCATAGCAAGCGTCTCATGGATAGGAGATTGTATGACTAGCACAAAACCGTATATTCAGAAAAATTTTCCACCCAAATATGAGAGGTTCGCCTTTAGATTTGATAGGAAAAGCATTTACTATTAGTGCTTATGAGTGTACCGGTAGCATTTAGATTCTAGAACTTGCGTTAGTGATGCATCCCGAGACCGCTAGTAAGACTACATTCGTGTAGTAGGATTTACTACATGATAAGAGGCATTAGGATCACCCTTGTGTTAAACCCGTATCATGATTACTTGACCATTTAAGTCATATTACTTGGCTAGTTAAGTCAACTAATTTTCCCACACCCTTAGTGTTGTACTCATTTTTAGTACACGAAACCGCTAGTACACCCCTCCGAGCCTATCTTTTCGTTTCTAACTTTAAGCATTTTACTTAAAGGAAGAATTTGTTACACCCCACTTAAATGTACACCCAAATCACCTTAGCCTTCCGTGTATGCGCTCATTTTTAGTGCATTATTGTTATTTGTTAAACCCTAAGTTAACTATCTAATTGATTACATGGTTGCTAAGTCGAATCATATCTTTGTACATATTGTTATGGGACGATTGGGACTCATGGGTAAAGTACTTATTTTATGGAGTAAAGGGGAAGAACATCGTATATTACCCCCGTATGTGCGTTAATCTTAAAAGTACTCCAAGTGTTTTGATTATCTTAATTCAAGTCATTAGATCAGTTTATTGTAAAGTATGTAAAGATTCAAGTGTAAGGGGAATGTTCATTCCCTATGATGTATTATTTTGGATGTTAGGGTAAGAGTGTATGCACAAAAAAAAATAAAAAATAAAATAATAATAATAAAAAATCAAAAAAATCAAGAAAAAAAAATAGAAAAAGAAAAAGAGAAAAAACATACGGACTACCATCCCTTTTCATTCCATGTTTATTTTATGTTTTTGTTATTTTTCATTTATTAGCTTAAAGTCGAGTCTAGTCTTGGCTTAGCAACGCCATATTGTACATGTAATTAACCAAGATTGTTAACTCGCCACCAGTAAAAACTTCCTTTATCCAACAAAACCGTGTATTTCATATCCCTACACCTAACGTTACGACCCTTAAAAGACCTCTTTAATAGTTTATCTTAGGTGCTTACGCCATGTGGTGGAGGTTTGATTCTATCCCAAGCCTATGGTAATCTATTTTGCTATGACAGGTAGTGAGAGATATCTTCCGTTTCCATATTGTAATTTATACTTTATTACACCCGAGAGATGTGAGTATCTAAACACTATTTGTAAGGTGCTAGTGTATGACCTCCGTGCTTGTCTATTGGTCTTTAGTGGAACGATTATTTGTTGTAATTACTTTTATATTAGTGTTAAATGACCACTAACTTGTACTTTGACTAGAATAAAAGCGCATTTGCTTGAGGACAAGCAAATCTCAAGTGTAAGGGTATATGATGAGGCGAAAAATAAACCACTTTTAGGGGGTCATTTAAGCCCGGAATTGAATTTATTTGATCAAATATTGCCCTAAATCGTTCCTTTTGTGATTTTAGGTACTTTGGGAGTGAAATCTGGAAAACGAAGCAATTCGGACGTTTTTGGAGCATTAAAGTGAAGAAAACGCCAAAGACTTAATTTTCCAAGCTGGAAACAGTAGGTGACGGCGTCAATAGCAAATATTTTGACGGCGTCAAGAGTAATTTTCAGGACGACCCAGTACAGAAATGAAGGCGTCACAAGGAAGAGCGTCAAGAGTAAAATACGTGACGGCCTGGAAAAAGTTATAACATGACGGCATTTAGAGTAGATCAAGGCAGTCCGAGAATTCTTTTGGCGGCGAGATGACGGCGTCACCTATTTGGTCTTGACGCCGTCAGCCTCAATTTCCTATATATAGTTTTCAAATTTTCATTCATAAAAGAAGAGAAGTTTTGGAAAAACCCTAAGGCCGAACTTAGTACGAATTTTACAGGTTTTCAAGGGTTTTCAGCCCTTGAACCCTTTCAAGTGTAATTGAGATAAGTGTTCTTCTAATTCAATCAATATGTCTATGTGTTGGTTATCTATATCTTGTTCTTGTCTTAATTCCATCATGCTAGGCTAGATCTATCTTGTGTTTGCTTAGATCTAATGAAACCTAGATGTTAATTATGTGTTGATTACTTGTTTATGGTTGTATTGGATGAATGATTTCGATGTTAGGCTTAAGAAAACTGGCAGATCTCCAAATGGTAACATGCTTGAACGTCTTAGGAAACATGAACTGACGTGCACTATGTTTTATTGATTGTATTTAATGCATGAGTAAATTCTAATGATCCCATGTTAGGAGCTTCTTAGCCGGCTCGACATAGGAGTGAAGTAGGCACTCATAGGATTGGGGAATTAAGTGCGCCACCCCATGAATGGTATTAAGGAATACAATCCGTCATCCACGCAACTATAACAAGTAATTAACGTGTAAAATATATCTAGGGAGTAATGAAATCTAAGTAAACACAATTTCTCCACTTATTGCTCACAACCTTAGTTTAATTTAGTTTATTTTCATTTCTAGTATTTTATTTTGATTGCATCTTTAGTATTGGGTTAGTTGACTAGCAACTAATTCCGCCCAAATCCTTCAAACCTGAGATTCTTACTTGCTTTCTAAAAAATATAAAAAAATACAAAAATAATCATCCCTCACCTTTAGAACTAGTATTTAGGTTTTCTAATCCTAGCGACACTATTCCTAGCTGAACGATCAATCCCCCGGTACTTGTCACTATACTATACTACAACGATCAGGTACACTGCCTGGTGGGGGTTGTAAGCTTCTCAAGATCCCTTGAGAGGTAAAGCCTGGTGCAATCCCTACGCATCAGTGCGTAACCTCCTATGAGTGGTGAATCACTGAGCATAGACTCATAATCCATCATTAGATGATTTTCTGAGCCTCTTTGAAAATCCTTTTTAAGATATATTTGACTTAGTAGTATGAACATGATTTTATGATAAAAAATCATACTGCTTCTAACCATTTTGAAGGGATTAAGTGTGGTAACTAACACTTAATCAAAATTTCGGTTTAAAGCAACCTCTGGTTGTGTGAGAACCAATGTTTTCAGTTATAAATAACTGCCTGTGTACAGATAAACCTATTCAAAAGGCTTTCTTTATAGGGTTTCCAGCTCGTGGCATTTGTTACCTCTAACACAAGTGTTAGATTCACTGTTGCTCGCTGTTCTTTCTATCAGATATCCGTAGATTAGTCACATTATACTTGAGAGTATAAAATGATAGAAAGTGAGTTGTATCAGTTATGTACTGATCAACTAAATCATCAATTCAATGTGAAACATCATAATCAGGTTCCAAGAAAGAAGTTTTAAGGAGTTTTGAAATCCCAAACTCTTTCTATCATGAACCTATTATATCAGCAGCAATGATCAGCATTCAACAGCAATGATCATAGATTTCACTTGAAATAGCCTTTGAGCTCAAACATTCATACCTGAAATTGTTAGTCTAAAACCAAAAGAACAAAGTACAAAGTACTTGTCTTGAATTAGAATTATGCATAGGACTAACTATATGAATAACTTTTAATTGGTAATAGTAGTTTTAAATGACAAAGTTAGATGCATTAACAAAACCTATATACAAGAACACATTATTTTGAAAAATTTAAAGATTAAGCATTCCAATACCTGCTACCAAGTATTGAAATCTTCCAACATCAAAAGCTTTTGTAAGAAGATCTGCAAAGTTTTGTTCTAAAGCAATTTTCATTACTTGAATTAACCTCTTTTCATTGCAATCTCTAATAAAATGATGTCTAATTTCAATGTGTTTTGTTTTAGAATGTTGGACTGGATTTTTAATAATGCAAATTGTACTACTATTATCAATATGAATAATGGTATGTAAGAAATTGTACCCATAGTCAAGAAGTTGGTTTTGAAGCCATTAAACTTGACCACAACCATTTACAGCAGCTACATATTCAGCTTCAGTTGTTGAAGTAGCCACCATTGTCTGCTTCTTACACTGCCATGAGATAAGTCTACACCCAAGGAATTGACATCCTCCAGTTGTTGACTTTCTGTCTAAGCTAGCACCAGCATAATCACTATCTAAGTATGCTACCAAGTCAAAAGATGACTCCTTAGAATACCACAGACCCAACCTAGGTTGACCCTTGAGATATCTAAAAATTCTCTTGACTGCTGTTAAATGAGAAACCTTAGGAGTTACTTGATATCTTGCACAAGCACAAACAGAGAACAAGATATCAGGTCTTGATGATGTGAGATACATCAAAGAACCTATCATAGATCTGTATGTGTGTACATCCACATTAGTTCCTTTTATATCTTTAAGAAGTGGCTTCTCAGGGTCCATTGGTGTGCTTACTATTTTGGAATCAGCAAATTGAAACTTTCTAAGAATCTCTGCAACATATTTGTCTTGACTAATAAAGATTCCTTCGCTTGATTGTTTAACCTGCAGACCCAAAAAGAATGTAAGTTCCCCCATGGAACTCATCTGAAACTTATTGTGCATAAGCTTCTCAAACTCCAAACACATCTCCTTCCTTGTAGATCCAAAGATGATATCATCCACATACACTTGAACTAGCAAAAGATCCTTCTTATGCTTCTTGGTGAAAAGTGTCTGATCTATCTTGCCTCTTTGAAATTAAGTAGGAATCCAGTGTTTCATACCAAGCTCTTAGTGCCTGATGTAGGCCATATAGAGCTTTAACAACCTTGTACACTTTGTCTGGATGGTCAGGATCAACAAAACCAGGAGGTTGTGAGACATACACCTCCTCTTCAATAGTACCATATAAGAAAGCACTCTTGACATCCATTTGATAAACTGTGAATCCCATAAATGAAGCATAAGCCAAAAAGAGTCTAATGGCTTCAATCCTTGCTACTGGAGCAAAAACTTCTTCATAGTCTATCCGTCCTTCTTGTGTGTACCCTTGAGCTACTAATCTAGCTTTATTTCTTATCACTATGCCCTTTTTATCCCTTTTATTCTTAAAAACCCATCTAGTGCCAATTACTCTTACACCACTTGGTAAATCAACTAGCACCCATATTTTTTAATCTTAAACTGAAGAAGCTCCTCTTGCATAGCCTCCAACCAGCTTGAATTCTCTAGGGCTTTGTGAATATTCTTTGGTTCATCTTGTGAGAGAAAACATAAAAATAAGCAAGAGTTTGAAAACTCATGCTGTTTTGAAGCATAAAGGGCATCAAGAAGCCCTTGTTGATCTGAAGACATCAATTGTTGTCTTGTCTTTACTCCTGATTCTACATCTCCAATTACATTGTCCAGGGAGTGGACTTTGTGAATCCTTGAGTGTGGAGTAGAAAGAACTTGATAATCAGGTGGAAGGTTGTTGAAATCCACCTCATTTTCTGAGAGATTTGCTTGTGTTTCTTCTGATGGACCATTAGCAGAAACATTTTGCTCATTAGCGGGAACGATTTGCTTATCAGCAGAAACAGCAGTGTTACTTCTGACTTGAAACTCTTGTTCCTTAGCTCCTTCTTCTTTATATTCATCTTCAACATCTTCTTTAGAATTTCCAGAAGAAGATTCACCATTTATTGAAGTTGAATCCACACTTGTATTTGTCCATATTGGCATTATCACATATTCTTGATCTGTCTCCTTCTCTAATCCTTCTCCATTTGTTGCATCAGCAGTTTGTGAACCTGAAAATTCATTAGTTTCTGCAACAAAAGGCACATAATTCATTGATTTAGATAGAGATTCAAGATCAAATAGCCATTTGGGACCTTGACCTTC
The DNA here is from genome assembly GCA_030686995.1 of Artemisia argyi. Classification (NCBI taxonomy): domain Eukaryota; kingdom Viridiplantae; phylum Streptophyta; class Magnoliopsida; order Asterales; family Asteraceae; genus Artemisia; species Artemisia argyi. The sequence continues at coordinate 96,484,872 of CM060707.1, read as the reverse complement.
TACATTGGTTTTATTTTCCAAAAACTTCACATGTAGATTTTCCTCTACTCTTCTAGTTCTCATGTTGTATACTCTGAATGCTTTGCTATTGAGAGAATATCCAACTAAGAATCCTTCATCTGCTTTTCCATCAAACTTTCCAAGATGGTCTAAGGTATTTAGAATTGTCACATGATATCCAAAAGGTCTAAGAAATCCTATCTCAGGAGTTCTACCTCTAAAAAGTTCATATGATATCTTATTGTGAGGTTTTACAACTAAAACTCTATTTTGAACATAGCAAGCAGTGTTGACTGCTTCTGCCCAAAAAGTTATAGGCAACTTAGAGTCAGCTAACATAGTTCTAGCAGCTTCTATTAGTGTTCTATTTTTCCTTTCAGCAACTCCATTCTGTTGTGGAGTTCTTGCAACACTAAATTCTTTTTTAATACCTTTTTCTTTGCAGAAATCATCCATAACTCTATTCTTAAATTCTGTCTCATTATCACATCTAATGACTTTTACTCTTTTGCTTACTAGATTTTCTATCTCTGTAATGAAGGTCTTAATAATGCTAGAAGTCTCATCCTTAGTACCTAAAATGAATACCCATGTAAATCTACTAAAGTCATCAGTAATAACTAGACAATATCTCTTATGCAACAAACTTCTGACATTTGTAGGACCAAATAAGTCCATATGCAGCATAAACAATGATTAATTGATAGAGTTAAAAATTTTGGGCTTACAAGAGGCTTTATGTTGTTTGCCTTTAAGACAAGCAATGCATGTTTGATAATTTTCAAATCGTTTTTGAGGTGAACCTCTTACCAAACCATCTTTGACAATCTTATTTATGGTTTTAAAGTTAATATGACCAAGCCTCCTATGCCATTTCATAGGTTCATCCAATGTGGCCTTAGCAATAAGACAAGTAAGGGAATCTTTTGGAACAATCTTCTTCATATCAACACCGTACATGTTGCCTTTTCTTGGAATTCTAAGAAGTGCTTGACTTTCATCAGGCATCTTAAAATCAGAAGAAAATACAAGACATTCAGTGTCAGTAAAGAGAACTTTGTTCTTTTTGTCACACATTTGTGAGACACTAAAAAGATTATACTTAAGCTCTTGCACATAGTACACATCTTCAAAATCTAATTTACCGGTTTTAATAGTACCTTTACCAATAATTTTTCCTCCAATTCCTCCTCCAAAGGTAACATAGCCTCCATCTACTGATTGAAAATTTGAGAGATAAGACTTGTTGCCTGTCATGTGCCTTGAACATCCACTATCTAAGAATCCTTGATCTTCAGTATCTGCTGATGAATGTCCCTGCACATAAATAAAGGAATTAGTTTTGTTTTGGGATCCAAACCGTTTCTGACTTGGATCCGCCTCTTGCATCAATGGGATGTAATATTTTGAGAATTGTTGATGCAACATTGGATTTAAGAATCCAACATGCTGAGGCCTTAACAGCATTTGCCATGTTTCCCTTAGCAGTGATATGAACTGTTTGGCTATCAGCAGAAACTGATGGCTTTGCAGTTGTATCCTTTGTGTAGAATACTAACTATGCTGGAAACATGATTTCACTAGGGATTTGTGTGGCATTGGTGAAGTGAGGAGGAGAGGAAGAAAGGAACCTTGAGAGAAAAATGAAATATTAGATTGAGATTAAGAGAAGGTCCAACCCTCTCCACATGTGGAGAGGGGTATTTATACTTACAACATAAATGCCCACACCCGGGCTGTGGATCAGGCATACAGTGGGTGAAGACCCGTCCTTCTTCCACGGTGTTACTTAAACTAATACTAATTAACTAATAAACAAACTAGCTACGAGCTAACTTAATGCTATTACAATCATTAGGTGACCGAGACTTTTACAGGAATATTTGTATTCCTAACAATCTCCTCCTAAGCGAGGTCACCTTTGAAATTAAGATCTTTGGTCTTTAAGCATTCTTTAGTCATTGTAGCTCGTAGGATCTGATTCTTAACTTTTCTACACACTTTGTACTTCAAGCAAGCGAACTTGTGATTTGAATTCCTTTGTGATGTATGATCTTTTGAGCTTCTTTGAGATCATCAGCCAAAGTAAATCTCTAAGCTCATCCATAGTTGTATTGCCTTCGTGTGATGTAGTGACTAAGGACCATCATGCTCACACCCTTCTGTATCTGGAGACGTTGCATTGGAGTTTGTGGATCAGGAGACTTTCTCATCAGAGTTGCGGAAACATTGTTAGTAGTCTCTCAACATTTGTTGTAGCAAGTCTCTCATCTTCATTGATAGTGTGGAGGATGTGTGAGCATGAGGTATGGATTGACCCGATTCAGCTGGAAACTGCAGCCATCAACGCCATCTTTATATGTGTCCCTGAAATAAAAGAGTTAGCAATAAAGATAGAGAACGAATATGGCTTTGTCATTCGTTCTGCGAGGATAGACTACCCTCCGGTTTTGTGAAAACCGACCTGTGATCAGGTAGAGTCTCTTTAAAGAGGACTCTCCTTGACAGGAATTTCCAGCTTGTAGTAATGAATTTTCCAAAGAATCTACTTTCGAATCTTCATACTTAGCATGTTCTCATACCGGAACATCTCAAAGCAGACAGCACGATAGAGTGAATCGGTAAATGAATATTCACGGATTGATGAGAAATAGATTTATAGAAATCACTCGTGTGTCCTATGATAAACATTTTTGAGACACGACGAGAGTTTTGTGCTCTGAATCACATTTCCATCAAAAATACTTTTGTTTGAAAGATATTGTACACAATCAATGTGCTCGAAAGATTAGTTGGTGAGTACATTGAGAGGTTTTAGCAAAAGTATCCGTCAATCCATATCCTGGAACAAGTTTGATTCAATTTTGAATCGCACCATCATTGCTTTCCAGTTGCCACTTGATCATTGATCCAAGATGGATCTCACATGTCACCTACCAAGAGCTTGAGTGATGTTCGCTCTAGAAGGATTTCCATCTTCATTGTGTGAAACAATAAACTCGGATGTTCTAGCAATACCATAAGGATAATGCGTAGGACTCAAAATATTTTATCTTACTTTCCACATTGTGTGAAACAATAAGCATATTGGAATTGTGTCCTAACGAGATTTATGGATGATCTCTTGGCTCTAGACTCAATAGTGCGTTTTGATCCTCTCCTGGAGACTGGGGAGGTGTCTCCTATTTTAGGTATCAACATAGCTCGCAATGAGCGGTCGATACATTGCACAGGGTTCCCCGTGAGAATGAAACAAGCTATTTTAAGAGAACTTGAGTGGTTGGGAAGTTTAGTGCAGTGCGTCACTGGGTCCATGACGTCTTGTCTTCAATACCGGTGTTACCTTAGTAACCGCCAGTAGATTATGAATTGAACCTGGTTTCTGCCCTAAGGTTGAATATATGGAGGGCTATTTCTTTTCACCCTTTCTGATTTCATTTCTTTTTCATTCTTCAACCCCTTCAGTGCTTACCGAGACTTCACCACTAGAACCTTGTTGGGTTTGTTACAGTCCTAGCTCTATCTCAGTCCGCACTCTTCCCTTTCTCACTTTACTCCTTTTTTTTTTTAATCATTCCTAAGGACTTCTAATCTATCTAGAGGATTGTCCCTGGGAAGATCCTTCCGGTTCTGGTGGATCATGGGAACTCATACCTAACCTTAACCAACCTTATAACTCTGTGCATAAAGATAAATGGTCGATCTTAGGTATTACTTCCACAAACGCCTTTCGCTCCCCCTCAATATGTGCATCGATATTCGAAAGTGTTTAGCACATATGTGGGAGCCTTTTATTAAGTCGAAAAGATCACATTTGATTATCAGATTCCATATTTAAATCACATTCTCTCCCCCGATCAAAAATTTCAAACCTTTTGAGATTTTGGATCCCAATTGATTTAAATAATTTAGAAAACGTTTTGGGAGAGAAATGCGGTCAATTTTAATATTTTCTGATAAAAGGAACTTTTTCTTGCTCCCCCTCAAACCTTGAGGGAGATTGTTATGTGTCAGATTTGAAGAGTTTGCAAAAAAGTTTTAACGAAAAACTCTTTGAAAATTTACTCATTCTGACACATAACCATCACAAATCAGATTGTTGTTTTTGTTTTGTACAAAGTGTGGGGAGTTTTAATGATACATAAAATTATGAGAAATCATTCTCCCCCTCAATCAATGACGGATGTTAAAAATATTTTCATAAAATATTAAAGTCATTGATTGAGTGAAAATTTTATCAAACTTTTAAGTTCAATTTGATTTTCAATCAAAATCTCATGGTACCACCAAGTTTCGCACAAATACTTCCCGAAAAAATCATAGAAGGAAAGTATTTGGCGATAAAAAGAAGACTTCTCTTCTTTATCAAGAAATAATGCACTGAAACGTACATTAGATCGAGGGTGCATGAATATAAAGTAATTCACGCTCGGATGAACGGCACCCTTTGCTAGGAACAACCGTCTTTTTGGCGACGTGTTTTCCTCATTTTTGAAAAACGGGTTGCTATTTGAAGTAATAGCAAGCCATAATTATGAAGTCCGGGTTGCAGCCTGAAATGACTACAAGCCATAATTTTAAGTCCGGGTTACAGTCTGAAATGACTATAAGCCATATTTTAAGAATGTTTTGAGATATGACATGTTTTTGAAAACCGAAAAACTCTTGCTCAAGCATATGTATGATTCCGTGTCATTATTGAATGACATTTCTAGAAACGTACATAACATTGATTACACAAGAGACATGTCGTGAGAAGAGTATTTTATGTATTTTTTCAGTTTTTCAGATTTTTATGGTATTTTTGTAATGTTATATTTTTCTATTTTCTTTTTGTGTTAATATTATATACAAAGGATATGTGACGCAACCCCTTTACTCATCCTGATCTTCCTGAAGACTAATGAGATCCTCAGGCGTGAGACTCTTCATACCAAGGCATGGGAGAATGAAGTGAAATCGGTCCCTAGAAAGTGCTTTGGTGAAGATATCAGCTAGCTGGAACTCAGTCCCTGATGAAGTGATGTCGAATGTCAATGTGCTTGGTCCTTGAATGCTGGACATTGTTGTAGCAGAGTGCAATTGCACTTTTGTTGTCACAGTACATGGGAATCTTGTTGCATATGAAGCCATAGTCTGAGAGTTGAGATCGCATCCATAAGATCTGAGCACAGCACGATGACATTGAAATGTATTCAGCTTCAGTGGAGGAGATAGATGTACTCATTTGTTTCTTTGACGACCAACTGACTAGCTTATTCCCCAAAAACTATGCACCCCCAGATGTACTGCGACGAGTGTCTTGACAACCCGCATGATCAGCATCAGAATATGCTGTGAGAGCCATAGAAGTTTCCTAAGGGTACCAGAGGCCCATGTGGATTGTTCCTTTAAGGTATCGAAAGACTCTCTTGACAGCTTCCAGATGTTTCTTGGTGGGTTTGGATTGATACCGAGCACATATGCAAACTGCAAATAGAAGGTTTGGTCTGCTAGCGGTAAGATACATTAAGGAGCCAATCATGCTTCGATACATGGTTTGTTCGACCGGAATTCCCACATCATCTTCATCTAGTTTTGATCTTTCAATCATAGGAGTATCAACTGAATCACATGAGTCAAAACCAAATTTCTTCAAAATTTCATTGGCGTATTTGGATTGATTGATGAAGATGCCATTGGGATTTTGAGAAATTTGCAATCCTAGAAAGAAGACATTTGACCACCATAGACATCTGGAATTCAGAACTCATCTCTTGGGAGAAACGATCACATTCTTTGGGATCAGAGGAGGCAAAGATGATGTCATCAACATAGATTTGTACATGAAGAAGGTTTTTGCCCGTTTTTCTGGTAAAGAGTATAGGATCAACAACGCCTTTGGAGAATTTTTTGGCTAGAAGAAATTTAGACAAGGTGTCGTACCACGCCCTAGGTGCTTGCTTAAGCCCATAGAGAGCCTTCTTTAACCGATACACGTGATTAGGGCATTCTGGATCCACAAAACCTTCGGGTTGAGATACATACACCACTTCTTTTAGATCGCCATTTAAGAATGCAGTCTTGACATCCATTTGATAAACCACCATGTTTTGACTTGCAACATTTGCGAGAAATATTCTTATGGCTTCAATTCTAGCAACAGGTGCGAAGGATTCTTCAAAGTCTATACCTTCTTCTTGTCGATATCCTTTTGCCACAAGCCTAGCTTTGTTTTTCAATACATCTCCATGCTCATCAAGTTTAACCTTGAATATCCATTTGAGAGCAATGATCATAGCACAATCGGGAGGTGGTACTAATTCCCACACATCCAGTCAGTCAAACTCATGAATCTTGTCGACCATTGCAGTGAACCATGAGTGTTTAGACATTGCATCCTTAACGTTTTTTGGTTTATCTTTAGAGAGGATAGAATTGAAGAAACACCACAATGCGTCGGTTGCAAGTTGCTTGCGGGTAGATACTGGACGCGAAGGGTTTTCAATAATGTTGTCAATAGGATGATCATTGGTCCATTTTCTAAGGTATTCATGGGGTTGAGGATAGGGAACTGAGGTAGCCGTGTTAGATTCGTCGGAGGATGTTACATTATTTGACGATTCAGGGGCAAAGATGTTAACAAATGGCTCATTATCCGGTGGAGCAAAAGGATTTACTTCAGAAGAATTATCTACAGTTTCCGCTCGCTGTACACACGAAGGTTGGACATTAGAGGTGGTAACCGATTGACTGATGGTGGGGGCTTCAGGATCCCATGACAACAAAGTGGATGGACCATCATTATCAACTTGGACATTTACTACCCCAGCTAGTGGTTGAACTGCTGTAGTTTCAGGAGCATTCATCTGTTGAGGTTCAAAGTATTCATCAAACATTGGGTCAAATAGTTTCTTCCAATCTTCACTTGCAGGAGGTACAAAAGGAGCAGCAGGAGTGGGATTCTGTACAAGCCTGGAACTTATTGGTCCAGGAGACAAAAGGTTAGGTACGGGTCCAGAACTTGATTGTCCAGGAACCGGTTGCTCAGTCAACTCATCGAAAGTAACGTGGATCGTTTCCATTATGTCTCTGGTACGTTTGTTGTAGATTCGGTACCACTTTCACTCTGGAGCATAGCCAACAAAGACACCAATGTCGGCCTTGGCCTTGAGTTTCCCAAGGTCTTCACTGTCATTAGTTGGATAGCAAAGTGCACCAAATACTCGAAGAAATGAAAGATCGGGTTTTCTGCCATGAACCAGTTCATAGGGATTCTTGCAGTGGAGAGGATGTATCAAGGATCGGTTTTGTGTGTAACATGCGGTGGCAATTGCCTCAGCACAAAGAAATATAGGAGCTTTGGAGAAGATGAGCATAGTCCTTGCAGCTTCATCTAAGGTGCGGTTGCGTCTTTTAACAACTCCATTTTGTTGAGGAGTACGTGGAATGCTCTTTTGATGACTGATGCCGACACCTTCATAAAATTGAGCAAGTTGTTTGTTCACAAACTCCGTTCCATTATCAGTACAAATGAATCTAACTGTTTTGTTGAGGTGAACTTGCAACATCTTGATGAGTTTGATGATGGTTTCTGGAGCTTCATCTTTTGACCATAGAAACTTTACCCACGTGAATTGAGATTAATCATCAACAATAACCAGCACATATTTTTTTCCATTGATACTTTGAATCCTCATTGGTCCACAGAGATCCATGTGAAGAGTGTGTAGAACTTCCATGATGGAATTGACAGTTTTGGGTTTATGTGTGTGCTTTTTGCTTTTGCCCATTTGACATGCAGAACACAAATGGTCTTTTTCATACTTAAGTCTGGGCAGGCCTCGAACAAGATCTTTACGTGTGAGTTCATTGATGGTACCGAAGTTTAAATGGTTTAGACGACGATGCCACAACCATGATTTGTTCTTGGAGGCTTTAGAAAGTAAGCAAATTGGAGAGGACCGAAGCATGTCTTCGATGGAGATGGTATAGAGATTAGTGCCCCGACTCCCCTTGAGGAGATCAACACCATCTAATTCCCTAACAAAACAGGTGTGTTTTCTGAAAGCAACTTCAAGATCAGAATCACAGAATTGACCAATAGAAAATAGATTGTGCCCAAGTCCTTCCACATAGTAAACTTTGGATATCACACTGTCTCCAAAGACGTAATCACCATAACCCATTATAGATCCAAAATGGTCATTCCCAAATCTAACCGTACCAATAAACTTTTCCACGAAGTTCTTGAGCCGAGAGCAATCTCCAGTCATATGTTTTGAGCAGCCTGAGTCCAAATACCAAAGGACGATTTGTACGACCTGCATTTGAAACCAGACAATCGTGGATAACTAAAAAAGCTGGAGCCCCACAAACAGTTGGGGTCCGTTTGGTTAGCACACACAAATATTGGATTATCATATATTACAGATATCTCACTGGAGTTTTCACATTTTGATGCACTAGAACTAGGAGTGGTACTGAGTGCTTCTATTGGGAACAGTCTACCAGTAGGTCTCCACATCTTAACAGGTACAACTTTAGATTTAGTGAACCTAGTCATTGGGCACTTTTCCCTTAGAGTGAATTTCCTTCCAGTAAGTCTCCATTGATAGCCAATATTAGTGAACACTTTTCCTGTTTTATTTCATACTTGTTTTACCCGTTTAACACTCGAGACATTCATAACTGGAGATTTCATAGTGGATTTAAGAAAGGACACAACACAAGTATCATGATTACCATAAAATAAGCATTTGTTACAAGTCTTACAAATAGCACCAGAATTCGAATTAATTACATCATTCTTAACACAAATGTTTGAATCAACTCGATTCCTTTCATTAAGTATAACTTTATTATTCCTAGATGGTTCTTCTACTTCTTTCATAAGTGTACTCTTAGCCGGCAAAGTCCTATCATTCTTTGTATTACACCTAGGCTGTGACTTGCTAGCACTAGATACACCTTTTACTCCTGTAGAAGCAATGACGGGAACATTAGTATGATTAGTTGCTACTTGTTTATCGGAGATCATGATGGTGGATTGTGACATGGTTTAGGGATAATCAAATGTAACATGTGTGTTGTCACTGTTAGGGTGCGATGCAAATGACCTATCCGACTTGTTATCATTCTTGGGGCATGATCCTATAGCATATTCTAATAATTCCTGGGCTCTATTAGTAAGGAACCAAGCACCAATAATAACATCATCATGTGGCTTAGATATCCTCTCATCTTCAATGGTTTCTCTAAGTATGGCCAGACAATCCTTAAGATTTCTAAGATAGTTTTTGTGAACTAACTTATTGTTCCTAAGGGGAAGAGAGACATTCACAGCATCGCACGCATATTTTTTACAAGCATGTACATTGGAAATTGCATGATCACATGAAACGACGGGCATTTTACCCTTCACCATAGTCTTTAGATTCTCAATTTCATTTAACAGAGAAGTGACCCTTTCATTGTTTTGTTCACGAGTTATTTTAATAGACTCAAACAATTCTTTGTAGCGTTGTTTAGCATTTTACATTTCAGCACGAAGCCACTCATTTTCATGTTGTAATTCATTGATAATGCCCTGTTTCTGAAAATTTTGAGAATCTATAGACTTCTGGGAATTGTATTGGTCACATCGCTTTTGTTCGATTTTAATTGTGCAATTTGGACCTTCAATTTCAGAATCGTGTTTGAGTGAGCTTGAATTACTTCATCCTTTTTGGCTAATTCGAAACATGTGTCAAACTCAGGAGCATCTGAAGATGTCTTGCCATTTGATATTTTTATGCTTTCTTCTAGATGTTGATATTTTAATTGTAAGTTTAGATTATCAACTTCTAGTTTTGAGAAATTCCTGACCATGTTATCATGGTCGTCGTTTTGAATTTTTTCAGTAAGTTTGTAATTCTCCCCCTCAAGCTCAATGACACGATTCTGGATGACATTCAAAGTAACCGACATTTCATGAAATTGTCGAGCAGATAATGCTGAGTCGGTAACAGTATAAAACACATCTTTTGCACTGCAATTTGCAATCAAGTTTTCATTCATAATGAGAATGTTTTTCCTGTCAATTTCACTGTATTTGAGATCAATAGCTAATTGGTTACCCTCACTTTCCACTTCATCAAAAACCTTTTTCATTTGAGTCACATCATCATTAATGGTGTTTTTAAGGCCCTCAAAATGTTCTTTGAGAAGTTTAAAAAATGGCATAACTTCAGTTAGGTAACACTGTTTTATTTGCTCAAAACCCCTTTCCCCTTCTGTAATCCCTGTAGGTGTAATTCTTATTTTATAGGTTTTCTCAAAGTCATTAAACAATTGACCTAGAACATACAACCCAATTAAAGTGTTACACTATGTGGGAAGAGTGAATGGTACCAGGTGCCTGGGTGTGTTCAGGGGGTAAATGGTTGGGTCAGCAATTCTAAAGATAGTGCGTGTGTTACCTATAACTCTTTCAGCTTGCATTTTCTCAATGTCTATATTCCAAAACACTTTTTCAGGAAGAATTCTCTTTTGAGGAACAAAAATGGCAGAGTGATTGTCATTCACATAATCATAGTGAAACACAATATTCTTAGCAATGCATTTAGGATCCTTTAATCACTCAGCAAGCTTTACCCTAGTTCTATCCTCCGCCACATTAATGTCATCATAGGATCTCATATCAGGAGGGGCATGGTTAGGTTTAAGCATAGTGTTTGCATCATATAATGCAGGTTGTGCACCTAAACCAATTCTAAGGTATCTTGTTTTGGGCTTAGAGGCATCATGTTCACTAAATTCATCACTTAGTTTCCTATGATTTTGCATCATTTGAGCAGATTGAATGGTTTGGCCCTGTGTGTACAACTTATCTTCCAATTTATTTTTCAACATTTTGAGTTTTGAGAACTCATTTAGAAGTTTAGTTTCTTTATCTTTGAATTCGAGTTTGATTGAAGTCAAACCTTTTTGAAACTCTTGTTTTTGTTTGATGGTTTGATCCAATTGGTTTTTTAAAGAAACTAATTCCCTTTTCAATGTTTCTTGTTTGGAATTGTTTTCAGATATGTAAGTACGCAGTTGCCATTCCATTTTCTGCTCACGTTCATTCAGCTCAAACTTTGCACGCTGCTCATAAATATTCACTTGATCCTTAAGGGTGTTAATTCTAGTAATCAAGGAATCATCAGGGTTGTATATTGTGTGCTCATGTACCTCATGTTCACTAGAGTCAATAGACGGCATATCACTTGGTACAACTGGCGGTCCATTGTTATTCACATACATTTCATATGGGATAATATTGGTATTCCCCATATCAGTGACGTTTGTGTTGACAATATTCTTGAGTTGTACCGAGTCACATGCCCCCTCTAAAGTTGTAGGATTATTCAGATCATGATTAAGAGATGTTGGTACCTCAGAGATAGCAGATGTGATGGATGAATCAGGATGCTATGAAGAGGATGCAGCTGCAGACAGATTAGCCATGAAAATGGTTTGAGCAGTAGGTTCGTCATCTACGTCTGAGTCAAATGCATCACACTCTTCAACTTGAAAGATATTCGGGTCATTAAGAGCCATATCCTGAACAGGCTGATCATCCACATCAGCATCAAAGGTGTTCCCATCATTACCAGCCAGAAAGAGCAGAGCTTCTTCATCCAACACTGTCCCATTTTCTTGCGCCTGCATCAGCAACATCTTGTCCTTGAAGTACTCAGAGTTTTGAGGACGTTTTGGAAGAGTGCAATTCCTAGCTATATGGCCCAACCCTCCGCAGTTATAGCATTTAGGCTGCTTAGCTTGTGCTTAAAGAGCATTCCCAACTCTGTACTGCCCATTATCTCTACCAGCATTTCTTTGGTTGAAGTTCTGTCTTCCCTGCACATTCTGCACCACCACTCGACCATCCTCAATGACTGCCTGATTACGTGGATTAGATGAGATCCTAAGTTGGTTGTTAGTAGATGGAAGTGCAGCCCTGAACTGTTGGACCAGTAGAGACACTTGGTTGGAGAGATTATCAATCATCATGTCAGTGTGAGAATACCCAGAATCAAGTCGTGTATTGATGAGGCGAAAAATGATCCGTTTTTAGGGGGTCATTTAAGCCCGAATCCGAACTTATTTGATCAAATATTGCCCTAAATCGTTCCTTTTGTGATTCTAGGTACTTGGAGAGTGAATTCTGGAAAAGAAGCTGTTTTGGACGTTTTTGAAGCATAAAAGTGAAGAAAACGGCAAAGTCACAATTTTCCATGCTGGGAACAGTACGTGAAGGCGTCAAGAGTAATTCCATGACGGCGTCAAACCCCAAGAATTAAAATCCGTAGTTGATGACGGCGTCACACACAGGGCGTCAAGAGTAATTTGTGTGACGGCCTAGACCTTGACGGCGTCAGAAGTAGATCAAGGCCGTCCGAGGAAGTATTTGGTGGCGAGATGACGGCGTCACACCTTTGTTCTTGACGCCGTCATCCCCATTTTCCTATATATAGTTTTCTAGTTTTTCACATTAAAAAAGAGAAGTTTTGGAGAAACCCTAAAGACGATTTTGGTGCAACTTTTACAGGTTTTTCAAGGGTTCCAAACCCTTGATGCCTTGCATTGTAATTGAGATAAGTGTTCTTCTAATTCAATCAATATGTCTATGTGTTGGTTGTCTATATCTTGTTCTTGTCTCAATTCCATTATACTAGGCTAGATCTCTTTTGTGTTTGCTTAGATCTAATGAAACCTCTATTGATTATGTGTTGATTACTTGTTTATTCTTGTCATGGATGAATGATTTATATGTTAGGCTTAAGAAAACTGGCAGATCTCCAAATGGTAACATGCTTGAACGTCTTAAGAAACATGAACCGAGGCGTACTAGGTCTTTATTGGTTGTATTTAATGCATGAGCCACTGTTTACAATCCCTATAGTTGTGCTGGGCATGGTGTGGGAGGAGATAAGAGCTCATAGAATTGGGGAGTTATGTATGCCACCCCATGAATGGTATTAAGGAATACAATCCGTCATCCATGCAATTATAACAAGTAATTAACGTGTAAAAGATATCTAGGGAGTAGTGAAATCTAAGTAAACACATTTTCTCCAATTACTGCTCACAACCTTAGTATAATTAGTTTATTTTCATTTTTAGTATTTTATTTTGATTGCATCTTAGTTTTGGGATAGTTGAATAGCAACTAATTCTGCCCACTCTTCCAAAACCCCGAGATTTTACTTGCTTTCATAAAAATATAAAAACACAAAAATAATCATCCCTCACCTTTAGAACTAGTATTTAGGCTTTCTAATCCTAGCGACACTATTCCTAAGCTGAACGATCAATCCCCCGGTACTTGTCACTATACTATACTACAACGATCAGGTACACTGCCTGGTGGGGGTTGTAAGCTTCTCGAGATCCCTCGAGAGGTAAATCCTGTTGCGATTCCCACGCATCAAGTTTTTGGCGCCGCAGCCCGGGGAATAGTTATTGTCTAGGTTAGGATTTCTTTTTATTAGGTCTACTTGCTAGATTCCTTTCTAGTAAGATTTTATTTTTTTATTTTTAGGTCTTCTTTAGTCTATCTTATTTCTTCGTGCTTTTGTTCGTAACTCTTTACCATCCGACATCATGGAAGGTGGTAATATCTTTGAACCCGTCATCCCACCACAACAAAACCCACCACTAGAACCCCTTAGGCCCCGAACCTTAGGAGAGTACTCCCGACCTAGCCGCCAAGGCTACCGAAACACCATTGAGCTCACCGGAGCCAATGCGACCCCCTTGCGATCCGACACCATCCGGTTGGTGCAAAGCGGATGTACATTCCATGGACTTCGTTCCGAAGATCCAAACCAACATCTTAAAGACTTCATCAAAATCGTAGACTCCATAGACCTAGGTGTTGAAACTAGAGAGACTACCCGTTTACTCCTATTCCAATTCTCTCTACGGGATCAAGCTAGTCAATGGCTTGAGCGTTTACCCGCGGGATCCATCACCACATGGGATGATCTCACCACTCGTTTCCTTGCTCAATTTTTCCCACTGGGGAGAACTACTAAGCTTAGGAATGACATCTTGATGTTCCAACAACGTCAAAATGAATCTCTTTATGAAGCATGGACTCGTTTCAAGGGCTTACTCCAAAAAGTCCCTCATCATGGCATAGATCTTTGGCTCCAAGTCCAAATTTTTTATGACCATATCGACATCACCACGAGGCGAACCATTGACCAATCGGCCGGTGATAAGCTACGTGATCTTAGTGCGGAACAATCATGGGAACTCATAGAAGATCTTGCTCTCTATGACAACGAAAGTTGGAATGATCCCCGTGATTTGAACAAAACGGTCATGGCAATATCTTTGCCTTCGAACAATTCTAGCACTCCCAACCGTAGGATCATGGAACTTGAAGGTCGAGTCAAGTCTCTCATGAAATCTTACGAAGCTCATAAACCTTCATGCCAAGTAAGCAGAATCGCCTCTACATGCAAACTATGCAATGGCCCTCATGAGACCCATAACTGCATGGAACTTCCAAAACGTGCTTATAACGAATTCACATCATCACACGTAGGTCAGGGTCCTCGAACTTCTGCCGAAGCCTATGAGGCATGGAAGGATAAACCTGATTTTAGAAGGTACCAAACGTGAAGCGTATCCTTCAATGACTCCTCACCACTCACTTGGTCCGAGCATTTTCCGTTACAAGGTATCCCTAGGCAGAGCTGTGAAGATACTTTAAAAAAATTCATTCTATCTCAAGAACTACAGCTCACTATGCTCGAGGCAAAATTTAAACAACAGCAGGCTGACGTGAACAACAAGATTTGTAATCTGTTGACTGCTATCAAAGAGCATATTGATAATAAGCCCATTCATGTTGATGAGGTTAAATCTGCTACCGTCATGAGTCCACCAGCCTCCCCTGTAAAAATAAAAAGTCCTAGCAAGTTATTCAAACATCTATCTCCTAACGGAAAAGAACCTGTCAACCCCCCCGGACCAATCCACTTCGTAAACACCATCACCACAATATCTGCTGCAACATCCAACCCAACCCAACAACAAACTAACAAATTCAGTCAGACAGCGAAAGATGAGACCTCAAGGGTTGACCATGCTTCGGCAAGGAAACCTACCGACTCACCCGAGCAATGCACCGCGCAAGAATCCAACAAACCGGATGAAAGGAACGAGAAATCGGAAGAGCATGAGAAAGATCCAACCATTTTGGGTAAATCTATTATAGAAGAATCCGAGAGAAAAATGGAGGATGTTATTAGTGTGGGTAGCAATCAGACTAAGGAAAGCAACCCTAAAGTTTTCAAGATCCCATGTACCATTGAGGAAAAGCTCTTAACCGATAGTCATATAGATCCTAGCTTCCCAGTCAACATAATCCCCCTTTCCCTATACCACAAAACCTTTCCAGAGCACATTGCGTGCGAGAGAGTAATAGAAAATTTATCAGCTAGGATTGGAGAGCTTGTTTACAATACTGACCTCACCGTGGTTGATGACATGGACCCTCTCACCAATCAAACGTTAACCCACCTTGTCCTTGGGATACCATTTATCAATGAATCGGGAGCAATCCTTGATGAGAAAGATGGTAGTGTAGTACTCACCAATGGTGTTAGGAAGGTAATTTTTCGTAGGGATAGTGAGGAGGTGTACGAGTATCGTCCCTCTCTTGAGGGGAATATATATGGGTCAAAGGATGGAGAGTTGGGGAAGATAAGACGACGTGATCCGAATAATCTCAAAATCCCCTGCATGATCGGTCATAAGTACTTCGATAACATATTCATTAATGTATTCCTGCCAAAGAATTTTATGTCATTGTTTCATTATAACAATATCTGCAGATGGGGGATGATTTACAAGGGAGAGGTAAGGATCATGAAATCTAGGTGTTCGTAGGAAATATGGCATTCCCTATGGAATTCACGATCGTGGACAACATAGAGGACTATGTCGACCCTAGGTTATCACAAGTCGTCTTTGGAGCACCCTTTTGTGAAATCACTAATTTGATAGTGGATGACTTGAACGGAATCATGACCTTCACTGATGGGATTAGGAGGATTTCATACCAAACGCCATACAAGAGAAAAGACCTTAAGGGAATAGATTGTGACGGGCTTGATATGATAAGCTCCCAACTTATCTTGTGTGATGAAGATGTTAGGAGAGGGTGTAGAAATATTTCTGATTTATCATGTGGATTCTTTAAGAATGTTAGTAAGCTTGGTTCTAAGTATCGACAAGATGTTTTCGAATTCGAAGATCTGAAGTACTTGCACTATGAAAGCGATACTAGTTTAGAAGACGACCTAGAGAGTGGAACCAATGATGAAATCACGTAGTAACCCATGACCTTGAGTCTAGCTACAAGACTCGTAAATAAAGAAAAGCGCTTCTTGGGAGGCAACCCATGTTTTGTGTGAATTTATTTGTTTGATTGTTATTTGCTTCCGTATGCATGTTTTATTTTTATTGTTGGTTGATCATGTCTCTAAATTAAAATGTGGAAATACTTTACTATGTTGTTTGGCCTAGTCTTAACTCCAACCTAAAAGTATTTTTGCAAAAGATAAGTGTAAGGGGAAACCCCAAATATGTTTTTAAGAAACAAACTGATCATGATTCTCCACAATATTAAACGAACATGTATATTCATATTTGTTAGAGTCAAATGCTTGTATTGAGTCATAATGAAGTTTTGCAGGATTTTCCAGGAAGTGAGACCAAGTTTTTCCAGAAATTTTCCGGAAACTTAACATAAGAATTTCTGCAGGTCCATTCTGACGGCGTCAGAGTTTTACTCTTGACGGCGTCAGGAGTTAAAAATCTGGAAATTTTACCGGTTTTGTTTTTCTAACGGAGTCTTATGGTTTTTGTGAATTATTAAGTTTTATAATCTCCAGGAGATCTGCAAACTTCATTCCACAAGCATTATATCTTATCTTGTTTTCTAGGATTTAGAAACTTATATAGGATGCCCCCGATTTTACGCGAGGTTGTCTTTTCTATTTTTGTCAGGATTTACAGGTTATGTTCGACAAGGAGATGATTTATATTCTGGAAGGGAAGCTTTGATTGTTCGTTTTCTTGGAGGAAGATCTAACCAGGCCAACTTATAATCCATACCGAGCGAATCAGGGGAGTATTTGATTTCATTCTCTTTACTTTTTCGCTTTTACATTCTTTACTTGAACATTGGGGACAATGTTCATCTTAAGTGTAAGGGGAGGGTAAAAAGATGATACCTTACATATGCACTTTCGCTTGAGTTTGTTTTGTTTGATAGTAGATGTGTAATAAAACTATGAGAAATACTTGTTAGTGTAATTTTAGCGCCAAATTTAAAATTTTTTACAACATTTAGGAGTGAAACTTTAGCCATAGCAAGCGTCTCATGGATAGGAGATTGTATGACTAGCACATAACCGTATATTCAGAAAAATTTTCCACCCAAAAATGTGAGGTTCGCCTTTACATTTGATTGGAAAAGCATTTACTATTAGTGCTTATGAGTGTACCGGTAGCATTTAGATTCTAGAACTTGCGTTAGTGATGCATCCCAAGACCGCTAGTGAGACTACATTCATGTGGTAGGATTTACTACATGATAAGAGGCATTAGGATCACCCTTGTGTTAAACCCGTATCATAATTACTTGACCATTTAAGTCATATTACTTGGCTAGTTAAGTAACTAATTTTTCCCACACCCTTAGCGTTATACTCATTTTTAGTACACGATACCCCAAGTACACCCCTCCGAGCCTATCTTTTCGTTTCTAACTTTAAGCATCTTACTTAAAGGAAGAATTTGTTACACCCCACTTAAATGTACAACCAAATCGCCTTAGCCTTCCGTGTATGCGCTCATCTTTAGTGCATTATTGTTATTTGTTAAACCCTAAGTTAACTATCTAATTGATTACATGGTTGCTAAGTCGAGTCATATCCTTGTACATATTGTTTTGGGACGATTGGGACTCATGGGTAAGTACTTATTTTATGGAGTAATGGGGAAGAACATCATTTATTACCCCCATATATACGTTAATCTTAAAAGTGCTCCAAGTGTTTTGATTTTCTTAATTTGAGTCATTAGATTAGTTAATTGTAAAGTATGTAAAGATTCAAGTGTAAGGGGAACGTTCATTCTCTATGATGTATTATTTTGGATGGTAGGGTAAGATTGTATGCAAAAAAAAAAAAAAAAAAAATAGAAAAAGGAAAAAGAGAAAAAATATACGGACTACCATCCCGTTTCATTTTATGTTCATTTTATGTTTTTGTTATTTCTCATTTATTAGCTTAAGTCGAGTCTAGTCTTGGCTTAGCAACGTCATATTGTACATGTAATTAACCAAGATTGTTAACTCGCCACCAGTAAAACTTCCTTTATCCAACAAAACCGTGTAATTCATATCCATATACCTAACGTTACAACCCTTTAAAAGACCTCTTTGATAGTTTATCCTAGGTGCTTACGCCATGTGGTGGAGGTTTGATCCTTTCCCAAGCCTATGGTAATCTATTTTGCTATGACAGGTAGTGAGAGATATCTTCCATTTCCATAATGTTATATTACTTTATTACACCCGAGAGATGTGAGTATCTAAACACTATTTGTGAGGTGCTAGTGTATGACCTCCGAGCTTGTCTATTGGTCTTTAGTGGAACGATTATTTGTTGTAATTACTTTTATATTAGTGTTAAATGACCCCTAACTTGTCTTTTGAGTAGAATAAAAGCGCATTTGCTTGAGGACAAGCAAATCTCAAGTATAAGGGTATACGATGAGGCGAAAAATGATCCGTTTTTAGGGGGTCATTTAAGCCCGAATCCGAACTTATTTGATCAAATATTGCCCTAAATCGTTCCTTTTGTGATTTTAGGTACTTGGAGAGTGAATTCTGGAAAAGAAGTTGTTTTGGACGTTTTTGGAGCATAAAAGTGAAGAAAACGGCAAAGTCTCAATTTTCCATGCTGGGAACAGTACGTGAAGGCGTCAAGAGTAATTCCATGACGGCGTCAAACCCCAAGAATTAAAATCCGTAGTTGATGACGGTGTCACACACAGGGCGTCAAGAGTAATTTGTGTGACGGCCTAGGCCTTGACGGCGTCAGAAGTAGATCAAGGCCGTCCGAGGAAGTATTTGGTGGCGAGATGACGGCGTCACACCTTTGTTCTTGACGCCGTCATCCCCATTTTCCTATATATAGTTTTCTAGTTTTTCACATTAAAAAAGAGAAGTTTTGGAGAAACCCTAAAGACGATTTTGGTGCAACTTTTACAGGTTTTTCAAGGGTTCCAAACCCTTGATACCTTGCATTGTAATTGAGATAAGTGTTCTTCTAATTCAATCAATATGTCTATGTGTTGGTTGTCTATATCTTGTTCTTGTCTCAATTCCATTATGCTAGGCTAGATCTCTTTTGTGTTTGCTTAGATCTAATGAAACCTAGATATTGATTATGTGTTGATTACTTGTTTATTCTTTTCTTGGATGAATGATTTATATGTTAGGCTTAAGAAAACTGGCAGATCTCCAAATGGTAACATGCTTGAACGTCTTAAGAAACATGAACCGAGGCGTACTAGGTCTTTATTGGTTGTATTTAATGCATGAGCCACTGTTTACACTCCCTATAGTTGTGCTGGGCATGGTGTAGGAGGAGATAAGAGCTCATAGAATTGGGGAGTTATGTATGCCACCCCATGAATGGTATTAAGGAATACAATCCGTCATCCATGCAATTATAACAAGTAATTAACGTGTAAAAGATATCTAGGGAGTAGTGAAATCTAAGTAAACACATTTTCTCCAATTACTGCTCACAACCTTAGTATAATTAGTTTATTTTCATTTTTAGTATTTTATTTCGATTGCATCTTAGTTTTGGGTTAGTTGAATAGCAACTAATTCCGCCCACTCTTCCGAAACCCCGAGATTTTACTTGCTTTCATAAAAATATAAAAACACAAAAATAATCATCCCTCACCTTTAGAACTAGTATTTAAGCTTTCTAATCCTAGCGACACTATTCCTAAGCTGAACGATCAATCCCCCGGTACTTGTCACTATACTATACTACAACGATCAGGTACACTGCCTAGGGGGGGTTGTAAGCTTCTCGAGATCCCTCGAGAGGTAAAGCCTGTTGTGATTCCCACGCATCATGTATTCAAAGCAGATGGTAAGGGAGTTGATGATTGACTATTGGTTGGGGGAGACCTGGAGGATGGTTGTGATGGTTGAGATTGATCATTTGAAGTTTGGTTAAGTTGTTGAACATTAGAGACAAAAGCAAGAGATTCATTTGTTGCTGGCGGATTGAGCTTTTCTCGCAATAGCCGATCATAAGCAGCATGTTTCTCATGTTGTTGGAGATATGCATAGATTTGTTCATGATTGGTATGCCTGAGACCCTTGTTGAGCTTAACCGTTGTGACAAACCTATCCCATTCTGGTGCCATGTTATTCACGAATTTGGAATTAAGTTGTATATTGGGCATTGTCATCTTGATGGCTCTCATATCATTGACCAACTTGTGAAATCTAACATAATAGTCAGTGATGCTTTCACCTGGGTTCATTTTTAAATGCTCAAATTCATCGTATAACTGAGACTCACGATCTTCTTTAGTTAACTCAGACCCTACAAGAAGCATTTTGACATTATCCCAGACCGCCTTGGCTTCAGTATTGTAGTTGATAAGTTTGTAGACATCTTTGGGAAGCCCTTGAATGACGATATTCGATGCTCTGATGTCGGCATCATAGCGTTTCTTTTCTTCATCAGACAGCTCATTGTAAGTACGAGGTCTGTCATGACCAATTACAGCCGGTTGTTGATCAGTTGCTGCGACCGTGTCTCTAGTAGTACCCATTTGAAAGGGTCCCTCATTGATGGATTTCAAGATGTTAACCCCATTTCCTTACCTAGACAATAAAGACGAATCCTTTGTGCCCATGATTCATAGTCAGTTCTGTCCAACATCAGAGGTCGGGTGTCGAACCCAGCAGCTTGAATGTCATCAGAAGCTGTCGACATCACAAAATAGAAACTACCAAACCACAAAGTAGGAGATACTCGCAATGTAGTGTACTAGTCGCAAGAAAGTTTAACCGCAACTTGACCTAACCGCAGAGATAGTAAACTGCAGACAAGTAAACCACAGTGAACACTGATCGCAGGACACTAACCGCAGGACACTAACCGCAGAAAGTACCAAACCGCAGAAAAAAATCCCAACCGTAGAATAGTTAAACGCAATTGACTAACCGGAGACAACTAAACCGCAGAAGCTAATCGCAGTGACAATGGTCCAAAACTGTCACTTTCCTTGCGTTTTGTTTGTATTCCCAAAATAGTAATCGCAGTCAAACTAACCACAGATTTTAGAAACTAAATGCAACGAAGCAATGGAACAGTAGACTTAAACGCAACAAAGAAATTCGCCCAAAATCACCTCCAAACTTAAAATAGATTAAGGAAATGGTAACACAAACTAAACCACAATGTTCTACAAACATTAATGAACATCACTAACATGTTAACAACACTAGAAAAGATCAAACAAAGAGTTTTTACAAGAAAGTTACACCAAACTCACAAAACCACACAAAACACCATCAAATTCGATTCTACAAGGCCCTAAGATGAAACTTGGCTCTTGATACCAATTGTAGAATACTAACTATGTTGGAAACATGATTTCACTAGGGATTTGTGTAGCGTTGGTGAAGTGAGGAGGAGAGGAAGAAAGGAACCTTGAGAGAAAAATGAAATATTAGATTGAGATTAAGTGAAGGTCCAACCCTCTCCACATGTGGAGAAGGGTATTTATACTTACAACATAAATGCCCACACCCGGGCTGTGGATCAGGCATACAGTAGGTGAAGACCCGTCCTTCTTCCATGGTGTTACTTAAACTAATACTAATTAACTAATAAACAAACTAACTACGAGCTAACTTAATGCTATTACAATCAGTAGGTGACCAAGACTTTTACAGGAATATTTGTATTCCTAACACTTTGGTTTCCAAACTTGTCTTTGGACCACTGCTTTTGTTTGAATGGGCCTTTGAACAATATTAGATGCATGTTTAAAAGTTGTTTTTGCACCCTTAATTGATGATTTTGGGTAAACAGTCATATATGGTTTTTCAGCAGAAACCATTTTCCTTTCAGCAAGAATAATGTTTGTGACTGTTTTGGGTTTTGATCTTTTAGAATTAGAGTGAAAATGAGATTTAGGTGTTTGCCTTTTGTAGTTCACTCTATTACTTTCATACCCAGATACCCATTGGTTGCAGAAAGCTGCAAGATGGTCAAAACTACCACATGTGTAACAAACTTTGTTATCTCTTTGTTGGAGAGACTTGAGGCTATACCAATTCCTTTGGTTACCTCTAGGCTTGTTTATGGTTCTATATTGTTCACAATATCTAACTGGTTGCCTAACATGTTTTTCATTGGTCTTAGGCCTATTAGTATTGTGTTTGACTATCTTAGGAACTTTTGTTCTTGCTTTCTTAACCACTTCAGGTTTAGCCATAACCTGTTTTAACTTTTTATCATCAGATGTTGAGTCCACAATAATTGGACCATCTGACTTTCTACAAGAACACACCTTGTCCTTAGGAAAACTTTCACTTTCTTTCAAAGGTTCATTATCAACTAAATTAGTCTTTGGTTGAACTCCATATTTGAATTCAGGAAGTTGAAATTCAGGTAATCCTGTGTGTTCTAGGTCAATTCCTGGGGGTGAAGGAATACCTCTATATGGTGGAGGAACAGATTTGTATCCAACACCAGACTTAGCTTTATTAATTACTTGACATTCAATTAAGTTGGTCACACCCTTAGATGCATAATCTAGTGTTTCTACACTCATTTGAATATTCTCTTTAGCCTTGCTAAGCCTATGTACTTCAGCTTTCAAGTTACTAATGTCATTATCTTTAAACATTATTTCTCTTTCAAGAAGAATTTTGACATCAGTAAAGGTAGATTCATTTGTTCGAAAATGTATGACTTGTTCCTCTAGAGTAGCTATACCTCTTTTATGATTAGTTAAGCTATGAGCTGTATCAATTAATCTGTCCTTTGATTCTCATAACGTTTGGTTAAGGTTTCTAAACTTTTAAGAGCAGAACAATTATTTGAACAAACTTTATCAGATTGTACCTCTGTAGAGAAAGCCATAAGAGATGTCTGAGGAGAAGCTTTTTCTTCTTCATCAGCTGTAAAGCTCCAATCAAATCCTAATCCATCAATGGCTACCATTGCCTTTGGATTGGATGATTCCCCTGTCTTGGACTTGCTTCCAAAACCTCTATTCTAGCTATCTTGCTGCCTTGGCCTTCTACATTCTCTTGAGAAGTGCCCCAACATATGACAGTTATAGCATTCTATCTTTGACTTGTCAAAACCAGCAGTATCATTGTTGCTGATGGTGAGTTTCTTCCCCGTCCTCTGATAGAATTTCTTAGCCCTTATGCTAAGAAGAGAAATTTGCCATTTTAGGTCCATCTCTTTTAAATCGTCATCATTGATTTCTAGAAGATCTTCATGAGTGAGCATGGACCCATTATTCTGACTTGTGAAAAAGGCACAACAAGCCTTTTCATTCAATATACCAATAGTACTGCTTGATGAACTAGCAGCACCAATTCCATTATCAACCTTTTCATCTATAACTAGGTTTGAGACACTAGGAGATGACATAAAAGCCATGTTCCCAGTATATGAACTTGAGACACCAGTTTTCCTTACTTTTTGTTCCACAATTTTAAAGTTGCTATACAAATCCATAAGATCCATAGTGTCTATGTTTGGTTTATTCTTCCAAACAACAACATGCATAGCCCACTCTTCTGGTAAGCTTCTCAAAAATTTTGAGTTTAAATCTTCTTGAGGTATGTCAACCCTAAGAACAGCAAGTCGGCTCACAATTTTCTATAGCCTTGTAAACATGTGGTCAAGAGATTCATTCATGGTTGATGAGAAACTTTCAAACTGCTGCTTGAGAAGGGTTTTCTGGGTCATCATCAGCATACTTCTAGCCTTGAGGTCATTCTTCTTCTTTATTCTTTCATCAGAAGTTGTAGGGATAGTTTGAACAACTGTAATTTCCCTACCTTCAATTGTTGATGAAGTGGTTGTGGGTTTGAAAGAGTTTCCATCTTCAATGATTTCCCAGAGAGTGTAATCCTGCACATGGAAAAACTGTTCTATTCTTAACCTCCACAATTCAAACTCATTCTTTTTGAGAACTGGCAACTTTGCAGCAACATTTGTTTGAATAGATTATGTATCCATTTCTTCTTCTTCTAAATCAAAAGTATCAACCTGGAAGCTCTGATACCAACTGAGAGGATCACTTGATTTGATCACACACTATGAGGTGTTGGACCTTTGTAATGTGTAAATATGATACTTTGAGTGAATATGATTAAGTACGCGGAATCTACTTTAATCACACTTAGAATGTTTATTGGAAATGGAACTGTGATGTTTGTGTTTTATTTAACAAAGAACAATGAAAGTATTTCACCAAACGATTCAATATTATTCAGAATAATACGAGTGATCTTCACTATCACTAAGGTTACAAAGATCTTGAATCTTGTGTTTTGTTCTAATGTTTTTCTCTATGTATATCTCTATCACTATCACACTCTTATCACACACACACTTAAGTCATATCTAAGATCTTCCTTTTATAGTCCAAGGAAAGATCTTTTACAATCTATATGACTCATCTTAAATACTAGCTTATGACTAATCTTCATTCTAGCTAGATGATGACTTATCATGTCAGTCATTAAGATACAACATGTATCTAGGATTACAACTCACTTGGAGTGTTCAATTTGATGACTATAACAAAGATATTTTTCTTGTATATGAATCAGTAGAATAAGTCGTACTTATCTACACAGCTGTTGTGTGAGTCATAGTAGCATCAGCAGAATCCATCAGCGAAAACACTATCAGTAGAAACCTTCTTCAGCAGAATCCATCAGTGGAAACGTGCTTTGTGCTTTATCAGCAGAAACATACTTGATGTATTTCCTTAAGCCTTTATGCTGATTCTTTTGATTATTTAATTCCCAACACATTAGAATCACTAGGAGTCATAGTTCCATCAAAAACCTCAATCCTCCCTACACAGAACCTGAAAGGGAAATGCGTAGGCTAAGATAACCCCTTCTAGCATCCGAACCACTTGGCGACCATCAACTTTGATGAAGCTCTTTCTGAGGAGGAATCCGATCGTTACCCTACACCCCTTAGTCCTAAATCAAATCAGAGTGAGGAAACTCTAGAGAATCCTACCCCTAAATTCCTAAAAGATTATTCCTCTACCCACCCCTCGTGGCTTTTCTAACGCTATTGTTTTTAAAAATGAACGCACAGACGGGGTCTTGCAAGCAAACGATGTTTGGCTTGTCCAATGTGTATGCAAGTTTCATGGGTTAAAAATGGAAGACCCAATTCAACACATTAAGGATTTCCTGAAAATAATGGACACAATCTATGCGGATGGTGCCACTCGAGATACATCCCAGCTATGATTATTTCCATTTTCTCTTCAAGAAAAAGCCAAACTATGGTATGACAAAATTCCTTCTGAATCCATCTTTACATGGGAGCAACTCTCGAAATTTTATGAAAAATTCTTTCCATCAGGGAGAACTTCAACAATTAGGGATAAATTCATCCGTTTCCGCATTGGAAAAAACGAACCCATTCATAAATCATGGATTCGATTTAAGGATCTCATAAGACAAGCTCCCCACCATGGCATTGCACTTTGGCTCTTGTTCAGGTCTTCTATGAAAATGTCTCTCCAAATAGCCAACATGGAATCAACAACTCTGTAAAAGGAAAAATAGCCAAGCTAAGTGCTGAGGAAGGGTGGAATAGAATCGAGGAGTATGCTCAAGACCAAGATGATACCTGGAATGAACCCAGTTCGGTCATGAATATCTCCAAAATAATACAAACCCCCTCATATGAAAGCAGGCTGAGAAAACTGCAAGAAAAAGTGTGATACCTGAAAAGGTTGCAGAACACCCAAAAATTAGTAAACCCATATCTAATCTGCGATCAATGTGGAGGTCCACATGAAGTCGAAAAATACGGAAATGAACCAACCACTAAGCATGCTTGTTTATCAGGTCACGATATCTTTGATGACCCTTCCATTCTAGTTTACTATCAGACTATTAATGACACCTCTTGGGGTAACTATGAAAGAAAGAAAGAAGGGGAGGAAGGACATGAATTCAAAGTCAGAAGTACTTTTGAAGAAGATCTCGGGCACTAGATGCATGAAAAGAGCTTGTCACTAAAAGGCCATGATGGATTCATCACTGAGCAACAAAAAGAAATTAGTGACACATTTGCCGAGCTTGACGCTGCTCTTGATTGCAAAAGTAAAACAACCAACAATCAAGACCCACTGTTTGCCATCATGACTCGTGTTGGGACAACTACTAGGGATCCACCATACCCAACTCAACGCCCCATCACCGCCGAAACCAACACTTCCTATGAAGAAGAAGGTGATGAGAGTGGGGAAACCTCTAGGCAACCTCCTTAAATAAACACCTCTTTACCTACTCCACCTAAGCAACCTGCAAAAGTCCCATATCCGTCCCGTCTCAAGAATCAAAAGGTTGAGAGTGATAATAAATGATTCTTGTCATACCTAAAGGATTCGGTAATCACCATACCCCTCCTTGATGCATGTTATCAGATGCCTAAATATTGTACATACTTCAAAAGGCTTCTTGCCAAAAGAAAAAACTTAAGGAACTAGTGACCCTTGGGGGAGAATGCTCTGTGGTTACCCAACGAGGGCTACCAAAAAAGGTAGATAACCCCGGTAGTTTCACCTTACCTTGCTCCAGAGGATCGTTATGGATAAAGAACGCTCTAGCTGACTTAGGGGCAAGCATCAATCTTATACCATATTCCATGTTCCTCAAATTAGGGTACTCACGGCTGAAACAAACATGCATGAACATCCAACTGGCCGATAGGTCAGTCAAATACCCCTTGGGAATATGTGAGAATGTATTAATCAAGGTAGGAAAGTTCAAATTCGTGGTTGATTTTGTAATTTTGGATATGGAAGAAGATGACATGGTGCCCATTATCCTCGGTAGGCCATTTCTAGCCGCTGCTCACGCTGTCATTGATGTTCATGATGGCAAATTAACTTTACGAGTAGGGACTGATAGCCTAACCTTTGACATCAAGGATTCAATGGATCTTTCTCCTACAGCAAATAGCCGACCATATTTTATTGGAAAGGTCGATGAATTCATTGATATCATCGATCAATGTGTTAATGAACAAGTTGAGGCAGGATGGTTGAGAAACAAAATGATCTCCTCAATCTGTGAAGAAAAAGAGATAAAGGTGGCCAACGCGGTCTCTTTCTACCCTAGAAAAGAAACCATTGAACCACTCTAACTTCGTAAGCCTGAAAACAAGCTTAAACCCTCCATCGTCGAGCCACCCAAATTGGAACTTAAGGAACTCCCAAATCACTTAGAATATGCCTTCCTCCACGAAAAGGATCAACTTCAAGTGATCATAAACTCTTCCTTGAGGGATGAACAAAAGGATAAACTCCTAGCTGTCCTAAAAAAGTATAAAGGAGTTATCGCATGGAGTGTAGCTGATATGAAAGGGATTAACTCGACCTTTTGCATACACAAAATCTTTATGGAGGAGGATTACAAACCAACCGCCCAACCTTAGAGATGAGTAAATCCCTGTATCAAAGAGGTAGTGAAGAAAAAAGTCATCAAACTCCTAGATGCCAGTCTAATTTACCCAATTTCTGACAGTCCTTGGGTTAGTCCGGTACAAGTTGTACCAAAGAAAGGTGGGATGACCGTTGTTAAAAATGAAAAGGACAAATTGGTTCCCCAAAGAACAGCCACTGAATGGCGTATGTGCATCGATTATAGGAAGTTGAATGATGCAACCCGAAAAGACCACTTTCCACTGCCATTCATTGATCAAATGTTAGAAAGATTAGCCGGGGATGAATACTAATGCTTTCTAGATGGGTTCTCAGGATATTTTCAAATCCCCATCACCCCTGAGGACCAAGAAAAGACCAAATTTACATGTCCTTATGGAACATTCGCTTACAAGAGAATGCCCTTTGGACTATGTAATGCCCCCACCACTTTTTAGAGGTGTATGACAACAATCTTCCACGAGCTGATGGAAGACAATATGGAAGTCTTCATTGATGACTTTTCAGTCTTCGAAGATTCTTTCGATTGTTGTCTTGCTAATCTCGAGAAAATGCTAAAACGTTGTGAGGAAACCAACTTAGTTCTCAATTGTGAAAATGTCATTTTATGGTAAAGGAAGGGATCCTGCTCGGACATAAAGTCTCAGAATGTTTGATTGAGGTTGATCGAGCAAAAATTGAAGCTATATTCAAGTTACCTTACCCGACCACTGTCAAAGCAATACGTAGCTTCTTCGGTCATGCTCGTTTTTATAGAATATTCATCAAGGATTTTTCAAAGATAGCTAGACCAATGACCCAGTTGCTAGTTAAGGATGCTCCATTCAATTTCCACAAGAATGTAGGGATGCATTCGATCATTTGAAACAACGTCTTACACAAGCTCCAATTATGGTTACACCTAATTAGGAATTGCCATTCGAGATCATGTGCGATGCTAGCGATTATGCTGTTGGAGCAGTATTGGGCCAAAGGTTGAACAAACACTTTCAGCCTATATACTATGCTTGTAAAACTATGAATCCTACTCAGGAAAATTACACCACTACTGAAAAGGAACTCTTGGCAGTGGTGTTTACTTTTGATAAGTTTCGCCAATACATAGTCCTATCGAAAACCATTGTCTTCACCGATCATTCAGCTCTTCGATATCTTTTAACAAAACAAGATGCTAAACCATGATTAATTCGGTGGATCCTGCTTTTACAAGAATTTGATGTTGAAATCCGCGACAAAAAGGGCACTAAGAATCTGGCAGTTGATCATCTTTCTCGTCTCGAAAATCCCAACCTTAGTGAGTCTAACAAGGGTGAGATTCGGGATTCATTTCCCGATGAACAAATCATGCTAATAAATGATTCTGAACCATGGTACGCAGATTACGCTAATTACCTGGTAAGCAGGATTATTCCAGAATACATGAATAGAAGAGAGAAAAAGGTTCTTCACCCAGTTAAAATACTATTTCTGGGTTGAACCTTTCTTGTTTCGTAGATGTCCTTATCAGATAATTCGACGCTGTGTTTCTGGAAAAGAGGCAATCAAAATCATGATAGAATGTCATGCTGGTCCGTCTAGAGGGCACCATGGGACAAACACTACTGCATGAAAAATTTTCGATGTAGGGTTCTATTGGCCTACAGTATTTCGCGATGTAAAGGGAATGATACAAGCTTGTGACGCGTGTCAGAGAGCTGGAAATATTTCCAGGAAGGATGAGGCACTTCATAATTATATACAAGTTTGTGAAATCTTTAACGTTTAGGGACTAGATTTTATGGGGTCTTTTCCATCATCTAGGGGAAATGAATACATCTTAGTAGCCATTGACTACGTTTCATAGTGGGTAGAGGCACAAGCCCTTAGAACTAATGATGCTAGGGTGGTTATTCATTTCTTAAAAAAGTTGTTTGTTAGGTTTGGAATTCCAAAAGCTCTTATTAGCGATAGAGGGACCCATTTTTTGTAATGCACAAATGGAAAAGGTCATGAAACGATATGGAGTTCCACACCAATTCTCCACTGCTTACCATCCTCAGACCAATGGCCAGGTTGAAAACACCAATCAAGCAATAAAACGCAGATTGGAGAAAATGGTTAGCCATTACAGAAAGGATTGGTCCTTTAAGCTTAACGAAGCTTTATGGTCATTCTGAACAGCCTACAAAACACCTATTAGAACAACCCACTTCCGCCTAGTCTATGGCAAGGCATGCCACCTACCAGTAGAGCTAGTACACAAGGCATATTGGGCCCTTAAGGCTTGCAATTTAGACTACACGGTAGCTGGGACCAATCGATTCTTACAACTTTAAGAGCTTGATGAACTAAGGCTCGAAGCCTACAAGTCATCTATAACATATAAAGAAAGGGCTAAAAAATGGCATGATCAACGGATTAAAACCCCCAAGGAATTCTCAGAAGGAGACAAGGTTCTTCTGTATACTTCTCATTTAAGGTTATTTCCAGGAAAACTAAAATCTAGATGGTATGGTCCGTTCACTCCGAAAAGGTAATCAAAAGTTGGGGCTGTAGTTCTGATAGATGACTACAATAGGGATCTTATAGTAAACATACAATGAGTTAAACATTACCAAAACAATGATAATGACATGATCCATGAAGAAGACATCGTCTTAAGTGATTGGGTATGACTTTGAGTCTAGCTACAAGACTCGTAAATAAAGAAAAGCACTTCTTGGGAGGCAACCCAAGCTTTTTATTTTGTTTGTGTGTTTGTTTATTTGCTTTTATTTGTTTCCGTATATATTTTTCATTCTCATTGTTTATTATTCATGTCTTATAATAATTTTTAAAAATGCTTTATTTTGTTTCTAACTTCGACTTGAACACATATAAATGTATTTTACAAAAGATAAGTGTAAGGGAAATCCAAATTTGTTTTAAAGTACGAAGTGAACATGAACGATAATAATGAGATGTGAATATACATATTAGTATTTGTTTGAGTCAAATGCTTGTATTGAGTCACAATGGATGCTTTGCAGGAATTCCAGGTCTTAAAACACATGTTTTTCTAGAAACTTTTCCAGAAACAAAAAGATAGAAATTCTGTCAGGTACATCCTGACGGCGTCAGGAGTTACAACCTGACGGCGTCAGGCTCTGTTTCCTAAAAATTTTTCCAGGTTTTGTTTGGCTGCCGGAATTGAAAGTTTCGTAAAACCTCAATTTTTTGAACTCTAGGAATCTGAAAACATTTATTTTGCAAGCATTATATCTTTACTTGCTTTCTAGTATTTAGTATTATGTGTAGTATACCGCCGATTTTATGCGAGGTCTCGTGCTTTGTTTTCTTCGTTATTTACAGTTTATATTGGACAGTAAGATGATTAATGAGTGTGGAAATACTCATCATTTTTATCGTATCTGAACTGCCAAAACGTCCAAAAACACTCAGAAACGCATCAAAATACAGAAATTATCACAAAAGTGTGTTTTATATGTTTTAGATGCAAAATGTTTAAAAACTAATGAAAAACGAACAAAGTTTGCACAATTGGCAGTTTCAGTCCCTCAAGTTTTAAAAATTGACAAAACTAGTCCCTGGAAGTTTAAAACAAAAGAAAAGTCAACCCAAGGCAAAGAAAAGTCAAAAATTGTCAAAATAGGTCCTTGGGTGAAAAGTTTGAGAAAATTACATGTTTGGTCCCTGTACTTTGCAATTTGGCAAAAACGGCCCCTGGGAATTTCAAAATGAAAAAATATCACTTGTGGCCCGTATACTAATGAAACTATGGCAGGAATGATCCTTGGAATACTTTGAAGAAGTTGTCAATTCCAGTCCCTCATTTTTAGTAAATTACAAATTTGGTCCTTGTGCAAATTTCAAACCAAACGAACCCTATTTATTATTCCCAAAAATCCAAAACTATAATCCAATCCAAAAATAAAACCCAAAACCTCCCATAAGCCCACTCCACTCAAATTCCTAGCCCACCACCACGTTTTTAATATAACCAACCCAACACCCCACCCTTTTTAATATAACCGGTCAACCATGACCGTTTGACCCTTTGACCCCTTAGCCTCCACATCACCCCCTACCTCCCTAGCCTTCATCAATACAACACCATCATCACAAACCCAAACCCCCCTCTGCTACACTCAATCCCCTCCCCCTTACATCACCTTCCAAACACTAACCTCCAAAATACACTTCTGGCATCAATAATACCAAAGAAACAGACAAAGATTTTTGGGCGCCAAGAATATTTGAACGATCAAGATTGAGGCTATGTAATCCTGTGGTCAAGAGTAAAGCTGAGAAAGTCCAAGTGGGTGCCCCAAAACCCTAATTCAAGCATATATAAAGGAAAAGAGGAGCAGTGGAGTTGGTGTTAGTTTTTTTTTTAGTTGTAATTCTAATTTTCATGTCGAATTGATGTTTTTCAATCTTAAATTAGTTTATGAATGTTGTAATGTCAGTGTAATGTTGTAAGATTGTAGTTTCAGTTAATTAAATTCAAGTTTCCAATCATTCTTAGTTCATTAAATTTTACCTTAAACCAAAATTAGTCAATTGTTGTTTGTGTTTACTTCCATGGACTATCTA
The DNA here is from genome assembly GCA_030686995.1 of Artemisia argyi. NCBI lineage: Eukaryota > Viridiplantae > Streptophyta > Magnoliopsida > Asterales > Asteraceae > Artemisia > Artemisia argyi. Next base: position 96,452,493 of record CM060707.1, on the reverse strand, counting down.
GGGTCACATAAGCTCCTATAAGCTTATTTAAGCTTCTAGAAATCCTTAAACTTAGTTGGTAGTGAAAATAAGAAAATAAAAAAAAATAGGATAATAGTATTTGAAAATCAAAAATCACAAATAAAGAATGAAGAAGAGGCAAGGAGCAGAGTGAATCAGGGATAGCTCTGGTTTAGAACCCTGTGGGGGGTGTTAGGAGTATGTTGTGGTCCTTGGTTTAATTGGTTTGGGCAGGAATGCATATTGTGAGTCTCTGGCTTATTTTACATGTATTGGCATTACCTTAATTTTGCTATTAGATTATGTTTTATCTGTTACAGCTTTGTTTTTTTCTTTATAATTAAGGTTAATTGATACTTGATGTTTTTAGTTTGCTCATTAGTTCTAGTGCAGCTTCATAACCTGCATTAAACTGTCATTTTTAGCTCTTCTAGTTGTAGCTAGTTAAACTGCTTATTTTTTAAATCATTTTAGCTTTTAATACTTCATTGTAGCATAATTGATCCATTCCCATCAGTAGTATAGCTTTTGTCATTGAAATGTTGTTATAATCTCATCACAGTCCAACATTAAAGGAGTGTTTGGTTTAGTGCTGTTCATGGGCTTCTGGTGGATTTAATGTTAATTTTCCTGTTTAGTCATGTCATTGAGGTACTATAAGAGTGATTTAGAGCATAAAATCATATGGTAGTGCAGCAAATAGTCAAAATCACTTTCAATTTCCTCTAGATGTCAACTGTTATGGTTTTTAGGTCCATGATCACCTAAATCATTGCATAAGGAGTTAAAGTTGTTTATTTCAGTCTCATACAAGGTTGTCATTACATATTTAATGGATTAGAAGCTTTAGAAATCCAAAAAAGTCAAAGTGAGAGTTTAATCAAAAAAGTCAAACTTGCATACTCCATCAGAAACTCATTTTTTGTAAGATTTCTCTAGAATTTTGTGATTGGATTCAGTCTCTGAAAATTGTTGTGCTTAAATTACACCAGCTAAAATACAAGAATTCATGCTCAGCTTAATTTTGAGATTTTTTTCTTAGCTTGTGCAAAGGCTAGAAGTGGGCTGCAGGGAGAGACACCTTCCCTGCACCACAGATATTGACCCAACTTCTTTGGTTCTTTCTATCTTGTTTAGTGGGACCCACCTTCATAATTTTGGTTAATTAGAAAGCCTGGGAGTAGGGCTTTGACTCCTGAGCTTTTCTCACATGATAGCTTATCAGTCCTCAGCTTATTTCACCCTCTTTAGTGACTTGCTCTCAGAACCCAACCTGATCATTCATAATTGAACCAAAGTTCATAGGGCCACCATTTGCTTAATAATAAGCCATAAGCTCAGCTTATTGGCTTATTAGAGAGCTGACCAGGTCAGCTTTGGGAGTCAACTCTCTCTTTGGTCTCCCTTACACCTCTATGGACCCCACAGAGGTCCAAAATACCCATTTTGGCCTGCTTAAGTCTGAGTGAAAGTTTTGGAATTGCTTATTTGATTATTTGGCTTATTCAGTTGAATGTGTTTGTCATTTTAGCTTCTTCCAAGAGCATATAAGTTGTTTGTAGCTTAATCTTTGGTCCAGGTACTCTATGTGGCTTGTTTCAGCTTATTGAAGCTTATTCAAAGCTTATTAGCCAACTGTGTGGCTTTTTGGCTTAGCACACTGCTTGTTCTTGAGTTCCACCAAAAGTTCCTTCACAAAAAGTTCTTATTTTTAGTTGTAAATCAGTTTGGTAAAAGAAAATTTGGAAAAAGACAAAAATTTAGAAATTGATAGCTTCTATTTAAGCCCCTTGGCTTATTTTTCTGCTTATTCATAAGCAATTCTCATTTTTAAATTTTTCTTTGGCTTCTTATTACTTAAAATAATTTTAGGAATTTTTTCAGATTTTTCTTTTGTCATTTAGTATTTTTTATAATTAATTGTAGTTTTAATTAATTAAATAATTAGTTTTAATTAATATTAAATAATTAAAAAGTAGAAAAATTAGGTTTTCTATTTTGAAAATAGTTTTATAATATTTTAGATTTTTCTAAATTTAATTTTCATGTTTCTAGTTAATTTTCATAATTAATTAATAATTAGTTTAATTTGGTTAATTAAAAAGTAATTAGAAAATAGTAATTAATTAATAGTAATTAATTAAAAAGTGTAAAAATTATTTTTCTCTTTCTAAAAATTTTCTTAAGTCTTTAGGATTATAAAAATATAATTTTCACGTTCGTAGGACTTTATTTGCTCACGTTTCACTTTTTATTTTGCGCGTTCGCGTTATTTTTAACTCAAACGCGCGTTTTCAGGTTTACTCACGTTTCTAGGTTATCTAATCATCAGTAATAGTTATAATAGTGTTTCTAAGTTATTTTCAATCATAATCTCGTAGTATAATCACTTAAATCAAATTCCTGATCCTCCTGTTAAATCACCCGATCACTTTAAACGTTTTTGAATACAATTGCTTACCTCGCTGGGACATAACGACCCGAGAATACACTGTACTCCTTGGTTAGTTGGTTTTAGACGTTTGACTTGGTTGCCCATCACCTGGGAAACTTAGTTGACCGTTCGTAGGACCAATCAAAATTTGGCGCCGCTGCTGGGGAGGTAACTGCGTGTTTAAAACGTTTTATTAGAGATTACTGGTTTTTCATTCATCACTGTATAAACCCAACACCTTTTGGTAAATTTAAATCATAAAACAAAAACGTCATTAACACTTTTCCTAAAGTGTTAACAACACCAAAAAAATCAAAAACAAACAAAACATATCGTTACGTTTTCTACATCATGTTTCTTTTAAGGTGATTCTTAAAGAGATACGATTTTGGTAAACGAATCGATACCAAAAATATTGTCCAAAAGTTTTTAACCCATACACAAAAACCCAAAAACATTCGTATTTTCTTGTGAATAATAAAACTACATAAAAACAAACCGTCGCAAACCAAGGCAGAACACCTACCAACTGGGGTGTGGACATAATAAGTTCCCAAACCAAAGATAAAAACTTGCCTTTGTATCCTTGTGAGTGGTGTACCTTTCTTAAAGAAGCCATTCATTTGTGATTATTCGTTTAAGTTCACTGTTGATTTGCCTCGATCTTGTTTTGTTGAAATTTTGTGTTAGTGCATGCGCACTCGTTCACAATCGAAACGAAATCGTCAACTGAAAAACGTAACTGAGTTACGTCCTATTGTTGAGGATCCAGTTCTGAAAATGGACAATAATCAAGAACCACCCATCATAGATGATGCAGCTCCTGATCTCCGAAACGATGCAGGAGTTGTGTCAACCCACAATGCTCGGAAGAGGCGGCCCCATTGCCCCTCTCAACATTGCTGCCACTGATTTTGGACTTAAGCATCACATGATACAACAAGTCCAGAATTCGTGCCAATATCATGGCTTACCTGGTGACGATGCAAACAAGCATCTTGGTAAATTTCTTACCGTCACCCAAATCATGAAGCAGAATGGTGTCTCCGATGATGCCCTTCGTCTATCTCTTTTCCCCTATTCTCTAACCCATCATGCCACTGCATGGTTTGATCGACTTCCTAAGAACTCGATTCACACTTTCAAAGAAATGGTGACTAAATTTTTAGCCAAATACTTTCCACCATCCATGGTTTCCAAGTTACGAAATGACATTAGTAACTTTCGTCAGCATCCCAAAGAGTCTCTATTTGAGGCATGGGAACGCTATAAGCTCTCAATTGATCGGTGTCCTAACCATAACATGTTACTCGTTACCCAAATAGATACTTTCTATAATGGGTTGACATTGAGACACCGTGATATTCTCAATGCTGCTGCTGGTGGGACCTTTATGAAAAGGTGCCCCGAAGAGTGCTATGATCTCATTGAGAACATGACTGCCCACCACAATTTCTGGGATTCCTCAGCTAAGAGGGAAGAGTCATGTAAGTCTGTCACTCCAGCATCTTCTGAAATAGCGATCCTCACTAAAAAGATGGATGATTTCGCTATGGCTATGTTGAGGATGAACCAAAGTATCCAAAATCAACAAGTCCAAAATCAACAAGCCAAAGCCGTTAGTCAAAGTTGTGAAACTTGTGGAGGTCCACATGCATATTCCAAGTGTCCAGCCACTAGTGGCTACCCTCATGAGGACGTATATGCTGCTCAAGGTTCCTATAATTCGGGAGGTAATAACTACCAACCGAAAGGGGACCGCAATCTTCTAAGCTATCGTTCTAACAATTTCCTTGGACCTCCCGGATTCAATCAAAACCCTAATGTCCCAAACCGTAACCAGAACTAAAATCAGAATCGAACAAACCAAGGTTACCAAAACCAAGGAAATGTCAATCAAACCCAAAACCAAGGTTTCCATCATAACCAAAACCAAGGTTTCCAAAATCATGGAAACTAAAATCGAAACCAAGGTCAAAACAACTATCAGGGAAACAATTCTCATGGAAATGGCAACCAACATCAGGGAAATTTTCAAAACCACGGTTCTCATCAAAATAACCGTGCTCAAAATTTTCCCAATCAAAATCAAGCCATCACTACAACTACTCAGAATTACCCTAACCAAGCTCCTCCTAACAATACTCAAGCAATTGTTCCAACGGGTCCTTCACATGAGGAGTTGTTGAGACAATTCATGAAAGCTCAGGAGGAAATGAATAGGGTAATGATGACTCAGATCGCAGACCTTAAGAAGTCTTTAAATGATCGACCCTCCGGCTCAGGTATTACTTTACCTAGCAACACGATCGCTAATCCGAGGGACGATGTTAAAGCGATCACAATGAGAAGTGGTGTTTCCTATGATGGACCCAAAGCTCCTACTACCTCTTCTTCTCCTCCCAAGGTAGTAGAAAGTGAGCCTGAGGTGACAAAGGACAAGGTGCAATTTACTAGCCCACGAAGTACCGCACACATCCATCCTCAGGTTGTACCAGAAACCGTACCAAAACCAGGAGTTGTTTTTGAACCACCAAAAACTTCTGAAGAGAACCCTAAATCCAAACCTTCACTACCATATCCATCTCGGTTACAAGACCAGAAGCTCCGCGAAAAAGCAAATCATCAAATGGAAAAGTTCTTTCAAATTTTCTGAGATATTCATTTTGATATCAGTTTCGCGGATGCTCTCCTTTTGATGCCTAAATTCGCATCGACAATCAAAAATCTGTTGAACAATAAAGAGAAGCTATTCGAAATGGCACGAACTCCACTCAATGAAAACTGCTCTGCAGTTCTTTTGAAACAGCTTCCCGAGAAGCTAGGAGATCCGGGAAAATTTCTCATTCCATGTGTTTTCCCCGGAATGGTTGAGTGCTTCGCCTTGGCCGATCTAGGTGCAAGCATCAACTTGATGCCTTATTCAATATGGAAAAAGTTCTCTCTTCCGGAACTCACCACCACCTGCATGACTCTCGAGCTTGCAGACCGCTCAACATCTCGTCCCCTCGGCATTGCCGAGGATGTATTTGTAAAGGTGGGGAACTTCCACTTTCCGGCAGATTTTGTGGTTGTCAATTTCGATGCTGACCCGCGAGTTCCTCTCATTCTTGGGAGAGGATTCTTAAGGACGGGTCGTGCGTTAATCGATGTGCACAAAGAGGAAATAACTCTTCGTGTTGATAATGAAGCAGTAACGTTTAACCTCGATCAAACTTCGAGGTACTCCTCTAATAATGACGCCGAAACGGTTAACCGAATTGATGTCATTGATGTTGCGTCTGAGGAGTACTCTCAAGAACTTCTTGGTTACTTACCGAGTGGCAGTCCCACTCCATCTACTGGGCCTATCATATCCGACTCTTCCCCTTCTCTCACTCCTTTTGAGGGAATTGACTTCCTTTTGGAAGAGGTCGAGGCTTTTCTCGCCCAAGATAGTTCAATTTTGGGTGAATTTGATGAGAACTAACTTGATCCTGAGGGGGATATTCTTTTGCTAGAAAAATTGTTAAACGAAGATCCATCTCCCGCTCTTCCTCCAAAAATACTTCATAAAGAGGAAGTTAAAAATGTTGACATAACTGATGACTTGCCTGTGGTTGAACTTAAGGACTTGCCGCCTCACCTTGAGTATGCATTTCTGGAGGGTGATGATAAATTACCCGTCATAATTGCTAAAAATTTAAGTGTTGAGGAAAAGGCTGCTCTCACAAAGGTTTTGAAGTCGCATAAACAAGCAATTGCTTGGAGACTCTCCGACATCAAGGGCATTGACCCTGAATTTTGTACCCACAAGATTTTAATGGAGGATGACTTCAAACCAGCAGTCCAACACCAAAGAAGGGAGAATCCAAAAATTCATGAGGTCATTAAACAAGAAGTTTTAAAACTTCTTGATGCCGGATTGATTTACCCTATCTCGGACAGTCCTTGGGTTAGCCCAATACATTGTGTTCCAAAAAAGGGTGGCATTACTGTTGTCACAAATGAGGAAAATGAGTTGATTCCAACTCGATTGGTTACGGGTTGGCGTGTCTGCATTGACTATCGCAAGTTAAATGACGCCACCCGCAAAGATCATTTTCCTCTACCCTTTATGGATCAGATGCTTGAGAGATTAGCGGGGAATGAGTATTATTGCTTCCTCGATGGTTTCTCGGGATACTTTCAGATTCCCATTGATCCACAAGATCAGGAAAAGACCACTTTCACGTGCCCTTATGGAACTTTGCTTATAAACGTATGCCATTTGGTTTATGTAATGCTCCGGGCTCGTTTCAAAGATGTATGATGTCCATATTTTCCGACATGATCGGGAAAACTATGGAGGTCTTCATGGACGATTTTTTGATCATTGGGGATTCGTTTCAATCATGTCTCTTCCATTTAGACAACATGCTCAAACATTGTGAAGACACAAAGTTATGTCTAAATTGGGAGAAGAGTCACTTTATGGTCAAAGAGGGCATTGTCCTCGGCCATAAAATATCAAAGAATGGGATTGAGGTTGACAAAACCAAAATTGATGTCATTGCAAAATTACCTCATCCCACTACCGTCAAAGGTATTAGGAGCTTTTTGGGTCATACCGGTTTTTACCGTAGGTTTATTCAAGATTTTTCTAAGATCGCCCGGCCTATGACCCATCTCCTCGAAAAGGATGCTCCTTTTATCTTCTCACCTGAGTGCGTAGAAGCTTTTGAAACTCTAAAGAAAAAGCTTACTGAGGCACCTATTCTTGTTGCCCCCGATTGGGACTTGCCCTTTGAACTTATGTGTGATGCTAGTGATTATGCTAAAGGGGCAGTCTTGGGGCAACGCAGGTCTAAACACTTTCAGCCTCTACACTATGCAAGCAAAACAATGACCGAGGCTCAAAGTCATTACACCACCACTGAAAAAGAATTATTAGTTGTGGTGTATGCCTTTGAAAAATTCCGGTCATATTTGATCTGGACCAAAAGCATAGTGTATACGGATCACTCGGCTTTGAAGTACCTTTTTGCAATACAAGATGCAAAGCCGAGACTACTTCGTTGGGTTCTCCTCCTACAAGAATTTGATATCATTATTCGTGATAAAGAAGGAGCTGAGAACCTAGCTGCTGATCATCTCTCCCGTTTGGAAAACCCCCATCAAGATGTCTCTGAAAAAAGGGAAATTAATGAAACCTTCCCTCTCGAGACACTCAATACGGTTGCCTTTCGTGGAGATTCTGTTACCCCATGGTTTGCCGATTTTGCAAACAACCTTGCGGGTAACTTTATTGAGAAAGGGATGTCGTCCCAACAGAAAAATAAATTCTTTAAAGATGTGAAACATTATTTTTGGGACGACCCCTACCTTTTCAAAATCTGTGCGGATCAAGTCATCCGGCGGTGTGTATATGGTCAAGAAGCCACTGAAATTCTTAAGGCTTGCCATGCTGGTCCCACGGGGGGCCACCACAATCCAAATTACACCGCCAAAAAGGTGATTGATTCCGGTTTCTTTTGGCCCACGATTTATAAGGATGCCCAAGAATTAGTCAAATCCTGTGACGCTTGTCAACGTCACGGGAATATTTCACAAAAGAATGAAATGCCACAAAATGCAATCCAAGTTTGTGAAATCTTTGACGTATGGGGCATCGAATTTATGGGGCCATTTCCGTCATCTCATGGAAATAAGTACATACTCGTGGCTGTTGACTATTTGTCAAAATGGGTTGAAGCAAAAGCTTCACAAATGATGCCCGAGTAGTCGTGAAATTTTTGAAAGCTCTCTTTGCTCGATTTGGAACTCCACGTGCTATAATTAGTGATTGTGGTACGCATTTCTGCAATGACAAATTTGATAAAGTCATGCAAAAGTATGGTGTAACTCACCGTCTTTCAACTGCGTACCATCCTCAAACAAGTGGACAAGTAGAAGTTTCCAATCGAGGCATTAAGAGAATATTGGAAAGAACTGTCGATGAAAATCGTGCATCTTGGTCGGATAAATTAGATGATGCACTTTGGGCTTTCCGTACAGCTTACAAAACACCTATCGGGTGTACGCCTTACAAGCTTGTGTACGGGAAAGCATGCCATCTTCCGATCGAGCTTGAGCATAAAGCCTATTGGGCTCTCAAGCATGCAAATTTTGACCTCAAAACTGCGGGTGATCATCGGAAAGTTCAACTCAATGAATTAAATGAACTCCGTGATCAAGCTTATGAGAACTCTTTGATCTGCAAGGAAAAGACAAAGAAGATACATGACTCAAAAATCAAAAACCACGTTTTCAACGTTGGTGATCGAGTCCTTCTTTTCAACTCTAGACTTAAGATCTTCTCGGGAAAGCTCAAAACCCGATGGACTGGTCCATTCACTATCGTTAAGGTTTATCCTTATGGCACCGTCAAATTATCTCAAAATGACGGTCCTAATTTCAAAGTGAATGGACATCGTGTGAAACATTACTTTGGAGAGGACATATCATCCATGGTTGTCCCGGATCTCCAAACTTTCCCCAAGGACAATTGAATTCGGGGATCGAGTCAAGCTAGCGACTCGATAAACAAAAACAGTAGCAACAACATGGGTTTTCACCCGTGTCTCTGATTTCTTTCTACTTTCTACCACCCTAGTGTGGGGGAATGGCCAACCCCCACTGTTTGAAAATGTATATATGTATATAAGTTCCAAAAATAAAATGTGTGATTGTATATACAGATAAATAAAGTGAACAATGCAAAACGATATTTCCACAGTTAGTTTAGAATATTATCTTTTTACGTTCATAGATTCGGCATAATAGCCGGGACTTTGAATATTGAGGACAATATTCAATTCTAAGTGTGGGGGGGGGGGGGGGAATTCTAGCAAATTTTATCACAAAATACTTTCAAGTACCCCCATTTTGGCCCAAAATTTTCAAAATTTTTTCACTTTATTTCAAAAATTTTGTGGTAATCAGTCCGCTGTGTCTAAACGAAAAAAAGGATTGGCTAATCCAGGAGCAAACAGCTCTTGGTAAAGATATCTCAAACCCGTTGATGGCTTTCAATTTGCCTAAAATTGTATGCTTCCTCAACTCCCCATATCCTCAAAAGCAAATGAGTTGGCTAGCCCGCAAGATTATGGCTTGTGGTAAAGGCAATGGAAAAACCATAATTGGTCATCAGCTCACCAAGATGTTGACTATTCCATCAAGAGTTGGCTAGTCCAGAAGCAAACGGCTTTTGGTAAAGACAAATCAAATCCGTTGACAGCTGGTGGTTTGCTCAAAATCACACGGTTATCAGGTGTACCACAGTTCTTACACCTGGCTACTCCAGAAGTGATGGCTTTTGGTAAAGAGTTTCAAATCCATTAAGTTTTTCTCAAAAGATTGCCAGGGACTAGCAATAGTTTAGTGTGGGGGATTGATGAGTGTGTAAATACTCATCATTTTTATCGTATCTGAACTGCCAAAACATCCAAAAACACTCAGAAACGCATCAAAATACAGAAATTATCACAAAAGTGTGTTTTATATGTTTTAGATGCAAAATGTTTAAAAACTAATGAAAAACGAACAAAGTTTGCACAATTGGCAGTTTCAGTCCCTCAAGTTTCAAAAATTGACAAAACTAGTCCCTGGAAGTTTAAAACGAAAGAAAAGTCAACCCAAGGAAAAGAAAAGTCAAAAATTGTCAAAATAGGTCCTTGGGTGAAAAGTTTGAGAAAATTACATGTTTGGTCCCTGTACTTTGCAATTTGGCAAAAACGGCCCCCGGGAATTTCAAAATGAAAAAATATCACTTGTGGCCTGTATACTAATGAAACTATGGCAGGAATGATCCTTGGAATACTTTGAAGAAGTTGTCAATTCCAGTCCCTCATTTTTAGTAAATTACAAATTTGGTCCTTGTGCAAATTTCAAACCAAACGAACCCTATTTATTATTCCCAAAAATCCAAAACTATAATCCAATCCAAAAATAAAACCCAAAACCTCCCATAAGCCCACTCCACTCAAATTCCTAGCCCACCACCACGTTTTTAATATAACCAACCCAACACCCCACCTTTTTTAATATAACCAGTCAACCATGACCGTTTGACCCTTTGACCCCTTAGCCTCCAGATCACCCCCTACCTCCCTAGCCTGCATCCCCAACACCATCATCACAAACCCAAACCCCCCTCTGCTACACTCAATCCCCTCCCCCTTGCATCACCTTCCAAACACTAACCTCCAAAATACACTTCTAGCATCAATAATACCAAAGAAACAGACAAAGATTTTTGGGCGCCAAGAATATTTGAACGATCAAGATTGAGGCTATGTAATCCTGTGGTCAAGAGTAAAGCTGAGAAAGTCCAAGTGGGTGCCCCAAAACCCTAATTCAAGCATATATAAAGGAAAAGAGGAGCAGTGGAGTTGGTGTTAGTTTTTTTTTAGTTGTAATTCTAATTTTCATGTCGAATTGATGTTTTCAAATCTTAAATTAGTTTATGAATGTTGTAATGTCAGTGTAATGTTGTAAGATTGTAGTTTCGGTTAATTAAATTCAAGTTTCCAATCATTCTAAGTTCATTAAATTTTACCTTAAACCAAAATTAGTCAATTGTTGTTTGTGTTAACTTCCATGGACTATCTAGGGTCACATAAGCTCCTATAAGCTTATTTAAGCTTCTAGAAATCCTTAAACTCAGTTGGTAGTGAAAATCAGAAAATAAAAAAAATAGGATAATAGTATTTGAAAATCAAAAATCACAAATAAAGAATGAAGAAGAGGCAAGGAGCAGAGTGAATCAGGGATGGCTCTGGTTTAGAACCCTGTGGGGGGTGTAACGAGTATGTTGTGGTCCTTGGTTCAATTGGTTTGGGCAGGAATGCATATTCTGAGTCTCTGGCTTATTTTTCATGCAGTGGCATTACCTTAATTCTGCTATTGGATTATGTTTATCTGTTACAGCTTTGTTTTTTCTTTATAATTAAGGTTAATTGATACTTGATGTTTTCAGTTTGCTCATTAGTTCTAGTGCAGCTTCATAACCTGCATTAAACTGTCATTTTTAGCTCTTCTAGTTATAGCTAGTTAAACTGCTTATTTTTTAAATCATATTAGCTTTTAATACTTCATTGTAGCATAATTGATCCATTCCCATCAGTAGTATAGCTTTTGTCATTGAAATGTTGTTATAATCTCATCACAGTCCAACATTAAAGGAGTGTTTGGTTTAGTGCTGTTCATGGGGTTCTGGTGGATTTAATGTTGATTTTCCTGTTTAGTCATGTCATTGAGGTACTATAAGAGTGATTTAGAGCATAAAATCATATGGTAGTGCAGCAAATAGTCAAAATCACTTTCAATTTCCTCTAGATGTCAACTGTTATGGTTTTTAGGTCCATGATCACCCAAATCATTGCATAAGGAGTTAAAGTTGTTTATTTCAGTCTCATACAAGGTTGTCATTACATATTTAATGGATTAGAAGCTTTAGAAATCCAAAAAAGTCAAAGTGAGAGTTTAATCAAAAAAGTCAAACTTGCATACTCCATCAGAAACTCATTTTTTGTAAGATTTCTCTTGAATTTTGTGATTGGATTCTGTCTCTCAAAATTGTTGTGCTTAAATTACACCAGCTAAAATACAAGAATTCATGCTCAGCTTAATTTTGAGATTTTTTTCTTAGCTTGTGCAAAGGCTAGAAGTGGGCTGCAGGGAGAGACACTTCCCCTGCACCACAGATATTTACCCAACATCTTTGGTTCTTTCTAGCTTGTTTAGTGGGACCCACCTTTATAATTTTGGTTAATTAGAAAGCCTGGGAGTAGGGCTTTGACTCCTGAGCTTTTCTCACATGATAGCTTATCAGTCCTCAGCTTATTTCACCCTCTTTAGTGACCTGCTCTCAAAACCCAACCTGATCATTCAGAATTGAACCAAAGTTCATAGGGCCACCATTTGCTTAATAATAAGCCATAAGCTCAGCTTATTGGCTTATTAGAGAGCTGACCAGGTCAGCTTTGGGAGTCAACTCTCTCTTTGGTCTCCCTTTAACCTCTGTGGACCCCACAGAGGTCCAAAATACCCATTTTGGCCTGCTTAAGTCTGAGTGCAAGTTTTGGAATGTCTTATTTGATTATTTGGCTTATTCAGTTGAATGTGTTTGTCATTTTAGCTTCTTCCAAGAGCATATAAGTTGTTTGTAGCTTAATCTTTGGTCCAGGTACTCTGTGTGGCTTGTTTCAGCTTATTGAAGCTTATTCAAAGCTTATTAGCCGACTGCGTGGCTTTTTGGCTTAGCACACAGCTTATTCTTGAGTTCCACCAAAAGTTCCTTCACAAAAAGTTCTTATTTTTAGTTGTAAATCAGTTTGGTAAAAGAAAATTTAGAAAAAGACAAAAATTTAGAAAGTGATAGCTTCTATTTAAGCCCCTTGGCTTATTTTTCTGCTTATTCATAAGCAATTCTCATTTTTAAATTTTTCTTAGGCTTCTTATTACTTAAAATAATTTTAAGAATTTTTTCCGATTTTTCTTTTGTCATTTAGTATTTTTTTATAATTAATTGTAGTTTTAATTAATTAAATAATTATTTTAATTAATATTAAATAATTAAAAAGTAGAAAAATTAGGTTTTCTGTTTTGAAAATTGTTTTATAATATTTTAGATTTTTCTAAATTTAATTTTCATGTTTCTAGTTAATTTTCATAATTAATTAATAATTAGTTTAATTTGGTTAATTAAAAAGTAATTTGAAAATAGTAATTAATTACTAGTAATTAATTAAAAAGTGTAAAAATTATTTTTCTTTTTCTAAAAATTTTATTAAGTCTTTAGGATTATAAAAATATAATTTTCACATTCGTAGGACTTTATTTGCTCATGTTTCACTTTTTATTTTGCGCGTTCGCGTTATTTTTAACTCAAACGCGCGTTTTCAGGTTTACTCACGTTTCTAGGTTATCTGATCATCAGTAATAGTCATAATTGTGTTTCTAAGTTATTTTCAATCATAATCTCATAGTATAATCACTCAAATCAAATTCCTGATCCTCCTGTTAAATCACCCGATCACTTTAAACGTTTTTAAATACAATTGCTTACCTCGCTGGGACATAACGACCCGGGAATACACTGTACTCCTTGGTTAGTTGGTTTTAGACGTTTGACTTGGTTGCCCATCACCTGGGAAACTTAGTTGACCGTTCGTAGGACCAATCAAATTCTATAAACTTTTCCAGAAACAAAAAGATAGAAATCCTGTCAGGTACATCCTGACGGCGTCAGGAGTTACAACCTGACGGCGTCAGGCTCTGTTTCCTAAAAATTTTTCCAGGTTTTGTTTGGCTGCCGGAATTGAAAGTTTCGTAAAACCTCAATTTTTTGAACTCTAGGAATCTGAAAACATTTATTTTGCAAGCATTATATCTTTACTTGCTTTCTAGTATTTAGTATTATGTATAGTATACCGCCGATTTTACGCGAGGTCTCGTGCTTTGTTTTATTCGTTATTTATAGTTTATATTGGACAGTAAGATGATCTTATTTCAGAAGTGATGCTTTACATGTACATTTTCTTGGAAGAAGATTTAACCATGTTACCACATTTTCCATACCGAGCGAATCAGGGGAGTACTAGATTCTTTCATTCTCATTTATTTTTACTTCTGCATCCTTTAAATGAACATTTGGGACAATGTTCGACTTAAGTGTAAGGGGGTAAAATTGGGATACCTTAGAAACTACACTTTTACTTGATTTTTGTTTTGTTTAATAGTTGATGTGTAATAAAACCGAAAGAAATACTTGTTAGGGTAATTTTGACACCAAATTTAAATTTTTTTGCAACATTTAGGAGGGAAACTCTAATCTTAATAAGCGTCTCATTGATAGGAGTTATATGACTAGCACAAAAACCGTACCACTCAAAAATTTCCACTCCAAATATGTGAGGTTCCCCCTAGATTTGTAAGGAAAAGCATTCATTATTAGTGCTTGCGAGTGTACCGGTAGTATTTAGATTCTAGAAATTGCGTTAATGATGCATCCCGAGACCGCTAGTGAGACTACATTCATGTAGTTAGGATTTACTATATGATAAGAGGCATCAGGATAACCCATGTTTTAAGCCTGTAATATAATTACATTGACTTCATTGGTCAAGTAATTTTTACACACCTTTGCAATGTACTCATTTTTAGTACATGATACCCCTAGTGCAACCCCCTGAGCCTATCCTTTTCATTTCTAACTTTAAGTACATGATACCCCTTTGCAATGTACTCATTTTCATTTTTACACACCTTTGCAATGTACTCATTTTTAGTACATGATACCCCTAGTGCAACCCCCTAAGCCTATCCTTACTTAAAGGAAGAATTTGTTTACAATCCACCCACAAATGTACACCCAAATCGCATTAGCCTTCCTTGTATGCACTCATCTTTTGTGCATTATTGTTAATTGTTTAAACCTTTTGTTAGTTGTCTAATTGGTTACATTGTTACTAAGTCAAGTCATATCTTGTACATATTGTTTTGGGAAGATTAGGACTTATGGGTAAAGTACTAGTGTAATGGATTAATGGGGAAGAACATCATTTAATACCCCCATATATACGTTAATGTTTCAAAGTACTCCAAACGTTTCGATTATCTTGATTCGAGTATTTATTTTGATTTATGTAAAAGTTCAAGTGTAAGGGGAGGAAACAAGCTCCTTTGATGTATTATTTTGGATGGTAGGGCAAGAGTGTATGATTAAAAAAATCGAAAAAACAATCAAAAATGAAAAAAAAAAATGAGAAAAAGAAAAGTGGAAAAAATATACGGACTACCATCCCATTCCTTTTATTTTATTTATGTTTATGTTTATTTGTTATTAGCTTAAGTTGAGTCGAGTCTTGGCTTAGCAACGTTGCGTTGTAGATGTAATTAACTAAGACAATTGACTTGCCACTAGTAAAATATCCCTTTATCCAACAAACCGTGTTATCCATATCCCTACACCTAACGATATAACCCTTTAAAAGACCTCTTTGATAGTTTATCCTAGGTGCTTACGCCAAAGTGATGGAGGCTTGATCCTTTCCCAAGCCTATGGTAATCTATTTGCTATGACAGGCAGTGAGATATATTTCTTCCATTTCCATTTATGATATACACACTTATAAAACCCGAGAGATGAGAGTATCCAAACACTATTTGTGAGGTGCTAGTATGTAATTTATGTGTTTGTTTTGATTAGGGTAGATCAATCATTTGTTGTAATTACTTTTATATTAATGTTAATGACCCCTAACTTGTATTTTAATTGGTATAAAAGCTCATTTGCTTGAGGACAAGCAAATCCCAAGTGTAAGGGTATTTGATTAGGAGAAATTTGTTACTCTTTATAGGGTCATTTAAGCACTAAATCGTATTTTCATGATTAAATAATACCATAAATCGTTTATTTTGTCATTTTAGGTACTTGGGACATGAATTCTAGAAAATGGAGCATTTTGGAGCTTTTTGGACATTTTATGCTCAGGTATGCAGAAAACAAAAAAGTTAAGAAAAGTTAGGAAATCACACCTGACGGCGTCAGGATTTACATGCTGACGCCATCACCTTGTACTGGAATGAAGGTGGATTATTGCAAGTGACGCCCTAGGAATCAAAGTCAGGTTAACACCTGACGGCATTAGGTGTTACAGAACCAAGGCTGCCCCTATTTAGCTCTACAAGAGACAGCCCAGAAGCCCTATAAAGAGACAGTGTCAGAAGTGGATCTAGGTGATCCGAGAACCCTAAAGACGGAAATCTGACGGCGTCAGAGGCCAAAGCCAGACGCCGTCAAAGTTGTATGTCTATATATATTTTTCGATTCTTCATTCATTAAGTGTGTGACTTTTGGGAGATAAAAACCCAAGACGAATTTTACTGTAACTTTAAGGTTTCCAAGCCCTCTTTTCCTTCATGTTCAATTGAATATAATTATTCCTTTTAATCATTCAATATGTCTATGTGTTGTTTGATTAATCGTTTATCTTGTCTTTTCATTAACATGCTAACGTAATTCTCTTTGTGTTTACGTAGATCTAATGAAACCTAGTTGTTGATTATTGGTTGATTGGTTTGTTATTAGGCTTGAACGTCTTAAGAAACGTAATCAAATGTGTACTATGATGTTATTGGTTGTATTTAATGCATAAGTAATTGTTTACGAGGCATGAATAGGAAGAGATAGAAGCTTATAAATTGGGGAAGGACGTACACAACCCCATGACTGGTATTAAGGAATACAACCCTTCATCCAAACAACTATAACAAATCAATTAATTGGTAAGAGATAACTAGGGAGTAGTGAAGTCTAAGTAAATGCATTTTTCCCATTCTAAGAAGTTCACCACATTTACTTTTCTGTTATTTTATTCTATTTTGCATTTGTAGTAATTTTGGGTTAGTTGACTAGCAACTAATTCCGCCCACTCTTCCAAAATCTGAGATTTTTACTTGCTTTCCCAAAAATACATATATACGAAAAGAATCATCCCTCACCTCTAGACCTAGTTTAAGTAGTTTTTAATCCTAATGACACTATTCCCCTAGAGAACGATCAATCCCCCGGTGCTTGCCACTCACTATACTACATCGGTCAGGTACACTGCCTGGTGGGGATTGCAAGCTTCTCAAGATCCCTTGAGAAGTTAAACCTTTTGCAAGGTTGCAAAACCACGCATCAGGCGGGATTTTACAGGATGGGCTGATATTACTTTTAACGTGTGGACATTCTCTAAAAGGTTTTTGTATTATTTAAAACCTATATACTCACCAACTATTTCATAGTTGACCCGTTTTTCTCATGCATTTCAGGTGATCTTCAGTAGTGTTTTTGAAAGCACTTGCATTTGAAGTTATCTTATTATTATCATTTTCCAAAGACAATATTTCCTCAATTTAAGACTTATGTTTTATTATCCGATGTTTGGATCAAAGATATTATCATAATGTTGTAAACTTATTTCTTTTATCAAGTATGGTATTGTTCTATTATCTTATGTTTGTGCCTTGCGCTGTTGCACCTTGTGTTTCCGCTTTGGCGGGGTGTAACAATTTTATTTTTGAGCAATCAATGATATATCTTGCTCAAGTTGTTGTGGAAGCTGATAACGCTCATTTTGTCTATGATAGAGTAGCGTTATTTGTATACTTTTGTACATTATTTAGTTGTGTTTATGAGTATTTTTACGCTTATTTGGTATTAAGATGTATTCAAGTCTAGGTGTAAGGAAATATCGAAGGTTGACGAAGAAAAGCTAAAAGATGAAGAGAATATTCAAGAAAAGAGTGTCGTCAAAGATATCAATTCATGTTACGATTATTTTCGTTGCAAGAGTAGAGTATGAGAAGGTTTCTAACGAAAGATGAGGTATGATTTGGTGTTAGAAAGATTGTTTAAAGATGGAGTTTTATGTCAATCCAAGGTGGAATTTATTATGCAAAATATTCCTCAACCCAAGGTTGAAGCTGAAGATCAAACCCAAGGTTCAAACACAAACCCAAGGTTGAGCAATTATAACCAAACTGCCGGGTTCATGTCTGCACTGTAGGTTCAAAAACTTCTGAGATGAAAGGTTGCATTAACTGTAGGTTCAGAAACTTCTGAGATGAAAGGTTGCATTAACTCAAGGTTTTAAGTGCCATTAATCACCAAGTTCGATCATTACCTCTACTTTATGATTTTGGGGTGTTTGTAAAAGCTTTTGTGATTGATTTCAAGCATAATAAGACCCAAAGCTCCCATTATCAGTACACACACAATTAGAGAATAATTGGAAGGTACTCTCAGGTTACAAGAGAAAGATACTTGATCCTTTATCAAGCCTTACTCCCTAAGGACTTGATCATATGTTACATAACCCGAAATAGCTCAATAATTCCTGTCATTCTTAAAATACCAAGAATTGTTGCTGATACTTGTTAGAAGAGGTGGTGAATTCCCTTGTTTAATTGGAGGCCCGGAGAGTGCTCTAACTCTTTACATTATTTTCTCGGTGTAATCTTGTCTTGGGTAACTTTGTTTTATTTTACTTTTATTGTCGAATAATTTGATGTTGAATGAAATGTTACGTTTATTGATGAAACTTGTTATGGAATAATTTGTGATACTTGTTTGGGAATTATGTAGACTTACGTATGAATGTTTGTTAGCATTAAAAATATGTATTTAGAAGTGATGGTCATTCTCATGCATGTAACTTTGAAATGTGTCGTAGAATACATAGAATAGTCAAAGGGCTTATGGATTGGGCTAAGCTAATAGGTTAATATTTATATTAAGCTAGTCCATTTATGTGTAGAAGATATTCATGTAAAAAGCCCAATCCATCTCAAAGCCCATGAAAAGCCTTTAGGGCATTATGTAACTTACTATATAAACACCTCAAAGCTCATTTGAGGTGTGTGCTTGTGTGTGTTTTGTGTGTGTTCTCTTAATAAAAGCTCTCATATTTCTTATCTCTCTATCTATATACGAAATACATATACTCTCACCAAGTCACCATCTTTCTTCATCTAATCTTCTATATTTGTGATAAAGTTGTAGTATCTAAGGTCCCACAAGTGGTATCAATCGCCTAACAATGATTTAGGAGTGTTGGGGTTTGTTGGTTTCGTTTTTTTTAGGCTTTCTACACGTTTTTCTTTTGAAAAAATTCTTACTTTTCTTGTTTTTTCTTTGTTTTTAACACTTTTTTGATTACAAACTAGTGTTATAAACCTTATCTAACAAGAAAGTATCAATCTTTTTAAAGATTTAAGCTTAAAAATTCGACTAGGGTTTTTGTACTTGTTTTCGAAATCTTCAAAAGTTTCATAAAAATCATCAAGTTTTGAACTTTCTTCAAGTTTTGGTGTTTTTTAGCCTAGAAGTACAAGAATCTTGGATTGCATAAGTCATTTGGGTGTGCTTTAAGCTTATTCTAAAAACTGTCATATTTTCGAAATCCTACCATAATTTCGAAATTTCACTTTGACAAGTTTTCGAGAACACAAGAAAAGGCTCCGTTCGTGCTCACAATTGGATACTCGGTATTTTCTCTCTTGTATAAGAAAGAAATTACTTCGACTTTCGGGCTAAATTTCGAAATTGTATAATTTCGAAATTTCTTGTGAAATTGGGTTTTCGAAAAAGTCATAATTTTCGAGAACATCAGATTTATCGAGAAATTCATAGTTTTTCGAGAA
Source organism: Artemisia argyi (assembly GCA_030686995.1). Lineage (NCBI taxonomy): Eukaryota > Viridiplantae > Streptophyta > Magnoliopsida > Asterales > Asteraceae > Artemisia > Artemisia argyi. The sequence continues at coordinate 96,432,866 of CM060707.1, read as the reverse complement.
CTTCTGATATTATCGAGATCTTGCAATTTATCGAGAATTTTCCATTTTTTCGAGAACTTCAGAGATTATCGAGAACTTCAGAGTTTATCGAGAATTTTCCATTTTTTCGAGAACTTCAGAGATTATCGAGAACTTCAGAGTTTATCGAGAATTTCAATTTTTTTTCGAGAACTTCAGAGATTATCGAGAACTTCAGAGCTTATCGAGAACTTCAGAGTTTTTCGAGAATTTTTCAATTTTTTCGAGAACTTCAGAGATTTTCGAGAATTTTGACAAAAGTGAGGTTTTTGACAACTAAACTTCAAACGGCCATAACTTTTGAACCGTAACTCCGTTTTCGACGAATCAGCTGTCAAAACGACCGTCAGACAGAGGAGAACGACACGCTAAATTGATTTATCGATTTAGGCGAAGTTTCGAGGCCTAAAAACGCTCCGAGAAGAAGTTATTGAGGTTTTAAGGTTTTAGTCAAATTTTTCACCGTCAAATCTTGCAACAACTTACTCCAAACTCAACTCCTATTTCGTTGGAACGATCCAAGAATCAACTTTATCCATCTAAACTTCATCAAATGGCAACGCAACAAGACATTCATGCAGCCGGTGCCGAAAACCGACCTCCCATGCTGTCAAAGGGTGGATACTCACAGTGGGCTAGTCGTATGATGCGTTATCTTAAGAGCAAAACAAATGGAAGTCTTCTCATCAAATCCATTGTGGATGGACCTTTCAAACCATCACAAGTACTAGACCCTGGTGATCCAAATGGTACCCCCCCAGTACAACCATACTACAGAGATCAGAATGAGACTGAATACACTGTGGAAGACAGAAAACAGATTGAAGCTGATGATCAGGCATTTCATTACGTTGTTCTTGGTTTACCTGAAACCATTTATGCTACTGTTGACAGTGAAGTAAGTGCTCATGCAGTCTGGGAAAGAGTCAAGAGGTTAATGTATGGGACAGACATCGGGAAACAGGAAATGGAAACACAACTGCTTAAGGAACTTCGCAAGTTTACTTCAATTCCTGGTGAATCCATAGAGACGTACTACCACAGATTCTGTAAGATCATGAATGATTTATCAAGACACAACCTCAGTCAGACAAATATTGCCAACAACACCATTTTTCTGAATGAGTTACAACCAGAATGGGGAAGATATGTCACTATTGTTTATCAGACAAAGAATTTGCATGAAGTGACTTATGATCAGGTGTATGATTTCTTGAAGCAAAATCAAGATGAAGCTAATGAAGTAAGAGCTGAATTACTAGCTAAAAAGCATGATCCTCTAGCATTAACGGCTGATACACCAACACCTATACCAGTGAACACACAACAACAACCATCATCATCTTCCACTCACAACTACTTGCAACCATCCTTCATTCAACAACCAACACCGATCTACCAACAACAGTTCTACCCACAGCAACAACAACATCTTATTCCACAACAGCAATACCCACAATTTCAAGAACCAGAATTCACTGAAAATGATGAAGCTACTGCAGCATTGACTCAAGCGTTTGCTTTTCTGACAAAAGCTTTCCAAGGACGCTATTCTACATCAACAAACAACAACCAAAGGATTTCATCGAATACTCGCAATAGGCAGATAGCTCAGCCGAGTTTCAATATGGGCAACGGAGGCCAAATGGTTGGAGTTTATGGGAATCAGCAAGGATATGCAACTGGAATTAACATGGGTAATCAGAATATGCAGAATGCAGGTCAGTATGCAGGGAATCAGTATGGTCAGTATGCAGGGAATCAGATGGGTCAGCATGTTGGAAATCAGAGGGGTCAGAATGTTGGTAATCAGGCAATTGGTAATCAGAATAGGAATGTGGCAGCTCCAGTTGTTGGGAATTATGGAAATGTGAATCAGGGTAATCCGGTAAAGTGTTTCAACTGCCAAGGAGTAGGTCATATGGCAAGGAACTGTCCTACTAAGCCGAAAAAGAAAGATCTAGAGTATTTGCAGAAAGCAGTTCTGTTGGCACAAAAAGAGAAGGCAGGGTTTCAGTTGAATGCAGAGGAACATGATTTTATGGCTCTTATGGATGACATGGAAGATAGAGAGGATATCGATGCGAACTGCATATTCATGGCTAATCTTCAGGAAGCTAAGTATGACACGGATTCTGACACACTTCCTGATTATGACACCAGTGCACCATCTGAGGTATCAAATTTCAACACATGTCATAATAATGATATATTTGATATGTCTCCTCATGAGGAACAGCATTCTGAGAAGCAAGCACCCACTTATGATACATACCTGGACACGCCAAGTAGTAGCAATACTTCTTCAGCAACTCCAGATGTGAATCATAATGGAGGCTTCGTTTCACAGCATGCTGAGAATGATGAGGAAACACGTGCTTTATTTGAATCATTATTAAATAATTGTGGTATTGAAATCGAGAATGTGAAAAAGGTCAATCGCGATGTTAAGGCCGCGAATGAGAAATTGACCACTGAGCTTGAGAGATACAAGGAAAATGCAAAAAGTTTTCAAATTCACAAAGAACGCGAGTCAGAATTTGAAATTGGTTATAAGAAGTTACTTGTTAAAGATAGGGAATGGAAAACCAAGTTTGCTAATCTTGAAATAAGTTCAACAAAAACCATTAACTCTTTAAAACAAGAAATTTCTGATTTACAAAACCAACTTTCTAAACAAAAATTAGCTTATACCAATCTTGAAAAAGAAATGGAAGAGTTGAAAAAAGACTTTGCAAAGAAAGAAGACAAACTTTTGGCCGAAATCGTAGAGTCAGAACACATGATTGCTCATTTAGAAGAATTGGTGGTTAAGTCGGGTCAGTCAAGTCAAACAATGAAAATGATTTCAAATCAAACTAATCCGGTTTACCATACAAAACATAAAGTGGCTCTTGGTAACAACAATCCTTGTAATCTCAAGAAAGCTCAGGAAGAACAGAACGTCTTGTATAATGGTAGTGTTTTTTACACCAAACATGATCCTCCCGTCGTTCGGGATTCTGTGCAAACGATAGAACATGTCGAAGAGAGCATTAATAAAATGAAACAAAAGAATCTTGATTTGAAACCGATTGATTACAACAAATTGAACAAACTTTCGGGAATTACTTTTGTTCCACAAAAAGAACCATCAGTGTTTTCCATAAAACGTCCATTCTCAAAAATGTTTTCGAAAAAGGTAGTTGCTTCCAAATCCATTTCAAACATGGAACAGATTTCTTCAAACAACACTTTTAACACAAGTGCTGCAAGAGGATATCTTGATGATCTTAAAACCAGAATTGGGCAACTTAAAACGACTTTAGAATCTAAAACGAAACTTAATGAGAACAACTGGAATTCCACGGTTCATTTACAGCTTAAAAAGATTCTCGAAAATGAATTTGCTCCTCAAATTAATAACATCCATGCTCGTGTAATTCATTTTGAACAAGCATTTTTGAAAGAAACAGCTGACTTCGTCACGGATCACAAGTCCCTGATAAAGAAGGCAAATGAATCTTTTGATCAAATCAATGTTTTGGAAAACCTAAATGATTCTCTCTTCGAAGCAGTTTTGTCTACTGATATTATGTCCATCATCTTACAAACATATTCTGTTCAAGACGATGAAAGACTGAGAGCTGAGACCTCCGAAATTGTTTCAAAATATGAAAATGCTCTTATAAAGCTTGAAAAAGAAAATGTGTCATATTTTAAACAACTTGATCGAAAAAAGGAAGAATGCAAGTATGACAAATTGTCGTATGAGCGTGCCTTAAAGAAAATGAAAGAGCAAAATGATCTTTTGAGGGCTCAGCTTGACAGTCAAAAAGGGAACGGTGAGGAAACTAAGTTTGCAAAACCGTCGACTTCGGAGAAACCAAATGTTTCAAACACGGTTCAAAAACCAAAGATGTCAATTTCAAGGTTTGCTCCAAAAGTCGATGAGAAAAAGAATTTGACAAAACCAGTCACTCCAACACCCTTGCCCAAGCAATGTGAAAATGAAAAGATTGTTGATAAAGGAAAAGCGGTTGTCGAAACACCAAAAGTGATAGCACCTGGCCTTTTTAGGATTAGTCCCACTAATGCGTCTGCCTCCACTTCTAAGACAAATGAGTGCAAAAAGGATACTTCTAAAAAGTCTAGTGATGCTAAAAAGGACAACTATATAAATCCTAACGTGTGTGCCTTACCTTCTACAGGATTAGAAAGCAACTCTAGGAGCAGCAGACTAAAGCCTAAGAGCAATACAAGGAACAATAGAGTCTCGCCTGTCTCTAAGAGTAGTAGCAAGAATAAAGTTGAAGAAGTAGAAGAACACCCTAGGAATTTATCGCTTTGTAATAAGAAACATGATTCATCTGAATGTAATGTCGAAAGTACTGGTTCTAATGCATGTAATGACTCTGTTTGTTTAATATGCAAGAAATGTTTAATTAATGATGTTCATGATGAATGTGTTTCTAAGAATGTGAATGTTACGCCTAAACAGAAGTATGTTCCAAAGGGAACTAGTGCCAGATCTAGATCTATAGAAAGATTAGTTGCACGCTTTAGATCTACCACTAGTAGTCGAATGCCTAGGAACTACCTTAAGTTTTGTATGTGGAAACCTACGGGTAGAGAATTCATTCTTCAGGATGGCAAATTGAAAGTTGCTCAAAATGGACAAGTAGATACCTTCTATGAATGTGATTCAGATTTTACCCCTAACCAAATGGAACCAAATTCAAAACGGTTTCCAAATACAAACTCTTCTGTTCTTGGCAGGTTATCGAAATATGTCTTTGGATCGTCGACTCGGGTTGCTCCAAGCACATGACCGGGAATTTAAAGCTGCTGATCAATTTCATTTGGAAATTCATGGGAACTGTACGCTTTGGAAATGATCATGTAGCAGCTATCCTGGGTTTTGGAGATCTTCAGTTTGGGAATTTTTTGATCACTCGAGTTTACTACGTCGAAGGATTGGGACACAACTTGTTTTCAGTTGGGCAGTTTTGTGATGCGGATTTAGAAGTTGCATTCAGAAGAAACACGGTTTTTATTCGAAATTTGGTTGGTGATGATCTCTTAACTGGTAATCGTGGTACAAACTTGTATGCTATCGACATCAATCAAATGGCTTCTACATCACCAATTTGTCTTATGACAAGGGCAACCGAAACTAAGTCCTGGCTGTGGCATAGACGTTTATCCCATCTCAATTTCGACACCATCAACAAGTTAGCCAAAGACATTATCGTCACCGGACTTCCTAAGTTCAAATACACCAAGGAACACCTATGTCCATCATGCGAACAAGGAAAAAGTAAAAGAGCATCATATAAACCCAAAACCGTACCTAGTTCGGAAGCAAGGTTACATATGTTGCACATGGACTTATGTGGCCCAATGAGAGTTGAAAGCATTAATGGGAAAAAGTATATTCTTGTTATTGTTGATGATTATTCAAGATATACTTGGGTAAAGTTTTTGAGATCAAAAGACGAAGCACCAGGCATCATCATCACCTTTCTGAAGCGTATTCAAGTTCTACTTCAAGCTCCAGTAAGGATTATAAGAACAGACAATGGCACAGAATTTACAAACCAGGAGTTAAGAACTTACCTTGAAGATGTTGGAATCACACACCAAACATCAGTTGTTAGAACTCCACAGCAGAATGGGGTAGTTGAAAGAAGAAATAGAACTCTTGTGGAAGCTGCTCGCACAATGCTAATTTTTTCTAGTGCACCACTATTCTTATGGGCTGATGCTGTAGCCACTGCTTGTTTTACTCAAAACCGATCCCTAGTCCATCCGAGATTCAATAAAACCCCATATGAGCTAGTGAACAACCGTAAACCTGACATCTCTTATCTTCACGTATTTGGCGCTTTGTGCTATCCGACGAATGATAGAGAAGATCTAGGAAAGTTAAAAGCTAAGGGTGATATTGGAATCTTCATTGGATATTCAGAAAACTCGAGGGCATTCAGGGTGTATAATAGAAGAACGAAAAAGATAATGGAGACGATGAATGTGAAGTTTGACGAGATTTCACAAATGGCTTCTGAGAGATACGCTCTAGAACCCGCGCTTAATCCAATGGCTTCTAATCAAAACGGATTAGGACCCGCACCAAACCAGCAGACTTCTGGACACATCAGTTCAGGACTCGTACCTCAAGGAGCTCAGTCAACAAACACGGATAAACCTTCAGAACAAGAACTGGAAAATTTCTTCGAGTTAATGTTTGATGAATATTATGGTGGAACTTCGACATATGCATCTCCACAACATTCCGCTGCACCCGCTCAAAACCATCAACCACCACCACAAGATGCATCTACAACAATCGAAGCTGAAGCACCAACTACATCAACATCATCTACATCTACTCAAGCAACCCCAGTACTTGAAACTGAACTACCAAGAGTTGATGAGCAAAGTCAAAACACAAATTTTCAAGAAGAACCAACAAATAATTCAAACAATGATGCGTTAGAAGAAGAAGAAATATTTGAAAACCCATTTGCAACAGACTCTGCTGAATCTTCTTCAAGGTTACAAGAACCATCTAACACACATTCGTTACACCCAAGGTACCCTTCTACGTTTCAATGGACAAAAGACCATCCGTTAGTACATGTTATTGGTGATCCTTCAATGCCAGTTCAGACGAGGAGACAACTTGCCACTGATCTCGAATTGTGCATTTACATTTGCTCAATAAGCACCAAAGTACCAAAGAACATTCGGGAAGCAATGGCAGAAAACCCATGGATTGAAGCGATGCAGGAGGAATTTCTTCAATACCTGTTACATGATAGTTGGGAACTTGTTGAACGACCACTTGATAAACGTGTTCTTGATCTCAAGTGGTTGTGGAAGAACAAACTGGATGAGGAAATGACTGTTATTCGCAACAAAGCTCGTCTCGTGGCTAAAGGTTATCCACAAGAAGAAGGGATAGATTTCGAAGAATCATTCGCGCCTGTAGCTAGACTTGAAGCAGTCCGGATTTTCTTAGCCTATGCAGCTCACAAAAACATCACAGTCTATCAGATGGACATTAAGACTGCGTTCTTGAATGGAACTCTGAAAGAAGAAGTGTATGTGAGTCAGCCAGAGGGATTCATCGACAAAGATCATCCAGACTACGTCTACAAGCTTAAGAAAGCCATCTACGGTTTAAAACAAGCTCCAAGAGCGTGGTATGACGAACTATCATCTTTCTTGCTCAAAAACAATTTCACAAAAGGAACGGTTGATGACACCTTGTTTATCAAAAAGTTCAAAGATGACATTTTGATTGTTCAAATTTACGTGGACGACATTATTTTTGGATCAACCAATCCTAACCATTCAAAACATTTTGAAAATCTCATGAAAAGTAAATTTGAAATGTCCATGATGGGGGAACTCAAATTCTTTCTTGGTTTACAAATCCATCAATCCCCTCGTGGTATTTTTATCAATCAAGCTAAATATACAATAGAGATTTTGAAAAAACATGGAATGGAAAATTGTGATTCTGTTGGTACACCAATGGTCACTTCACCAAAAATAGGTGCTGATTTGTTTGGAAAACCCATCGATCCGAAAAAATATCGGAGCATGATCGGTTCTCTCATGTACCTAACTGCTAGCCGACCCGATATTCAATTTGCTGTTTGTTTGTTAGCACGGTTTCAGGCAAAGCCTACCGAACTTCACCTCAAAGAGGTTAAACGGATCTTTCGGTACCTACGAAGCACCATTAACATGGGACTTTGGTATCCGAAGGATTCGGAGTTCAATCTAACAGCATTTTCAGATGCAGACCATGCTGGTGATCAAGTTACAGCAAAGAGTACATCAGGTGGAGCACAATTTTTGGGTGAAAAGCTAGTAAGCTGGTCGTCAAAGAAACAGGATTGTACTGCACTATCAACCGCCGAAGCCGAGTATGTGTCTCTATCTGCGTGTTGTGCCCAAGTTCTTTGGATGAGGACACAGCTCTCAGATTATGGCTTTACTTTTGACAGAATACCTATGTATTGTGACTCAAAAAGTGCCATAGCCATCTCGTGCAATTCCGTACACCACTCTAAGACGAAGCATATCAAAGTCCGCTACCATTTCATCAAAGAACACGTGGAAGAGGGTACTGTTGAATTATTTTTCGTTAAGACTGATTATCAACTCGCCGATCTTTTTACTAAAGCCCTTCCAAAAGAACGGTTTGACTATTTAGTTCGACGAATTGGCATGCGAAGCCTAACTCCTGAGGAGCTAGAACGTCTTCTCGAATCTTCTTGAAAAATGTTTTCAAAACCGCTTCGCTGTAAATATTTTTTTGAAAAACAAAATACAAAATTTGAAAAACCAACAAAAACAAAATACAAAAATATAAAATCTTTCAAAAATACAAAAACAATATAAAACCAAAAAATCCAAAAATATTCTTCTCACGACATGTCTCTCGTATAAATCAATATTCTGTACGTTTCTAGAAATGTCATTCAACAATGATACGGACATGTACAGATGCTTGAGCGGGAGTTCTTCTTTTTTAAAATGTTTTTCTAAAACATGTCGTTTCTCAAAAGTTTCTTCACAATGGCTTTCGTATACATCAGTACGAAACCCGGACCCGAACAATGACTTCTGATTTTTTTTCAAATCAAGGACTCGTACGTTCAATGATGAACTCTTTTTCAAAAAAGTTCGAGTCTAAAGAAACGAAAAAGATTTCAAGCAGAAACTCGTTTTCAAACAAAATTCTTGAGCACTTTTTCAAGATTGTTCAAAAGATTCCTCAAAATCTCTCAAAATGAGTGCTCAAGATAACTCCCTCAAAACCCTTAAAATTGATTTTAAATATGCTATCATTAAGGGGGAGTACAAACAAAATGTTCAAAATTCATGCAAAATCTGTCTTTCTCTCCAAAAGCTTTTTCTTAATCTGTTGATATCAAAAATATCACGTTATGCTATTTTTGAGGGGGAGAAGACATGATTAAAATGTGATCAAAGATGTTTAAAGATTGTGGCAGAATCTCAAAAGAGCTTGACTCAGATATTACCAATGAATTGACGAAGCTTAAATTGTCAGTAATCGAAAAGACTTGTCCTGGACGGGTAATAATTTCAAGCTAGTCCAACTAGTGATGTAAGCGTGTCTCGAATAGGACTTGTCTGAGTAGAGTGTACCGTATCGAGAGACTTTCTTTGGACTTGACCAGGACGGGTAATAATTTCAAGCTAGTCTAACTAGTGATGTAAGCGTGTCTCGAATCGGTCATGTTCACTGAAAGTGGATCAATTCAAAAAGTGCAAACTCCTCCCACATGTGCAAATTTCTTAAAAATTTCATGAGCACATGTGAAGGGGGAGTCCTTCAAAAGAAATGCAAAACTCTTGAAGTGTCAACAATGTGTTTTATTATCATAAACACTTTGAGAGATTTTCACAAAAGGTTTTATGGCATGTGATCAACAATAGGATAGTCATGGAGTTATAAGGTGACTAAGGTTAGGGAAAACCGTCCTATGATCCGCCAGAGCCGGAGGGATCTACCCAAGGACAATTCCAATAGATTAGAATTAGAAGTCCTTAGGTATGATTGAAAAAAGGAGAAAATGAGAAAGGAGAAAGAAGGGGTTGAAGAATTAAAAAGAAAAGTTATGAAAAAGGGTGAAAAGAAATAGCCCTCCAAATGCTCAACCTTAGGGCAGACACCGGGTTCAACTCATATGCTACTGGTTGTTACTAAGGTGACACCGGTATTGAAGACAAAGACGTCATGGACCCAGTGACGCACTGCACTAAACCTTCTTAACCACTCAAGTTCTCTTAAAAGAGCTTGTTTCATTCTCACGGGGAACCGGTGTAATCTATCGACCTATCTCTTAGAGATGGTAGATATTGAAACAGGAGACCCCTCCCTAATCTCCGCATAGGAAACCAAATGTGCACTTATCGAGTCTAGAGCCCCGAGATTCATCAAAAGATCTCATAGGAACACATGATATTTCTACACTGGTTGTTCAACATTAAGGACGCCAGATGTAAACTTTAGAGTCCTACGCAGATCTTAGCAATCTGCCAGAACATTTATGAGAGGATTCACTTTTGTGATTCTCAATGATTGAATGGAAATTCCTGCCAGGGTCAACATCAAGCAGCCCTGACAGCAGGTCACTTCGGTAATTCTTTATGGGTTACGCTTAGTGTTCGCGGTGGTTTCAAACGGTCTACAGTCGTGGAGTGATCCCCAGCGACTCACCCAGTCATTGAGCTACTTAGTAGGTCTCGTAAGCTCTCTCGAGAGTATCTGACATGGGAACGGCCTTGGTAAGGGTTAGAAGGAGTCTTCACACTATGCTGTTGACGATCTCTAATTCTTATCTGTAAGTACCGGATGTTTTATTGCTAACTGTTTATATGCAGGGACACTTCATCTCCATGGCGACAGATTCCGCATGCTCATACATACATCTGGAAGTTAAAGAAAGCTCCCTCAAAGATCTATACAACACAAAGTTCAAAGAAAGATTCTACGCCAAAAAGAAGAATCTACAAAGTATAAAGACTAAAGATCAAAGTGAAAGAAAGGGAACTATGTGCATATGAATATCAAAGTCCAAAGATGTATGAGCATGTTGGAATGGCAAACAACCACCACAGACGCATAAGTGACGAAAGGCAGATAACTCCACATCACAAAGGAACAAAGAACGATGAAAATCAGTCATCAAAGATCACAAAGCATGAAGGAACAAAGACTAAAGACTATTCTACAACGACACACAAAGTTAAAGACAAAGAACACGGAAGACCCACTTACGTGGAGCATCATTCGAATGACCACCCCTTAGGGGGAGATTGTTAGCATTAAAAATATGTATTTAGAAGTGATGGTCATTCTCATGCATGTAACTTTGAAATGTGTCGTAGAATACATAGAATAGTCAAAGGGCTTATGGATTGGGCTAAGCTAATAGGTTAATATTTATATTAAGCTAGTCCATTTATGTGTAGAAGATATTCATGTAAAAAGCCCAATCCATCTCAAAGCCCATGAAAAGCCTTTAGGGCATTATGTAACTTACTATATAAACACCTCAAAGCTCATTTGAGGTGTGTGCTTGTGTGTGTTTTGTGTGTGTTCTCTTAATAAAAGCTCTCATATTTCTTATCTCTCTATCTATATACGAAATACATATACTCTCACCAAGTCACCATCTTTCTTCATCTAATCTTCTATATTTGTGATAAAGTTGTAGTATCTAAGGTCCCACAATGTTGAATGGTTAGTTGGTTAGAAAAAGTGATTATTCTCATAAGTTTGTTTAAATATAATTCTTGTTCTAAAACTTGTTAATTTAACCTTATTGGATTTAAAGGCTGAAAGGATTTTTAATATTGTTTTATTCCAAGAAGTTGGCGCACAAATGGATTGGTACTTGATAATTGACAACTATTGAGTATTCAAGTTTTTAAATTAGGAATATTTAATCACGAGATGGGGTCGAAAGGACTCGTAAGAACTAATTTTTCTAATCATCTTTTCATACATTTGTTAAAACAAGGAGCTAATGTAATGGGTTGATGTAGTGGCCGAAAGGACTCACCCATGAAACTAGTTAAAACATGGTTTTTCTTGATATTAACCGTTGACTAGAAGACCTTGTGAATGATATGTGCCTTCTATATATATGTTTCACCCAAACATATTCAACATTGTATCACGTTTGTTTATGATTCCTAAACAAGTACTTGTTTCATGATTGTTTGAATTCGAGAAATATTATTTGTTTGTTTGTTTATTTACGGTGCTTTAGATAGTGACAATCTTGAGTACTATTCTTGCTTTACAATAATTGCTAATCTAATCAACTCGTAGTCTCTTGGGACAATCCCTATTTACCACAAACCATAATACACACGGACGAGTATACTTGCTCGTATGCGTTTTCTTAATAATCGGTAAAAAGGTGTTTTATAAATTTAAAATTTGAGTGAAACTTGGGAAATATATTAATCAATACACCCCGGTTGCACACATCAAGTTCTTTACGCCGCTACCGGGGACTTAGTTTAGTTTAGATTAGATTAGTTTAGTTTAGTTGTAAATATTTAGTATAGAATTTGTTCTTGCTCTTGCATGAGTTAAGTGTTTATTTTGGTTTATGTGTTTATCTTGTTTGAATTGATCATTTTCACGAGTTGTTTAATGTTAGTATTGTTATGTTATTGTTCTTGTTAATTATCTCATTTTATCATATTTATTTTATTTTATTTCATAATTAAAAGTTATGATTTAGTAAAAAAAAAATTAATAGCTTTCGCTGAGAATCAGCGGCTCAGCATGAACCGGCCCGGTTCGCCACTCACTATCAACAAAAGAGAAAAAAAAAATTCAAAAAAACCAAGCCGGCCGGCTCAGTTTGAACCAGTCCGATTTGGACGTTTTTGTTTGAAACTGGTCAAAACCAAACCGCCCGGTCTAGTTTTGAACCGGCCATTGCTATTCACAAAAAAGAAAGAAAAAAAAAGAAAATTTATTTTTTTATTACTTTTATTTGATTTAATTTAAAGTTTAATAGTTAGTAAAACAGTTTAAAATGTTTAGTATAGTTTATGTTTTCTTATTTAAAATAATTTAGGATTTTATTTTAACTAACCCCTAACGTTTTTTGTTTGGATTTCTTTTCGAATGTCTTAATATATCATTAGTTATGGATTCTCCTAGTGAAGTTTCGGCTTATTTGGATAATTTGGAAACGGAATTAATGGACATTGGAGATGTCATGGCTAGGATGGAGAAAATGATTGATGTGGAGAAATTGAAATTACAAAAGAAAGGAAAAGATGTTGAGCTTATAGAATGTGAACCAGAAAAGCCAAGGATGATCACTTTCACTTGAGCTAAGTTGAGAGAGTATGATGAGCCTAGTATGAGGTATTCCACACCTTGTGGAATAGAAGGTTTTGGAGCTTGGGATGCGGAATCTAATCTTGGACAAGGCGATAGTTTTGTGAATTATGATTTCTATGAAAAGTTTGGATACGGGAAATATGAGATTGACAAGTACAATAGGAGGATTGCTAGATATGTTAAGATTGACATCCATGGTTATACTTTTACTATGGATTTGATTGTGGAAGAATATGTGGAAACAACAGATCCTTCCATTGTGTTTGGAAGAAATTTCTTGGTAGCTACCAAGTGCACAATTGATTTTGGTTTATGAGAAATACAAATGAAAGTTGGTGAATTGCAAGATGACAAGGATGTGGATTGGTTAATTGAGTAAATGGAAGAGGCTTGTGAGGATGAAGAAGGTAATTTAGAGAATACGAAGATAGTGAAGATGGGAAAGGCTTCCCGTCTAAAACAAAAATTTCCACCATTCAAAGGACTTATACCTGAACCATCATCATTACCACACCCAACTCAACTACTCAAGGGAAAATGTTCTTCCAATCCAACATCCTTACTTAAAGAACCACCACCAAAAGAAACCATAGACGAAGCTAAATGTGTCGAGGAAATCACCACAAAGTTTAAGGATCTACTAAATGAAAAACCAATACTCCATGCTTTGGAGCACTATGCCTACTGTAGGAAACTCCTTGATGAAATTTCTGTGGAAAACATGAAGTTAGAGAAAAAGAGTATGGTTGAAGAGGAATAAGAAGAGAAGGTTAAGGAGAAAGGTTAGAGTAGAAAGAAAGAAGATCCGGGGAACTACCTCATTTCACTCAAAGTGAATGGTAACACCGCAATCAACGCTTTGGCTGACACCGGGGCGAGTGTGAGTATTATGACATACAAACTTTACAAACATTTGAAGTTGGGGAGAGCTTGTCCCTCAAATGATGTGTTATTAATGGTGGATAATACCATGGCCAGGGCCTATGGTAAAGTTAAGAATGTGAGACTTCAAAATGGTTTCCAAACCTATTTATGTGACTTTTTGATCTTGAATGTGCCCATTGATAAAGAGATGCCCATGTTGGTTGGTCGTCCATTTTTGAGCACGTGTGGTGCCATTATTGACAATGGTAAAGGTATTATGGAGATTGATGATGGGGTTGCAAGGAGAGTTTACCATGCTAAGAAGAGGAATAAAATCTTAGCAGATGAGGAATCAGATGATGAGGATTCGCTAGACGTGTTTGATATTGGCCACGATAGTGAAAGGAACCCGAAATATGGGATAACAGCACCATTGTTTGAACATATTAAGGATGACATTGAACGAGCTTTGGCAACGGAAAACTATTTCAACCCGTTTAAAAATATAATTGTGTATAAAAGGATGGTTGAATTTTTTGGATCTTTACCTATCTAACTCAAGCACATTGAGTGGACATCCGACGGTCATAGCAAGTACCAAAAAGTGGAAGGAGATACGTTTTGGCATGCTAAGATTGAGATAACGAGCCCAAGTGGACGTCGTTTTACCCGTGCTTTTAAGACTAAGGAAACCAATAGGGAACTTTCAGGCCTATTTAATTCGGAAGATATCCTACGGTCCGGAAATTACTTTGATTGAAGGAGAAGTTGGATGAATAATGAAGCTTATTGCTAAGCTTCAGCTCATTTTTTCTTTGATGAGCCCCTCTTTATGGTTTTTATGATTGTTTGCATTATGTCATTTTAATTATCTTGTTATGATTTTTATTTTTATGTTTGTTTAAGTGTGTTTTAGTTGTTATGAGCTTTATAAGCTTTTATTTGAAGCATTTGAATAATAATAAAGATGGATTGTGTTTTTTGTGTTTTAATTTGTTTATATTAAGTTATTGGAAATATTTGAAGTGTTTATTAGTTGTGGTAATTATTTTAAGAATTTGACGAATAAAATGTTAAATCAGGTTTTGTTTTAAAAATCTTGCTAACCCACGGTTGACACTCAAACCGGATGGTTTACATACAAACCAAAGGTCCAAGTTCTCATTTTACCAAAAGAAGAAAAGAAAGAAAAACCACAAGCACCAACACTCTCAACATCCATCCAATTTTTTGGAAAATTATAGTTTGATTCTTGTATCAAGTTACTAAGGATTCCATGGCATCAAAGAGAGTAAGTAACACTATCTAATTGGTTTAATTTGTTCTTAATTCGAATTTGATTTCTAGGGTTTTGAATTGGGCAAATTTTATAGAGTTTGAATTGAATGAATTTCTTTCATGGGGTTACTAGAGGAATGATAATAGGATTCATTGCAAGTGGAATTAGATGAATTGGTTGAGTAATGATTGGGTAATTGAGATTTTGAGAAAGTAGGTTTTGAACTAGTCGAATTTTATCAAGATTGATTGGATTTCTTGCGGTATATGATTATAAATTAGTGTTTATATGCTATTTGATTGATTGTACATACTACTTCTTGGTTTGATTTTTGATTTTGATTCAAGGTTCTTAAGTTTTTGATGAGGAAGATGTAGACAATAGAATAAGCACTAATAAGCTTAAATGGAGGAAGATTGTAACTTGTTAAGAAGTGGGTTTTGCACATAAAAAGTTAGTTTTTGAATGAAAGTGCAGCAAAATGTGGTTTGGAATCAAACCAACCTGTCGACAACCCCAATGGGCTGTGAACCTGGCGGTTTGTGTATGAACTCGAACGGTTCATGTGTTTCTGTTAAAAAAAAATTATGTGAACCCAAGGTTCATAAATGAACCGGGCGGTTCATATGCTTCTGTAAAAAAAAAAAAAAAAAAAAAAAAAAAAAAAAAAAAAAAAAAATTATGTTTGTTAACAAGTTAATCTTTAGCTTTAGTATTTCTCGTGTGCTTGTTATATTGTTTGTGTAGAAATGTATTGAAAAAACTACTCAAGGAGAGGAGAACCCGTTAAATGCTATGTACGCTGATTGAGCCCGAACCACCTAACTTAAATTAACCAAAGAATGGTCAACTAAGTCAAATAGCCTAGATCAATGCTCCGGGTAATATAATGTATCACCGGGTCGTTAAATCCCGTTGAGGTGTGAAATGTAACTTTAGCGTATTCGTAATCGAGTGTTATTCACAGAAAAGGGTTTGTGATCAGAATTATTTGGAAATTATTAACAAAAATAGCTTAGGAAAGCTACGTGAATGGTTACGGGACTTTGGAGTACGGAGATTTGAGCTAAAAACTAAAAACGTACGTTTTAATTAAAAAACGTATACAGACGCACAAAACAAAAAGTACAACTGAAGGACGGAAAGGGTTAAAAGTGTAAAATTTATATTTTTACAATCCTAATAATAAAAGAAAATTTTAAGAAAAATAAAAATTATTTTTACACTATTTAATTATTTATTATTAATTAATTACTAATTATCTATTTAATACTAATTAAACTAATTAGAATTATTAAAAATACTAAAAAGACTTAGAAAATTAAGAAAAATTTTATAAATCTAATTAACCATTACAGGAATCCTAAAAAATTATAAAAAGTTAATTTTATATATTTCTAAACTAATTAACTAATTATTATTCTATTTATTAATTAATATCTAATTAAACTATTTAAATTATGAAAACTATTAAATGAACAGTAAAAATTCTAGAAAAATTTATAAAAATGTTTTAACTAAAATAAAAGCTATAAAAATTATAAAAACTAGGTTATATTATATAAAAACTAATTATGCTATTTAATTGATTAATATTAATTAAAACTAAATTAAACTAAAATTAATTAGAAATTCCACTAAATGACAAAATAAAAATCTGGAAAAATTTGTAAAATTATTTTAACCTAAAATATAATTTCTAAAAATATAAAAGTGATATATTACTTAGAAATTAATTAAGAAGAAAATTAAATTGATAAATCCTATTAAATAGAAGCTATCACTATTTTTAAAATTGGTTTTTTGGATTTTTTTTCTTTTTCTAAACTGATAATAAGCTAAAAACAACTAACTTTAACAAAAACACTTTTGTTTTAACCCAAGGAATAAGCAATTGAAGTGCTTATTACACCCACAGTTGACTTTTGTTGACTGTGGAGTGTTTTTAGCTCAAATGGTGAAATGTGGGGTCCACACTGATTAAACTTGGTTACACTGAGTCCAATAAACAATAAGAAGCAAGTAATAAGCAACAAATGAGCCTGAGTAAGCCAAAAAGCTTCAATAAGCTCTTAACAAATTGGTGACTGATGCAGTTCTTGGGACAAAGCTTAGGGCCAAAAATAGGTGGGGTCCACAGACTTAGGGGTCAAACCAAAGGTTCAAAAACACTCCCTGGTAGGAGGGGGGTTGAGGGGATCTAAAAACACTAGGCCTAGACCACTGAATTGGCCACAAACCACCACAAAAGGTGGTGGAGTGGAAGTGATCTGCTGAGAACAGGGCACTTTGTTGCCCTGCAGGTTATTTCAAAGGGGTGTGGGACCCACCAAACAAATTTCTAAAAATCTGATAAAATTTACAAAAATCAACTAAGTGGTAGAGATCATTCATGTAAAATTTCAAACCTAGAATCCTAATATTAAGCAATTTGCAGAGCTCCAAAGTTTGAACAAAATGACTGAGGCAGATTTTGACTTTTAAGAATTTTACACCACTTTGACTTTTTCCAACTTTGATCACACTTAACTTATTAAGGATGAAGTTATGAGCTATATTAAGGCTAAGTTACACTAGATTAACATGCATAGCATCCAAAGTGATGGACTTGAGATCCCAAAACCCTCACAGTTGACTGTGAGGGTACAAATTCTAAGATATTGACTTTGGTTGGGACAATGACCAAAATGGTAATCAACTTGAGCTTAAATGGACACAGGTAACTTACTAAGACCAAAGATTTCAATCATAGACAACAAGAGCACAACAGAATACCTTTAACCAAACACCCCTATAAACCTGTTTTGAGAAGTTTTTTCACAACTTTTGGCCACTTAACTAATTAAACTGAGCTGTGATGTAGGTTTTACTAATTATTAACATGAACAAAGTACATCTAAACAACAAACAAGTACATGAACTGCATAAAATAAATGATGAGATAAAACATGAAAAGTCCTTACAAATGCCATCCACAGCTTATTATCAATTAGAATCAGACCTCAAATCATCATCCTATTGCTCCCATGAGCACTAAACCACTGCCATCCAGTACTTACAGTGCTCCATGCTTCTTCTTCTTGTTTGTGATTTTTGATTTTTCAAGTTCAATATTCCTATTTTTTTATTTTTTTATTTTTTATTTTTTTGTTTTCTGCTTTTCACTACTAACTGAATGTAAGTATTACTAGTAGCTTAAATAAGCTTTTGTGAACCTAGATAACCTAAGTTATCAGCTACAATCAACAATCAAGCATTAGAGAATTTTTGAAGTTAATAAAACTTGAATTTTAACTTAAAACTGAAATGGTATTAATCAATAAAGTTCAAAAGATACAACTGAGATTACATTACTTGCTAATTAAAACTAAATCTTAAATTTAAAAATACATTGAAAAATAAAAACTAAATTTTTCTCCACTGGCCTCTGCTTCATCTTTTTCTTCTTATAGGGACTCACTAGGGTTTTGGAACCCTAGGAAGTGAATCCCACTTGCTTCCTCAGCCGTTGGATGATTTCCACCAAATCTTGACCTTTAAAAAACTTTTGGCGCCTTTTCTTCTTTGTCAGGTTGCTGGTTGAGTGAGGGGATTAGGGTAGCAATAAATTCCCCTTGGAAGTTAGTTGAGGTGGAGGGAACAAGTCATGGGATTGCTGAGGTGGAGGAGGGGGAAGGTTGTGTGTTTGGTGAGTGTTGCAGTCAATTGGGAGCTGGGAGAGGAAGAGAGGGTCAACGCGGGTCAAAGTGGGAGGGTTATATTTATTTAAAACGGGGAGGGAGTTTTGGGTTATGGAAGTGGTGGGCTGAAGTGGGGATGGGCCTGGAGTAGCAGTTGGGCTAGGGATGTTTAGGTTGGGTTTAGTTTGTTGGTGTTGGGTTGAAATAACTATTAGGGTCCGGTTTGTTTGTATAAATAAACACAAGGACCTTTCTTGCAATTTTACAAAACCCAAGGCTGAAAATGCCATTTTCCAAAAGTGATATCAAGGACCATTGTTGCCAAGTGAAGTATTCCACAATCCAGTTTTTGCAAATATTTTTATTTTCAAAATTCCCAGGGACTGAATTTGCAAATTCCCAAACTCCAGGGACCAAAATGTAACTTTTCCAAATTTATCACCCAAAGTCCGTTTTTGATAAATTTTGATTTTTCAAGGACTTGGGTTGACTTTTATTTCAAAATGAATGCATAGGGACTATTTCTGAAAACTTTTGAAACTTGGGGGACTAAAACTGCCAATATTGCAAACTTTGATCGTTTTTCGTTTGTTTTTGCTCGTTTTGCATTTAAAACACATAAAACACAATCCCTGGGATAATTTAAGTATTTTGATATCTTTTTGATTGTTTTTGTGCGTTTTGGCAGTTTAAATATATCAAAAACGATGAGTGTTTAAGCACTCATCAATCCCCCACACTGAACTATTGCTAGTCCCTAGCAATCTTTTTAGAAAACATTATGGATTTTAAACTCTTTACCAAAAGCCATCACTTCTGGAGTAGCCAGGTGTAAGAACTGTGGCACACCTGATAACCGTGTGATTTTGAGCAAACCACCAGCTTCCAACGGATTTGTTAAGTCTTTACCAAGAGCCGTTTGCTCCTGGACTAGCCAGCATCTTGATGGACCTAGTCAACATCTTGGTGAGCTGATTACCAATTATGGATTTTTCACGGCCTTTACCACAAGCCATAATCTTGCGGGCTAGCCAACTCATTTGTTTTCGGGGAGTTGATGAACCATACAATTTTGGGCAAATTGCCAGCCGTCAACGGATTTGAGTTGTCTTTACCAAGAGCCGTTTGCTCCTGGACTAGCCAATCCCTTTTGTCGTTTAGACAAGGCGGACTGATTACCACAAAAATTTTGAAATAAAGTGAAAAATTTTGAAAATTTTGGCCAAAAACGGGGGTACTTGAAAGATAAAGCTTAAAATTCGTAGAATTTCCCCCCACACTTAGAAATGAATATTGTCCTCAATATTCAAAGTCCCGGCTATTATGCCGAAGCTATGAACGTAAAAAGCCAAGATTCGAATCTAACTGTGGACATACCAATTTTCACTTTATTTCTATATATATACAACTTTTTTTTTTTTTTTTTTTTTATATATATACATATATACATTTTCTCAAACAGCGGGGGGTTGGCCATTCCCCCACACTCGGTGGTAGAAAATAGAAAGAATCAGAGATACGGGTGAAAACCCGTATTGTTGCTAGTTTGGAGATCCGGGACGACCATGGATGGTACGTCCTCTCCAAAGTAGTGCTTTAACCGATGTCCATTCACTTTGAAATTTGGACCGTCATTTTGAGATAATTCGACGGTACCATAAGGATAAACTTTTGCGATAGTGAATGGACCAGTCCATCGGGTTTTGAGCTTTCCCGAGAAGATCTTGAGTCTAGAGTTGAAAAGAAGGACTCGATCACCAACGTTAAAAACGCGGTTTTTCATTTTTGAGTCATGAATCTTCTTTATCTTTTGTTTATAGATCAAAGAGTTCTCGTAAGCTTGATCACGAAGTTCGTTTAATTCATTTAGTTGAACTTTTCTGTGATCACCCGCCGTTCTGAGGTCGAAATTGGCATGCTTGAGGGCCCAATAGGCTTTATGCTCAAGCTCGATCGGAAGATGGCACGCTTTCCCGTACACAAGTTTATAAGGCGTACACCCAATGGGTGTTTTGTAAGCCGTACGGAAAGCCCAAAGTGCATCATCTAATTTGTCCGACCACGATGCACGATTTTCACCTACAGTTCTTTCCAAGATTCTCTTGATGCCCCGATTGGACACTTCGACTTGTCCACTCGTTTGAGGGTGGTACGCAGTAGAAAGACGGTGAGTCACACCGTACTTTTGCATGACTTTGTCAAATTTGTCATTACAGAAGTGCGTACCACGATCACTAATAATAGCACGTGGAGTTTCGAATCGGGCAAAAAGAGCTTTTAAAAATTTCACGATTACTCGGGCATCATTTGTGGGTAAAGCTTTCGCTTCAACCCATTTTGACAAATAGTCAACTGCCACGAGTATGTATTTGTTTCCGTGAGAGGATGGAAATGGCCCCATAAAGTCGATGCCCCAGATATCAAAGATTTCACAAACTTGAATTGCATTCTGAGGCATTTCATTCTTTTGTGAAATATTCCCGTGACGTTGACAAGCGTCACAGGACTTGACCAAATCTTGGGCATCCTTGTAGATCGAGGGCCAATAAAAGCCGGAATCAAACACCTTTTTGGCGGTGTAGTTGGGATTGTGGTGGCCCCCCGTGGGACCAGCATGGCAAGCCTTTAAAATTTCAGTGGCTTCCTGACCATACACACACCGCCGGATGACTTGATCCGCGCATATCTTGAACAAGTAGGGGTCGTCCCAAAAGTAATGTTTGACATCTTTGAAAAATTTATTTTTTTGTTGGGACGACATCCCTTTCACAATGAAGTTACCCGCAAGATAGTTTGCAAAGTCGGCAAACCATGGGGTAATCGAGTCTCCACGAAATGAAACCACATTGAGGGTTTCGAGAGGAAATGTTTCATTTATTTCCTTTTTCTCGAAAGCATTTTGGTGAGGGTTTTCAAGACGGGAGAGATGATCAGCAGCTAGGTTCTCAGCTCCTTTTTTATCACGAATTATGATATCAAATTCCTGAAGGAGGAGAACCCAACGAAGAAGTCTCGGCTTTGCATCTTGTTTTGCAAAAAGGTACTTCAAAGCCGAATGATCCGTATACACTATGCTTTTAGTCAGAATCAAGTATGGCCGGAATTTTTCAAAAGCATACACCACAGCTAATAATTCTTTTTCAGTGGTGGTGTAATGACTTTGTGCCTCGGTCATAGTCTTGCTGGCATAGTGTATAGGCTGAAAATGTTTTGTTTTGCGTTGCCCCAAGACTGCCCCTATAGCATAATCACTAGCATCACACATGAGCTCGAAGGGCAAGTCCCAATCGGGGGCAACAAGAATCAGTGCCTCGGTAAGCCTTTTCTTTAATGTTTCAAAGGCTTCGATGCACTCAGGGGAGAAGATAAAAGGAGCATCCTTCTCGAGGAGATGGGTCATAGGCCGGGCGATTTTAGAAAAATCTTGAATAAACCTACGGTAAAAACCGGCGTGACCCAAAAAGCTCCTAACACCTTTCACAGTCGTGGGATGAGGCAATTTTGCAATGACGTCCACTTTGGCACGGTCAACCTCCATCCCATTTTTTGAAATTTTATGGCCGAGGACAATGCCCTCTTTGACCATAAAGTGACTCTTCTCCCAATTTAGACATAACTTTGTGTCTTCACAACGTTTTAGCATGCTGTCTAAATGGGAGAGACATGATTTAAACGAATCCTCAATGACCGAGAAATCGTCCATAAAGACCTCCATACTTTTCCCGATCATGTCGGAAAAAATAGCCATCATACATCTTTGAAACGTGCCCGGAGCATTACATAAGCCAAATGGCATACGTTTATATGCGAAGGTTCCATAGGGGCACGTAAAGGTGGTCTTTTCTTGGTCTTGCGGGTCAATGGGAATCTGAAAGTAACCCGAGAAACCATCGAGGAAGCAATAGTACTCATTCCCCGCTAATCTCTCGAGCATCTGATCCATAAAGGGCAGAGGAAAATGATCCTTACGGGTGGCGTCATTCAATTTACGATAATCAATGCAGACGCGCCAACCCGTAACCAAACGAGTTGGAATCAACTCATTCTCCTCATTTGTGACAACAGTAATGCCACCCTTTTTTGGAACACAGTGAACTGGGCTGACCCAAGGACTGTCCGAGATAGGGTAAATCAATCCGGCATCAAGAAGTTTTAAAACCTCTTGTTTGATAACCTCGTGAATTTTCGGATTCACCCTTCTTTGATGTTGGACCGCAGGTTTGAAGTCATCCTCCATTAATATCTTGTGAGTACAAAACTCAGGGTCGATGCCCTTGATATCGGAGAGACGCCAAGCAATTGCTCGTTTATGAGACTTCAAAACCTGTATAAGAGCAGCCTTTTCCTCGACACTTAAGTTTTTAGCAATTATGACGGGCAATTTATCATCACCCTCCAGAAATGCATACTCAAGGTGAGGCGGCAAGTCCTTAAGTTCAACCGCGGGAAAGTCATCAGTTTTCTCAACATTTTTGACTTCCTCCTTATGAAGTGTTTGTGGTAGAACAGGAAGATGAGAGGGATCTTCGTTTAATAATTTTTCAAGCAGGTGAATATCCCTCTCGAGGTCGATCTCTTGGTTATCAATTCCATCGGGAATCGAATCACTCTTGAGAAAGGCCTCAATTTCTTCTGAGAAGATGAAGTCACTTCCCTCAAACGGAGTGAGGGAAGGAGAAGAATTAGCAATAATGGGGTGAGAAGATGGAGTGAAGTTTTCACTCTGAGAATCATCGACAAAACCTAAAACCTCTTGAGCGTACTCCTCAGACGCGACATCAATGACATCAATTCGGTTAACCGATTCGGCGTCATAGTTAGAGGAGTACCTCGAAGTTTGATCGAGGTTAAAGGTTACAGCTTCATTACCAACACGAAGAGTTATTTCCTCTTCGTGCACATCAATTAACGCACGACCCGTCCTTAAGAATCCTCTCCCAAGAATGAGAGGAACTCGTGGGTCAGCATCAAACTTAACAACAACGAAGTCAGCGGGGAAATGGAACTTTCCTACTTTCACGAATACATCTTCGGCAATGCCGAGAGGATGAGAGATTGAACGGTCGGCAAGCTCGAGAGTCATGCACGTAGGAGTAAGTTGGGGAAGAGAGAGTTTCTCCCACACTGAGTAAGGCATCAGGTTGATGCTAGCGCCAAGATCAGCTAAGGCGAAGCACTCAACCATCCCAAGGAAAACACATGGAATGAGAAATCTCCCAGGGTCTCCAAGCTTCTTGGGAAGCTTCTTTAAGATAACTGCTGAGCAGTTTTCGTTCAGAGGAGTCTTTGCCATTTCGTACAATTTTTCCTTGTTGCTTAACAAGTTCTTGATCATCGATGCAAATTTGGGCATCAGGATGATAGCATCCGCAAGGCTAACGTCAAAGTGCAAATCTTGAAAGATTTGATAAAACTTATCCATTTGGTAACTAGCCTTTTCGCGGAGCTTTTGCTCATTAAGTCTTGATGGGTATGGTAGTGAAGGTTTGGATTTAGGGTTCTCTCCAGGAGTTGTTGATGGTTCAAATACAACTCCCAGTTTTGGTACAAGTCCAGATTTTGGTACAATTTCTGGAATAACCTGAGGGTGGACGTGTGCGGTACTTCGTGAGCTAGTAAATTGCACCTTGTCCGTGGTTGCCTCAGGCTCAATTTCAATTTCCTCAGAATAAAGAGGAGGAGGCATAGGAGGAAGAGGAGAAATAGGAGGAACTGGCGGCTCTTCATAAGCTTTACCACTTCGTGTAGTAATAGCTTTGAGTTCACCCTTAGGGTTAACAATTGTATTAGCCGGGAGACCTCCTGATGTAGAGGGTGGAGTGAGATGATTCATAAGACTGGCAAGCATATTTTCAATCTTGCCTTGATTTTGATCAATTTTGTTGTTTGTTTGCATCAACTCACTCTTCAGCTCTTGACCCTGTTTGGCTATTGATGATTGGAAATCATTCTTCAAATTTGAGATTTGATTTTGCATTGCCCTCATTTTGGTCTCATTAACTTTGATGTAGTTATTGAGCTCGTTTGGGAGGGGATCTTGATAATTTGGAGCTGAATACCCTTGATTACCCCTTTGGGGTGGGTACTGATTGACGGGGGCAGGATTTTGATTTTGCACATTAGGCCCCCTTGGTGGATTAGGATTAAACCTATTTGGATTTTGAGGAAAACCGGGTGGTCCACCCTGATTGCTAGCCCGGTAATTTGGTTCCACTTGAGGACGGTATTGGTTACCTCCTTGGTTGGAATTGCCGGCTATTGCATTTACTTCGAAGGGATTGCCTTCGGTGGCAGGGCAATTATAATATGAATGTGGACCACCACAAGTGACACAAACTTCTATCTTTTTGATTTCAGCTTGTGGAGAAGGAGAAGAATCTTTCTTGCTTTGGGCGAGAACAAATGCATGGACAGCTTCCGTGAGTTTGTCAAGTCTAGCATCGGTGCTAGACTGAGCCACGGGCGATGAAGAAGAAGGAACAACATCCCTTTGGGAAACATCCGATCTGCTTCGGGAAATGCGGACCTTAGATTTATTCTCAATGATTTCTAAAGCTTCCTTTGTGGTGCGATTCAAGAAGTTACCTCCAGCGGAGGCATTTAGAGAGTCTTGATCGGATTGGCTTACACCATTGTAGAAAGTATCAAGTGTCATGAGATCAGAGAAACCGTGGTGAGGGCATTTTCGGAGCAATTCCTTGTAACGATCCCATGCCTCACTAAAGGATTCATCAAATTTCTGCGTGAATTTCATGATCTCGTTCTTGAGACTTGTGGTTTTGGAAGGAGGAAAGAATTCATTCACGAACTTTTTCACAAGATCTTCCCATGTCTCTATAGATCGTGGAGGTTGTTTTTCAAGCCAAATCCGGGCTTGTCCCTCCAGGGAGAATGGGAAGAGAAGAAGTTTGATTGCATCAGAGGGGACATCTTTGCATTTGATGGTGTATGTGATTTTATTGAACCATCGAATGTGATCTTGAGGATCGTCCCTCTCATAACCGTAGAATTGACGTGATGTGGCCAGATTTATTAATCCTGTTTTAAGCTCAAAATTATCGGCCATGATTGTTGGAACAACGATAGCATCTCCGTAATCCTCGACGGGTGCTTGGAGAAGCTCGTTCATAGTGGGTTCAGCTGCCATGATGACAGCTGGAGGTGGAACAGTACGGATCTCAGATCCGACTGTTGGTGCAGAACGTCTACGAGGTCTTCGAGGTTTCTGAACCAGCTCACGTAATGGGCTAGTGGACCTTGAAGAACGAGTGCGCATGCACTAGGGATAAAAACTTTTTTTGGACAATATTTTTGTTATCGTCCCGTAATCCAGACTCGTTTCTTTTCAAGAATCACCTTAAAAGAAAACCGAATCAGAAAACGTTACGATATGGTTTTGTTGTTTTTTTACTTTTTTTTTTTTTTTTTTTTTTTGGTGTTTTAACACTTTAGGAAAAGTGTCAATGACATTTTTATGTGTTTTGATTTTGAAAATATTCACAACTGATGGTATTTGTACAATGAGTGAAGTGAGATAACACTAATCTCGAAAGACGCTACAGAAACGCGCACACCTCCCCGGCAGCGGCGCCATAAATTGATTGAGCCCGAACCACCTAACTTAAATTAACCAAAGAATGGTCAACTAAGTCAAATAGCCTAGATCAATGCTCCGGGTAATATAATGTATCACCGGGTCGTTAAATCCCGTTGAGGTGTGAAATGTAACTTTAGCGTATTCGTAATCGGGTGTTATTCACAGAAAAGGGTTTGTGATCAGAATTATTTGGAAATTATTAACAAAAATAGCTTAGGAAAGCTACGTGAATGGTTACGGGACTTTGGAGTACGGAGATTTGAGCTAAAAACTAAAAACGTACGTTTTAATTAAAAAACGTATACAGACGCACAAAACAAAAAGTACAACTGAAGGACGGGAAGGGTTAAAAGTGTAAAATTTATATTTTTACAATCCTAATAATAAAAGAAAATTTTAAGAAAAATAAAAATTATTTTTACACTATTTAATTATTTATTATTAATTAATTACTAATTATCTATTTAATACTAATTAAACTAATTAGAATTATTAAAAATACTAAAAAGACTTAGAAAATTAAGAAAAATTTTATAAATCTAATTAACCATTACAGGAATCCTAAAAAATTATAAAAAGTTAATTTTATATATTTCTAAACTAATTAACTAATTATTATTCTATTTATTAATTAATATCTAATTAAACTATTTAAATTATGAAAACTATTAAATGAACAGTAAAAATTCTAGAAAAATTTATAAAAATGTTTTAACTAAAATAAAAGCTATAAAAATTATAAAAACTAGGTTATATTATATAAAAACTAATTATGCTATTTAATTGATTAATATTAATTAAAACTAAATTAAATTAAAATTAATTAGAAATTCCACTAAATGACAAAATAAAAATCTGGAAAAATTTGTAAAATTATTTTAACCTAAAATATAATTTCTAAAAATATAAAAGTGATATATTACTTAGAAATTAATTAAGAAGAAAATTAAATTGATAAATCCTATTAAATAGAAGCTATCACTATTTTTAAAATTGGTTTTTTGGATTTTTTCTTTTTCTAAACTGATAATAAGCTAAAAACAACTAACTTTAACAAAAACACTTTTGTTTTAACCCAAGGAATAAGCAATTGAAGTGCTTATTACACCCACAGTTGACTTTTGTTGACTGTGGAGTGTTTTTAGCTCAAATGGTGAAATGTGGGGTCCACACTGATTAAACTTGGTTACACTGAGTCCAATAAACAATAAGAAGCAAGTAATAAGCAACAAATGAGCCTGAGTAAGCCAAAAAGCTTCAATAAGCTCTTAACAAATTGGTGACTGATGCAGTTCTTGGGACAAAGCTTAGGGCCAAAAATAGGTGGGGTCCACAGACTTAGGGGTCAAACCAAAGGTTCAAAAACACTCCCTGGTAGGAGGGGGGTTGAGGGGATCTAAAAACACTAGGCCTAGACCACTGAATTGGCCACAAACCACCACAAAAGGTGGTGGAGTGGAAGTGATCTGCTGAGAACAGGGCACTTTGTTGCCCTGTAGGTTATTTCAAAGGGGTGTGGGACCCACCAAACAAATTTCTAAAAATCTGATAAAATTTACAAAAATCAACTAAGTGGTAGAGATCATTCATGTAAAATTTCAAACCTAGAATCCTAATATTAAGTAATTTGCAGAGCTCCAAAGTTTGAACAAAATGACTGAGGCAGATTTTGACTTTTAAGAATTTTACACCACTTTGACTTTTTCCAACTTTGATCACACTTAACTTATTAAGGATGAAGTTATGAGCTATATTAAGGCTAAGTTACACTAGATTAACATGCATAGCATCCAAAGTGATGGACTTGAGATCCCAAAACCCTCACAGTTGACTGTGAGGGTACAAATTCTAAGATATTGACTTTGGTTGGGACAATGACCAAAATGGTAATCAACTTGAGCTTAAATGGACACAGGTAACTTACTAAGACCAAAGATTTCAATCATAGACAACAAGAGCACAACAGAATACCTTTAACCAAACACCCCTATAAACCTGTTTTGAGAAGTTTTTTCACAACTTTTGGCCACTTAACTAATTAAACTGAGCTGTGATGTAGGTTTTACTAATTATTAACATGAACAAAGTGCATCTAAACAACAAACAAGTACATGAACTGCATAAAATAAATGATGAGATAAAACATGAAAAGTCCTTACAAATGCCATCCACAGCTTATTATCAATTAGAATCAGACCTCAAATCATCATCCTATTGCTCCCATGAGCACTAAACCACTGCCATCCAGTACTTACAGTGCTCCATGCTTCTTCTTCTTGTTTGTGATTTTTGATTTTTCAAGTTCAATATTCCTATTTTTTTTTTTTTTTTTTTTTTTATTTTTTTGTTTTCTGCTTTTCACTACTAACTGAATGTAAGTATTACTAGTAGCTTAAATAAGCTTTTGTGAACCTAGATAACCTAAGTTATCAGCTACAATCAACAATCAAGCATTAGAGAATTTTTGAAGTTAATAAAACTTGAATTTTAACTTAAAACTGAAATGGTATTAATCAATAAAGTTCAAAAGATACAACTGAGATTACATTACTTGCTAATTAAAACTAAAGCTTAAATTTAAAAATACATTGAAAAATAAAAACTAAATTTTTCTCCACTGGCCTCTGCTTCATCTTTTTCTTCTTATAGGGACTCACTAGGGTTTTGGAACCCTAGGAAGTGAATCCCACTTGCTTCCTCAGCCGTTGGATGATTTCCACCAAATCTTGACCTTTAAAAAACTTTTGGCGCCTTTTCTTCTTTGTCAGGTTGCTGGTTGAGTGAGGGGATTAGGGTAGCAATAAATTCCCCTTGGAAGTTAGTTGAGGTGGAGGGAACAAGTCATGGGATTGCTGAGGTGGAGGAGGGGGAAGGTTGTGTGTTTGGTGAGTGTTGCAGTCAAGTGGGAGCTGGGAGAGGAAGAGAGGGTCAACGCGGGTCAAAGTGGGAGGGTTATATTTATTTAAAACGGGGAGGGAGTTTTGGGTTATGGAAGTGGTGGGCTGAAGTGGGGATGGGCCTGGAGTAGCAGTTGGGCTAGGGATGTTTAGGTTGGGTTTAGTTTGTTGGTGTTGGGTTGAAATAACTATTAGGGTCCGGTTTGTTTGTATAAATAAACACAAGGACCTTTCTTACAATTTTACAAAACCCAAGGCTGAAAATGCCATTTTCCAAAAGTGATATCAAGGACCATTGTTGCCAAGTGAAGTATTCCACAATCCAATTTTTGCAAATATTTTTATTTTCAAAATTCCCAGAGACTGAATTTGCAAATTCCCAAACTCCAGGGACCAAAATGTAACTTTTCCAAATTTATCACCCAAAGTCCGTTTTTGATAAATTTTGATTTTTCAAGGACTTGGGTTGACTTTTATTTCAAAATGAATGCATAAGGACTATTTCTGAAAACTTTTGAAACTTGGGGGACTAAAACTGCCAATATTGCAAACTTTGATCGTTTTTCGTTTGTTTTTGCTTGTTTTGCATTTAAAACACATAAAACACAATCCCTGGGATAATTTAAGTATTTTGATATCTTTTTGATTGTTTTTGTGCGTTTTGGCAGTTTAAATATATCAAAAACGATGAGTGTTTAAGCACTCATCATACGCTAAACAAGGCCGAATGAAGGAAAGTGTTCTTATGCCTGTTTTAGTGAACATTAGAAATGGGAAAAGCTTAGTAAGGAAGCAAAAGTGTGTTTCAATAGCCGTTTAGCTAAGTTGCAAAAGAAACAAATTGCACGACCAAAGTTGGTTGATTGTGATTTGCTAAAGGAGTACAAGATTCACAAGAAGCTTAGAAAATTGATGGATGTAACTACGGAATATGATGATGGGACTATTTATAAGGATTATAGTTTGGAACAAATTTTGAAGAATGATGAGAATGAGATTTACAAGGAATGGTGTTTGGAATTCTTTTCCACTATCTATTTTAACCAAGGTGTGAAGTTGGAGAAAATTATGGAAGAAAAATGTATTTGGTTCCGATTGTGTGGGAATGATCATGTGTAACTTTACCGGAATTTGGTAAGTTTCTTGTTTTATATGACGATGAAGATTTTGTAGAAGAGGATTTTGTAATTCATTTTGGGAAGATGGAAAGAGAACCACCAAAGTATGATGGCACCAATATGTGTAACAAAATTGGAGATCCAAGCAGTGGAAGATTTAAGGTGAAAGAAATTCATTCACCACTGGCGAGGCTATTGCACAATATACTTGTGATTTCTTTTGTGAATCATGGAAGTAGCCAAGATAAAGTTCATCATCTTGTGCTTTGGGCATTAGCCGTTTATTTGTCCAAAAGAGCAACTATTATGTCGGAGATTGGTTACATCAATTGAGGTCATTATGTGTCTAAGATTGGAAGAAGTTTAGGGTAAAATACAAAAAGTGAAAGAAAGAAGGTGACGGAGTTAAAAGGTTGTGAAGAGCTTGACAAGAGGAGTTTGCAAGAATTTTTCTTGATCATGATAGGATGTGTTTGGTTGATATAATTGCAAATGTGGCTCGCACCATTGAACCACCACCACCACCACAACAAGGTTTTGGAGAATCTTCGAGGCTTTATTCGAGTTGAGGTGATTGGCATGAAAACTTACCACAAGTTGATAAGAGAGAAATATGGAGAGATATGTCTTTGATGCGACTTGGTCATCAAATGGACTATTGTGCACCAATTCTTACTCACCTTGGTCACCAAAGTGCACCACCTTATTCCTTCCCAATGGCTTATTCACCACCAAGTGTTCCACCATACCCATTCCCATATACACCGTATTCGTTGCAACATGCACCTTACCCGACATCATCTAGTGAATTTCAAAGAAATGAAGGGTACAATGATAGTCAAGAGGGATTCATGGGTTATTATTCAAGTGTTAATGTGGAACCAAGTGTTTTTGAAGCAGGAACATCGTCTAGAGATGTTGGAGATAGGACATTGGTAAACTATGGAGGAGATGATTATGAAGCTATGGATGACGAATGATTTTGACTATCATTCGAGGTTTTATGTGATAAATTGGACATTATTCTGTTTTCTTCCTTAGTACTTTATTTATTTATTATCATGTGATGTAGGATGATTATTATTATTATTATTTTAGGAGCTACTTTTTTAATATTTTGGTTAAGACTTTCTATTATTATGGTTATTTTTTTGTTTTTGTTTTTGTTTATTTTGGTGTATTTGTTTATTTTTCAGGAATTAGGAACCATGGAGTTTGTGATGGATCATATGGTTGGTACATTTTGGAGTTTGACGTGTTCAACTCATGCAATAATACCAAATATGAATCATGCTTGATTCCTCGTTAATATCATTTTACTATTTTATTTTCCCTATTTCCTTTGCTTTGAAGTTAATTTTTCACATTGAGGACAATGCAAAACTTAAGTGTGGGAGAGGGAAGTAAATAGTGAAAATGATCTTGTTTTTTTTAAAAAAAAAATGTGATTATTTTGGAGTTTGTTTTATTGCCCTTAAGAAAATTAGTTGTTTTTACACTTTAAAGGTTATATCTAATCAAAACAACTTGTAATTTTTCCAATAGCATAAAATGGCAATTTGAAATTTTTAACGTATCTCGATTAAGTGAAAGCGATCCGTTCTTTGGATTGATAACATTACTTGTGCATTTATATCCTATCTACAAATATGTGAGGATTTGAGCCTATCATTTGAAGCATATCTTTATGCTTAAATTCTATATTTTTTTTTTCTCAAAGGTAAATATTATTAAGAAAAAGGAAATGCCCAAAGGCATTACAAAGAAAGGAGAATGTACAAAATGTAAAGGATAACTAAGACACCTCCTTAGCTCCACATTTTGTACCAAAAACAAATGGCATAGGACAAATACCCTAGCTCAACATACAACTACTTGAACATACAAAAGTTAAGCTAATACAAAACATAATAGTACTAAACCTCAAAAGAGAAAATCAAAGCAGAAGCATTTGCTTAAATTCTATTTTCTTGCTATAAGTGTGCCAGTGATTAATTGATTCTAGAAGTTGTGCTTGTTATGCATTAAGAATTCCAAAGTAAGGTCACATCCGTGTGAAATAAATGAATTTAAATATGAAAGAGACAAATTAGGATTCTGTGGAAAACTTGAAAGGGGGTTGAATATTTTTACGCATTTTTAATTTTATAAAAACTTTGTTTCAAAAATGTTGATTCGAGTTTATGTGAAATCTACTCTTGTACAATATAAACAAGTATATATAAACTAAATAACAAAGTAAGTAAAGTAGTAAAAGAGAGATGGAAAGATCGAACCGCAAGACACGAGATTTATAGTGGTTCGGATACAAGGACACCTTCCTTGCCCTGCTCCACTCCTCGAGCACCTAACTCGAGAGTTTTCGTCACTATGTCAACAAGCTCCCTTATGGCGGAGAAAACCGTACATACCAATAATTACACCACAACTTTGTCACACCTTTTTCACAATTAATTAACAACTTCTTCACACCTACTACTTAATTACACCACTACTTCTTCACACCTATCCACCACTTGATCACGCCACTACTTCTCTACACCACTATCTCTTTCCAACTTCTCTACCTACACACCTTACTAGCCAAATTCCTTATGCTTACACTTATCTAACTAATATTCACAACTAATACACAAATGGATGAACAATATACAAGTGATGATACACAAACAACTTAGATGTTGAGGTCACACTTAAGTGTTAATACTTCTTGTCTTGATGGATAGAAGTATTCTTCTCTGGCAATTGAATGGATGAAGCTTGAATCACTTGAAAACAAAAGCTTATGATTATATGATCAAAGGAGTATGAAAGAATAGAGAGGAGATTTAGATCATAAAGTTTGGGATGCAAAAGGTGAGGAAAAAATGCAGGAATCATCCATTATTTATAGGCAAAGCTGGGGACCTCAGGAGCGTGGCCAGTCCCCTTAATAATTAAGGGGGCCGCCCCTTCTGAACGTTGCCCAACTTTGTCTTTTGGGGAAGGTTTTTCTGAAATGTCTTTACCCTTTTTTGTTGAAAATTTAAATTCATATATTTATAATGATTTAAACATATTCTTTTATTTCCAAAAATGATTTTGTAAAAGAAATAAAATGTTTTGTGACATTTTATAAAAAGTCTAGTGTTTAAGAAAAATGTTCCTTTGATCATAGAATGCAATAAACACTTTGTTTCTTCATACCTTAAGTGATTTGGATGTAAAGAGAATATTTATCACTAAATACTTATTTTCGTCATAATTTCTAGTTCAATGGGTTTATGTTTTGTGATTATCAAAACATAGAGATATCGATAAATGTTAGTAATGTTTTTAGGCATTATTTATATCAACAATCTCCCCATTTTTGATGATTACAGAACCTAAACTAATTAAGTCTAAAAATTAATTTTTTAAACAAGTATTTAGTGAGTTTATATTCACTTCTCCCCCTTTTTGTAGAATCAAAAAGGTTATGCCGACTAGCTTCATAAATGAAGCTAGATGGGGCAAAAGCTCCTGCTTGATGTGTGCTCCCTCTCATTCGAGAGCACCAAGGAATCGAGCTATGGAATGCTTGGCTACAAAAAAATGTTACAAGAACAACACATATATATGTAAAGCATACATAAAGCAAACATAACTAATTAATTCATTCAAGCATACAAGATGGCCATATAATACATATGAACATCATTACAACAAAAAATATGCTTGAAGCATATTGATTACAATATAATGAAATAAACAAAATAGTCCTAAATTGCCAAAGAGAGCACTTGGACTTGCTTGTAACCCATGGTTGAGTGTTTTTATTTGTTTGAGGGAGAAGGGTTTGGAGCGGAAGAGGTGGATCTCACGATGTTGTATCGTGTTAAAGGAGGTATAGGATGTGGACAAGTGAGAATATATTCGATCCAAGAAATATCTTCACTCAAGTAGAGGATTTGTTTTTGGAGGAAGATGCAACAAGGGAAATAATGAGTGTGGTTGGTAACTTGATCCAAGTTGAGAGAGTGGGGTAAGCAATTTGCATAGGGTGATGATGGAGGTTGCCCTTTGTTGCATTGTGCAAGATGCATAGCAAGGAGATCACTTGGATCATGGATTTGGTTGATTTCTTCATGGAATTTTTGCTTTTTCCTGGCAATGTGGAGTGAATCATTTGGTTGATATGGATGAAGTGGGGTTCTGTAGTTTGAGGTGAAGTTATTGGAGGTGTAGTTTGATGATTGACCAAATTGGTATGGATCATTGTAGTTAGATTGAGGTTGAGATGTGTAGCTTGGGATGAAGGTGGATGTTTGGCCAATGTTGTATGGTTTGTATAGTGGTTCAAAGGAATGTCTTTGTGGATTTAGAGTTTAGTTGGGGAAGTAAGTGGTTGGAGGTGTTTGTTGATTTCCAACTTCATTAGTTATGATGGACTTGTTTCGAGGGCTTGTTTTTCTTCGCCAACTGGGCTTTTCAGTCATCCTTGCTAGCCTTGAGGATTTTGATTTTGGTTTTTTTGGGAGAGGTTATGATGAGATGAATGAAGAGTTTGAAGAATGAGATATTTATAGTGTGGGATTTGTGTGATTAGGGATGGATAATGTTTGTTTGGGAGATTAGGACAAAATATGTTTGTGAATTTTGGGAAGTGTAGGATGAAATAGGCTAAAAAGAAGAAAAGATTCTATAAACCCGACCATCAGATGGTTGGTCCCCTTAATTAAGGGGCCGGTCCCTTTAATAATTAAGGGGGCCGCCTTATATAATTAAGGGGGCCGCCCATCTGGTGGTTCCTATATTGCCAGAAATGGGTTTTTGGTAGAAAATTTCAGAAAGGTTGTGTTTTTTGTGTTTGGTTTCAAGTAAGTTCAACCATTTGAGGAAATTTAGCATGTAATATAATCATAACTAAGCATGCATGCAAAACCAATAAAGAATAGAGCAAACAAGAAAGTCATTCTACCTAAAAGAGTTATCTTAGTGCAAGGGCCAAGGCAACTAGTGAGTTAGAAACTAGTGATGGAAAAAATGTAACAATGTAATTCTTAACCTTGTCCTAGTGTGTGCCTATATGCAACAAATGTGGAGATATGATTGCTTCGACTCCTAATGCAAAGATGAAAATATCCTAAGAAGCAATCCAAATTCTCCTTGATTCGATTTTGCTCAACCCATGAATGTCAAAGGTATATATTAGATTCTATATTTTGACAATTCGTGTGAGATTTCATGCATGATTTTAAAGAGTGTTTTTAGCATTATTCAACAATGCAAGAAAAATGGTTTTCATGTGTTTCCTAGAAGTGAGAATTGTTTGAATAAAATTGATTGGGTTTTATAGAAATGTTTATGCAATGTAGTTTCCCAATCTTCAATTTTGTGCGAAATAGATTCCTATACTCAGAAACGAAGATAAGAAAAGAAAAATAAATTTTATGCAATAAATGATTAACGAAAATGCAATAAAATTTAGTCAATTTGTTCCATCATTCCTAATCCTAAACGTAAGTGGTTAAATAGTTCACGCTTCAGGGGTTTAGTGAATATATTTGCAATGTTATCTTCCGATGCAACCTTTTCTATAGATATGTTTCCCTTTTGTACATTATCCCTATGGAAGTGGTGACGTATTTCTATATGTTTAGTCCTAGAGTGTTGAACAGGATTCTTACTTAAATCTATAGCACCTTTGTTATCGCACATAATA
Organism: Artemisia argyi; assembly: GCA_030686995.1. Taxonomy (NCBI): domain Eukaryota; kingdom Viridiplantae; phylum Streptophyta; class Magnoliopsida; order Asterales; family Asteraceae; genus Artemisia; species Artemisia argyi. The sequence goes on along the minus strand of CM060707.1, from coordinate 96,396,832 downwards.
GGAGCATTTTCTAACCTAATGCCATAGTCTACGAGAGCTTGTTTCATCCATAGTTCTTGTTGAGATGCCTTTCCAGCGCTTGAATATTCGGCTTCGGTGGTAGAAATAGCAAGAGCGGTTTGTTTCTTTGAAAACCAAGATGTTAGGAAACATCCCATAAACGTGCAAATACCACTAGTGCTCTTTCAATCCACGAAGTCTCCCGCATGATCCGAATCCGCATAGACAATGGTTTCTATATCAGATCCCTTAGGATACCATAATCCTAAGTGTATAGTGCCTTAAATGTATTGGAAGATACGCTTAACCGCTTCTAGGTGAGAGGTTTTGGGATCTTCTTGAAAGCGGGCACAAAGGTAAACACTAAACATGATATCGGGTTTACTTGCCATTAAGTATAGTTAACTACCTATCATTCCTCTATACTTAGTATTATCTACGGACTCACCTTCTTCATCTCTTGTGAGTTTCACTTCCGTAGACATAGGTGTTTTCATGGGTTTTGAGTCTTCTAGGCCAAATTTCTTAAGCATTTCCTTAATGTATTTTAGATTTGTTTAAAAATATTCCATCTTCTAATTGTTTTACTTGTAATCTTAGGAAGAAGTTTAGTTCACCCATCATGGTCATCTTAAACTCATCATGCATGATTTTGGCAAATTCATCACACATTTCTCGACAAGTCGATCCAATTATAATATCATCCTCATATATTTGAACAATGACGAGATTTGGGTTTTTCTTTTTAGTGAAAAGGGTGCTATCTCCCATTCCCATGGTATAATCATGTTTAATAAGAAATGCTTTTAATCGATCATACCAAGCCTTGGGGGCTTGTTTGAGTCCATATAAAGCCTTCTTGAGTTTATAAACATAATCAGGTTTTGCAAAGTCAACGAATCCCGGAGGTTATGCCACATAAACCTCCTCATTGATAAAACCGTTAAGGAATGCACTTTTCACGTCCATATGAAATAACTTAAACTCTAGGGCGCATGCATAGGCAAGGAGTATTCTTATAGATTCTAATCTAGCTACGGGGGCATAAGTTTTGTCATAATCAATTCCTTCTTATTGATTATAACCTTGGGCAACTAACATAGCGTAGTTCCTAGTTATTACTCCATTTTCATCTAGCTTATTCCTATATACCCACTTAGTTCCTATGATGGTCATGTTCATTAGATTTGGGACTAGTTCCTAAACATCATTCGTCTTAAACTGATTTAGTTCTTCTTGCATGGCCATAACCCAACTTTCATCCTTTAAGGCTTCATTAATATTCTTAGGTTCTATTGCTGAGAGGAAACAAAAGAAATTATTTTTATCTTGGGCTTGTGATCTAAGGGTTCTTTGATTAAGGCTTCCTATTATATTATCTAACGGATGTGATTTAGATTCCTTTTTTTTGGGTAAAAGGTCAACGACCCGGTAAATATATTACTCCAAAAAAATATTTAAGTACAACGATTTAGATTCCTTAATATTTACTACTTTGTTTTCTTCTAAGTCTATGTTTTCATTATCATCTCCTAGGGGTTTTGCTTTACTAACCTCAGTAGCTTCTTCTTCACCTAGGTCATCATCTTCTAGAGGCAATGTTTTAGGAGGTGGTGGTGTTTCATCAAATGTTACATTTAATGATTCTTCTACTTTCATAGTGTGTTTATTAAGTATTATATATGCTTTACTATTTTGTGAATAACCTAGAAATATTTCTTCGTATAATTTTTGATCGAACTTAGTAAGGTAATCCCTAGTGTTTAGAATATAGCATTTACATCTGAATACCCTAAAGTAGCTTAAGTTAGGTTTTCTACCTCTTAACAACTCATAAGGAGTTTTTCCTAAAATTCTCCTAATTGATACTCTATTAATTATGTATGTTGATATATCTACTTCATGACACCAAAATTTTTGTGGGATGGATTGTTCATTTAGCATTGTTCTACTCATTTCTTGAAGTGACCTATTCTTTCTTTCTACTACGCCATTTGATTGAGGAGTACGAGGAGCGGAGAAATTGTGAGATATTCCATTTACATCACAATATTTTCCGAATTGTACTTCGTTATCAAATTCCCTACCATGGTTCGTCCTAATAGATGCTATTGTGTATCTTAATTTATTTTGAATCATTTTACTAAATATTTCAAATTTTTCAAAGGCTTGGGTTTTATCACTTAGAAACCTAGTCCACGTGTGTCGTGAATAGTCGTCTACTATTACTAAGGTATAACGGTTTCCTTCATAGTTCCACACAGCGCATGGACCAAATAAGTCCATATGTAATAATTCTAGGCACCTAGTAGTGGATATTATATTCTTAGCTTTGTGGCTTGCATGAGCTTGTTTTCCAATTTTACAAGCATCACAAAAGTGTTTATCATATCTAAGGTTAGGCAAATTTCTAACTAATTCTTTAGAAGCAAAAGATTGTATTTGTTGCATGTTTATGTGTCCTAATCTTCTATGACACAAAGTGGAATTCTCGTCTAAGGTTGCTAGGCATATCCTATCTTCCGGTTTGTTTCCTTGTTTCATAATATACATACCTCCTTTCCTAATTCCTTTACCTATTACTTTTGTATCCTTAACTATTTTGTTGTCTTTCTCGGTAAAGGTAACCCTACACTTATTATCGCATATTTGTCCTATACTAAGTAAGTTATATGTTAAATTATCTACATGCTTGGTTCGTTGTGTTTTGGTGTGTGCAAACAACAATTTATCAAAATATCAACAAACGTGAAGTTTAACTTGTCGTGAGACAAATAAACGTTAAGTAATACGAGTAAACCGTTTAGGAAAACGATTACCCCGCAAAACTTGTGGAAGTGATATTCAAAGTGTGAGACCGGGAAGTGATTTCCCGGGTCGTACCCCAACGAGGTGTGAATGGAAAGCTTCGAATGAGATTGGAATTAAAATCTTGTATGATTGGAAAGATTATTTGGTTTTACGACGCGTTAAATTAACGAAATCGAAAATTAACGAACGAATGTAAAAGTAAATTAACCTAAGGCAACTAATAATATAAGAAATACCTAAAAACTACGGGAAAACATAATTAGTTATCGGGAATCCTAAAAACATAAACTAAATTAAAAACGCGAACGTTATTTAAAAATAATGCGAGAGCGCAAAATAAAACGCGAATTTTATGTTCCAAACGTCCTACGGGGTTCTAATTAATTTTCTAACGTGCTAAATGATAAAAGAAAATTTTTGAAAAAAGAAAATTAATTTTTCGACAACAATTCTATTTATCACGAATTAAGTACTATTTAAAAGGAATTAAATTATTAAAATTACTAAAACTTTTGCTAAAAATCTGAAAATTTTTGGGAAATTAGATAAGGCAAAAACTAAGTTGGAAAAAATAAGAGGAGGGGGAAACAGACGAATAAGCTGTAAAAAGCACAAATATAAGCTGCTAAGGTAAAATAAGCAAAAATAGAAAAGTATTACTATAAATATTTAATAATAGGGAACATAACAAGAAAGTATCACTAGCACAGTTGGTCGGGAGTGTGGGTTTGGGTTTGGGTCTGTTGGCTGTCAAAAGGTCTGGGGTTCGAATCCCCCTCAAACTTTTTGCAAAAAAACTATATTTTCTTTTCTTTTTCTTTTCAAACTCAGTCGACCAATAATGTTTCCATATTAAAAACTCTACAAACTGAAATGATCAAAAATGATATTTCCAAGCTTATTTCTTGCAAGCCACAAACTGAGATTACAACAACTCATATAAGCCAAAGAGACGCAAGCAACTTTAAACAACAAGCGTGTGATAATCACCCATAACTAGAATCACTAAACAACAACTAGATCGAACAACAAGCAAGTAATTAACAAGCTCGCGAGCTGCTATTTACAACAGCAGCAGGTGCTAGAATGGCCAAGAAAAAGTGCTCAACTGATGGGTCAAATAAGATCAAACAATCTACAAGCTGTAATGGGGCTTTAAGATAGTACCAACAATCAAAATGTGAGCCAATAACAATCAAGCTCAACTATTATAAACCACCACAATTACCTAACAAACTAATTATAATGGGCTGTTTGGACCAATAAGTTACATACGCAGGCTTGAGATTTACAATGCATTATCAAGCAACAACAATTTTAATCAAAAACAAAACAACAACTTCGACCAACAGCTTGGTAACTGAGCAAGCTCAGTTAACGAACTAAAATAAAATGGCAGCAGTTTAACTAGCAAAGTTCAAACGAGCAATTTACAACCAAACAAGCAACTTAAGCTATACTAATAACAACAACTAGATTTATTAACTTGTACCCAACACCCTAAATTCGACTCAGTTTCAAAGGTTCCTAAGCAAATTATACAACTAATAGTAATTATATCAAGCAGATATGTGAAATTACACTACTAAAAGCCACACATTCAAATTCATTCAAAGTATTTAACAATGTGAAGCCTACTTGTTAGCCGAGAAAAGATGTACTAAGACCATGATTCAAGAACCACCTAACGCTCCCATGAGCTCTAACCCAAACTGCTCCATCCTTTGCTACTCATTTTTTTTTTCTACTTCCCTTTTTTTTTCTTTTTATGACTCACGACTCAAAATTAACTATGAATACCCAAGCAGACTTTGATAAAAAAATGAAACTTAAACAAGAGTTGAGAGAAACTTAAATTCCAACTTTCATTAATACTTGAAAAACATTCGAACTACAAATAAACTTTTTGAAACAACACTACAATTGTAACTGATAAAAAGATAAAAACTGAGAATGCCCTAAGGCTTACAATTCCCTATCTATTTATACTAAACTAGAAGAGTGGTTGGTACCAATTTAAGCTTCTATTTGTCTTCATCTTCTTAGGGTTTCATCAGCATCTTTGGAGCTTTGTAAAATCGATCTTAGCCATTCAATTCTTCAAATGCTATCTTGACCTTTGATTCCAACTTTGATGCCCAATAGTGAGGTGGATTGCCACCATGGCCTCCATTGACTAGTTGAGGGGTGTTAGGTATGAGTTGTGAGGGGATTATAAGTGGGATTGGGGAATGGGTTTGAGGGTGATGGGAAAGATGGTGATGGTTTCGTTGGCTGGATGTGATCACGGGGGGGGGGGGGGGGGGGGGAGGGGGGTTGGTTGTGTTTATTTTAATCAGAGGGTTGAGTGGAGAAGGAGATGGAGGGAGTACGTATATTGTGTAGGGTTAGGGTTTGGTGATGGATATTAAACCGTAGAGGGGGAAAGGGCTTGGTGGATTATTTTTGGGCTTTGGGTGGAGTTGTTGTACATTGGGCCATGGGTAGATCATATTGAAACGTGGGCTTGCATTGGGTAAAAAGGAGGTTTGGTTAAGTAGTTGGTCCGTTTGGTATTAGTTGTAAACACAAGGACCAAGTTTGTAACGAATCGGAATTCTACGGACTAATCTTGTAAATATCCCACGTCACCAAGAGGACCAAAACTTATCAAGTTAGGTAAACCATAGGATCAAAGATACCATTTTTCCACGTTTGAAACACCGGGGATTAAAACTGTCAATTGGCCAAAATTCAGGGACCAATTGTGTAATTTTCCAAATCGTTTTACCTAAAGATCATTTGTGATTGTTTTGACTTTTAAAGATCAAGAGTTGACTTTTTTTTTGAAAATAATTGACCAGGGACTAGTTTTGTGAAATTTTGAAAGTCGGGGGACTGAAACTGCCATTTATGTAACTTTTGTTCGCTTTCCGTTTGTTTTTACTCGTTTTGCATAAGAAACATATAAAGTACGATCTTTGGGATTTTCTTCGCATTTTGGTGCGTTTTTGAGTATTTTTGATCGTTTTGCAGCTTAGATTTGACTCAAAATGATGAGTATTTACACACTCATCAATCCCCCACACTAAACTATTGCTAGTCCCTAGCAATCTTTTTGAGAAAAATTAATGGATTTGAAGTCTCTTTACCAAAAGCCATCACTTTTGGAGTAGCCAGGTGTAAGAACTGTGGCACACCTGATAACCGTGTGATTTTGAGCAAACCACCAGCTGTCAACGGATTAGATTTGTCTTTACCAGGAGCCGTTTGCTCCTGGACTAGCCAACTCTTGATAGAACAGTCAACATCTTGGTGAGTTGATTACCAATTATGGTTTTTCCATTGCCTTTACCACAAGCCATAATCTTGCGGGCTAGCCAACTCATTAGCTTTTGAGGATGATGGGGAGTTGAGGAACCATACAATTTTTGGCAAATTGCAAGCCATCAACGGGTTTGAGTTATCTTTACCAAGAGCCGTTTGCTCCTGGATTAGCCAATCCCTTTTGTCGTTTAGACAAGGCGAATTGATAACCACAAAAATTTTTAAACTTGAGTGAAAATTTTTTAAAATTTTTGGCCAAAAACGGGGGTATTAGATAGTAAAATGTGATAAAATTTGCTAAAATAGCGAAATACCCCCCCCCCCCCACACACACTTAGAATGAATATTGTCCTCAATATTCAAAGCCCCGGCTATTATTCCGACTCTTTGAACGTAAAAGGGCAACATTACAAGCTAAATGTGGAAACACCATTTTGTTTTTCACTTTATTGGTAACCATAGCAGGGATAACTCCCCCACACTTAGGGTGAAAACCCTAAGTACATGCTACTGTTTTTGTTTACCGAGTCGCTAGCTTGACTCGACCCCGAATTCATTTGTCCTTGGGGAAGCATGATGTGGAAGAGACAATCTCCATCGGACTTTCATTCAAGATGTTTGGACAAACATTTGAAGTACGTGAAAGTTCCACACCGATGAGATAAGTACCCGGCTCAAAATAATGGTACATGGAAATGCCGGGGTCAAAGATAGTGTCTTCAGTCCCGAAGGAGTGAAGAAGAGAGGACGTCACGGGATAGGTGAAGAAAAGAAAGAAACTCATGATGAAAATCATGATTAACTCGTCATCACCCACGGGAGAATCCATAATTTCTAGATTATGAATCTCATCATTTAAGCTCGCTTGATCAAGACATATCCCGGGTGTGTCATGATCAAAATGGAAGTTATCATACTCCGGTGGAGATATGATATGAGTGAGTTCACCGGAGAACTCCTCGCTAAGAGAATCAATCACGAGATGTAAATCTGTGAACTCATGTTCTGATATAAACTCATCACAATCCTCAATCTGAGTACCAAAGATTGGATTATCAGAAATCAAGGTGAATTCGGATTCAAATTCAAAAAGAGGATTGGTGAGAGTTGTTTTGAATGCTTCAGGAACAAAGTGATTAATATTCTCACTTGGACTGCTGGGATAAGAAGTGAGTGACTGATCATGATAGAGGAGACTTTCAATTTCTCCAAGATCGGCTTCAAAGTCAACGAGATCATCGTCACTTCCCGTTGGAAGTGGATTGATGTGAGTGAGTTCATCGGCGAACTCCTCAAGAAGATGATCAGCATCAGAATGTGGAACTGATGCTTCAACATACTCGATGTCTCCATGAGATGTACAATCATCATTAAAATCTGAGAAAGTCTCAAAATGATCGTTTGAACACTCAAGAGGGGAAAGTAAATCACACATATGGTCCAAAGTTCCCTGTGACTCTCTCGGGATTGGGACAAGGATCTCAACACTAGACTTTATTAATTCGTCCGATTCCTTATTAGGAACAGTGTCAAGGTGCTCATCCCCCATGTTCAGAGAGTGAGTGTGAACTTCGGGTGTGACAAAAACAGACTGAGGGAGTTGAGAGGAGCTAGCATTCATGGATTGTACGAGTTCCATTTGATCATCTGCTAGTAATTTCTCCGTCACATCATTTTCTCCCTGATTTTTCACGGAAGGAACCACAACTGATGAATCTGATGAGCCTTGACTAATATCAAGGGTATCTTCATCATCACTATTGTTATCGTCATCGTCATCGTAGATGATAGTTTTACGCATTCGAAGTCTTACTCTAGCTGCTTCTTCAGCTTTTTCGGCTAGTATTTCTTTGTAAGACTTTGGACGAGGTTCTTCCGGAGCAGGTTTGTTAACCAAATCCTCAAGAGTATTTAAGACATTTTGCAAAAGTTCTTGATGAAATGGTTGAGGTTGTGTTTCAAAAGTTTGGTATTGTGGAGGTTGATCGTGATAATTGTTGTCACAAGGGAAAAGATTCGTAGTGTGACAATCAGTGCTAAAATGTGGACCTCCACAATACTCACAACCGTATTGTTGTGAAGTTGGTGCATTTTGAAACGATTCGGCATTGAAATTTTGATAACACGGATTATGCTCATATGAAATGAAATAGTTTTGTGGCTCATTGCAAAAGCTTGGATTAGAATCGTAAGCGAAGGAATTACTCGAACCACAAAACAAACAACTTCCGTTTTGAATATCATTACCACATCGTTCACACGTGCACCAATGACATGGTAGGCCGAAAAGTGGCTCACCACAACCGACGCAAGGAATAAACGATTGCCTTAGAGAAGGAATCGGCCCATTCAAAGAATCGACAAAATAATTCGAATGATTATCAAGTGTTGAAGAACATTTTGAAAAATCCGAAGGTGGGACAAGTGGTATGCTCTGAGAGCTAGGGATTTCTACCACTTCCGTTATGGTCCCCGGTTTTTGTTCTTGATAAACGTGATGATCAGGCAAGTCGTTTATTTCAGTCACCGTTTTAAGCTCAGTACGTTTACTTGATAAACTTCGAATCGTAAATTGTGAGAGTTGTGGATCGACTCTTGACGGTTTGCCATTCATAGTTCGTATTTCGGGATGTGAGGGGAAGTTGGAAGAATTTTGTGAATCGTTGAAAGCATTCGGATTTGCCTTGCACCATTTACAAAATCCGTCTCTAATATTACTTCCACACCGCTCACACCCACACTTGTAACAACGAAGATCGTCATCCACCGGACTTTTACAATGAAAACGGTGATAGTCTAGTGATGACATAAGAATTAAACATTAACGAGGGATGAGAAGGAAGAATTAAACGGTAGGAGACGAAGATTATTTTTGGGTTTTTTTGAAAAGCACAACAATTAAAACAAGACCACTCATAAAGACAAGGGAACTTAAACCAATAATCACAAACGCAAGGTTAACTTCTAAAGAAAAACGCACAAAGGAGCGGGAGAGAAGAATGAATCTCTCACTGGGCGAAGTTCATTGGATCGCCACATACCGTTTCGACTCCTCTTAGAGTGTGTTTCTCGTTTAAAAGTTTTCCAAGACGCAAGTGATACAAAGGCAAGTTTTGATCTTTTGTTTGGGAACTTATTATGGTCACACCCACAGTTGGTAGGTATTCTGCCTTGGTTTGCGGTAGTAAGATTTTAACTTTGTATTTGTTAAACAATGAAACGGGAAAATCTTTTTGTGTTTTTCTTTATCTTATATAGATATAATACATATACTAGAAATAAAAGAAAAATATTTTTGGTTTTTTTATACGCTTTTATAAAAGCGTAACTTCTTGCGAAGGTTCTACAAGACTAATCGTCTAAACCCTATCGAGACTTTCGACACACAGCCTCCCCGGCAGCGGCGCCATTTGGTTCGTTGTGTTTTGGTGTGTGCAAACAACAATTTATCAAAATATCAACAAACGTGAAGTTTAACTTGTCGTGAGACAAATAAACGTTAAGTAATACGAGTAAACCGTTTAGGAAAACGATTACCCCGCAAAACTTGTGGAAGTCATATTCAAATTGTGAGACCGGGAAGTGATTTCCCGGGTCGTACCCCAACGAGGTGTGAATGGAAAGCTTCGAATGAGATTGGAATTAAAATCTTGTATGATTGGAAAGATTATTTGGTTTTACGACGCGTTAAATTAACGAAATCGAAAATTAACGAACGAATGTAAAAGTAAATTAACCAAAGGCAACTAATAATCTAAGAAATACCTAAAAACTACGGGAAAACATAATTAGTTATCGGGAATCCTAAAAACATAAACTAAATTAAAAACGCGAATGTTATTTAAAAATAATGCGAGAGCGCAAAATAAAACGCGAATTTTATGTTCCAAACGTCCTACGGGGTTCTAATTAATTTTCTAACGTGCTAAATGATAAAAGAAAATTTTTGAAAAAAGAAAATTAATTTTTCGACAACAATTCTATTTATCACGAATTAAGTACTATTTAAAAGGAATTAAATTATTAAAATTGCTAAAACTTTTTCTAAAAATCTGAAAATTTTTGGGAAATTAGATAAGGCAAAAACTAAGTTGGAAAAAATAAGAGGAGGGGAAAACAGTAACGAATAAGCTGTAAAAAGCACAAATATAAGCTGCTAAGGTAAAATAAGCAAAAACAGAAAAGTATTACTATAAATATTTAATAATAGGGAACATAACAAGAAAGTATCACTAGCACAGTTGGTGGGGAGTGTGGGTTTGGGTCTGTTGGCTGTCAAAAGGTCTGGGGTTCGAATCCCCCTCAAACTTTTTGCGAAAAAACTATATTTTCTTTTCTTTTTCTTTTCAAACTCAGTCGACCAATAATGTTTCCATATTAAAAACTCTACAAACTGAAATGATCAAAAATGATATTTCCAAGCTTATTTCTTGCAAGCCACAAACTGAGATTACAACAACTCATATAAGCCAAAGAGACGCAAGCAACTTTAAACAACAAGCGTGTGATAATCACCCATAACTAGAATCACTAAACAACAACTAGATCGAGCAACAAGCAAGTAATTAACAAGCTCGTGAGCTACTATTTACAACAGCAGCAGGTGCTAGAATGGCCAAGAAAAAGTGCTCAACTGATGGGTCAAATAAGATCAAACAATCTACAAGCTGTAATGGGGCTTTAAGACAGTACCAACAATCAAAATGTGAGCCAATAACAATCAAGCTCAACTATTATAAACCACCACAATTACCTAACAAACTAATTATAATGGGCTGTTTGGACCAATAAGTTACATACGCAGGCTTGAGATTTACAAAGCATTATCAAGCAACAACAATTTTAATCAAAAACAAAACAACAACTTCGACCAACAGCTTGGTAACTGAGCAAGCTCAGTTAACGAACTAAAATAAAATGGCAGCAGTTTAACTAGCAAAGTTCAAACGAGCAATTTACAACCAAACAAGCAACTTAAGCTATACTAATAACAACAACTAGATTTATTAACTTGTACCCAACACCCTAAATTCGACTCAGTTTCAAAGGTTCCTAAGCAAATTATACAACTAATAGTAATTATATCAAGCAGATATGTGAAATTACACTACTAAAAGCCACACATTCAAATTCATTCAAAGTATTTAAAAATGTGAAGCCTACTTGTTAGCCGAGAAAAGATGTACTGAGACCATGATTCAAGAACCACCTAACGCTCCCATGAGCTCTAACCCAAACTGCTCCATCCTTTGCTACTCATTTTTTTTCTGCTTCCCTTTTTTTTTTTCTTTTTATGACTCACGACTCAAAATTAACTATGAATACCCAAGCAGACTTTGATAAAAAAAATGAAACTTAAACAAGAGTTGAGAGAAACTTAAATTCCAACTTTCATTAACACTTGAAAAACATTCGAACTACAAATAAACTTTTTGAAACAACACTACAATTGAAACTGATAAAAAGATAAAAACTGAGAATGCCCTAAGGCTTACAATTCCCTATCTATTTATACTAAACTAGAAGAGTGGTAGGTACCAATTTAAGCTTCTCTTTGTCTTCATCTTCTTAGGGTTTCATCAGCATCTTTGGAGCTTTGTAAAATCGATCTTAGCCATTCAATTCTTCAAATGCTATCTTGACCTTTGATTCCAACTTTGATGCCCAATAGTGAGGTGGATTGCCACCATGGCCTCCCTTGACTGGTTGAGGGGGTGTTAGGTATGAGTTGTGAGGGGATTATAAGTGGGATTGGGGAATGGGTTTGAGGGTGATGGGAAAGATGGTGATGGTTTCGTTGGCTGGATGTGATCACGGGGGGGGGGGGGGGGGTTTGGTTGTGTTTATTTTAATCAGAGGGTTGAGTGGAGAAGGAGATGGAGGGAGTACGTATATTGTGTAGGGTTAGGGTTTGGTGATGGATATTAAACCGTAGAGGGGGAAAGGGCTTGGTGGATTATTTTTGGGCTTTGGGTGGAGTTGTTGTACATTGGGCCATGGGTAGATCATATTGAAACGTGGGCTTGCATTGGGTAAAAAGGAGGTTTGGTTAAGTAGTTAGTCCATTTGGTATTAGTTGTAAACACAAGGACCAAGTTTGTAACGAATCGGAATTCCACGGACTAATCTTGTAAATATCCCACGTCACCAAGAGGACCAAAACTTATCAAGTTAGGTAAACCATAGGATCAAAGATACCATTTTTCCACGTTTGAAACACCGGGGATTAAAACTGTCAATTGGCCAAAATTCAGGGACCAATTGTGTAATTTTCCAAATCGTTTTACCCAAAGATCATTTGTGATTGTTTTGACTTTTAAAGATCAAGAGTTGACTTTTCTTTGAAAATAATTGACCAGGGACTAGTTTTGTGAAATTTTGAAAGTCGGGGGACTGAAACTGCCATTTATGTAACTTTTGTTCGTTTTCCGTTTGTTTTTACTCGTTTTGCATAAGAAACATATAAAGTACGATCTTTGGGATTTTCTTCGCATTTTGGTGCGTTTTTGAGTATGTTTTATCATTTTGCAGCTTAGATTTGACTCAAAATGATGAGTATTTACACACTCATCAATGCTCAACATTTTCAATATTAAGGGAGTCTTGAGAAATCATACCTTTGCCATTGATTTTTCCATGCAAGTCTCCACCGAAAATGACATTACCTCCATTGTATGCCTTATATGAAGAGAATGACTTACGGTTACCCGTCATGTGCCTCGAGCATCCACTATCCTTGATCCATTCGTCGGGCTCCAAGTCTATTCCTAAGCATATTGCATTGGTCACTTTGGCTACAAGACATTTTTTTGTCTCTTGGCTTTTCCACTTCTTCTTTGTCACTATCATTCCATGTTCCACTAACGAAGGCGCCTTGATAATCATAACCCGGTGGCTTTGGAAATTCGCCAACGAGATGATTTGGACTTCCACATCTAAAGCACTTTCTTTTCCCGTAGTTATCGCTTCTATTTCTTTGAGATGACCTTCTTTCGTCTCGTGGTTGTCTTGTGAATCTTCCTCGTCAGTTGAAGAATTTCTTGAATTCTCTTATGGCCATTGCATATTCTTCATCTTCACTATCGTCACTTGAATCATCATCGTCACTAAGTTCCTTTTTGGCTTTTAGAGCAAGAGATTTGGTTTTTTCTTTCTTGTCTTTGACCGTTTCCGAATCTCTTCTTATAATTTCTTCATGGACCTTCAAGTTGCCAATAAGCTCATCGAGGGATAACGTCATCAAATTCTTCAATTCTTCAATTGTCGTGACCTTCGCTTGCCATTTTGGATGCAATGCCCTAAGAAATTTTCTAACACAATTCTTGCTAGAAAAAAGTCTCATCAAGTGCTTATAAACTTGTGATAATAGTGTTAAATTTAGAAATAACATTATCTATTAATTCCTCTTCCGAAATCGTAAATTGTTCATATTGTTGAACAAGAAGATTTATTTTGTTGTCTTTGACTTGACTATTACCTTGGTGAGTGATTAGTAGTAAATACCAAATTTCTTTTGCGATTTTATACATAAAAATTCTTTTATATATTTTGCGCGGTAACGCATTATAAATTACCATTTTAGCTTCAATATTTTTTGCTAGTTTCTTTTTCAAATCATCACTTTGTTTCTCAAATGGTACAATTTCATCCATTTTAGTTTCCGGATTATTTTGAATAGGGGAAAAATCAGCAAAGGTAATAATATACCAAATATCAAGATCTTTAGATTTCACATAAGTTTCGAATCTATTTTTCCAATAAAGAAAACCATCACTTTCAAATAGCAGTGGTCTTTGCATAGATTGTCCTTCAAAATATTTTTCCGATTCCCTAAATCAATTCAAGTTTTAAAATACAATATATATTAAAAATCTTGTTTGACGTGGCTCTTGATACCAATTGTGAAAAACTAGAAGGAGGGTTGCATAGTTTTACGTCTTTTTAATTTTATAAAGACTTTGTTTCAAAAATGTTGATTCGAGTTTATGTGAAATCTACTCTTGTACAATATAAACAAGTATATATAAACTAAATAACAAAGTAAGTAAAGTAGTAAAAGAGAGATGGAAAGATCGAACCGCAAGACAAGAGATTTATAGTGGTTCGACTACAAGGACACCTACCATGCCCTACTCCACTCCCCGAGCACCTAACTCGAGAGTTTTCTTCACTATGTCTACAAGTTCCCTTATGGCGGAGAAAACCTTACACACCAATAATCACACCACAACTTTGTCACACCTTTTTCACAACTAATTCACAAATTCTTCACACCTACTACTTAATCACACCACTATTTCTTCACACCTATCCACTACTTGATCACACTACTACTTCTCTACACCACTATCTCTTTACAACTTCTCTACCTACACACCTTACTAGCCTAATTCTTTATGCTTACACTTATCTAACTAATATTCACAACTAATACACAAATGGATGAACAATATACATGTGATGACACATAAACAACTTAGATGTTGAGGTCACACTTAAGTTATAATACTTCTTGTCTTTATGGATAGAAGTATTCTTCTCTTGCACTAGAATGGATGAAGACTGAATCACTTGGAAACAAAAGCTTATGATTATATGATCAAAGGAGTATGAAAGAATAGAGAGGAGATTTAGATTAGAAAGTTTGGGGGTGCAAAAGGTGAGGAAAAAATGCAGGAATCACCCAGTATTTGTAGGCAAAGCTGGGGACTTCAGGACCATGGCTGGTCCCTTTAATAATTAAGGGCGCTGCCTAGTTAATTAAGGGGGCCGCCCCTTCTGAACGTTGCCCAGCTTTGTCTTTTAGTGTGGAAGGTTTTTCTGAAATGTTTTTGCTATTTTTGGTTGAAAATTTGAATTCATATGTTTATAATGATTTAAACATATTCTTTTATTTTCAAAAATGATTTTGTAAAAGAAATAAAATATTTTGTGACATTTTATAAAAAGTCTAGTGTTTAAGAAAAATGTTCCTTTGATCATAGAATGCAATAAACACTTTGTTTATTCATACCTTAACTGATTTGGATGTAAAGAGAATATTTAACACTAAATACTTGTTTACGTCACGATTTTTAGTTCAATGGGTTTACATTTTGTGTTTATTAAAACATAGAGATATTGATAAATGTTAGTAATGTTTTTAGGCATTATTTATATCAACAAATTCCACCAAATGGCCTTCCATTTTACATTAAAAGATATATTAGCTAGCCACATCGATTAGTTAACCAACCATATGGACCCATTTGTTAGCGCTCATTTTTAGCGCTAGATACCTTTAGTACACCCTTTGAGCCATTCTATTCTTTTGTACACCAAGAAAATACAAAAAATATTTTACACCTTTAAACTTTTGCCTAACCTTTTTAGTCAAGTCAAATCGATGAATTACTTGTTGTTGGCGTTAAGAAGTTTTTGATGATTATGAGCTTACACTTTGTATTTCGGATATACCTTTCTGACGAAGACGAATGTAGCTACTTCTTATTTTTATTTTTGAGGTATATGCTCATCCAAAGTGTGGGGGATGAAAAAAAAAAGCCATTGTGCTATAGTTATGAAGATTGAGAAGTATTATGAGTTATCGAATAGCCCATGAGCTATAAGGTGAAGTTTATTTATATGGTAATCGATGAATCGAAGAGAAGAAAAAAATTTGATTCTGAGGTTATGATCATTTTGGGATACATGGTTCGATTTTTGCAACAAGTGATTTTGGTATTTGACTTGATTATTTGTACATTATTAGTTCCACAAAATAATCTCATGCATTATCTTACCATTTTAGCTTTGTGAAAATATCAACTTTATGAATATTGTAGTGACCATCCGGTTCTTGAGTAAATTGAATAACGCGCCAACGATCTAAGGTACTTTATTTTAGTGAGCATTCGTTGTTTGAGTAAATCAAAGAATTCGTACTAGCGATCTATAATATTTGTAAGGGAGTTATTTGAGCATAGTTTATATCAACCCTTAGCCTAACATTTCAACTCGAATAAAAGTCGTCTTTGATAAATTTATTTATTTTTTACATGATTTGGATTAGTTTGATACTTGTACAAGCTTATGGTATGAAATTAAATCATGACTGAGCAATTGAGGGAAATACACCACCACCAAAAGAAATGAGGGTGAGTGAATTAAATTATTTCTTTCTTTTTATGAGGAGCTTAGTCGTGTTATCTAGGTTGATCGAGTAATTCGTTTAAATTTCACGTATGAATAATAAAAATCACTTTTAGAACTTTTGCTTTGGCAATAAGGTCGACCAGTGAAAACTTTTTGAGAATCACAAAGTATTGGAAAACAATTTTACTACTTTGCTTGAGGGCAAGCAAACCTTAAATGAGGGGGATTTGATAATGCTCATTTTGTCCTATGATAGAGTCAAGTTATTTGTATACTTTTGTATATTATTTAGTTGTGTTTATGAGTATTTTTACGCTTATTTGGTATTAAGATGTGTTCAAGTCTAGGTGCAAGGAAATATCGAAGGTTGACGAATAAAAGCTAAAAGATGAAGAGGGTATTCAAGAAAAGAGTGTCGTCAAAGATATCGATTCTAGTTATGATTATTTCCGTTGCAAGAGTGAAGTAAGAGAAGGTTTCTAATGAAAGATGAGGTATGATTTGGTGTTAGAAAGGTTGTTTAAAGATGGAGTTTTATGTCAATCCAAGGTGGAAATTATTGTGTAAAATATTCCTCAACCCAAGGTTGACTGAGGATCAAACTCAAGGTTCAAACACAAACCCAAGGTTGAGCAGTCATATCCAAACCGCCGGGTTCATGTCTGAAACGCAGGTTCAGAAAATTTTGAGATGAAAGGTTGCGTTAACTCAAGGTTTTAAGTGTC
Source organism: Artemisia argyi (assembly GCA_030686995.1). Classification (NCBI taxonomy): domain Eukaryota; kingdom Viridiplantae; phylum Streptophyta; class Magnoliopsida; order Asterales; family Asteraceae; genus Artemisia; species Artemisia argyi. The sequence goes on along the minus strand of CM060707.1, from coordinate 96,379,856 downwards.
ACTAATCATCAAGTCCGGTCATTACCTCTACATTATGATTTTGGGGTGTTTGTAATAGATTTTGTGATTGATTTCAAGCATAAATAAGACCCTAAGCACCCGTTATCAAGACACACACCATTAGAGAATAATTAGAAGGTACTCTCAAGTTACAAGAGAAAGATACTTGATCCTTTATCAAGCCTTACACCCTAAGGACTTGATCATATCTTACATAACCCGAAAGAGCTCAATAATTCCTATAATTCTTAAGATACCAAGAAGTGTTGGTGATACTTGCTAGAAGAGGCGGTGAATTCCCTTGTTCAATTGGAGGCTCGGAGAGTGCTCTAACTCTTTACATTACTTTCTCGTTGTAATCTTGTCTTGGGTAACTTTCTTTTATTTTACTTTTGATGTTGAATAATTTGATGTTGAATGAAATGTTACGTTTATTGATGAAACTTGTTATGAAATAATTTGTGATACTTGTTTGGGAATTATGTAGACTTACGTATGAATGTTGAATGGTTAGTTGGTTAGAAAAAGTGATTATTCTCATAAGTTTGTTTAAATATAATTCGTGTTCTAAAACTGGTTAATTTAAATTGGATTTAAAGGCCGAAAGGATTTCTAATATTGTTTTATTCCAAGAAGTTGGTAGACAAATGGATTGGTACTTGATAATTGACAACTATTGAGTATTCAAATTTTTAAATGAATTTGGGAGTATTTAATCACGAGATAGGGTTGAAAGGACTCGTAAGAAATAATGTTACAAATCATCTTTTTATACATTTGTTAAAACAAGGAGCTAACGTAATGGGTTGATGTATTGGCCGAAAAGACTCACCCATGAAACTAGTAAAAACATGGTTTTTCTTGATATTAACCGTTGAATAGTAAACCTTGTGAAAATTGATATGTGCCTTCTACATATATGTTTCACCCGAACATATTCAACATTGTATTACGTTTGTTTATGATTCCTAAATAAGTACTTGTTCGTTGATTGTTTGAATTCGAGAACTATTGTTTGTTTGTTTGTTTGTTTATTTGCGGTGCTTTAGATAGTGACAATCTTGAGTACTATTCTTGCTTTACAATAATTGCTAGTCTAATCAACTCGTAGTCTCTTGGGACGATCCCTATTTATCACAAACCATATTACACACGGACGAGTATACTTGCTCGTATGCGTTTTCTTAATAATCGGTAAAAAGGTGTTTTATAAATTTAAAATTTGAGTGAAACTTGGAAAATATATTAATCAATACACCCTGGTTACACGCATCAGAAGCCCGAGTTAATGATAGTGATTTCGAGAGAGCAAATTCTTTTAATCCTACCACAGATTTGTACAACATGAACGTTGTTTCGTAGAAAGTTCACCCACTCTTCAAACATAGCGAAGCAAAATTGTGACGCCTCTTTTAATGCATCGAATGCTGCTTCAGGTATCATTGCTCGTAACTCAATAGGGTCACTGCCTATTTGTTTTGGCAAGAAATGGCAATGTGATTCTGCTCTCGTCACTGAACTTCATGCCATTCAATCACCATGTGTTTTTGCTTCAAACAAAGGTTGGTTTAATGCGATCACTGAATCTGACTCAAAATCAGCAATAACGCTTGCTACAACGAAAAATCTCCCACCTTAGGCGCTTTCGGCTCTTATTATGGACATTCGTTATTGGATATCTAATATGAAATTCCAGCTTTTATGGACGCCACATAGGTGTAAACATGTGACATAATTTACTTCACCCGTTAGTTTCACGTGGGATACAAATTTTCTTGTCGAATTTACGTCTGCGAGGAGTGGTATTGCGTAATGTTTCATTTCGCTTAAGTTAAAAGAAAAAGTTTATTGTACCCTCCACAATTCTATGAGGGTGTTTGGCTACGCTTATGAATTGAGCTTATGTCATTATATAAGCAGCTTATAACTTATATATCATCACTTCATAAACCTTTGTTAAGTGTTTGGCTTAGCTTAGCCTAGCTTATCATAATTAATAAAGTAAAATAACAAAAAAGTACACGAACATTATAAAAGTGTAATCATTAAATGAAGATATAAAAGTCTTTTTTAATATTCTAACTACATTATAATGCATTTAGCACTATTAAATAATTAGAAAGATTTAACATTCAGACTTATCTACTTGTTTGGTATTGAAGGATTTGAAAACTTGATCAATACTTATAACCTCGAAACTTGTAACTGTAATATTAATGATCAATAAAGTGATTTAATGAAAAAAAAAAACATGTAACCACTAAATCAATACTTGTAACATATAAAACTATAAAAAAAAGTTATTGATATACATTAAGGGACCGTATGGTTTGTAGATGGGTTTATGATTAGGATTTGGATTTGAATTATGAGAGAGAAAATTATATTTAAAGATATATTATATATTAAAATATAAAATAAAAATTATTATATTAATATTGATGGGACAATTAAGAAAATGATGAGAGTGAGAAACTAGATGGTCCTACTCTTTTGTCATAAAACCTATCAAACTCCCACTTTACTACATCCCTTTATATTTGGTGTATCAATCTAAACCTAAATCTTAAAATTGCAACCAAACAAATGTTTTTAACTTTTAAACCCAAAACTCCCTACAACCCCCAAAACCAAACGGGCCCTAAGATGTTAGTTATGAAATCTTAGGGCCGTTTGGTTGGTTGGATTTAGATTTGGATTTCGGGATAATGGTAAAATCCATTGTTTGGTATGCTAATTTGGGCCCCAAATTTAGGATTGAGTCCCAAATTTTTGCTTTCTATAAATCCTCACTAAAGAGGTGGGTTTTTTCTTGAACTTTTCATAATATGTGGGTCCTATTTTTATTTTCTCTCTTTGTCTCTCCTATCTCCAACTTAAAAATATAATACTAAAAATAAATTAATATTTGAATTCATTAAACAATTTTTTACAATTTTAAAATATACATTTCTCTCTCATATATTAAACTAGTTTATAGACCCGTGGGTTTTTAGATGAGCTTGTAAAAAAAATAGTGTGTGCAAACGAAAAAAAAAAAAGAAAAATGACAAAGTAAACAGGAAGAATCATTTATTCAAAAGGAATATCAACTAATAAGTCAATGATAGTATAGAGTACAATGCTTGAAACTTAATACTGTAATAAAATGGCCATGTATGTGTGCTCCAATCTTGATAATGTAGATGACAATCGAATCTTCACAGCCTTGGTAAGGCAATGAGCATTTGTTGATAACCTAATAAGTATAACAATGAAGTGTAAGTAAAACATTTTGTGTGATTCAATAATATATGTAAAATGAAGAAAAAGGCATGAATCACATCATATCTCAACTTGGTACATACCTCTCAATACGTGATCATAGACCGTAAAGAACCTCTTCGTAGACTACATTTGTAGTGGTGTTTGATATATTACCATCCTGATCTAAAATAACTACCTTCAAACCTAATTTGCTTTTGACGCGTGAAAGAGCCACGTATAACTGACCATGTGTGAAAACAGGTCGTGGTAGGTACAAACCAACTTTTGAAAGTGATTGACCTTGGCTCTTATTTATCGTCATATCAAATGAAACTGATACAGGAAATTGTTTACGCATGATCTTGAGTGGTAAACGTTTATCCAACGGAGTAATTTTCAATCTTGGCAGTATAACCATGTTTCCAAAATGTGTTCCATTAATTATTTTGGCTTGAATTGAAGATCTTGTTAATTTAGTGACTTAAAGCCTTGTCCTATTACATAATCCTTGTGACTGGTTAATGTTTTTAAGCAACATTATTGGGACACCCACTTTCAATGCAAGCCTATGGTTTGGAACACCTGAGAATTTTAATCCATTGATAAATTCAGGTGAAAAAACAGACTGATCTATAGCACCACCACAGTCAGTTTTATCTATGTTGTCGCAGCTAAGATAAACCATTTCCTCATCTGGAAACGTCTTAAGTAAATGATCTTTAATGGTATCAACAACTTCATTTGTCGGCGCAAGAATGGCTTTTTCTTGGAAGTAAGATGGATCATCTATGTGATTCAAAAGATTTGGATAAGTGAAATCAATAACAGATTGTACCAGATCATCAGTTTCATGTATCAGAATATCTTCAAGGATATCAATCAAAACCTCTCCCTTGTGTGGTCCTCCAATGTCTCCGTCTCATACTTTCAATATCCATTCCGCAAATTCCTTGATCTCAGCTACATCTTTTGGCCATGATCCAACAGTTAGACGCATGTTGGCGGTTAATTTTAAGACTTTGCAGTGGTCCCACAAGTACGAATTCTTTAAAGATGCACCGACAATGTCTTGCCAGGAACCTTTTGGAATAACGGGTAACACCTGCCTAAAGTCATCGCTAAATACCACAGTCATGTTACCAAATGGCGTTTCACAAGTATCGTACCTGCTCTTACGTAACACATCTCTCAAAGACCTATCTAACGCCTCAAAACAGAGCTTATTTGTCATGGGAGCTTCATCCCAAATAATAAGCTTGCATTTCCTTAGCAACAATCCAAGGTCACTTTGAGGAGATATTGAGCAAGTAGAAGTCTCATCAATATTTATCGGAATATGGAACCGTGAATGAGCAATCTTTCCACCTAACATCAATAAAGATGCAATACCACTTCAACGTTTATGACTATGTCACCATGTCTTCTAATCCTGGCAACAAGTGTTTTCCGTAAAAATGTCTTGCTAGTACCTCCGTATCCGTATATGATTCGTAAGAATCATATATGATTCGTAAGAATCGAATCATATATGATTTTTTACGAATCATATATGATTTTTACGAATCATATATAATTATTTCAGGGTGGAAACTAAAAAAAAAAAAGTACGTCGAAAGTATATAACAATGCATATCTATAGAAAGATCATTTAATTCTCGTCGCGATAGTATTTTTTTGTAGCTTGAAGATTTACCGTTTGCAAAATATGTTGTTTTGAAAAAAAATATGGAAAATATAAATGAGTGGATATGATTGATTGATAGGTTCTATGACATGTATTGGTTATTCATGGATCTCAACTTATAAATTTTGTTGTTCGGTAGTCACATGAGTTGTGGCAAAAAGGAAATTTAAGAAGATATCTGCACATAATAAAAATAATGGAAATTTGTCGGTTTCGTTTTACCTAATATAATACTTAAGGAAATAAGCATTGGACGACCCGATGCCTAAACTATGACCATATTGCAATAAACAAACCAATTATATATAAAAAAAATATTATTATTATTATTATAATATCCTTTCTAAATACTCGAAAGGAGCAATCTAAGGAATACTTGGGGATACTCATGCGTAATTTATTTACAAGCATATCTGGCAAGCAACTGATAATAGGTGATACATATATTATTAAACTAATAGTGGTTGTCTTTCATAACTTTTTTACTTAACATTCTTGAAAATCGGGGATCGCGTCTAAATTATGAGTAAAATATCATACATTCACTTCTACATGCGACAAATCGGGTTAACATGACGTAGTTTCTGATAGTATGTTCGTTATAAAAGGGGCCTTTATCCCCGCCCCTACTTTTTTATCCCCAACCCCTTTAATTTTTTATTTCATTTTAATTTTTATAATTTTGCTAATATAAAAAAAACTATAAATTTAAAAATGTGGAACAGAAAAATATAGAGTATAATATGTCAAACGATTAAAACAGTTAAAAATACAAAATATAAACTGAAAAAAAACTGTGCTGTACTGAAATAAAAGAAGGAAATAGAGGGACAAAAAGAATATTCCGTCACTAGAGGTATGTAATAATTGTATATGAATAAAAGAAATTATAAATAATAGAAAATATTTTTTTCTATAAATATATATAATAACAAAATAATTATCATATACTAATATAATATAAAAATATAATAAAAATAATGATTTTATTTTCATAACAATAACAATAACAATAACAATAACAATAATAATAATACTTTATGTTTATATTTATTAATAATAAAAAAATCGTGTTGATTTTTTAATAATGTTATATTAATATATAATAATTATAATAATATCTAAATAACATAACAATAACAATAACAAGGGGTGAGGGCATTTTTGACATTTTACTTGTTCAAATATACATTTAAAGAAAGAAATTAAGTGCGTTAGGCAAGAGGGATATGGCCGGTAACATACTAAAACCATAAAGATATGACCCGCTGAAAAAAAAGTGCATGACAATAATCACAATTATGATTTATGTAATCAACTCTAATAATAATAATAATAATAATAATAATAATAATAATAATAATAATAATAATAATAATAATACAGTTTGTGGTCGGCTTTTAGGTTCCTTACAGTTAGTTTTGTGGTTGGGTTTCAAGTTCACTATGTGGTTGGTTTTCTAGTTCATTACAGTTTGTGGTCGGTTTTTCAGCGGGTTCCATACAGTTTGGTTGTGGTGACTTGTTCTATTCATGTTCATTACTTTCGTATCGTGTGGCTTCAATTCTGTTAAGACCTTGGGTTGTTTGAGTTGGTTATATACATGGCGTTGTGGACTTATTGCTCTTGGGTTATGACTGCGTGGTAATTGTTTTGTGGTTGGGGTTTCGAAAACAGGTTGCATTTATTTCGATCCCTTACTCGGTTTGGTGTTGGTTTTTGTAAAGCTTAGTACTGTTTCTTTTCAGCATTGTTTGTTCTCCGTGGGGTGTTTCTGTTTTGGGTTTGCTTCATGACGATTGTCCGGTTTCATTGCCCTTTTGTGGGGTTGTGTGGTTGTCATGATGGTAGGGGTAACGGGCTTACTAGATCTTCGTTAATTACTCATCTTCGAGATCGTCACTTTAATGAGGAGGCGTTAGTTGTTACTAAACATACTTTGGCTAATAGTCTTGTTGTTTTCGAGGCGGTTGAAGTTACACTTAAACACATGGGTCTTTGGTTGTGTGGTGTGTGTTTTACGACGCATACCTTTCGTTCCAAGTGCTGGCATGGTAATGGTTCTAACTTTGTGTCTCCTCCTGATTGTGGTGACGGTGTGGTTAGGTTCGTGCTGTATGATCTCATCAAACCACAAGTTTCTTCTTCTATTCAACCTGCCTTAGGTGATAATTTGGTTTTGGATGAGTTTGGTGGTTTTGATTTGCCTCTTCTCGACACTTTGTTTTCTAAAAGGTTGCGTACTGTCAAATCCATCCCTCCCAAGTGCCGTTTGGGGTTCTCTCGGGTTTTTAAAGGGGCTCTTGATAAGGTGATCTGCACACCCGATGACATTTCTTGCTGCGTTAGTTTGTTAGTCTTGCCACTTTGTCTCCTTAAAACCTTTTGCCCGAGGAGTAATCTTGAGTGTAGGTCTGCTATTAAGCGACAATGCCAGGAAGAGTATATTACTAATGCCATTCGATCTTGGGGTGTCCCTGGTGGTGGTTTGCAACTTGTGAGAGAGGTTTTAGCCGAACCCTCCCTAGCATGGTCTGATGTTGATGAGGGAAATTTGGACTTGGGTAAGTGTAATGTCAAGCAGTGTAGGAGGAAGATTTGTGATGGCCATTACACTGCGGCTGTTAGAGTTCTTTCTTCTTCTTGGGTTGCTAATTATAATGATGCTACTCTTGAAGACTTAAAGGCTAAGCACCCCTTCAAATCAGCTCCTTCTTTGCCGCATTCACCTATAGACCACCATTCACTTGCTGCATCTCCTGCTGTTGTTCTTGATATGATTAAGAATTTTCCACGTGGAACTTCTTGTAACACCCAACCCGGCATGGGTCTGGAGTGCTACAGTATGGTGACATATCAAAGCATACAAAGCATACAACGCAAGCGGAAGACTTATAAACATAAAAGTTACAAAGGTAATCTAAGAATACAACTGAAATACTAACTCTATACAAGATGAAATTCAAAACTGAAATACAAATCCAACCAAATCTAACTGAAGCTAAACCAAGTCTAATCCAAAGCAAATGGTTGTCTAATCATCAGGGTAGTCCACTAATGGCTCCTATGCACTCTTCGCTCAAACCCAGCTTCCAACCTAAACCCTGCCGCAGGAAAAGAAATGCGGCTGAGCTTAAAAAGCCTAGTGAACAGATATATAACAAAACGAATAATCGGAACGTATATAAGTATAAGAAAAAAGAAATCATAAGCTCCTGCCGAAGTGAATATCATCTGTCAAATGCATAAGAGATCAACGATAACTGAACAATATCATAAGTCAAATGAATAATGAGTACGAAGAGTCAAGTGATAATATGAATCATATAGTATCCAGAATCAAAGAGCACGTATCAACAAAGGCTTGTCTAACGAGATACTCGAATAGGTCTCAAATCACATAATCACATATCCGTCAATTCATAGGGTGTACATAGAGGGGCGACCTCCAAGTACCAGACGTGAAAGGGGTACAAGGCACGTACAGCCAGTCACCAAACCAAATCGTATCATATCATATCATAAACAAATCCTAGGATGCATCCATACGCCCCCCACAAACAAATCATATACAAAGTGGCCAAGAGATCTCATATCATATCATAATCAGACGGGGACGCCGGGGACTAATCACACCGCCCCAGATAGTGTCATGCCATTGGTGCCTCAATGACACGCCCATGGTACCTCCATGAGTAGACTAAAAACTCGGGCATCAGAACAGAACATATCATAACAAAGCAAAGCAAGGCTATCCATAACAAAATGCTCGCAGAGCATGACAGAATAGAATGCTCCCAGAGCATAATATAACAGAATCTCGCAATCACATAATCATAATCAAAGTGGATAGCAAATCAGAATCAAATCAGAGGTATCATAACAAGGCTCATATCAAATAGATCATATCAACGAATCATATCAAATGGATCATATCAATCATATCAAATGGGGAACATAGCAATGGCATAACTGAAGGGAATCTTAGCAGTGTCAAGGGTCGAAAGAAAGTCATGAGAAGTCCATACTGAAAAGGGATAGAATATCTGTACCTTATACCGCAAATGAACAACATCAGAAACATACGGATCGAGAGTTACTCCTTCTTCAGCGAATCTACACGGATTAATGATCGTCTTATTATTTGTAAGCTCATTTTAAATCAAATTACTCCTTTTAGGCTTCTTTCTATTTTTAGTAACTTTCCATATTAAGTAAGTTTCCCGAATTAGTAAATTTCCATATTTAGTAACTTTAGGGTAATATTCAATTAATTATTAAACTTATGGGTTACAAATGATAATAAGTTAAATTTAAGGCTTAATATAACAATAGCATAGTTTAGGGTCTTAAATGACATATTAGCAAAGTTTATGGTTTAAGGTAATAATAATCGAAGTTTAGTACCATATGTGTCAAATTTTGTTTTCCTATTAGTCTATTCTAATATATATTACGGATATACAGAAGTATTCATGCATGTTTCAAAATTTCTCCAAACCAAAATGTAGCGTATCTATTATCATGCTTAAAATTCTTATCGAACCCGAAAAACGTAATGCATTCGAACCACGAAACCATACCGAGACCAAACACATAACGAGACAAATGAGGTATCGCTAGACCGGAGTTAACCACGAACCCTCGCGAGGCTAACCAAAGTGTTAACGAGACACAATTTGGTCCAAATAACATGGCACACAATGAGACACACCTTATACGCTTAAAGATCAAAGCCAAAATCCATGACTACAATAGTTCTCGTTACTCCATACATGCCAAGGTTTTTCTTGCTTTTAACACCTCATTTAATATGTTATAAAGGTGGATATAAGGGCTCGTTACAGGTGGTGTTAAGGTCGAAACATGGCTGAGAACAAAGGCGCCAAACAACCCTCAAATATTGACACTAAAACAACTACAACAAGGTGTATAGTTTTGTTATTTTATGTGATATATTAATGAGTATATCAAATGTACTAGAGCTTATATCAAAACTGATTTACATGACTCAATCAACAGAAACAAAGATCGACATATGGGTTTTATGCTTCACGTTTTTAGAACAGGTTATGGGTATACACATATGTTCATTTATATATATTCATATTAATAATACATATAAGGTTAGTGTTCCATTGTCTCATGTATTCGTATATATAACTTATAGATCGGATTTAATAAAACACAAGAACTATTTGTAGGAGTACCTCTAGGACGATAGATCGAAACAGAAACCACGAACACGAGCACAAGATTCCGCGAGGCACACTTGGCTAACCGAGTTTACATCGCGAGTTTTGCACCTCCAACAAATGAGGCTGAAGTGAAATACCAACCATGAACCAAAACCAAAACTTTTCTCCGAATCAAACCACACGATCACCACCCAAGTCACACCAAAACTGGTCACTCGTATACCGCTTAGTACTTTCTTCGAATTTTGGAGAGAACTAAAGAGGCTGCCGTCACTTGTGTTTATTAGGGTTTTATGTATGAAAGAAAATGTGTTATACAGTTTGTTTAAATGAGAGACAAATGGGAATGTGAGCTGTGAACATGACCGAGTCTTAGGGGAGGCTTAGGAAGACTTTTTCTCTTCAATTATTTCGAATATGAAACTATATCTTCAAAGTGTAAAATTGTGTACAAATAAAATATAATATGCCCCTTTATGGACTTGTGTAACTTCTGATATGTAGTTATGATATTAGATTGTGTCGACATATTTGTAGCTTAGGTTATAGGTTTCGTATTTTGTAGCTTCAAATTATAACGTATATTCCAACCTTAGGTTATATTCACCAAACTTAGAAAAATTCAAATTGTATGAAAAATTTAGGAAAGACGGATTTTTGGGTTTTACAATTCTTCCCAACTAAAAAGAAAATTTTCGTCCTCGAAAATTGAAGTCACTAAAGTTATATGGAGCCGTAGCAAATCACAAAATATCGTCACAAATATCCTCACGCTCGGGGAGGTGCTTCCAAAAATCTTCATAACGACATAGTTTCTCATGACTCAATCCAATAGAACATAATCATAACAAATCTAATCCAACGAATGCGAACAAATGGGTAGCAGATGACAGATGATAATTCGAATCCCACAAGGAGATACACGAAACACAGAAGCTACGAAGCAATTATATCGATAGTACTAGGCGATAAATCTTCATCAACTCCTATCAAATTCTGAACGGGTAAAAGGACTTGCCAAAGTCATAGAATCATAAGTCGAATATTCAAACATACCACGAGTCTCATAGGGAGATGGGATAACATATCCATACTGACTTTCCAAATCACGGATCAGAGTATCAAAACGTATCAGAAAACATAACTGAATAGGTAGACTAATGGTTCGGATAAGAATGAATCAAAGATCTAACGTGTCGCGAACCAAAACTTCCTGAAATGACAAAACGTCTAACTCTTATGTGCAGAATAATCATACGGAACACACAACTCCCAGTCTGAATTTCTATTTCCTCTTCCACAATAATAACTAATTCAATAGTTGCGGAAATCGATTCTGAACCTTCAGTAAGTAGTTCTCCGACCTTATTCCATCCAAAAGCATTCCATATCTTCGTTCATACAAAAATCCCAAAAATAACTTCTTGTCACTTGCATGCCATCTTCCTTAGTAAGCAAACACAACCAGGCTAAACACTTGTTAAATTTCCTATTCAACACATCTTCCAAGCTCAAATAGTTATTCCGCCTGTCCATCCATCTGAAGATGAGAAGTCATACTAACATCGCGAGTCCACTCTCTATAGTCTTCTGTATCTCCTCTGAAAGTGTGAAGCAAGGTGCGCTTCCGTAACACGTTCACTGCAGGTAGGCCATGTAGCTTGAATAATCTTCTGCCGAAAGAAATCTCCGCCGATCTTCCAAGCAAGCCGTCCTAGTCAATGCTCCACTGTAACTCCACTCGGATTGTCCTTCCTCCTGTGCGTGGAAATCACTAATGTAGTCACTACCGTCTTCATACCATCCCGTCCAGCTCCTGCTTTAAGACTCTATACATATTAGTACAACTAAAATGAATAGAGTTGATAGAACTGTGTGATTCACTTCAAAATTACTTCCTTCCATCATCTAACATAGCTAATCTTCTACCGTGTTGCTCTTAAGCTTCTTCATGTCTGCCACAATTCACTCTCAATTCATGTGTCGGGTAGTTCACCTCCTATGGTTCTAGCCGTATTGATGCATAACCAAAATCTTCTCGTATTGCATAAGGTTATAGCTAAGTCTCCTCCTTGAGTAGTAACAATTCTCTTTTTAGCTTCTCAAAATTCTTCTCTCGTTTTTCGTTCCAACCAAAATTTACTCTTCGAGATTATCACATGAAGCTTCTTCTGGTGTAGAAATCTCAACACAAAATACGAAGATGATCCTCGTGTTTCTCTTTCGTCTCCGAACATACAATATGTCACACTATGACAAATTGTCCAAGTCTTCACGAAAACACGATTTAACAAGTTCATAGGAATAGTCGGAGCAGTAGCTAATACAATTAGCATCACGATGCTTATAGAGATCATAACGAATATGAAAAGCAATTCTAGGAATATCTCACTCCATGATACGATTTAGCTTCCAAAAATCAACCCACAACTTCCTGCTATCATCATTCTTCTTCATGAATATAACGAAAGTACATCAAAGATACACAGTTGCACAGATGAAACCACTTCTTGGCTCTTCACTTCTTTCCCTTCCACTAATGTCATTCACAACGGAGTTTCAGAATTAAGCAAACATCACTCTTATATGGATAAAGTTCTTGAATCAACCAACTTACTGTTCTCAGGCACTGCTCAAAATATCTTATGATTCCAATAAGTTCAAGTTATATGATGTAACTATTATCACGTTGGCCAGGCGTCATAATACTTGCATCATATACACATGGCTTTATTGAGCAGATGAGATTGGACCTATATAGACTAGGAAACCAATCACATTATACCTCGAGTCGTGACTAAACAAATTCTCATTACTAGATCAAAACAACTTCCCATTCAGATGGTAATCTTGGTAGTTCATTAAGGGATACATCATAAACATCTCAAACAACCGAATAATTCTCGAGGCGAGTTTCATCAAACGAAGTATCTTCACAACTGTGAGGGATTAACGTACGAGTGTTCAAAACAAAGGTGATCATAATTGTTTACCAGGTTAGGAACCATGGTGTAGAATTTTGAGTTTCACAAATCAACAAAGATGACAAAAGAAATATGATAGTTGTTAGCATCTCAATGCTCGGTCAACGAATCCATATCTAGAATAATAGCAAGTCGAACATCTCCAACGTAAACAGATTAGCAAAACGAAAATCGTCTCCAAATATCTCCCGAACGCATCAAGCAAATCGGATATTCATGATGGAAGGTCACAAGATTATCATAGAGATAGAATAGGTAGGGCAAAAATCAATAGTGTAGAAGGAATCTCAAAATGCTTATCAAAACCAAAGGAAAACCATAGAATGTGTCGAACACATTGGATTCATATGCACGCGAATTCCCTAAATGAACGAGAAGGCATCTAAACGAATGACAAATGAATCAAGAATCGATGTTCAAAAGAAAGTGATAACCTCAGAAAATGAAACCTATAACGCATTAATACAGAGTCTCAAGGCATTCTAAACTTATGTTTCGAATCTTGATAAATATTCTAAATCTCCGAAACGAATGATCTTATAGAGGCCTAACTAAAGGCAGAGGTATAAATCAGAGTGATGCGAAAGAAAGATAATTAACTAACGTCTTATATTATAACCTACCCAATCCTCACCGGTCATAACTAAAGTTCCTAAGGGGAGAAACCTAAAGCAAATCCTTCCAAGGTTATTCCATAAGCTCCTAAAGTGCAAACCTAGGGGTCCAAACCTTCACAGGCCATAACTTATGTACTAAAAGTCGCAGCCTGAGCTCTGATACCATAATTGTAACACCCCAACCCGGCATGGGTCCGGAGTGCTATAGTATGGTGACATATCAAAGCATACAAAGCATACAACGCAAGCGGAAGACTTATAAACATAAAAGTTACAATGGTAATCTAAGAATACAACTGAAATACTAACTCTATACAATATGAAATTCAAAACTGAAATACAAATCCAACCAAATCTAACTGAAGCTAAACCAAGTCTAATCCAAAGCAAATGGTTGTCTAATCACCAGGGTAGTCCACTAAAGGCTCCTATGCACTCTTCGCTCAAACCCAGCTTCCAACCTAAAACCTGCCGCAGAAAAAGAAATGCGACTGAGCTAAAAAACCCAGTGAACAGATATATAACAAAACGAATAATCGGAACGTATATAAGTATAAGAAAAAGAAATCATAAGCTCCTGCTGAAGTGAATATCATCTGTCAAATGCATAAGAGATCAACGATAACTGAACAATATCATAAGTCAAATGAATAATGAGTACGAAGAGTCAAGTGATAATGTGAATCATATAGTATCCAGAATCAAAGAGCACGTATCAACAAAGGCTTGTCTAACGAGATACTCGAATAGACATAAGAAACATAGGAAAGCCACGAGCCGACCTAACGAGATACTCGAATAGGTCTCAAATAACATAATCACATATCCGTCAATTCATAGGGTGTACATAGAGGGGCGACCTCCAAGTACCAGACGTGAAACGGGTACAAGGCACGTACAGCCAGTCACCAAGCCAAATCGTATCATATCATATCATAAACAAATCCTAGGATGCATCCATACGCCCACCACAAACAAATCATATACAAAGTGGCCAAGAGATCTCATATCATATCATAATCAGACGGGGACGCCGGGGACTAACCACACCGCCCCAGATAGTGTCATGCCATTGGTGCCTTAATGACACGCCCATGGTACCTCCATGAGTAGACTAAAAACTCGGGCATCAGAACAGAACATATCATAACAAAGCAAAGCAAGGCTATCCATAACAAAATGCTCCCAGAGCATGACAGAACAGAATGCTCCCAGAGCATAATATAACAGAATCTCGCAATCACATAATCATAATCAAAGTGGATAGCAAATCAGAATCAAATCAGAGGTATCATAGCAAGGCTCATATCAAATAGATCATATCAACGAATCATATCAAATGGATCATATCAATCATATCAAATGGGGAAAAAAGCAATGGCATAACTGAAGGGAATCTTAGCAGTGTCAAGGGTCGAAAGAAATTCATGAGAAGTCCCTACTGAAAAGGGATAGAATATCTGTACCTTATACCACAAATGAACAACATCAGAAACATACGGATCGAGAGTTACTCCTTCTTCAGCGAATCTACACGGATTAATGATCGTCTTATTATTTATAAGCTCATTTTAAATCAAATTACTCCGTTTAGGCTTCTTTCTATTTTTAGTAACTTTCCATATTAAGTAAGTTTCCCAAATTAGTAAATTTCCATATTTAGTAACTTTAGGGTAATATTCATTAATTATTAAACTTATGGGTTACAAATGATAATAAGTTAAATTTAAGGCTTAATAAAACAATAGCATAGTTTAGGGTCTTAAATGACTGGCCACTCTTTGGATAGTTACTTTAATGATCTACAGTTTGGTGTTGGGGTATCGGGTGGTGGAGAGGCTATTCTTCATGCCGTAAATCGGTTAATTAAAGAACGTGGGGATGATGTGGGCCTTTCGATGTTGTTGGTTGATTTAAAAAATGCCTTCAACTTAGTGGATCGGGAGGCTATGTTACATGAGGTTCGTTTACGATGTCCTGCTATTTCACGTTGGGTTGAATTTTGTTACTCCAGCCCGGCTAGACTATATTATGGTGAACATACTTTATTGTCGCATCAAGGTGTGCAACAAGGTGATCCACTTGGACCTTTGCTTTTTTCTTTAGTGTTACATCCCCTGGTATGCAAGATTAGAGACTCTTTTAGCCTTTCCTTTCAAGCTTGGTATCTGGATGATGGCACTATTATTGGGGATACGTTGGTTGTGGGAAAGGTTCTAGAGCTTATTATGTTGGATGGACCCCATTTTGGTTTGCACCTCCATGTTGATATAACGGATGTTTTTTGGCCTAAGGAGGATCCCAGAAGCAGACATTTTGGTGTTTTCCCACCTAATATTGCCCGACCTGTACACGGTGTTAAATTACTGGGTGGGCCTGTTAGTATAGACCTTGATTTTAGTAGTAAGCTTGTCATGAAAAGGGTTGCCAAAACCATTGAGCTTATTGATGTTATTGCTAAAATTAATGATCCTCAGTGCGAGTTGTTGCTGCTTCATGCTTGTGCCGGTATTTCCAAGTTATATTTTGCTATGTGCACTTGTTCTCCCCGGGTCTTTGGCAGTGCTCAGATTTCATTTGATGTGGCTCTTCGTTCTTCTTTGGAGCGTATTGTCACTGCTTCTGGACCTGGTTTTGGTGATTGGCAGTGGAGACTTGCCACCTTACCCTTTACTTTTGTGGGGCTTGGTGTATATTCTCCAGGTGACGTCTTAAACTATGCTTTCCTTGCTTCTAGACTTCAATCTGCTAGCTTAAAAACTAAGCTCCTCCGACATACCGGTATTGTGACTTCTGGCCCTTCTTTTGATGATGCTTTATGTACTTTTAATGCGAAAATGGATATGGACCTTTTGAGTAACCCGAGTGAGATCGCTGCCCCCAAACTCATGAAGAAATTGGCAGATATACATTTCGCACGGGTTACCCAAACGGTTGAATCCACCTTTGGCCTATCTTCTCGACAGTTGGCGTTATGGAATTTGCAAAAGGAGGACTACACTTTGGATTGGCTCAGAGTGGTTCCAATATCTGTTTTAGGACAGACTATGAACGCTAGGACTTACCGATGTGTATTGTGCTATCGGCTTGGTGTTCCTCTTTTTTCTGTTCAGTTACCGTGCTCAGCTTGTTCCAAGGTTTTTTATGGGGATATTTATGCGGATCATGCTGTATCATGCACGGGGATTGTTGGTATTAAACATCGGCATAATGTTGTGCGTGATGTTCTTGTTGACATTTGTTCTCGGTCCGGGATTTCGGCACGTAAGGAGGTTGATATTGGGCTTATTGGAGATAGGGACAAACCTCTATGGCCAGCTGATATGTTACTTTATTCATGGGATGGCGGACTTGATGTATGTGTTGATTTGACAGGGTCATCGCCCTTGATGCAAACTAACATGGTTGATTTTGTGTCGGGGCGTGCGGTGATTTAAGCCGCACAACGTAAACGCGTCAAGTAAGAGGCCAAATGCTCAGATATGAGATATGGGTTTCTTCCCTTTTCATTCTCTTCTTTAGGAGAACTTGAGAAGGATGCGGCAGCTTTACTAAAACGTATTCGTAGATTCTCGGTGACTCAAGATATTGGAGCACGGGCTGCTGCTCATATTTTTAGTAGGGTTAGCTTCGCTATAGCTAGAGGAGTGGGAGCTCAGATTGCTTCTTGGCTTCCCACTAATTTCTTGTAAACCCTATGAGTTTCTAATAAAAGTGATGTTGAACAAGGATTTAAATATTATTATTATTATTATTATTATTATTATTATTATTATTATTATTATTATTATTATTATTATTATTATTATTATTATTATTATTATTATTATTATTATTATTATTGGGTTCACTCAGTACCCAAGTCTCGTTAAACAAGGATTTGAACATAAATTAACCTAAGTGTTGGAAAATAATAAATGGAATCAAGTCACCGAGTGAACAGTTGCTCAGTGAGTTACCTTCAGGATGCTTAGGACGAGTCTAAGAAGAAAGTCTCTCCATTCAGTGAGGCGGAACTCAGTGAGTGGCACATAAGCCAAAGAAGAAGGTGATGAGTTTAGTGAGGATGACAATAAATCACTGAACGCCCAAGACTACTCAACAACTAAAGAAGTTATTGATTGAAGTCTGAAGAGTGATGACCTGAAGACTGAAGAATGGCCGGGACAAAGCAGGAAATGTTTGAAATGATTAGTGGGTGTCCTTATCAACCTGAAGTCAAACTTTCTCTGAAAGGCATAAAGTAAGGATGGTGTTATCACTGTCCCTAACAATGGCGTATTGTCTTATACCCAAAATAGTCCAATGTAACAGAGATAAAATACGTAGGTATTTTGTCATCAATAGCTTAGGTCATCTTTTGTCTTTATCATTACTATTGAAAATACTTGTGTATAAATAGGAAATATAATTGAGGAGTAAAAGTAGACATGTTTGTGCAATTAATGCTTAGACATTTACAAACTACTTTTACTCCTCCAAAGAACAAAACAGTCCCTCAGATAGCTCAGTAGGACCTTTAGTTGTCACTCAAACTTAGTTTGAGTTTAGTGAAGATTCACACCATACTTGCCGTTTCAATCCCAAGTGTTATTCCGTAAACACTTGGGTATAATTCTTTGATTAACTTCTAATAAGAATTAAAGTTTGAAAAAATATCTTGTCTTTTATCTTTACGTTTTATTACTTATTGTTAATCAATTGTATCTTTGTGTATGCCATGGAACTTGGTAAGTTTAACTCTCAATTAACATTAATCAAGTAAAAGGGACCAACAAGTGGTATCAAAGCCTCTGATTTGTAAAACTTTTCAAACTAAAGAGTGCTCAAAGTTTTTAAAATCAGGATCCTACCATGGGTGACATTGATGAGCCCCAACTAGTCGATAAAAAGGGTGAAATCTATACTGCTACTGGACCTAGACTAGAAGTTTGTAAATTTAACAAGTGGAAAAAGCGCATGCTTTGATACTTGACTGGGATGGAACCTTATTACATTAAGCTCATTATTGATGGTCCCTATGTCGCTAAACCTGCCCAAGGGTTAATCTAACCTGAATCCTAGTGGACCCCTGATGAGAGAAGGGTGGTCAATCAAGACCAACGCCTGAAAAGCATCATTATATCTTGTCTTCCTGATGATATAATGGAATCAGTCATCAATTGTCCTACTGCCAAGCAGACATGGACTGACTTGGTTCATAGCTATGAAGGTCCCTCAGATACCAAGGAAAATAGGATCATGGACATAAAACTTGAGTACAATACTTTCAGGGCCAAAGACTCTGAAAGTCTCTCAGAGACCTACACTAGGTATAAGACCATTCTCAATGAACTGACCAATGATGGTGTCACCTTGTCTAAGCATGAAATCAATGTTGGCTTTGTCAACAGTCTCCTTGAGAAGTGGTTAAACTTCTCTTAGGGTCTGAGAAATGCAAATCATATCCAAAATACTGAGCTTCCTAAGATCTATAGTAAATTTCTCTATGAGGATAACCTGATCTCTAGGAGATACCCAGACTCCAAGAAAGCTCAAGAGTCCAAAAAGACTGATGCAGGTTTTACTGACCAGGTTTTAATATTTATAATACTCGTTTTACCTATGGTCTACCTTAATGCACTAACGGACAGAGAATTCGGTCGTGTGTAGGCTAGTTAATGGTAATATCGAGGTCGTCCCAAGAGCTATGTGGTGCGGATTTTATCTAAGTCTAGACGTCACGATTTTAAACTAGTTTGAGAGTTGAAATGATTAATAAGACAGAAAAGTAAATGAAAACTAGAAAGTAAACTGAAGTTGTGAGCAGGGAGAGAGAAGTGTGCTAGCCTAATTACTCATCCTATATCATTTATGGTCATGTTCCCTATTAAACTAATCTTATGCTTTAGGTGGGCGGACATATATCACTAGGTGCATATGGTCAAGTTCCCTAGCCTATCTCCCTCGAATCTTGTCAGGAAGCACAAGCACTACCCCATGCTAGTAAGCCGACGTATGGTAGACGGGTTTGAGTCATTAAGTGCCACTACATGCTAGACTTATCTTTAATGGCCCGTTGTCACGATCATAGGCCATTTCTCTAACTTCTTAAGTTCATCAAATATGGTAGGTGATCCTATGGTCAATTCACACATGAGGCAATATGGTCAGTTGTCATCCCTCCCATTTCCTGGCAATCCATCAGGCTAGTGTCCTATGGTCAATTCTTCTAGCCTACTAACTCAATTGGGGTCTTAATTCAATTAAAGCTAGCATAATGGATACAACCGCATATCAAAATTACCGATATAAGAGGATCTCAAGATAACCTAAGCATGCACACACGTAATAGCATATAAGAAAAGTACGGAAACATGGTTAAAACAATATAGGAATCATAACTAGGCTAGCACTAGAGGTGCATAGCCAATCATTTTAAATTCAACACTCGAAATAATGTTTACATGATCCATGTATTCGAAATGTAAATGAAACAATGAAATGCTAAAACTTATGGTGATTGAAGTGTGATTTCTCCTTTGGAAAGCCTTTGTATGCTGTTGTACATCGCCTTGGAGTGGTGCCCTAATCGACCCCTAGGAGGGGTGAAGAGAGATGCTTGAAAATGCAGATTTAGGGTTGTATTTATAGGCCCGTCGAGAGTTACGGTGTAACTACGAAATGTGTTACGCCGTAACTTGTGAAATCTTACCCAGATCTAGAGTTTATGGCGTAACTATTAAATGTTACGCCGTAATAATGATATTAGGGTTTCTTCTTCGTTGTAATCTCCAAATGTGTTATGCCGTAGAATATTTATCGGATCTGAGATAACTCTTGTAGTCTTCATTACGCCGTAGCCCAAAAGGTGCGTTACGCCGTAAGTTGATTCTTGAGCTTGGACTACTCTCGTACTTGTTGCTACGCCGTATTCCATAGTTTTATTATGGCGTAGTCTTTAGATCTGAGGATTCTTCAAGACTTGTGATTGTTACGGCGTAAACAATGGAATTAGTTACGACGTCACTCTTGGTCCGTGTTGACTTTGGTCTTCTTAGTAGAAATCCTAGCTACGGCGTTTGACAGAATGAGTTACGCCGTAGCTTCTTCTAGCATACTTGGATTTGTCTATCTTTTCACGTTCTTTCCAATTTCCTCATCTCTTTAGCTCCTATGCTCACTTGTGACCTGGATACAAAATATAAAGGAATAAAAGCATATATCTACATAATCATTAATATAAATGAGCATAATAGGGGAAAATTGACACTTAAATACCAGGATTATTTGATGTTATCAAATATCCCTCCACTTGAACTCTACATGCCCTCAAGTAGACCTTATTAGTGTATTCTCAAAAAGATATTCCCCAATATTACTTGGGAATTATGAATTTAAAAATATCCAATGCTAGAATTTCTTTAAGCCGAACACCTCACGAAAAAGGGAACAAACACTCACTCTCTGTATATTCTAAGTGTCAATTTTCGAGGTGATCACTCATTGCACAGTCATAGTATGTATTCTATCATAGGCTTGGCAGTTACGCAAAACTCCCCCACTAGAGCTAAGGTCGAAACAACCCTCGAAAGCAACATTGGGTGAACACACATAAGGTTAAGGGTGTGGTGTTGTTACTAACATGCTATAGCAAAAGCGACAAAGGAAATGATACATGACCGGAATGCCGGGCAAGACACCAAGACCTGCTCAAATCCTTCACCTAAGCATGATTCACGACTAAGGGTAGGAATAGACATGGGATTTCACAAAATTGGTGTAAAATGAAAAATAACAAGCAAATAATCTAAGCCTACAACTAAGTCATCACCATTTACCGTTTGCCCAAGGTCTAAACTTTGAAACGCAGAAATTGGATCATAGCAAGTAAATGTGCCAATAGAGGACGTCATTATGGGCACAAAACTTGGTCTTCCTGTTGGTGTAGAATTATTCACCAACTCTTGTCTTCTAATGTGACCAAAGTGGCCTCTTCGATACTAAATCTTGATAAGCTCTTCATCAAGGTGCTATACATTGGTACATATGTTTATTTCAAGTATCTACATACGGAATTTCACATTTTTTTTTGGAATCAACAATATACAGCCCCCCCCCCCCCCACTTGAGATGAAAAGTACATGAGAATTTGGGGCGTCTTCAAATGATCTTCAATGATATGTCTTTGTAGGTGTGATTCCTGAATTCATCCATTTAGACCTCGAACTAGGGCAAACAACAACTTCCCAATCATAAACTAGACTACACGGTAAGCAAAGGTGTAATGGTGTATCGAAACAATATATATTAGGGTAAGAAACGAAAGGAATAGCTAAAAAGGGTGTACTAGGGGTATCTTGCACTAAAGTGAGTGCAACAAAAGGGTTTACATGGGGGCCGAGAAGTCGAGGTGACTAATCGATAAACACACACACATATAAGGCTATTTGGGTGATAATCCTAAAACATTGCCTTCTAAAATTGTCCCTTCCAAATGTGTCTAGCACATTACTCGTCTATGGGTTTGAAATGATGTAAAAGCCAAGTTCAAAAGTTTACAAAACTACCGGCACACTCAATATTTTGCTGGATTTGGGTAAACATGGGGAAACTGAATAGGCTAATCCTCACAATATTAATTCAAGGGTTAAGTGCGCTCGGCTAAGGTCTATTCTAGTTCATTTAGGAAAAACATGTCAAAAGTTAAAAAATGGCAAAAATTTTCAGAATAAACTTGAAAAATGAGGACAAAATAAAGTTCAAGATATTTCTACTCCCGCCCCCCCACTTGAAATGTACAAAGTGCCTTTTGTACTAAAAATGAAGTTAATGTGAAGAGAAGGTAGAATTAGAGCGAGAACTTCCCTGAAATTTGCTCCAAAATGAAAGAAGGATAATGAGAAATCTTCATGCCTTCAACTAGCCTTCATGAACAAACTCCATTTCCCTAAAATCCCAACACTACCAAAAGCATAAATCTAAAAAAATAAAAAATAAAAGCAAGAAAAAAAAATCCTAACTCACTTTCATAGGAATCACGGTTGCATTTAGCGTATGTAACAAGTCTTTTAAACCACTTGCTGTCCCAAGTGGACGAGTTAAGTCACGTGAGGGTTTACAAGGAACATACCCACAAAGTTCATTTACTACAAATGGTATGTAAGATTAAATAAAGATACAGGAAATGCTACGGTGTAACTGAAATTACAAGTTACGCCGTAACTGGTAAAACCTGAGGGTCACCAGCTCTCGGAGAGGAGGTTACGGTGTAACCATAGAGAGGGGTTACGTCGTAGCCGGTTCACTGAATGAAATCCTAGCCAGGATTCTTCTTAAGTGTGCCATACATCAAACTCCTTGCTCCAATTCCTGCAAAATAAGAAAAACAAACACACCAAGCATAAAATCCTAAAAATTTAAAACAAAAACAAAAATAAAAAGATAAGCATGGGATGGCTCCCATGAAGCGCTTGTTTTTGTCAAAGTCTCGAGCTTGACTTCACCCTTATTTACTATGTAACAAGGTGTTCATCCCCTCACTTGGAATCAAGTGTGGGTGAAAATAGCTATAAACACCGTGAGGGTGTAAACTAGCATACCCGTATTCGTCGATGATTGGCTTATTCCGTGTTGTTGTTGACTAACCGGCTTCTAAATAACGGCCATGCTTACCTCTACATCCATAGTGAATGATAAAGGTTCTTTATAAAGCATTGGCTCGAGCTCCACATCCTTTGCAGGATCACATCCGGCTTCTTCATCAATCATGGAAGTATCCAAAAGCTCATCACTGAATTCCATTAAAAGCTCATCAAAAATCGGGTTGGTAGTTGGTGTTTCGTAGTTGTCATCGAGGGCTGTGATAGGTGAGGTCAACGGTTGTGCTTCCAATATTGGGTTTGGTTCATCAAACATGGTGGTTGTTAATAATTCTTCAAGCTTCTCATCATCCTCCACCGTGATATCCCAATAAGCAACCAAATCCATTTCATCAACTTCCTCATAGACATCCTCCTCGTCACTATCCTGTTCACAAACACTAGCAAAAATGATAGTAATGGGAGAAATAGGGAAGTCAAGAGGGTCTTCACTTTCATGGTTCACATCCCCGAATTCTTCATTGTCACACTCAGCATCAATCTCCTCCTTGTTGGAATCTGGATCTTCCCCATTTGATCTTGTAAGGAGTTCCTCAGACATGAATGCATCATCATAAATTTCCATGTCTTCAAGTTGGGGATCAGGTATGTTTTGAAAACAATCACTAAAGTTAGATGCAACTTTGTGATTCAAACTAATCTCCCTTCAACAATGATTGGCAATATACCACTCATATTCTTGAATGGTCATGTTATCCATGTCCATCTCATTGTACACTTGAGGAGATACGTAACACCTATTAGAATATCCAATGGGAGATAGATAGACATTCCTTGGAGGAGGCGGTCTTGTAGGAAATCTCCTATATCGAATATTCCTCATAATTCTTTCTTCCTTCTCGCACTCACACTCCAATATTCATTCAATGTCATCTTCTCAATATCTAGTTCTATCTCCATGATTACTTGAAATGCAAAAACAAACAAACACGGAAAAGAAAGGAAAAAGAAAACTAAAAACAAAATTCCTAAAAAGCAAATGAAAACCTAAAATTACAAAACTTAAATTAAAATCCTAATTTAGCTCCCAGGCAGAGGCACCAAAAACTTGATGCAGGTTTTACTGACCAGGTTTTAATATTTATAATACTCGTTTTACCCATGGTCTAACTTAATGCACTAACTGACAGAGAATCCGGTCGTGTGTAGGCTAGTTAATGGTAATATTGAGATCGTCCCAAGAGCTATGTGTTGCGGATTTTATCTAAGTTTAGATGTCACGATTTTAAACTAGTTTGAGAGTTGAAATGATTAATAAGACAAAAAAGTAAATGAAAGTTAGAAAGTAAACTGAAGTTGTGAGCAGGGGGAGAGAAGTGTAGCCTAATTACTCATCCTATATCATTTATGGTCATGTTCCCTATTAAATTAATCTTATGCTTTAGGTGGGGCGGACATATATCACTAGGTGCATATGGTCAAATTCCCTAGCCTATCTACCCCGAATCTTGTAAGGAACCACATGCACTACCCCATGCTAGTAAGCTGACGTATGGTAGATGGGTTTGAGTCATTAAGCACCACTGCATGCTAGACTTATCTTTAATGGCCCATTGTCACGATCATAGGCCATTTCTCTAACTTCTTAAGTTCATCAAATACGGTAGGTGATCCTATGGTTAATTCGCACACGAGGCAATATTGTCAGTTGTCATCCCTCCCATTTCCTCGCAATCCATCAGGCTAGTGTCCTATGGTCAATTCTTCTAGCTTACTAACTCAACTGGGGTCTTAATTCAATTATAGCTAGCGTAATGGATACAACCGCATATCAAAACTACCAAAATAAGAGGATCTCAAGATAAACTAAGCATGCACACATGTAAAAGCATATAAGAAAAGTACGAAAACATGGTTAAAACAATATAGGAATCATAACTAGGCAAGCACCAGAGGTGCTTAGCCAATCATGTTAAATTTAACAATCGAAATAATGTTTACATGATCCATGTATTCGAAATGTAAAAGAAACAATGAAATGCTAAAACTTATGGTGATTGAAGTGTGATTTCTCCCTTGGAAAGCCTTTGTATGCTGCTGTAAATCACCCTAGAGTGGTGCCCTAATCGACCCCTAGGAGGGGTAAAGAGAGATGCTTGAAAATGCAGATTTAGGGCTGTATTTATTGGCCCGTCGAGAGTTACGGCGTAACTACGAAATGTGTCACGTCGTAACTTGTGAAATCTTATCCAGATCTAGAGTTTACGACGTAACTATGAAATGTTATGCCGTAATAATGATATTAGGGTTTCTTCTCCGTCGTAATCTCCAAATGTGTTACGCCGTAGAATATTTATCGGATCTGAGATAACTCTTGTAGTCTTCATTATGCCGTAGCCCAAAAGGTATGTTACACCGTAAGTTGATACTTTAGCTTGGACTACTCTTCTACTTGTTGCTACGCCGTATTCCATAGTTGCGTTATGGCGTAGTCTTTAGATATGAGGATTCTTCAAGACTTGTGATTGTTACGGCGTAAACAATGGAATTAGTTATGCCGTAACTCTTGGTCCGTGTTGACTTTGGTCTTCTTAGTAGAAATCCTAGTTACGGCATAGTTGAGAGAATGAGTTACGTCGTAGCTTCTTCCAGCATACTTGGATTTGTCTATCTTTGCACGTTCTTTCCAATTTCCTCTTCTCTTTAGCTCCTATGCTCACTTGTGACCTGGATACAAAATATAAAGGAATAAAAGCATATATCCACATAATCATTAATATAAATGAGCATAATAGGGGGAAATTTACACTTAAATATCAGGATTATTTGATGTTATCAAAGACCCTAACCTCTTCACCCATATCTATTGCTTTCTATTCCAATGGTGTTGTGCAGGATTTTCAAGAGGGATTTGATGATGAGGTTGATAAAAGAACCAGTGAGGAGTACCTAAATGATTTACAAATTGAATTTCATTAAAGGGCACTTCTTGCAAACTCAAAACGGTTTATTAAAAGAAACAAAAAATTTTCAAATACAAAAGCAAATGAGAACTCTGAATGTTTCAATTGTGGTAAAAAGGGTCATTTTGCAAAAGATTGTTTCTCAGAAACAACCTCAGAACCCTCTTATAAATTCTCAGGAAACAACACTTTCTCAGGGACTAGCAAGTTTCAACAAAAAATGCTTCAGTCTAGTCAGTCTTTTTAAAACAAGTCTGAAAAATTTTCTGATAAAGATTTTGAAGCTAAATATAAAAAGGCCAAGGCCAAACTTGCTATCCTTGTGTCTGCTCCCTCAGTCTCTCAGTCACCACAAGTTCCCAAACCCATGCAACTGAAAAACAATGGGCTTATAGTTGAAACCTTGGATTAGGACGAGGAAGAAGTGTCTTCTGATGATGAAGAAGTTCATGTCAGTGCCCTGATGGTGCTCTCAGAAGACAACAAGTTGGCTGTGGGAAAGAGTCATCAAGAAATGGAGAGTGGGTGAGCATCACCATGAGAAAGGTAAACATCTTACTTTCTATGGATGACGATTCTGATTGGAAATCTTACTTAGATTATATTAATGTTGATCTTAGGTATGTTGAAGAGCAAAGATTGAACATGTTTTCTAAATATAACAAATTAAGTTTTGAGTTAAATCACTGTGGAGATGAACTTATTGCTTTTAAAACAAACAAAACTTGAAAGCATCACACTACAAATTCAAAATTCAGAACTGGTAAAACAAAATCAAGCTTTTCAAGAAGAACTTAAGAAAGAAAAGGTTGTTATATATAAGTGGACTCAGAAAGAAAACTATTCTAGGAGAGGATCAACTCACTGAATCATCTGGTGAGAGTCATGGTGAAAAATCCTTCCTACCTGCTGCCATAACCTTTAATGAAGAAATGGAACCAAAATCCAGTGACTGGGTCATTAAAGTCAATCCTGTTAGTGATCTACCAAACTTCAATACTGGAAAATTTTGAAACCTGTAGGTTAGACCATCAAAAACATGCTTGGGGTCACTAATGAGCCCAGTCACACTGAGCCCATCACTGAGTCCTAATCAGATTCCCAATCACAGCTCCCATCACTGAAACAACTTCAGGGAGCTACACCTTGTTCAGACGTTACTCCATTAGTATATCAACCACATTCTCCCAAGGATAAATCAGGTTTAGGGAGAACTATCCTGAAGAGACCTACCCCTGTTTCCACTGAAACTCACACACCTTCAGTCTTCTATGAAGTAAAACCTAACATCATTGACTCAAAATATGATCAGTTAGCCGAACTTGTTAGGAAGTTTAGTGAAAAGATTGAGTCCACTAAAAAGTCTTCTGGGACAAAACCTAAACAACACTCACCAACTTCCTCAAGTACCTCCAAAACAAAACCCTCATCCAAACCCCAACAAAGATGTGAACTATGCAACTAAACAAATCACACCACTGATAATTGCTATAGAATTCTGTTTTGTATGATATGCAAACAAGAGGACCATAGTACCTCTGATCACAAATCACACCTTGCATCTCAAAATGCACAAAAGCACTACAAAATATAAAGCCATCAGTATACCTCTCCTTCCAAGAAAAGATTAAAGGCTAAGCCTTTTCTGCCATGTCCTCATTGTGGTTTCAATGATCATCTCCCTAATGATTGTATGATGTACCCATGCTGTAAAATATATGGAGATCTCTCCCATGATGATTTAGGACATGACAAGGTTATTTAGTCCAGAAGAGGAAATACTTCTCAGTCTGCTGAATCTTCCTCAACTTCCAAATGTAAAATGTATGGAAGCTCAGTACACTCTACCTCAGACCATGACTCAATAGCCAGATTCAAAAAGGCTATGAGAGCCAAGCCCACCAGAAAGTGAGTAAACAAGAAAAACTAACCCTGTTTACTATTTGTGTAGAAACATACCAGAGATCCTGTTTGGCATCTAGACAGTGGACGCTCAAGGCGTATGACTGGTGTGAAGAAACATGTGTACAAATATGTTGAAGAGCGAGCACCCAAAGTTGTATTTGGTGATTACTCATCATGTCCTATTGAAGGTTATGGTTCAATAAACTGTAATGGTATAGTTTTTACAAGAATTGTGATGCGTTATTTTCATCCTGTTTTACATTTATAAATTTTGAATCATAAGGATTAACACATACTAACGGGCGGTGTACCCGGTCATGTGTAGTATGCCTTTAGATAAATCCAAGTGTCGTCCCAAGAGCTGTTGGTCTGGCAAACTAAGGTAAGTACTAAAAAGGGTATTAGTGAATATAGTAAATAGTAACCAAGACATAAAGTAAACAAAATAGAAAATAAAGATACTAAAGATAAAGATAGGTTATTAAGATATTATAGTGAAGCCTAATTCATATATTAGTGTTCTATGTAGTGGGTGCTAGTCGACAAGAGTCAGTTGGTCATATCATCAACCCTATCTTGTATCTCATCCTATTCTCGTCTATTGTAACGCCAAGAGTTCATCGGTTAAGATACAAGAGTCATTAAGTGCCATGTTTAATAGACTTGTTCTAGTGGAACCCGGCATGGTCAGATCTTAGATTCCCTCTAGCTAATTAAATACATCCGGTTGGTAGGTGGTCCTAGGGTTAATTCGCACATAAGGAAAGGTAGTACTATGGCCGATTCTTACCAATCCCTACAACATACCAGTCTAGGGTCTTAGGGTTATTTCACCTAGACTGAATAGATTCAACCAAGCTTACGTATTACCGAAACGAAAGAATAACGAACAAGCTAAGATAACGTCTACAAAGATGAATATGAATAAATAACTAAAACCAAATCTTAATAAAGATAATTCATAAAATTGCGAAACAAAATAGAATTTGAACATGTGTTAGACTAGGTGGTTCCTAGTCTAATGGAACACCATATCTCTAGCCTTCGTGGTCTTCATTATTCTTCTGGGTCGTTTTCCCCAAACCCTAGTGCAGGTTTGGGGGGAGGAACTTGGCCAATTGTGGACAAAAATTCCTTTCGTATTTATAGGGCTCGTCTTTGCTACGGCGTAGTTGTATGGTAAGACTATGCCGTAATCTTTGTAATAATCATAACGCCATAACTCCATCACTTGTTACGGGCGTAATCTTCATAAAATCTTTCTTACGCCGTAGTCCAATTATTAACTACGGGCGTAACCTTCATAGAATCTTTCTTACGCCATAGTCCTATTACTAACTATGGGTATAAGGCTCATATCATCAACATTAAACCATAGTCCAGTGACTAACTACGGCGTATTCTTTGGTAATCTCTGCTATGCCGTAGCTTAGTGGCTTGCTACGACGTAGTCTTCACAGAATGGGGTAAATCTTCTAACGGTGTAGTATCATCACTTAACTAGACCGCCGTGTTTGTGTCTTCAATGTAACTTTAAGCTTAATTCCCACTTTTTAGTCAATAAATCGTCAATAACGTACTTTCGCTCATATTTACCCTGAAACCAAAATAGGAAGAAATAAGAGTATATATTCTTCATATAAGTAGAAAAGATGGGCATTTTAAGGGAGAAATTAACACTTAGATTGGGGATAAATTTGATGTTATTAAATTGCTTATGTCAATGGTCTCAAGTACAATCTTATCAGTGTGAGTCAACTATGTCACGCAAAATACATAGTTCAATTTGATGAAAAGAGAAGAACCATCTTTAATGCCAACAAAGAAGTTGCGTTGATTGCTCCCATGAGGGATGATGTCTATGTCCTAGATATGTCAACCATTACTCAGAATGGGACTTGCCTCTTCACCGAGGCAAGTGAAACAGTCAACTGGCTTTGGTATTAAAGGCTCTCTCTTCTCAACTTCAAAAGTATCAATAACCTGGCCAAACAGAACAAAGTTCTTGGCCTTCCATGCCTAATGTATTCCAAAGATAAGCCATGCTCAGCCTGTGAGAAAGGTGAACACCACAGGGCATCATTCAAAACAAAACAAAACTTCTCCATCAAAAGCTGCCTTCACCTCCTTCACATGAATCTCTTTGGACCTGTCAGTCCAATGTCGATTAACCATGAGAAATAAACTCTGGTCATTGTGGATGAATAATCAAGATACACTTAGGTTTACTTCCTGACAAAAAAGAGTCAGGCAGCTGATACCATCATGTCCTTTGTCAGGAACATCGAAAATTAAATTGATGTCAAAGTTAAATAGATTAGAACCGACAATGATACTGAGTTCAAAAACAAGGACCTTAAGTGTTTTTATGATGAGAAAGACATTTCTCAAAACTTCTCTTCTCCCTATACTCCTGAACAAAATGGAGTAGCTGAAAGGAAGAACAGGACACTCATTGAGGCAGCAAGAACAATGTTGAATGGCTCAGTACTTTCTAAACACATTTGGAATGAGGCAATCAGAACAACTTGCTATACTCAAAATAGGTCCATTATTGTGAAAAGACACAATAAGACCCCTGATGAGATATTTAAATGGAGGATTCCTGACATTAGATACTTTCATGTATTTGGGTGTCCTGTGTTTATTAATAACCACATGGATCACTTAGGTAAATTTGATGCTAAAGTTGATGATGGATACTTTCTGGGATACTCTCTTGTCTCCAAAGACTTAAGGGTGTTTAACACAAGGAGACAACAAACTGAGGAAACCTATCACATAACTGTTGATGAAAGCACTGAATCCATCAGGTTCTCCAACTCCTTAGTTGATGAAATTGGTATTGATGACTCATCAAGATATCCTCCTAATGAGTATCACCCTGAGAGTAATCCCTCTACTCAATACCAAGCTGATGCAGATATCTCATACTACATCATTCCCCACAACCTACCTCAACCAACCATCAGTGAGTTCAATGAAACTTAACAAGTCTCCAATGAGACTACACCCACTGAACCAATTGCTCAGGAACCCTCAAGTCGAATTGTTCACATAGAGGTAACTGAAGATCAAAATCTTGAGTCACCTCAGGATCCAGTGATTGAACCCACTCCTCCACCGAATCAGGCTTCTACAAGTTCTAACTCCTATCCTAGACCTCAGGATAGGTGGACAAAGTCCAAAACAATTGAACTTGTAAATATCATTGGTGAGCCTACTGAAGGCATGCTTACAAGAAGCATGGCTGCTAAACTCAAGGCAACCTATGCCAATGTATGTCTTTATGTTGACTTTCTCTCAGACATTGAGCCTAAGAATGTCAAAGAAGCCCTGAAACATGAAAGTTCGGTTCAGGCCATAAGGGATGAGTTGGAACAATTTGACAAAATTAATGTCATGACTCTTGCTGAATGCCCCAGGGTGCTTTTGTCATAGGAATGAAACGGGTCTTCAAAAACAAGACTGATGAATGTGGAACAGTCATCAAAAAAAGGTGAGACTTGTTTCAAAAGGATATAATCAACAGGAAGGTATTGATTATTAGGAAACCTTTGCACCTGTTGCTAGAATGGAAGTCATCAGGATCTTCCTAGCATATGCAACATACATGAACTTTAAAGTCTACCAAATGGATGTAAAAAGTGTTTTCCTGAATGGTACCCTTAAGGAAGATGTGTATGTGCAACAACCTCCTGCGTTTGAAAGTAGTGAATTTCCCAACCATGTCTGCAAGCTTAACAAAGCCCTTTATGGACTGAAACAAGCAGCCAAGGCATGGTATGAAACCCTTTCAGCCTTCCTGATCCAAAATAACTTTGTCAGAGGAAAGATAGACAACACCCTGTTCATCTATAAAACAAAAGGAGATGTGATCCTAGTCCAAGTGTATGTTGATGACATCATCTTTGGCTCAACAAATTACAAACTTTGTAAATAGTTTGAAAAACTGATGACCACTAAGTTTGAAATGAGCATGATGGGTGAACTCACTTAGTTTCTTGGGCTACAAATCAAGCAGACTGACAAAGGCGTATCCATTTGTCAAGAAAAATACACTAGTAACCTACTGAAGAAGTATGAGCTCACTGATTTATCCTTAGTAAAGACTCCTATGGTTCCTCTAAACAATCTTGGTCCTGACCTCACTGGTAAGTCAGTGAACCAAACCCTATACAGAGGGATGATAGGGTCACTGATGTACCTTCTTGCCTCAAGGTCTGATATACAATTTACGGTATGCCTATGTACAAGATATCAGTCTGACCTAAAAGAATCTCATCTCACAGCTATCAAAAGAATCATTAGATACCTGAAGGGTACTCCAAACCTTGGTTTGTACTATCCAAAATTTCCAGTGTTTGATCTCAAAGGGTACACTGACTCTGATTATATAGGCTGCAATATGGATAGAAAAGTACCTCGGGATCCTATCAATTCCTTGGAGGAAAGCTTGTTTGCTAGAGTACAAAGAAATAACAATCAGTGGCCATGGCTTCCGCTAAAGATGGGTATGTGCCTGCTGCAGGGTGTTGTGTAAATATACTTTGGATGAAGAGTTAACTCAGTGACCATGGCATTAGGTATAAGATGGTGCCCATCTTCTGTGACAACACTAGTGCCATAGCCATTTCCAACAACCCTGTTCTTCATCAAAGAACCAAACACATTGATATCAGGTACCACACCATCAGGGACCACATTATGAATGGAGATATTGAATTACACTTCATCCCCACTGAATATCAGCTAAGTGATATCTTTACAAAACCCTTGGATGAACCCACTTTCACAAGACTGAAAGCTGAATTGGGCATGTTGGATATAGCCAATCAAGTCACTGATTGAATATAAACAACATGGTGTAAATATTTCCTAAGGTCCCTGAACAACATTATCCTTAAGTGAAGTCATGTACATTCTTCACACTGAAACCCTTCCTGATACCAGTCATCTTAATGAAAAGACATTCAGGGGGCCTCAAGAACATCAAACGTAACATTTAATGCTAAACTAAAGGCCTTAGGTATGTAGTTAGTAAATGTCCCAGTTTGGTAATTGACTTATATTTAATAATAAAATATATGTCTTTTACCTTTCTGGTAACCACTTCTTGGGCCCCCACAACTCCTACTAAAACCTACTAGGCATTTAATGCCTCTCCGCACATAAATATCAAATGATATTTATGTAGTGACATCATCTCTGCAAAAGTGCACTTTTGCAGAGAGGCTCAACTGTTCACCTTGACATGTTGCGAAAAAAGAGGATGATGGGAAATGTGGCCATGAATGCGGATATCAAACCGTTTTATACCACAAATTTAAAACCCATATTAAACGGTCTGATATCCATGCCTTTTTCAAAACCTTATAAATACCCCCACAAATAACTACACACACACGCTTTCAAAATCCTTTAAAATTTTTTGCAAATATTTGCACTCAACTATGTGTGTTATTCCGACTATAAAAATTAGACCTTTTCAAAAAACAATGGCATCTTTAAAAGTTATCAAATACGCTCCTAACATGGAATTCCAGATTGAGAGTGTTGATTTGACCAAAAACAATGTGGTGGGGAATTTCTCCTATCCTGAAGGCTTTCCGGCCTATATGGGTGTGGTTAAATATCTTCAAAACTGCTTCCTCACCACTGCTTTTACCAAAACCCTGTTAGGTCACCATTTTGTAAACACAAGTATAAGAAATAAGATGAGAATAAGTATTGGTTGATTTTAAGATTATGAAGAGTGAAAGAACAATAGTTTCTATTAGATATCAAAATAACCAACAAGTATTATGATACCATAAGCTTGGTATATATAGGGGAGGAGTAGGGCAACACTCCCTTCCTCCCTCATGCATCAATTTCGTGGGCTTATAAGCCTTATGGGCTTTTACATGTTGCCCATTAACTAAAACATAAACATAAATAATACTTAAGAAACCTATTACAAAATGTAATGACCGAGACTTGACTAAATACTAAAGTATGATCCCAACAATCTCCCCCTAAGG